>JAVUPR010000444.1:4110000-5310000 GCA_036785695.1 Gentiana straminea | reverse complement strand
TATTAACGTATTGCTTTTTCTCCTGCCGTGTTTGTCTTTTCTTAGCTTCCCTTTGTGTCTAAGTGATTCTTCCAACATTTTTTATGTATGCTTTTAAGCGCTGTTGGTGGGTACTTGTCCCTTTTTATTTTGTGTTTGTAATCACTTTCTTTTTTTACTGCCATGCAGTTCAAAAGATATCCTTATGCGTGTTGTAGCCCAAAATGTCTCTCCTGAATTGACATTAGTTGAAAAGGTATGGAACAGTAGTAGCATTACTTTAGCCAAACATGTTGAGGCTCTTTCAACTTTTGTTTGTTTAACATGACCAACACAGGGTTTGTAAACTCTGTCCTTACTTTCATAAAACGACCAATTTCCTCTTGACACTTTTGCCATGTTTTGTGGTTGAATCGGAAGTCTCAAACACCATTAGGCTATATGTTTCGAAATGGAGAAATGTGAAGAAAAGTAAACTTAGTTGTGCCATCGCAGATAACTTATGTCTAGGTCTACATATTTTCAGTAACTGAGGGGATTTCATATATTTTTGGTTTTAGTTTGTACCCTTAAGCTTGGCTTGTACAGTTTTTGAGTATAAATGAATGCAATTTATTCTGAATCGTGCCAACTTTGTTTCCTCTGTTGGATGCATTTCTGGGCTAAACCAAACATTGCTTCTTGTCCTATTGAAAGGATTGGCCAGTTGAAGTAAGCCTTTGAGGGGACTATCTGGTTTGTTGGATATACTGATCATAGATATTACATGAGGATTTCTGGATGTTGTTTCAAAAGTTTTGGAGGCCGACTTTTGCAGAAAGTTGATTTTTCTAATGAAATTGATTGATTTTCAACCATGTGATTTGTCTTGGAATTAGTTTCATTCGACATTTTTGGTCTTCAGAATTGCTTGTCTCCTTCTGTGTTGGTAGTCATATTCATATTCGTGCCTTAATGTTCTTAGATGCTTTCACTTGGTGCAAATTACTTGCTACTAACAAAACAAATGGTTAATACTGTTCTATAAGCTGTTTCTTGCGACTTTTTCTGAAGGTGATGACGCTGAATCCCGAGTGTGCAACAGTAGATACAACAATTCTCGAGGCATTACACATCATGCACGATGGAAAATTTTTGCATCTTCCTGTTGTAGACAGAGGTGATATTTTAGTTTTGAAGCCAAAATTGCTTTTGAGAAACAAAGAGCTAAATGTTACATCTTGGCAGATGGAAATATAGTTGCCTGTGTAGATGTGCTGCAATTAACTCATGCTGCAATATCAATGGTAATGCCTCTTTACATCCCAAAATTTGATGCACACCTTTCTAGGTTTTCTTGGTTTGATGCTAGACTGCATTCTCTCCCCTTGAATTCTTTGATGTATGCTGTTGGGTGATGCATGATGCTTGTACTATGTGTGGACAAGTGTCATATTTGTCTACAGTTGGGCTTCCTCCTCTCCCATGCCTTTAAAGGTGGTGGTATCGAGAATCTGGGTCCAACACATAAATAGGACATATATTGGCTAGCTAGAAAGTGTCATAGTATAGTATAGATGTTTGGAGAGGTTAAACTTTACAAGATAATATTAGCTTAAGCTAGCAACAAGATCTTAAGGTTAATAATGATTGATTAACCATCCAAACATACTGTTGCAGCAAACTTAATCTTCTCAACATTGTTCAAGTTGGAGCATGTATATCATATAAGCTTAACTTCTGGCAAATGTATTTTAACTAATTATTACTGAGTGCTTTAGTCAATACATCGGCTGATTGGTGTCTAGACTTGCCATATTGGATGCATATTTCTCCTGTCGCATCCCAACAAACCATGTTCCTTAAACTGTGTCCTCAAGAAGCCAACGTTTCAGTCACTGCCCACCAAAAAGTGCTTTTGAACCTGTTATTATGGATGATGACTCTTTGTTTATAATACATGTTTCTTAAATGTGCTCAAGAAGAATCAGCTTTTGAACATGCATAAATTCAAGCATGGGAATGAGGATAACCGCTTATAGTTCTATGTCAGCTTATATTATTTTGCCTATTTGCAATCAGAAAAGGAACCAGGGAATGCATTGATGTAAAAGCTCTCGCATTTGTCTTTTGAAAAAAAATTCATGAGACATTATTTATGGGTTTGAATATTGTGTGATCCCACCACAGTATCCGAGGCATTGTCCTGTAAAAATGGATAATGCTTTGAATATGAGAAAAACAGCAGATGAGAAGTGGTGGATCTTAAAACTTCATGCAGTAATTTGAGAAGAAAATGATTTTTCTTCTTCCAAACTGCTAACATAGTACAGGTATATATAAGGTCCTAGGCTGTGACATAAAAAAAACAGAATCTACCAAATATACGCCTACCAGAAATATATTCGGCCATATGCTGAATTAATCAAATCCCTATAAATCTGGAAATATATACACCTAATAAACTGTTAAATACTCCCTCCGTCTCATTATGGTCATTGTTATAGTTAAAGTCAATATGATTGTCAGAAAATTTAAGATTTGTAGAGGCCCACAGGGGTAGATAAAAAATAATAATTGTCAATCTGGCAGAGCCGTAAAGGCGGAAATAACCTTTCTATGATGCCTTTTCCAAGTTAAAGTGCAGTACTAATATATTTCATTGGTCTATTGTTTCTTGTGTACAATACAAATATGTAACGTGAAAATCAATGACCTTATTAGGTCTTCTATGTCTTCCTATATAAAGGGCCTAAACAATAGAGTTATATAATATAAGCACATATTGACAATATAATCTAACAGTTATGGCATTTTTTACGACCTCAATAGGTGGGTAGTATAGTGTTGCTGGTGCCTACCTGTTTGCACACACCATTATTCTTGGAAGGTATCTGATTTTTCCTGTTTTAGATGTTGGATTCAACTCTAGCTTTGTGATGATCTTGAATCAACTGCATCATGCTGTTACGCTTCTTTAATTATGTAAAATTATCTTCACTTCTATTTTCTAATAAATGATTACTTTTGGTGAAGGTGCGTTTTGGAGCCACTCAATGGAGTGTTATGTTTGAATTAAATTCTTAATGTTTACGAATAGAAAATTTAAGGGAAGATAACTAAGGAGCATAACTTGTGAAGCAAAATCTTTGATTTTCGGATCTAAATATAACTTTGTAACTGGTGTTAATAGGGAAGTGACCGTCTTTTTGAGTAATAATATTCACATAGTCTCTCAGTACACTTCATAGTGAACACGTTATTATGCCATATGCAATAGTAAAAAACCATGATGGTTGTTGGCCGTGTACACCTACTAATATTTGGGTTATTTTCTTATTTATTTCTTGTTATCTAGGTCGAAAGTGGGAATGGTGCTGTTAATGATGTAGCAAGCTCAATGATGCAAAATTTTTGGGATTCTGCCCTTAATCTGGATCCTCCGGATGATTATGATACTCAGAGGTACACCATTTTGAATATTCATTGTCCTTATTTTGGTATACACAGAAACACTGATTTCTGTGTTCTTTTATTACAGTGAGATGTCTATGTCGGCCTTAAATACATCAGATGGTACAGAACTAGGGAGATCTACGTATCCATCTCTAGGTCTCGGGAATTCATTCTCCTTCAAATTTGAGGACTTTAAAGGCCGTGTGCACAGATTTCATTTTGGTTAGTGTTTTGTATGTTTATGTGACTTGCACACCAATCTACTTACTGTTCATTATTCTTAAGAATATGTGTTTTTTCATAAACCATACTCTCCTCCACAATGCCAACATAAGTTATATATACTTTCCAATTGCCTTCTGCAATTTCTTGAGTCTTCCCCTCTTGCGTTTAACATGCAATTGCATCTTGCAATGCCTAACATAGTAACATGTGCATCTACAAAATGACGTCTTTGAATATAACCGTAACTCATTATTTCCTTCAATAGAAGGTTAGCCCTTTTTCTAGTGTGTTAACTTCATATTCATCCTTTTACTTATGTCCACACATCCATCTAGCATCCTGTTCCCAACACCAGCTTTTGAGAGAAGGAATGATGATTCTCATGTATACAAGGCTACAAGAGCCTGTTTATACAAGAATTTCATAAGGTAGAAATTTCGAGGAATCTAATGAAATCCCTTAAATCAAGGATACCATCTAAAATTATTTATCACTTGTGCTAAATGTGCAAAAAATTTCCAATCGTATTCCTACAAATCAGAGATATTTTCTTCTATTGATTTTCTATAAATATTAATAAGGATCTACACTCCCTCTCAAGCTTGGCTATAGATGTTAATATTATCAAAGCCTGAACCTTAGTTCTTGAATATCTTTCTTATTGTTAGGACAGACTCTGATTAATACATCTGCATTCTACTCCTTGGTAGTTATATACTCAAATGATTTCACCGCATCAACCACCTTGTCCGTGTTACCCTATTACCATACACATATGTGTTGTATCCAGAGGTTAACTGTCTATCCTTTAGAGATTCTGTCCAATCTCAATTTGTGTAGACTTCAGCGTCTTTCTTTTTTTATTTTCTCGAAGAATAGTCCATTATTAGGAGCCATTTTTAGTCACCTCATCTGCTCTGTGTAGGCTTTAACATCTTTCTTTTTTGTTTTCCCAAAGAATAGGCCTTAACTAGTAGCCATTTTTGGACACCTCAGACAACCTCCATGTGTTCTTCAGTTGGTGTGTACATGTCTTGACTCCGTCAGTCTTCTAACAGCAAAACATATGTTCGAACTTGCATGAGATACGGAAATCAATTTTCCCATTAGCCTCTAATACCCTTTACCTATGTCAACCGCTTCTAGTGTGAAATCACTGATGAATTACTTGGTTTACAGCTCAGCATACATGCTTCTTTCAAGAAGAGTATGCTTACGGTGCGACAGTGATTCCTTCTTGGATCGTGCCACCTGTCTATGCCCACAAAATATCTAAGACCGCCCAAATAACACCGTAAACCTGCATATTTCTTCTTTATCATCTCCTGTCAAGATGATATGATCTACATCGACACTTTCCTCTCATTCCTTTGTTCTAGCTCAATTTGTTTGTCTCTGACTCTGGTTTATTAGGGACGGAGAGTTTGGACGAGCTTGTTTCTGCGGTTATGCAGAGGATCGGTCTAACTGATGATCAAAGGCAACCTGTTCAACTTCTGGTGAGTATCTTAAAAAAAAACAACTATGATTTTCTTGTATAACTTTCATGATTAAAAAAATATATACATGGTTATATACAGTATGATGATGATGAGGGGGACAAAGTTCTGCTGATCACAGACGCCGATCTCATTAGTGCAGTTACTCATGCCAGATCAATAGGACAAAAGGTATACTTGAATTTATATTTTTCATGGCACGAAAATATTGTTTCCCTTGAATTGTTCATATAATAACTTTGTCATTTTATTATTTCCAGGTTTTGAGACTTCATATTGACAAGGCAGATTCAAGTCCAGCAAATTCAGAAGTGCAATTATGTAGCACAGTGGCTACCCAGAAATCTGGGATACCCTCCATTCAAATGGGGATTCTTGCTGGAGCAGTTGCTCTAACAAGCATAGGTGTCATGGCTTACTTAAAACGCCACAATACATAATTAAATCGATTACTTGGGTTGTAATTTTATGTACATTAGGCACACTCTTATATCCTCCAAGTGATTCCACAAGAAAAAGATATAAGATTAATCAAATTTGTTTTTTTTTTGGGGGGTGTGGGGATGATTATGTGCACAAGTTACACATGAGTTATGTTCAACAACCAGCATTTTCATTGCTGACATTTGTCCCCCTAGAAAGCATTTTCTTTCCACAAAAAAAGTGGTTGTACAAAATTGTTGTCTTTATTTTGTTCTTGAAATGACTCATTTTCCCTCCCAATAATAATGTCGTCACTTGTTTCTTGTTAAGAGAAATATAGTTACATTATATTTAATAAATGAAAAATAACTTCCCCTGGCTCCCCCATTAACCTTCAAAGTGTGCTGTGTGTTGATTTTCCTGGTTGAAATTTACAAGTTGGATAAATAGTAAAAGTAAGAAAGTTAAAAGATAATGAATAGCCATGTGTAATGAATGGATTTCAGATTATAGCAATTTCACAAGGTTATACATGTTAAATGTTAAGGCACCTTGGTTTGACGGTCACGAAAAATGAATTTTATAGGAAAGAAAAATCTGGAAAAATGTTTCTGCAGTCTCCATCTTCTGGATAAAATAGTAGTCGTTTCCGTTTTTTTCAACAAAATAAAGTTCAGATCTTCCACATTTCAATTTACATGCTTTTAACCTTACTTATTACGGTTTACGAAGTTTATCATGATCAGATTTGATGCTTATTTTGTTTACTAAGCTATGTTATCCCTTACTTATCATTCAGTCTACGGACGGATGGGCATAATTTCATAATTACTCGGGTTTTCAGGTCGAGTCGTTACGTCCAGACACTTACACTTTGAAAAAGGCATAAATAAATAAAAATGTGAATGCTTTCTATCGAAAGTAATAGTAATGGCTATGTATTGCAAGCTATTGATATTATCCACCGTAAAGCCATCATCTTCTTCTTCTCCCAGACAGAAATCCAAACCACCATTATTCTTCTCTTCACTTACTACCATTCCTCATGGCGACCATTTTGTCCAGATTTTTGGACTACCAAAAGAATGCTGTTGTGCTATTCTATTATTGGTTCTGTTTTCCCATTTGACGTTTTCTCCAAAGCTCACGCTTTAGACATAGACCTGCTTCTTCAAAGGTACACTGATTCCAAACAAGGCTTCACTCTTCTCACACCATCTTCTTGGATAAAGGTTCGTTTTCTCTCTCTCTCCCTCTCCCTCTCCCTCTCCCTCCTCAGTTTAATAATTACTACTCTAAATAAGGTCATAAATTGAAATGGGTTCTTTTCTATTTTATTTGGTAACATGTTTTTGAAGGGGTTGATTTTTCAGAAAGCCCAAGTTGGCTGATTCTTTGTGTTGTCAAAGCAAAAAAAAAAAAGATAATGATGAGGTTTTTCTGCAGGATGCCGCATTATATGTGCTTTTGAATGAAATCAAAGTTGGGGTTTTTCGGATTTGTATTTTAATTTCAGGTGCTTCTTGTTTATAGATAGAGATTTTCGTTCATTCCCTTTGTGTGGCATTGATTGAGAATGGAAGTAATCGTCTCTTAAAAGAAAACAATTTTTTTTGTTCTCTGTTCAGAATTCAGACATAGGAAGTGGAAAGAGATCTGATGTCCATCGACTTGCTAAAACGATTGTACTTTATTTAAATTTGTGTTAAAGAGTAATATGGGTGATAATGTGATTCGTTTAGGTGGACAAAGCTGGAGCAACTGCTTTGTTTGAAGAGCCAAACAAGGGATCCAACAGTGTTGGAGTTGTTGTTAGCCCTGTCCGGATTTCGAAGCTCAGTGAATTCGGGAGCCCTGAATTTGTTGCTGATAAGCTTATTCAAGCTGAAAAGCGCAAGGTCCGTTTTTCTTCCATTTTTTTCTGTTTGCAATGATTAGGGATCGATATTTTAGTGTTTCGTGGAATTAGATGAAGAACGAAAATTTCAAAATCCACATTCATGAGAATTTGCTTAATTTGCTTTCGAAATAACAACGATATACAAGTGTAGAGTGACGCATTGTTGTGGTCATATCATTTTCGGTATTAAACTGTGTCTCATATTTGTTGGTGAAGGAAAGTACAAAAGATGCTATGGTTGTCTCAGTCTCACAAAGACAAGGGCACGGGGGGCTCGAGGTTTATGAGTTTGAATACCAAGTTGATAGTACAAGGGGTGGACTCAAGAGGGTATTTTCCGCTGCGTTTGTAGCATCAAAAAAGCTTTACCTTTTGAACATTTCTCATTCTGATGGACTTGAAAACCCTCTGGACATGGATCAAAGGATGATTCTTGAAAGAGTTCTTCATTCATTTGATACGGCGCCTTATACATGAATAAGTACATGTACATTCCTTTCGTTATAGTCTTGATCTCTTATGTATTTCAAATCAAAAGGTTTGATAGTAATAATTGTTGAGCAATATCATCGGAAATAAGAATGGTTTCTTTTATTCGTAGCTTTTGCTGATTCTGATTCTGATTCAGATTCATGTTTTCGGATGTGAAATCATTACTATGTCCTCTTACTTGAAGGGGTCGACTGCTTTTTGTGTAAAATAGGAAGAAGAAAGGCTTGTATTGTATCCATGGATTATCCTTTAGGTGAAAATATAATCTTAATCTTATTCTTGAAGCCAAACTAATCTACAAATTTTGTAGATGTACACTCTAATCTTCAAAATTTGTAGTTACTTTAATTAATTAATCTATAGTTAATTAATCAGGAATTTACTTTTAAAAAAAAAAAATCATTGTAAATGGGTTTATTGTGTAAATAAACCATTTCAATAAAAAAAATCCAAAATTATCTAATTGAGAATCAAAATATAGTATTCTCTTGAAGCAAACTATTTACTTTCTGTTACGCCCCTGTCCCGAATACCGAGTCCTTATCCGGACATGGGACGCTCGACATGTGACATTTAGAGTAAATCTAAATCCCACGTAAGCCTCGTGTCATATCAGAGTAATTACAGACTCGCGCGGAATAAAACAAGATGAAGACTCGGGAAAATAGACCCTTAGGGTCTTACAACACAACAACTCAATCAGAAATTACCGCTGTCAAACTAAATCCTAAATAACTGAAAGTAACCATTATCAAAGTAACCATTATCATACATTATAACTGACATGTCTAAAAAGAAAGAACAACTTCACTACTGGCAACAATGCCTTATTAGAAAGAACAACTATAAACGAAAACTAAAGCATAAAAGACTCCATCTCAATCCTAAGCTAGCACTCCAAGCTCGTCATCAAACCAAGCATGTACCTGCAACATTCCTATTCCAAATAAAGGCGTAAGCTCATGCATGAAGCTTAGTAAGAAGAAAGAAGATCAAAAGGGAGATTCATGGTTGTCAGATGCCGGGAGACACGACATGAATCTACTTATCCAGTTATGAAACAATTGAATATAAACTTGAAACGTTTAGAATACTACTTTTTAAACATAACTTGAAGCATAAAAGGAAGCCATTTCTAAAACGGACTTAACAATGCATAGGAAACATGCCTAATTACTAAATCAGTTTATCTGGCACATACTCGTTCGTTTACATTAATTACTGACTTACTATGTTTTGCCTACTGATCAAGTTTAAGTAAGCTGTCTATTAACCCACACTTTACTTGTCTGCTAACTGAAATATATTATTGCATTGACTGTCTTGTCTTTGTTTCTTACTTACTTTACACGTCTATGTTCTTGTCTTTACTGTTCTGTTTCACTCGTGGGACTTAAAACCCACATGTCTTCATGGGACTTAAAACCCATGGGACTTGGCATATCTTATTGACTTTTCATATGACTTAAACCTATGAAGCACCGACACTTCAATTAGGTCGCCGTGCGCTGTGTCCAACACATTTTCAGCCCGACACGCTCCAGACACGTGTCGGAAACGTGTCGCTCGATTAAAATAATGTTAAATTCAATTTTTGAATTTGGACACGGCCCGACACATTGGGGACACGGCCCGACACGTTGGGGACACGCAAGGGACACGGCGGGACACGTTGGGGACACGCAAGGGACACGGCGGGACACGTTGGGGACACGCAAGGGACACGGCCTTTTCATTTTTAGAAAAGAAATAAAAACCTTCAAAATCAGATCTGGGTCTTTCCACAAAATAGTTCAATCTCAAACCCTCTTCTTCGTTCCCTCATCGTGATTGTTTCTTGAATGTCAACTGCAATCTGTCCTACGAATTGGCACCAACCTACGTCTATGTTTTTTTAAAAATATATATATATATATATATATATATATATATATATATATATATATATATATATATATATATATATATTAAAACGTGTCGACGGCGTGTCGTGCCCTCAAATTCTGAAAGTAACTGTGTCGCCGTGTCCGTGTCGTGTCATGCGCCGTTCCCGTGTCCGTGTCCGTGCTTCATTGCTTAAAACCCATGGAACTTAACATAAAGGCTTGGTGCAACAGGGCTAATATGACTAACCGTACCTCTAATCATGGGACTTAAAACCCATGGGACTTAAAACCGTCGTCTTGGAAACGACATGGTGCTCTGACACAGGACTTAAAACCCGTGGTAGTACATCGCAAGGTCTCTAACTATGAACACGTAAGAGCACATAAAGCACATAGATTCTGCGTTAAAGTCCATAACTAACGCACTAGAGCATTCAAAGACCGTAACAACATTGAACTCTCATCCTATCTCCACTATTGGTAATTTAAACGCATGAAACATAAAGGTAACTAGAAATCATAATGACTTTCTTAAAATAGTTGGGCAAATACCCGGCAACACATAATTATGTCTAGTCTCGTGCAGTTTAACATAAACAATAGTAAAACAACATAAAAGCTTAATCTTAAATTAAAAACGGAACATTTTTGTAGATATAAAAATTTTATGTGACATAATATATATGTCACGTACTGTATTTGTCTCGAAATTAAATTTATTTTATATTATTTCCTACACAAAATGATAGGAAATAATATAAATAAATAAATAAAATCTCTTAGAAATTTAAAGATTTAATTATTTATAATTAAATGACTATGTAGATATACAAAATATATATGTGAAATATTATATTTGTCACATACTACATATGTCGTTAAATTTAAGTATTTTTATATTATTTTCTACATTAAATGTTGGGGATAATATAAAAGTCAATAAATCATCAAAATCTCTGAAAAAATCAATTAATTAGGAGATTTTATTGATTTATAATAAATGTGGAGATCTCTAGAAATTGCAAGAGCCAATCAGGAGAGTCTGAACGCATTAAATGCGGATATTGTAGGAATCAATCATAGTGTGGACACATTAAATGAGTGTGGAATTAAATGCAAATTAATTCCAATGCACTCATCCAGCACTATAAATAGGAGAGGCATTGGTCATTTACAAACACACAGAGCATTAACACAGAAAGCGGAAGCACACAAGGATTCAAGATTGGAGAGGAAGCATCAAGCACCCCATTCAAGCATTCAAGCACCAAGAAGGAGGGGATCTAGGGAGCACAAGGAGCATTCACGTGTTCTTCAATCTTTGGGGATTCTCCATCAAATCCGGCGTTCTTCAACCATCACTTGAAGATCATCCACCAAGAAATCCGGAGTTCTTCAACCGGCTTCGAGGATCTTCTAACCCAATCAGGAGGGCGAAGGTGAGTCAAAGCACTACTTCAAATCTCCACCCAAATCAAACATTCTTCCGCCATATTCAGGAGAAACCAACCACAAAGTCAAGATCTTCCGCCATATCCGGGAGAGAACAACCACAAATTCAAGATCTTCCGCCATATTCGGGAGAAACCAACTACAAAGTCAAGATCTTCCGCCATATCCGGGAGAGAACAACCACAGATTCAAGATCTTCCGCCATAATCGGGAGTAATCAACCACAAAGTCAAAATCTTCCGCCATATCCGGAGGGAATCAACCAAAGTCAAGATCTTCCGCTAAATCCGGGAGTCCAATAATTGTCAACAATTAAAGAGGAGAATCAAAAGATTCAAGAGATTGTAACCACTTTTATTTCATAAATTAATACAAATATATTTGTTACAATTTTGTGTTCTGTGTTATTTCCAGGGATTAAACATGAAATTTGCGTTACAAATTTCTGGCACGCCCGGTGGGACCGATCTCTCATTTCCAAAGAACTCAAGAACAAATGGCACCAAAGGTTGCTTCTACGGCTTCGAAGGCTGCTTCAAAGAATGCTGCTCCGAAGGTTGCTGCTGTAAAGACTGTGGCTTCGAAGGGTGCTACTGCAAAGGTTGTTGCTGCTAAGGCTGTTTTCCCATCTCAGGGACCATTCGGGTCCTATCACTCGTAGCATGTCAAAGGAGTTTGGCATCCCCATTGTTTTCCCGCAAGAAACTTCTGAGTCCGCGTCACCAATGGCCGCTGACGTAATGATGACGAATTCCACCACTCTTGAGGAGCATATTGCTAGTGTCACAAAGGCTATTGAAGCCCTCACATCTCATGTTCAAACTCAAGACATACAAATTGCGAAGCTCACCAACAAACTTGATTTCATTGGAGATACAAGTATGGGGAAAGAGGTGGAGCATGATGAAGAGGACGAGCACGATGTCACTTTCAAGGATCAAGAAGCCTCTAAATCTTTCCGCATGACGAATAACTTGAGGGTTGCTCCAAAAATCTCTTTCAAGGACCAGGAAGGCTCCAAGTCCTTTACCTTGGCAAGCAATCTGGAGATCTCCCCCGACGGAACCATTCCTATCAGCCAACTGCAGGAGTTCATCATGGGGACGATCAACGACAAGGTTGGAGGGTCCGTGAAGTCATCTCAGACTTGCATCAAGCCATACACCCGAAGGATTGATAATCTAAAAATGCCTGCCGGTTATCAACCACCAAATTTCCAGCAATTCAACGGGAAAGGCAACCCGAAGCAACACGTCGCCCATTTCATTGAAACTTGCAACAATGCTGGGACCTATGGAGATCACCTGGTGAAGAAATTTGTGCGTTCTCTCAAAGGTAATGCCTTTTATTGGTACACTGATCTCGCCCCTGCCTCTCTAGATAGTTGGGAGTAGCTGGAGCAGATCTTTCTCAATCGTTTCTACAGCACTTGTAGAACTATGAGTATGGTGGAGCTGACCAACTCCCGCCAGTGGAAAGAAGAGAAGGTAGTGGACTACGTTAACAGATGGAAAAGCCTTAGCCTGCGAGGATCAACTCTCTGAAGCCTCCGCTATTGAGATGTGCATCCAAGGCATGCACTGGTGACTACAGTACATCCTTAAGGGGATTCTGCCGAAATCGTTTGAGGAGTTAGCCACTTGCGCTCATGATATGGAATTAAGCATTGACGCCAATGGAGGCTCGACCCCTGTTCAAGATCCAAGAAAGAGGAAAGAAAAACAAGAAATTAAGATATCCGTGAAAGCTTCTCCCAAAATGGAGAAGAAGGAGTCCAACGCTACCACCGTAGCTCCTGTAAAAGTTAACAACCCAACGTCAAGACAACCTGAATGGAGGAAGGTGGATCCACGACAAGTTGAAAGACGGAGGCCAACTCTGAATGAAAGGCAACAGAGGAAGTATCCATTCTTCGATTCTGACGTACCCACAATTTTTGATAAGTTGTTGAAATTGAAACTCATTGAACTTCTAGAAACAAAGCGTCCGGAGGATGCAGCAAGATCCCATGAAGGTAACTATTGCAAATATCATCGATTATCTGGTCATCCCATTGACAAAGGATCAAACATCCCCCCACCAGGCCTAAACGAGATATTGGTTCGGAGATTGAATTAGGTCTTGATCGTTCTTTTCTTATCGAGAAGTCAGTAACGCGTAAACCATGTAAAACCAAGACCAATCAATATCCGAACGGAACGGATTCGAACTTCAAGGACAAAGTTATGTGTTTGGCTGAGGAAGGAAAAATTGTGCTTGAAGAAGAAAAGGCAAGCACGAATCAAATCACCGTAGCAGAGCCGGCAAATGGTCACTACGTGACCATTCAATTCGAATCACTTGACCCCGTTGAGAATAAATCCAGCGACTCTCTACCCATAACCAAGAAAGAATCCGAAACGTCTCCCAAACAAACAAAAGTCACTGCGGAAGAAAAGAGAACCATGAAGTCTGTCAAACAAGATGATGATGGATGGATTCTGGTGACCCACAAGAAAAAGCGAAGGATGTCACCCTACTTCAAGCCAACATAACAAAAGATGAATTATGCCAAGTCTTCCAGTCCAAAGAGAGGCCGAAAGGCAAGAAAGTTGAAAAGGAAACAAAGGAAAATAAACAAGAAAGTGAAGAACATTTTTATATGACGAGGTTGAGTACAGAAGCCCTTGCACTCCAATCACCTTATTGAGTACATGCCCAAGAGAGTCGTCGAAGTTGGGGCGACTGAAGAAAACTTAGAGGATGAAGTTGTCTCATGTTATGCTATCCACGCAGAGGAAAGAGATGGTGCAAAGGAAAATGAAGACTCACCGACTGAGGAAGAGGCTTCAAACAATGCAAAGCTCGCTTGCACGGTTGAGATCACCTTCACAGATGATGACATGCTTCTCGGATCGGCACCCCATAACCGCCCGCTATTTGTCACAGCATACACGCGTGAGCAAAAAGTTAATCGTGTGTTACTAGATGGAGGATCAGTTGTCAACATATTGCCGCTCCGAGTAATGAAATAGTTGGGTGTATCTATGGATGAACTCTCCGACAGTCGCCTTATGATCCATGGATTCAACCAAGGGGGGCAGTGAGCCATTGGCGTTATCCGACTTGACATCTTAATCTATGAGTTATCTTCAAGTGCATTGTTCCATGTGATTGACGCTAGAACGTCTTACAACATGTTGCTGGGGAGGCCGTGGTTACATGAGAATGGTGTTAAGGGTGAATTTATACGATTTATAACGCTATATTCTATGATTGTGGCAATATTCGAGATGTCTTTGATAAGTCCGTCGAGGTTCGGCGAGTACCGAACTCCGCCGAACTCGACAGGTGCCGAACCCGTGCCGGATTTTCTCGTGTACACTTTATTTATTTATAAAGAGACATATTAATTGTAGTACATATAAACAATTAATATGTCAAACTCTAGTCATAGACATAGCTTTTACTCTAGTTCACTTTATGTCATAGACATTTATTATGTAAGAGACTAAAAAGCATCTAGCCTCGTTTATAGCTTTTACTTTTTCTATGAAAGGTCACTATCTTGTCTAGGACCTTTCAAACTCCTCAATTGTATCTACATATACTCCACATTATCAATGAATAAAAGATAAGTTGAAGTTTACTCTTGTGTTAACACATTCTCAAACTCTCTTCATGGTATCGGAGCCATTTGTGTTCTAACTTTTTCCGCTGCAAAACTCATATTTCTGAAGAATGTCTTCCACATCCGACATTACTTCAACCTCGCGGACTCTCGGCGAAGCCTCGGTACGACGGGGAGTACCGACAACTCCTCTTCTTATACAAACCATAGACTTGATGGTAACAACTATCCGTTATGGTCAAGGTCTATGAAAATGTACATTTACGGACAAAGTAAGATGGGATACTTGTCCGGAACAAAACCCGCACCCGCTCGAAACCGACCCCGCTTTTGAAGCATACAACAAATAATCAACTCATGACCATCCTCACGGGTCACACAACAAATAATCAACTTTACTCCATGACTCGAAACTCACTCTTGGAATGATGTCAAGGATGTCGCTCTTTATAAAGACATCATAGAAAAGAAGAGAGTATTCGGTTCCTCACTGGACCGAATCCTACTCTTGATGATGTTAGAGGAAGAATTCTTGCCACCAAACCTCTTCCAAATCTCAAATCCATGTTTGCCGAGGTCAAACATGAAGAAAGTAGGAGAAAAGTCATGCTTCGAAATCCCCTACCGACAACCCTACCGAAGGTGCCGCCCGTCGACCGTCGCAAGGCCGCCGAGGTTGCCGAGACATACAAGAAGCCTACCGAGAAAACCGGAAAACGTCGTTCGTGATCACCGCAAACGCACAAATCACACCAAGGACAACCGCCGGAAGCTCCATGGCAAGCCTAACTCCTCAAAAACCTCAAAACCTATCGTGGAAAGTCAAGGCGACACATCGGTGAGGAGGAGAATGACAACCAGATGAATGCTTAGTTTGCCGCATTCAAAGCCTTCCCGAATCAACAAAAGGAAGGTAGTCACTCTACCGATGTTGCTACTCATACTCATACAAAATTCTACTCTTCCCTTAGCAATGAAACATGGATTGTTGATTCTGGGCATCCTCCCATATGACTGGTAATAAAAACCTTATAACCAACTATATGCCTTGTCACCAAATTCATAACATTAAAACCGCCGATGGATCTATCTCTCGTGCAAAAGGTGTTGGAAATGTTAAACTCACTAATAAGATATGCCTACAGGATGTCCTATTTGTTCCAAACTTAGACCGCAATCTTATATCCGTCGGTAGACTCACTAAAGATTTGAATTGGACTCGTTGTTTTTAAGGAAAATCGCTGCACATTCCAGATCCTACTTCACGGGAAGTGATTGGGAAGGCTAAACCTTGCGCCGGATTGTTTCGGTCAACCCCGCCGAAGACAAGACCGAAGACCGAATCCGCCTCGGCCACTCGCTCCCGACTTTAGACAATATCATGTTATGGCATTATAGATTAGGACATCCAAGTTTTGGTTACTTAAAATCTTTAACTCCCGAATTGTTTAAAGGATGTAATCCGAATGACCTTCAATGTGATATTTGTCAATTTGCTAAACTTACAAAATCTGTGTATGCTAAGTTACCTCATTTGCATTCCTCACCCTTCACCTTAATACACAAGTGATGTGTGGGGACCCTCAGGGTGAAAAGTATAACAGGGAAAAGGTGGTTTGTCACCTTTATTGATGATCATACCAGGAACACTTGGGTTTTTTTAATGAAAGACAAATCAAGTTGGCCCTATCTTTCAAGAATTTTATCATATGGTCTCCACTCAATTTGATACTAAGGTCAAGATCTTAAAGACTCGATAATGCTCTAGAATACTATGAGTCTAATCTCGGTACCTTCTTGACGGATAGAGGAATTGTTCATATCGGTAGTTGTGTGGAAACACCTCGGCGAATGGGGTTGCCGAGAGAAAGAACAGCACTGCCGGAAATGGCCGATCAATCATGTTCACCACACATGTTCCTAAATATATGTGGGGTGAAGCTATACCGATCGCAACTTATTTACTCAACGTACTTCCCAAGCAGAGTGTTAGGTTTCAAAACTCCACTCCAAACCCTACCGACCACACACTCCCGCCATCATCTTGTTTCCCGAGCTTGCCTCCAAAGATCTTTGGTTGTACTTGTGTTTGTGTATATCCATGCTCAACACGAAGTAAACTTGATCCTAAAGCTCACAAGTGCATTTTCCTAGGTTATGCAAAGGACGAGAAAAGGTTACAAATGTTATTCCCCTATCGAAAAGAAATTTTACAATTCTATGGATGTAAAATTCTTTGAAAGGACCCCTTATTACGGCAAACCTACGAGCCATTCACCGATGGAAACCCGATTGAAATTGACCTAAACCCCTTCCCTCGCAAACTCTTAACCCTCGGAACCTCGATCCTCGCCAGACGAACTTCGCACCTGCCGACTCTCTACAAACCTAATACTCCTCGGCAACCTCCCGAACAAGAGTCTATCGACCCGAGCCCGCCGATCCCGAGCCTACCGATACTCGGCAATCTACGGATCCTCGGCGGCTCGCCGACATTGATGATAGGCCTATTGCTCTTAGGAAGGGAAAGAGATCATGCACCGATCACTCTATTCATTCTTATTTATCTTATGATAAGTTATCTCCTCGCCTTTGCCATGTTTTCACAGACTGGACTCTCACTCTATTCCTAAAAATATTCGGGAGGCCCTTCAAAATGATAAATGGAAGGTCGTTGTTAAAACAGAGATGACAAAGACTTCGGATAATCATACTTGGGATTTGACACCTCTCCCGCAGGGCAAAAAGACAATCGATTGCGCGATGGTTATTCACTATCAAATACAATGCCGATGGCACTATTGACAAGTACAAAGCCGATTGGTAGCCGTGGGGATTCACTCAAACTTATGGCATCGACTATAAGGAAACTTTTGCACCAAAGGGCAAAACTCAACACCGTCGTGGTTCGATCTCTCTAGTCCGTCCAACTTGACCGGCCTCTTCACCAATTGGACATCAAAAATGCTTTTCTAAATGGGGACCTTACCGAGGAGGTTTATATGAATGTACCTCCCGGTTTTATCAATCCTCATACTCAAGGCAAGGTGTGCAACCGAGGAAATCTCTATATGGCTCGAAGCAATCACCAAGGGCATGGTTTGGAAAATTAACAACTCGTGGTCAAAGTCTGCTTGGATATCACCAATGCAATTCGATCACACTATGTTCATCAAGACAACCAACCGAAGAGGTCTATTATTATTGTCTATGTGGATGATATCATCCTCACTCGGAGATGACTCTACCGAGATCCAACATTTGAAGACTCTGCCGGCAAAGGTGTTTCGGGTGAAAGACTTGGGTTTTCTCAAATATTTTCTTGGCATGGAAGTAGCAAGAAACAAAGAAAGGCATTTCGTCTCCCAAAGGAAATATGTACTTGGATCCGTTGAAGGAAACCGGCATGCTTTGGGGTGCAAACCTGCTATATCCCCCGTAGACCCCAGGTCATACCTGCTACATGGTGACATTGCTTGTCGGGAAAGAACAATATCAAAGGCTTGTAGGGAAACTCATCTACCTCTCCCATACAAGACCCGATATTGCATATGGTGTCGATCGGTTAGTCGGTTCATGCATTGCCCTACCGAGCAACATTGGGATGCAATAAATAGAATACCGAGGTATTTGAAGTCCACTCCCCGGCCAAGGGTTACACTTCACCAAGTCTCGATAGATCCATCAAGGTCTACACCGATGCCGATTGGGCCGGATGCCACATAGATAGAAGGTCGACCACGTGCTCGTTCCTATGTATGGGGCAATCTTGTTACTTGGAGGAGCAAGAAACAACCTACGTGTCTACAGAAAGCGATCTTTGAAGCGAACTCGGGGCACTTGTCTTAGGCATTTGTGAAGCTCTTTGGCTCAAAAGAGTACTTACCGAACTTCGGCCCTTTCAAAGAACCTATCACACTCGCTTTGTGATAATCACTCAAGACTATGCATGGCGAGAGGATCCACCATCATGACAAAACAAAACATGTGGACATTGACGGACACTTCCTAAAGGAAAAGATTGATGCCAAGATTATCCAAATTCCGGTATGTTCCCTCGGCAGACCAAAATGCAGATATTCTCACCAAAGCTATTCCACCTCTCATGTTCGGCGGAGATAAGTAGCAAACTTGGCCGCATCAACATATACAAATTTTGAGGGGGGGGTGTGGCAATATTCAAGCATGTCGATAAGTCCGTCGAGGTTCGGCGAGGTACCGAACTCCGCCGAACTCGCATGGTGCTTTGAACTCCGTGCCGGATTTTCTGTACACTTTATTTATTTATAAAGAGACATATTAATTGTAGTACATATAAACAATTAATATGTCAAACTCTAGTCATAGACATAGCTTTTACTCTAGTTCACTTTATGTCATAGACATTTATTATGTAAGAGACTAAAAAGCATCTAGCCTCGTTTATAGCTTTTACTTTTTCTATGAAAGGTCACTATCTTGTCTAGGACCTTTCAAACTCCTCAATTGTATCTACATATACTCCACATTATCAATGAATAAAAGATAAGTTGAAGTTTACTCTTGTGTTAACACATTCTCAAACTCGTGTGGCAATATTCAGCATGCTGATAAGTCTGCTGAGGTTCAGCAGGGTACTGAACCTGCTGAACTCAGCAGGGTGCTGAACCTGTGCCGGATTTTCTGTGTACACTTTATTTATTTATAAAGAGACATATTAATTGTAGTACATATAAACAATTAATATGTCAAACTCTAGTCATAGACATAGCTTTTACTCTAGTTCACTTTATGTCATGGACATTTATTATGTAAGAGACTAAAAAGCATCTAGCCTCGTTTATAGCTTTTACTTTTTCTATGAAAGGTCACTATCTTGTCTAGTTACTTTCAAACTCCTCAATTGTATCTACATATACTCCACATTATCAATGAATAAAAGATAAGTTGAAGTTTACTCTTGTGTTAACACATTCTCAAACTCTCTTCAATGATATTTTCCCCCGTATTTGTATTAATTTGCATAAGAAACAAGTGGTTAATGGAAATATTGAGCGAATGATATTTTGAATGAGTTAATCGCAAATAGGTTAATTATGTGTTTTAATTGTGATTTTCATGATTATATGGACGATATTACATTTTGCGATGTTTTAATGTGTTATAGGTACATGTTCGATGCTCAAATGTTGATAAAAAAGAGATAAGAGTCGAATTTCATTGATGACAAAAAAAAAGATAATGATGATTTGATTTGATAAAAAGAGATAGAGATGAAGAAATCAAGATGAAGTCGACCCTGGACTGGCGTCCAGCAGCTTGAACTGGCGTCCAGAGTGGACGGGCGTTTGGTCATCTGGACGAACGTCCAAGAGGAGTTTTTTTATTCAGGATGTTCAGATTTTCAGCGAACGAGCGTCCGATTTAGTGAAGGACGGGCGTCTGATCCAGCTCGGCCCGACTCGAAGAAGTATTCATAAGCCGTACGGGCGTTCACCCTTTCCAGACGGGCGTCCGAACGCCGACTTAGCAGAACCGACTTAGAATTCTATATATAGCTGCGTTCTCTCCTCACAAAGGGATACATATTCGAACCCTAAACCCTAGGGGCGGCTAAGCTGCGTTTTCCTTTAGTTTACAAACAGTTTTTCCTTAGATTCTTTTATGCACTTTTATTCTAAACAATTCGAGTTTCGAAGAGGATGCTAAGAGGCTAGACCTCCATTGAACAAGCCTTGTGAAGCCGTTCTACCAACACTTTGATTTCGTTTCAGGATTATCTTGTGAGTATTTTGTTCCAGTTGTATCTTTATTATTGTTTATCATTGTTTATTGCAATTAAATCGAAAGATGCTTGCATGTGTGATGTTTATATTGATGAAAATCTTGTTAAACCCTAGATCAATATAATAAAGATTAGATTTTTAACCTATAAAATAACGAGAGTTGATTAGGTTGAATTTCTAGATAACTAGATTGAGAAATCTCACACCTTCGCTTTGAAAGTAATAATCTTTAAAATCGAGAGATAGAAGATTAAGAAACGAACTTTTCTAAGAAATTAGGAGTTCATGCCTTGGTTAGGTGAATCACAACTTGGTTAAAGATCACGAGATAACCTGAATCGGAATTGAATGTTGGTAGGATAGGTGGATCAATTGCTTGTTCGTTCATAACTTATTGATTTAAACCCCTTGAATTTGAATTGTTTAGCTTAGTTAGTCTTTTATTGCATATTAGGTTTAGTTTAGTTTAAATTGGTTCGAAACTATCTTTCCTGGCTTTAGATCCTTGATCTTCTGTCCAGTTTACGTTATTGTTATCTTTCTTGTGAATTATTTACTGTTTTCGTATCTGTTAGTTTAGTAATCGTGACATAGGTTAGTTAGTTAAATAAAAACTAGGATTAGCAACCTCCGATTCCCCGTAAGATCGACCCGGTATTAACCTCTTTACTACGATCCTTGCACTTGAGGTATATCGGATTATAAATTTATTACTTGTTAATAAAATCCGTGACAAATGGATTCGTCCCTTCAACCTTTCACTATTGTTTTAAGTATCGGCGCAATGGCATGTTAAGAAAGGTCGTTGCCGATGAAAAACCTTTCACTGAGGCCGAGACTCACTTTGCAGATGCAAAATTCAACCTGAAGCCAGCTCATATGAAGATAGTAGGCGTTTCCGAGTCATGAGAAAAAGATGATGAGAAAAAGGCCATGCCATATGAAGATAAGAGAGAGGTTGGCAAGCGTGAAGAGACAAAGTCATCCGTGCCTCAACATGCCTCAAAGGAATGTTAAGACACTTATCCACTGCAAAACTCCAAAGTGTTGAGTGGACTGACGCTGCCACTTCCCAAGATCAATGCCGTGAAGACGGATGCTCCTCTGCAGGGGTTTACCCATCCTAAAGAAGGTCCGGTTATAGAACATGGAACATTGCTAGCCACAAGAAAGGAAGGTTTTGATCCTATTGCTTACAAACTCCTCGCAAAGGCAACAAATGGATCCCGAAGCCCTACTCTAAAAATAAGGGCAAAAAATGAAGAATCTGGAGAAATGCAAAATCCACAAAAGCTAATATTCCGGTTATTGGGTCCCGAAAGGGTCTGGGGTATAATCCTTCACCGACTGTCCGTATCTCAATAAGGAAGGCAACTAATAACTATGTTGGAGTTGAAGATGAATCATCTTCATCAAACATCCCAGAACCTCTACATGAAAAGCCATCAGTGCTTGAGAGGTTGCAACCCAAGAAAGAACGTGTCTCGGTCTTTGAAAGGCTTTCGGTTACGACCAAGAATCTGCCAAAATCTAAAGGTGTCAAGAGCCGAAGACGGTCAACACATAGGCATGCTTCCGGAAAGGAGATGACAAACATTGACTCCAAAGAAATCAAGAGCCTGATCCCGTCTAGAATAAAGCGTCGTACATGTCTTCTCGTTCATAGTGGAAATATAATGAAGGCTAAAATGCGCACGGTGGTGTACACTAAAACTGATGCCAAGCACAATATGGAGGATGTGCATCCGACAAGACAAGAAAATGAGCCTGAAGAAAGCGTTGGATCCTTGTATGCTATCACCGTCGGCGAAGAATTGTATCCTGCCAAAACTAGAACGATGTCAGAAGTAGTCATAGAACTTGATGAAGTGAAGGAACATGCTTCCGTCTATCATATCACCTTGGAAATGATGAGATTGAAGAAAATGCACCCCAGGAGCTAGAGAAGGGCCGAGTCCACAGTGGATGAGTTAAAGGAAATCAATCTTGGCACCGAGGATGAGCCACGACCAAGTTTCATAAGTGCTCTTTTGTCTCCAGAAGAAGAAGAGAGATACCTCAAAATCCTCCAAGAATACAAGGATGTTTTCTCTTGGACATACAAAGAGATGCCTGGGCTTGATCCGAAGGTAGCTGTTCATCAGTTGTCCGTAAAGAAAGGATCGCGCCCTGTAAAGCAGGCTCAAAGGAGATTTAGGCCGGATTTTATCCCATTCATAGAGGCGGAAGTCAACAAGTCATTGAAGCAGGCTTCATCTATGAGGTTAAGTATCCAACGTGGATCTCGAGCATTGTCCCCGTGAGAAAGAAGAATGGTCAGATTCACGTCTGTGTGGATTTCCGGGACATAAACAATGCATGCCCAAAGGATGATTTTCCCTTGCCATAACTGAGCTAATGGTAGATGCAACCACAGGTCATGAGGCTTTGTCCTTCATGGACGGATCGTCTGGGTACAATCAAATTCGAATGGCTCCTGAAGATGAAGGATTCACAGCATTTTGAATGCCTAAGGGAATCTACTATTACAAAGTGATGTCTTTTGGTCTAAAGAATGCGGGGGCAACTTATTAACGTGTCATACAGAATATCTTTGATGACATGCTACACCAACACGTTGAATGCTATGTTGATGACCTGGTTGTAAAGTCGAGGAAGAAGGCTGACCACTCGAACGACTTGAGATTAGTCTTTGTGTGGAAATATTATGGTTAATATTACATAATATTACATTGAACACGTTACATTGTAACATGTTACTTATGTATCAAAGAGACATATTAATTGTATTAAATAAACAATTAATATGTCCTAAAAAGTCATAAAGTAACTATCTTTTGTCCTATTATGTAATAGCATAGACATAGCCGACTCTAGCATTTATTCTAGCCGGCTCTAGTTACTTTTACTTTACTAGCTAGGATACTCTCTTGTATCTATTTATACTCATTCTTTCAACATGAATAAACAAGTTGAAGTTTACTCAAGTATAATTTACTTTCTCAAACTCTCTTCATGGTAGCAGAGCCTTAAACTCCTGAATCCGCTGCAAATTATCAGTACCCTGCTGAATCAAGAATGTCTTCATTATCTGAAGCTTCATCACCATCAGTTGAGTCTCAGCTGCCTCAGCAGACCGGGGTCACTGAAAACCACTCTTTTACAAATCACAGACTTGATGGCAACAACTACCTATTGTGGTCAAGATCTATGAAAATGTATATCTCAGGCCAGAGCAAGATGGGATACTTGTCTAGTTCCAAACCTGCCCCTGCTGAAACTGATACCAAGTTTGAAGCATGGGATACAGAAAATAACCAAGTCATGACCATCCTCACGAGGTCAATGACAAAAGAGATCAGTGAGATCTTCATGATGTATGATACTGCAAAGGAAATCTGGGACAATGCCAGAGACCTTTACTCAAAAAAGGACAATACATCTGAGGTCTATGATCTTGAAGCTCAAATCCAAAATTGCAGGCAAGGGGATATGTCGGTAACTCAATACTTCAACCAACTATCGAGGGCATGGCAGCACCTAGATATGTTGGAAACTCACCCCTGGAATGATGTTAAGGATGCTGCCCTTTATAAGGACATTATTGAGAAAAAGAAAGTATTCAAGTTTCTTACTGGACTGAATCCTACTCTTGATGATGTTAGAGGAAGAATCCTTGCCACAAAACCTCTCTCCAATCTCAAATCCATGTTTCTTAAGTTCAAACATGAGGAAAGCAGGAGGAAAATGATGCTGCTGAACTTCCCTGCTGACAACCCTGCTGAAAGTTGTTAAGGGCTGATTTGTAGTGATTTTTATAGATATTTTCTATATTAATTTCCCCTACATTCGTATGATTTTCATAGATTTTGAGCTATATATGTAAATATTGAGTAAATGAGGTTTTTAATGGTTAAATATGAAAACGTATCGATTTATATGCTTATTTGGTGATTTTATGTTATTTTGGAAATACGTTACGCTTTGGTATGTTTTGATCCTTGTGTAGATACTCATTGATGATGGAAAAGATGATCCTAAAGAGCTAATTTCGAGATGAGAGAGGATCAATCAAAGATATGGGAGAATAAAAGAGATAAGGAAAGAAATCAATCAAGATAAAGATGGAAATATCAAGATTTCGACAGTGGACTGGCGTCCAGATAGGGTGGACGAGCGTCCAGATCAGAACGGGCGTCTGAAAAAGTAAACGAGCGTCCAGGGAAGAAAAGTTGAACAGAGAGTTTGGACGGCATCTGGACGAGCGTCTTGCTAGCGTCTAAGGCATATTGAACGGGCGTCCACATAAGCGGACGGGCGTCCAACGCCGACCTAAGGCCAGCCGACTTAAAACTCTATTTAAAGAGCTGCGCTCCAACCCTAATTCATTCAGAATTTCATACACGTAAAATTACTCAAGAGCAGCCGCTTTCTGGGAGCTTTCAAGGCCGATCACCCGAGCCTTGTGCTCGGGTGATCGGGGTTAGATTAGGTTTTATTTTTCGTTTCTTTCATTCCTTTTGTTCGACCATGATGATCTTTTGAAACTTTGAAACATGGAGCACCATGGGAGACTCGTTTTTGCGCAACTTTTATTTTCTTTCTATGGATGTTTTGTAAGTCTTTTTAATTAAAGTTCGTTTCTTTCCATGCGTTTATTTGTTATTGCAAATTTATATCGAAAGATGTTGTTATTGATGTTTACCGTAGGACGAAAGTCGTGTAAACGCGAGATCACCATAGGAAAGAATAGACGTTTTGATCTATATCAAACGAAAGTTGATAGGTTGAATGTCTAGGTTGTTAGATCTAGAAAATCTTGCACCTTGGTTTATTTTATGATGCGTTAATCTCCGTAAATCGAAAGATAGAGATTGATAGGCGAATTCATCTACGAAAGTAGGAATTCATACGTTTGATAGGTGAAACCACAACTTGAATTAAATCACTATAAGATAATCTAGGGAAGAAATTAAGGGTTGCGGGATGGTGGATTATGGTTCGTTCCATGTTTAATCGCTTCAGTCATTATCATGTTCGTTAGATAGATTTATTGTTGTAGCTTAGATTTATTTTATGTTGATCGCAACTATCTTTCCTGGCTTTGGATTAACAATCCTCCGTCCAGTTATTTTTCCGTTCTAGTTTAGGTTTAGGTTTAGTTAATAAAGAGGAATTAATGAAGTTAGATTCAACATCCCTTTTCCCTGAGGATCGATACCCGTACTTATCCAACTTTACTAGCAACTACCCGGTATTCAGCCGGTTAGGAGGTAGTTTTGCATGGTAGTATAGGTTTTATAAATTTTCTTTTGTTTTAATGATGCAAAATCTCCCCAACAAAAGTGGCGCCGTTGCCGGGGAATAGGTGTCATGTTGAATCTGATCTTGTTATTTCTCGATGTTGTTACGTTTATTTTTCGTTTTAATAAAAGTAGCGTTTACCAAATCGAGAGTTTTTATTTTGCCGTGTTTCGATGACCATAAGGTTAAGAATGTGCAAAAGTTTTTTACTCGATTTGTTTAAACGTGAAGTATGTGTTTATGTGTTTTCTCGATCTAACCTCTTTGTGCTTTAATTGAAAGTGGTCGCTTTGTGATCTGTGTTAATATGTGTTTTAAGTTTTTAGGGTTTGTCCGCGTTTTCCTGCTCTCTCGCTCGTGTATTCGTTGTATGGACGAGCGTTCAAGTTAGTGAACGCCCGTCCGGCTTCTTTAGCTGCAGTAAACGAGCGTTTGAAAGTATTGGACGCTCGTCCGTTCAAATATTTTCGACTCGTTCGGTTTAAAGGACCGGACGAGCGTCTATGCTTTCGAACGTCCGTCCGGTTGGTTTTCAAGTCAAACGAGCGTTTGTTTTGCTTGAACGCTCGTCCAAAGCCGTATTTTGAGGTGAACGCCCGTCGTCGTGCCGAACGCCGCCCGCAGTCCAGGTTTTTCTTGATCTCATTCCTAATGCTTTTATTTAGTATGGATTGCTTACATTCGAGCATCCGTGGCCTATTTATTTTTTACATAGATGTCCTGAATATGAATGTTATACCTTTCCATCTATGAATTCATGCTAAGTAAATGATCTTATTCCTTATACATGATTCATCTATGCAAGTTATAGTTACTGTCGGTTCTCGTATGCTATAACTGGTCTTCGTGTTAATTAGTAGCTAATGTCGGTTTCCGTATGCTACATACCGCTGTGATGAATCTTTTGAGCTTTGAGACTTAGGTGCTTCCTTGTTATTTTTGTAACTCATTTGGGTAGTAACTGTCGGTTTTCGGTTGCTACGATGGAAACCTTATGAGTTATATCTGTTTAGTATAGCTAACTGTTGGTTTTCCATAATGCTATCACCTTTGATGAGTCTTAAAGCGCGTCTACACTGCATGTAATGAACAGCACTGTCGTTTATCGTAACCTGTCATTATTTGGTAGACGTTTATTATATACATGTCATGTTGCAAATGAGTGGGCTAGTTTTCTTTCTTTTATTTTCTTTTATTTTTGCATATCACTTAGATGCATATCATTTAGTTGCATGTCATCTAGTTGCATTGTTTTTCTATTTTTCTTTTATTTTTCTTGAGTGTAGTTAACTGTCGGTTTCCGTAATACTACATCGTTTTTTTTCATGATGGTTACTGTTGGTTTTCCATATGCCATCATTATTATTATTGCATATCATGTAGGTTTTGCATTGTAGTATATTTTCATATAGTTGCACCTAGCCTACGAGTTTGTGATATTTTCATGTATATGTATCCATCTTTATGTGAGCATAATTTGAATATCTCTATAAATTCTTTTCCATGTGCTTTATTTGTATAAGTCTAATCTTTTCCCCGTAGACTCTTTTTGCACTAATCAAGTCTGCAGGATACTTTCTTCCTAGCTATTGTGCACTTTCACGATGTATTCATTTGTCCTGTGATGCTCCACAGTCTACTGAGCTATGCAAGCAATCCTGGTTCTTGTTGGTTCCTCCGTAATTGCCGCATCCAATCGGCTAAGTTCTCTAATTTATTATTTCGTATAACTTGAGGACAAGTTGCAATCTAAGTGTGGGGGAAGGGATAGATGATTTATGTGTCTACTTTCGTTTGCTCATATTTTTAGTATTTCTATGAAAAGTGCTTAATTTTCCAATTTTTTGTTATATCCCGAGTAGACAAAGGCATATCTTTGCTTGAGTTTATATCATTTTTGCTATATTCTCGTATATTTAGTAATTTTAGTTGTTTCACCCGACACTCTTTTTCACATGCCATAGTAAATGATGAGCTAAATGTTGAAAGCCTACCCCATTTTAGTTGGAGATTTTTGATGATTATAGCATGTTTCTTTGCTTATGTACAATTCTTGAAAAGTTTAGTAGTTTGTATTCTAGGATTAAAGTATGACATACCGTGAATATCCGTAAGTTTGAATGTGATAAGTGAAACGTGATTAAGTCTTTGCAATAGTAATAAATTGTTTACTTGAGGTGTTATGCTCGGTGGTCCGTGTTACTAGAAAATAATCTTTTCCACTCGCCAATGTAAATCTCTAAGTAAACATAATTGTAATTGTGTGTGTCGGAAGTCGGTTTATGATTTGGGTGAGGTAGGGTGTACCACGTATGTCCTATTCCACTATGATGACCAAAAGCTCACGACGGTCGCTTATAGCCGCCTTATGATTGGAGTAAGGTAGGGGATTATCTTGAAATGTCCTATTCTACTATGAGGGCAAAAGCTTATTCGATGTGTGTTAGAAAAGTGTGAAAAAAGTGAAAATATTGAAATATATTATTATGAATAAGTAAGGACTTAGTTATCGTTAATCTTATCCCCGCATAAACCGAAGGATATGTTGTAGGATTATCCTCTCGAGTTTGTCGAAATATCTTAGGTATTATCTACTATTTCTTTTTGGGATATGTATGTTTTGTAAAGTGCCTGTTATAGTTTTTTGAATATTTCTAACTTAAATGGGAAACCGGGCTAGTTTTGGTTTGAATAACTTTCAAATTGTGGAACTTAGTGGAAGTTTACTATGGCTATGCACACACTACACGGGTGAACTTCTAAGTTATTGAATATACTTCATATTTGTATAGATGTTTATTTGTCTCGAGCCTGACTTTGTTTTGTTTTACTCGAGGACGAGCAAAAAGATAAGTGTGGGGGTGTTGTTAAGGGCGATTTGTAGTGATTTTTATAGATATTTTCTATATTAATTTCCCTACATTCGTATGATTTTCATAGATTTTGAGCTATATATGTAAATATTGAGTAAATGAGGTTTTTAATGGTTAAATATGAAAACGTATCGATTTATATGCTTATTTGGTGATTTTATGTTATTTTGGAAATACGTTACGCTTTGGTATGTTTTGATCCTTGTGTAGATACTCATTGATGATGGAAAAGATGATCCTAAAGAGCTAATTTCGAGATGAGAGAGGATCAATCAAAGATATGGGAGAATAAAAGAGATAAGGAAAGAAATCAATCAAGATAAAGATGGAAATATCAAGATTTCGACAAAGTGGATCGGCGTCCGGATAGGGTGGACGAGCGTCCAGATCAGAACGGGCGTCTGAAAAGTAAACGAGCGTCCAGGGAAGAAAAGTTGAACAGAGAGTTTGGACGGCATCTGGACGAGCGTCTTGCTAGCGTCTAAGGCATATTGAACGGGCGTCCACATAAGCGGACGGGCGTCCAACGCCGACCTAAGGCCACCGACTTAAAACTCTATTTAAAGAGCCGCGCTCCAACCCTAATTCATTCGAGAATTTCATACACGTAAAATTACTCAAGAGCGCCGCTTTCGGGGAGCTTTCAAGGCCGATCACCCGAGCCTTGTGCTCGGGTGATCGGGGTTAGATTAGGTTTTATTTTTCGTTTCTTTCATTCCTTTTGTTCGACCATGATGATCTTTTGAAACTTTGAAACATGGAGCAGCCATGGGAGACTCGTTTTTGCGGCTTTTATTTTCTTTCTATGGATGTTTTGTAAGTCTTTTTAATTAAAGTTCGTTTCTTTCCATGCGTTTATTTGTTATTGCAAATTTATATCGAAAGATGTTGTTATTGATGTTTACCGTAGGACGAAAGTCGGTGTAAACGCGAGATCACCATAGGAAAGAATAGACGTTTTGATCTATATCAAACGAAAGTTGATAGGTTGAATGTCTAGGTTGTTAGATCTAGAAAATCTTGCACCTTGGTTTATTTTATGATGCGTTAATCTCCGTAAATCGAAAGATAGAGATTGATAGGCGAATTCATCTACGAAAGTAGGAATTCATACGTTTGATAGGTGAAACCACAACTTGAATTAAATCACTGTAAGATAATCTAGGGAAGAAATTAAGGGTTGCGGGATGGTGGATTATGGTTCGTTCCATGTTTAATCGCTTCACTCATTATCATGTTCGTTAGATAGATTTATTGTTGTAGCTTAGATTTATTTTATGTTGATCGCAACTATCTTTCCTGGCTTTGGATTAACAATCCTCCGTCCAGTTATTTTTCCGTTCTAGTTTAGGTTTAGGTTTAGTTAATAAAGAGGAATTAATGAAGTTAGATTCAACATCCCTTTTCCCTGAGGATCGATACCCGTACTTATCCAACTTTACTAGCAACTACCCGGTATTCGGCCGGTTAGGAGGTAGTTTTAAAGTGCTACCCTGCTGACTGTCAGGAAGCCTGCTGAGGGTACTGAGACATCCAGGAAGCCTACTGATAGAACTGGAAAGTTGTTCTGTGAGCACTGCAAACGCACAAATCACACCAAGGACACTTGCTGGAAGCTACATGGCAAGCCTAACTCCTCCAAGCCTACCAGGGAAAGTGATTGCGGTCTGATCAGGTTATAAATTTATTTTACTTGACCACCAAATACTAGCAATAGCACTAGGTACATCATAGCATAGCGATGGTGAATCAAGGTCGATCCCTCAGGGAATCAAAATGTGGACCCTAGGTTTAAATAATTAACTTACCTAATTCGTTATTGGACAACAGTCTAAGACCAACATAAAAGACAAAATAAGATAAACAAACTCAAACTAAAAAGACACAAACGTAATTAACCTTCCAATTACCAACGTTATCGTTTGGACCAAGACAACTTATATAAGATAACCTCACTCATTAACTGTCAATCTGTCTGTATTCATATTTAATTGGCTACGGGAGTCATCCCCTTAACTTGACTTAGCACCGGTTAGGTTACTAGATCACTGTGGTATTGTTACGTGACTTCACCTTTTGGGTATCCATCTCATATAACTCACACGCTCATTATTCTAAGGATGCCGATATTAACCGTACACCTCGCTTAGGCAACATTCCTATGGTTAGGCGTACTTCCTAAACGATCGCTCAAGCCCTCGTCCTATTAACAATTACTTGGTAAGTCTCTTGTTAATCTACGATTCACGTATGACTAGGTGTCGACAATTCCCTAATACAAAACTAATCTAGATCTCGCTGAAAGTCCCGAAAGATCGTTCATGAGCCGAACTAGACGTCTTATATTGGTATTTCCTAATAATACGCTAATGAAAAACTGACGAGCGACGTAGCCGTAGCCATACCTACTGAGAAAGTAAATTCAACTAGGTCAGACTCACCATAAAGACGTGGCAGACTTAACTGACAGAATTAGGGCTCGGTCGACCGAGTGAAGGGGCTCGGTCGACCGAACGACTCGTTCGGTCACCCGGACGAATTCAACCCTAATTACATCCTAGAAATAACCTCTCAGCGTTTTCTTATACAGAACAGATTAAACAACAATTCGTACATCACTTATATAAACTATCATAGATACACATTAATTAAATCACATAGAGTCATGAATAAATCTAGATTATGACGTAGGTCATGGGATCCTCATTGACAAGGTGTCACCACCACCTAACGTCATACCCGAGAATCACATCATCTAGCTATGTTTAATTAATTCAAACGATAAGAACATAATTGGAAGAATTAATTACTTGAAAATAAAACATGAAGATTAAGGGCTTACATTGTTGCAGCCCTAACTTGCTGAAAAACTCTCAAATTGTTGTGCTCTTTTTTAAGAATGATTGAATCAATGTATGAATGAATAAATAATACTAATGACAATGTGTTTATATAGAGTTCAAAACCGACTTAGAAACCGACTAAGAATCGGATTCCCTAAACCCTAACCGACTTAAGTAGTGTGCTGGACCCTGTTGGGCTTTTACGTCCACTCGGTCGACCGAATATCTAGGCTCGGTCGACCGAGCCTTCACTGCTTCTGGGCTCCGTCTTCTATCTCCTGCTGGGCTCTGTCTTGTCCTGGATCTTTAATTCCTTCTCCGTAGTCCGTCCATAACGCTCACTGTATTTATCATACAAAAACATAGTTTGTAATACCAAATACTTGATAAATCACCGAAATGCATAATAATAAATCGTAACACGGGGTATATCTAAATTAGGCACTTAACGACTTATTATCACTCTCTTAAGGTTATTTTACATCAAAATCAAGGGTAAAGATTGCAGAATAATGGGTACAAATCGACCGTCATCAGAAAGTCAGGGCAGGCATGTCAATGAAGAGGAGAGTGATAACAAGCTGAATGCTCAGTTTGCTGCATTCAAAGATTTCCTCACCCAACAAAAAGAAGGTAGTCCCTCTACTGACATGGCTACTCAGGCTAGTGCAGGTAAATTCTACTCTTCTATTAGTAATGAAACATGGATTGTTGATTCTGGGGCCTCCTCCCATATGACTGGCAATAAAAACCTCATAACTCAACTTATGCCATGTCATCAAATTCACAAAGTTAAGACTGCTGATGGATCTATCTCTTGTGCAAAAGGTTTTGGAACTGTTAAACTCACTAATAAGATATGCCTAAAGGATGTCCTATTTGTTCCAAACTTAGACTGCAATCTCATATCTGTCAGTAGACTAGCAAGAGATTTGAATTGGACTGGTGTTTTTAATAAGAATCAGTGCACTTTCCAGGACCCTTCTTCACAGGAAGTGATTGGGAGGGTTAAACCCTGCTCAGGATTGTATGTGGTCAACCCTGCTGAAGACTGAATCTGCCTCAGCAGCCTGCACTTCAACCTTAGACAATATCATGTTATGGCATTATACACTAGGACATCCAAGTTTTGGTTATTTGAAGTCTGTAATTCCTGAATTATTTAAAGGATGTAATGTCAATGATCTTCAATGTGATATTTGCCAATTTGCCAAACTTACAAAATCTGTGTATACCAAACTGCCTTATGTGCCATCCACACCTTTCACTTTAATTCATAGTGATGTATGAGGACCTTCAAGAGTAAAAAGTATAACAGGAAAAAGGTGGTTTGTCACTTTCATTGATGATCATACTAGGAACACATGGTTGTTTTTTATGAAGGATAAATCTGATGTTGGAACAATTTTTCAGGAATTTTACAACATGATCTCTACTCAATTTGACACTAAGATCAAGATCTTAAAGACTGATAATGCACTTGAGTACTATGAGTCTAACCTCAGTAATTTCTTGATGAATAAGGGGATTGTCCATATCAGTAGTTGTGTGGAAACACCTCAACAAAATGGGGTTGCTGAGAGAAAGAACAGGCACCTGCTGGAGATGGCTAGATCAATCATGTTCACCACACATGTTCCAAAGTATATGTGGGGTGAAGCTATATTAACTGCCACTTACTTAATCAACAGACTTCCCAGCAGGGTGTTAGGTTTCAAAACTCCTATCCAAACCCTTCTGACCACTCACTCCTGCCCTCATCTTATTTCCCAATTACCTCCAAAAATCTTTGGTTGCACGGTATTTGTTTATATCCATGCCCAACACAGAAGCAAACTTGATCCCAAAGCTCACAAGTGCATTTTCCTAGTGATGATGCAGAAATCATCACGGTGGCGCAACGGTGGAGTGTTTGTGGATATCTGGCTTATTAGTTGGTAATTTCAGTGGGGGTCAGCCGAAGGTGGCACGAAGAGGGGGAGTATTTTCGCAGAGCTTTGGCTTGCTTTTCTATTAGAAGACGTCCTCTATTTAGTTACACAAGACTTCCCTTTATAGGAGAATTAGCTTAGTGGCTAAGTTAATGACAGGCGGTGTTAAGCTGCTTAGTCATTAACCTCCCCACTAAGTAAACATTAAAACATCTATGCTACAAGTGGATAAAATATCAGGGCGGCGTCCCCTTGTGGTCGCATAGGCGGCCAGCCCTGTCTATCCTTCGTCAGCTCCTTGTTTCCTCTCCAGTCTTGTGCGGCCCTTTGAGGGCCATTATCCCAAGGTCGTGATGTCAGCGATCCTGACAGAGGGACTCTTGGTGCCGCCGTTGGTGTCGCCGCGGATCCCTACAACTGATGAGGCTATTTCCGGGACTATGTAGTGGCGATATTATTTGTACCATCAATGGCCCCCTACTCCATGTCTTGATCATTTTCCATGAAAATGTCGAGCATGGAGTAGTAAGTACAAGGATAATAGTTTGCGACCTTGCCGTCTGATGCGACTTGTTCACTAAGGACCGTGCTTTTAAAGCATGCGGCCTTCGAAGCAACTCTAGGTCCGTTTTGCGACCTTGCCGTCGATGCGACTTGTTCACTAAGGACCGTGCTTTTAAAGCATGCGGCCTTCGAAGCAACTCTAGGTCCGCTTTGCGACCTTGCCGTCTGATGCGACTTGTTCACTAAGGACCGTGCTTTTAAAGCATGCGGCCTTCGAAGCAACTCTAGGTCCGTTTTGTGACCTTGCCGTCTGATGCGACTTGTTCACTAAGGACCTTGCTTTTAGAGCATGCGGCCTTCGAAGCAACTCTAGGTCCGTTTTGCGAGACTATTTACTTGCTTAGGGATCATAGGGGCAGTCCATTAGTCAGATCGTGGCTGACGTCGGCCCCCTTGGTAACAGCAACTTCATGGGTAGTGACGCCTTCGGTAACCGCCCAAGCTGACACGTGGACATCGGTTAGCTCCCATAATGATTGCGGTTTTCGAATTTTGGAATTCGAATCGACCGCGCAAACTTCAACCGTTGGATGGATTAACCTCCAGCCGCACGATCGGAACTCAGTTGTCTATATAAGGCTGGGCTTCCCCTCACCTCTTCACTTTTCCCTTTTCTATTCCTTCCACAATTTTCCTGATAAGCTCTCCCTCCTCTTTTTGGGTTTAGCAAAGGGTTTCCGGCGAAGGATAGTGGCGAGGATTTGGTAGTGTTTGAAGCGAGTTCGAGGTTTCCGGCCAAAGTTTGAAGATTCCGGTGTGCTCCCAAGATTGCTCTTTTTATCCTCTCCACATAAACAGGTAAATTCTTACCCTTTTACCCCTTTTTCTCCGTTTTCGTTTGTGTTTCGAACTTTTTCATGGCGTTTGATCCACTGTTTAGACAATTTGTGTAGAGGTAGAGATGTTTTCCGAGAAAAAGCTAAGGTTTTTGGGTTGGTGTTCTCATTGTGGTGTGGTTTTTTCTGGGAAATGGGGTAGAGGGAAAAAGTTGGGTGCTTCGTTCCAGAAATCCCAATCCTCGCCATGTTTGCTTTTGAATTTGCGTTTCTCTTTCTGGCAATTTTGCTTTCCATTTCTCCTGTAAAAACGGAGGGGAGGGTGTCGAGATGGGTGCGATTACCTTCCTGGCTTAATTCTTATTATCCCAGGTCTGAAAGCTCCACCTTTTCCTCTTGTTTTTGCAGGATGTCCGACGGAGAGTATTCCTTGGGAGGCGATTCTGACGTAGAACAGGAGGCCTATGATTATGCTCATGAGGAAGAGGACGACTATCCCTCTAGTCCTGAGATGTCCGCGGGGGATAACCCGCTCGAGGAGATAACAGGCGGGGATGCCGCGGTTCGAATCGGCGACGATCCCTTTGACTTAGATTCTCTGTTCCCTGCCCCCGCCCCGCGGCGTAAGAAAAGTCGCAAGGAGATGGCGCGGGCCCAAGGGACAGGCACCGGCGAGGCAGACGATAAGGGGGTTTCCGTCGTGGAAGAGCGAGTGCCGCGATCCAAGTACTAGTGGCGCCGCGGATCATGATGCGGCTTATCTGGAGGACGCTGCACTTCACGAGTTGATGGGCTCGAGTGAGGATGAAAATGCCCCATTACCTCGCAAGATTGTTTGGGAGCTTCCCAAAAAGCCAAAGAAGAAGAAGGAGCCCAAGACAACGGTAGGAGAGGACGCTGCTAAGGCTAAGAAACCCGCGCCCAATAATCCCGAAGCGTTGAGGGAATTTGCGATCCAAGCGGAGTATCAGAAGGATCTGGAGAAGAAATGGGCCAAGCTTCGCAGTAGCGATGATCTCAACCGGTCTATTCGTCGTCGTTTTAAAGTTGACACAAGCATATATCGGTTCTCTCTCCCTGATTATGAGAAGGAGGACGACAGATTCAAACCTGGGGACCGCGAGGATTATGTCTGTGCTCGCCGGTCGGATGATACTTTAATCTTGCATTTTGACCATTTTTATGCGGGGCTTCGGCCTCCCTTCGACCCCTTCTTCACCAGGATTTGCGAGGCGATGGGGGCTCGCCTTCGATTTTACTATTGGATCCATTATTCAGATTATGTCGTTCATCGTGATGTGTCGGACAATGAAAATAGAACCCTCCCTGACTTTGCTAGGCCAATTCTATGGGTTCTGTGGGACGGGCATCCCAGGACAAATATCTCTGAGGACCAAGACGCCTCGCTTGTTATTCTTGCTGCCCAACAAAATTCATAGATGGCACCAGCGGATCATCAAGGTAGAATCCAAGGTTGGCTGGCCTTTTCCTAGGGCCGCGAAGCGTATGGTTAAATCCACCCTGTCGATCGACGAGCCTCTAGTCACGCAGCGGCGTTTTGTTAAGGGTCTCATGACACTTATTCAATCTGACGGAATCAAGGCTTCTTTGAGAAATATCGCTTGGGTTGATTTTCTAGACTTGGCCCTCCAATTGGGGCGCAGGGCCGGCGTCGTGGGCCCGGGTGACGTGGAGCCGTTTGTAGTTGTGGCCCCTGAGGAGAGCGATCTTGACTGGGTAGGGGATTGCCATATAGGCCAGTGTTTTCCGTCTGAGTGTCCCGTGTGTGGAGGCGACCCAGAAAGGAGACCGGACTGTAAATTTTCTCACACTTATCCGTTCCTTTCTAAAGTTGCTTTATTCTTTTATGCGCTGCCTTTCCCTTTGGATCCGTTTTTAACGAACCCGTTTTGCGGTATGGACGCAACCGAACGCCGAGCTCAAAAGCGAGAGGCTCGGCCGCCGAGGAGCAAGCTAAAGCCCGACGGGCGACCTTGAAACAAGCTCGGGGAAAGTACCCCGCACGGTGGATGCTACCGTTATTGATGAGACGTATGATCCTACCCGGACCGCGGCGACGTCCACTGGTGCGGGCTCAAGCCAGGTCGTAGGGCAAAAAAGATCGCAAGCTGAGGAGACCGCGAAGGAGACCCAAGGCCAGAAACGATCCCGAACTGAGAAAACCAAGACTGCTGGGGACGCAGGTAAAGGCTCTGATCGCGCGGATAAGCGGGCTGCTGATAAGGGCTCTGTGCGGCCTGATACTATTGCTGAGGAGGTTCCTGAGGAGACGGAGCCGCTGCCTGCTGGGACACTGCCCCGTGGTTATAAGGGGAAAGAGGCGGTGTGGCTAGACCCCAATTTCACCCAAAGCATTGATATGAACAAAGCGAGCCAGATAAGAGAGGCCATTGCTGATGTTATCCCCTTGGGTCGCTTAGCCTGGGACTCGCCGCACGGGGTTCAACTGGAGATTGGGAGGGGAATCACTTCTCGCGTCGTGATTCAGGATGACGCCCAGGCCGGCGATGAAGTCGCCGAACTCAAAGATCTCTTAGGCCAATTTGGGATTGCTGCATCAATGGTAAGTTTTGTTTATCTTGTATATATATTTTTCTTCTTTTCGTACTTTTGCACTTTTGCCGGGCTTATAATCCCGTTTCTTTTTCAGCTTGGGACCCGCATAAACAAGGCGATCGAGGCCGCTGAGACGCGTAAGGCTGAACTAAAGAAAGTTACGGCGGCCCTTGAGGCCTCGGAAAAAGCCAGGATCACTTCTGAGAGTAAAAGTGTGACGGCGCTTGCTGAGGTTGATAAGATGAAAAAAGCTATGGCGGAGAGCGCCAAACTGGATGTGGAGCTGCAGAAGAAGGTGCAAGCTTTGAAAGAAGAAGCCCGCAACTCTGCAGAAGGGTTAGTGGCTGCGCGTGGGGAGATCGCCAGCTTAAAGGAGAAACTTGCTGCTGCAGAGAAAGCCGCCGAGGAGGCGGGTCCAGCTGCTGTGGAGGCCTTTAAGCTTTCTGATGAGTTCGGCGATTATCAGGAGGCCAGCTTCGACCAAGGTTTTAATCACCTTGCTCGCTGTCTTTGGGCTTATCACGGCCGGGAGAGCATTACCTTTGAGGAAATGCTCCGTTGGGTCAATATGTCCCAGCGATCCCCTGACCTGTTGGCTCTCCACCCGGATATCCCCTATGCAGCAGATCACATCGTTGCTATCCAGACTAATCAGATAGAGCGCGGTAACCCGGTGTGGGGTCCTCCTCCAGTCAATCCTGTCAATTTTGCGATTCGAAGAACCCTCGCAAACGATCAACCTGGTGATGAGTACATCGACACTCCCCCCGGCTCCGTCTGAATGCCTTGCTTTTTCTTTGAAACAATTTATTTTGCGGCTCTGTAATAATAACTTTGTTTCTTCTGAACTATTTGGCGTCCTTATTTGATGATTTGTAATAACTTAGTTTATCTTTGCTTTTTGTACTAACATAATGGCCGTGTCTTGGCCTGTTGGGTTTGGATTGTGGCCGCTTTTGGCTTTTCTTTATATATCTGCACTTGCTTTGTTCCTTTGATTTGATTCCCATAGTATTATATGTGGCCCCCTTTATTTTGGCGAGGTTTGTGGAGCTCGCGAAAATAATAAAAGCTGACGAGCTGACAGTTGATCGAAAAATCCTTGTGCTTTTGAAATTTTCCCATCCCCCTTTGTTTCGGTCGAGGCGCATGGAGACTGGAGCAAAACAACTGGTCGTCGCAACTTCAGGTAACTCCTGGTCCTTGGAGATAATGGAAATAGATTTTGCGAGGCCGTACTCCCGCGGCCCCCTTGTTGAAGTCTAGCTGTATCTTCAAAGTTTGAAAATTTCTGTTCGCGGCCCCCTGAGTTTGAGGCGGAGTAATTTGCCTGAGACTTGGGATCTGAACCGACTGGACTGAACTTTTCTCGACTGTTGCGTCTGTCGGGTATCCAGGGATCTGAACCGATTTGACAGCTCACTTGTAACGCATGCGCATTCAAAACGGCTTAGAAGCTTAGGCTAGTAACTGTGCGTGAATGTAGCCTAGAATCTTGGGCAGACAACTGAAACATTAAATGCGCCCCTCGAATTTCAAATTTCAGATAAACCGCGTCATATCCGGCCGTAGGATTTAATTGATCATGGCCGTTCCTTCTGCTATCCTTTGCTATAAAAGGAGGGGCAAGCCCAACCTCACTTTCATTCCTCTTTTACTCTTTTGCATAAATCTTTTGGCTTTGGAGCCATGTCTTTTTCTTCTGGAGATGGTGGTGTGCGGGTGTTCAAAGCTCGTCCCATGCGTGACGTTTCCCCCTTTTTCCTTACTTCTTCTCCTGTTGCTAAAGAGAATTTCTGGCGTTATTTTGAATGGGTTGAGCCTGCCAGGGAGAGGGGTTTAAATTAGAGCAAGGTTGCAGGTGACGGTTCTCTGCTGCGGGTGCGTTTTTCCGGGTGGGCAGATTTTGTCTTGCCCCCTTCCTCAATACTGCCCAATCTTACAATGGTAAGGGAGTTCTACTCCATACTGTCTGAAGCTGCATCTGAAGGGACTACCAGCTGTATTACCCTTCGCGGCGTTGCGGTTGCTTTTACTCCGGAAACTATCAACGGTGCCCTGGGTATACCTGCTATCGACCCCACCTCCCATTATGAGGTCGCTTGGGGCCTTAGCGATGAATCGAATAGGCAAGCACGTCTGCGCCAGGCAATCCACGAGCTTTTTCCAAATTCTGAGCGGCCTCGTGTAATAGGACCTGCATCCGACCTGTCTCGCAGCAATCGTGAGTGGAAGAAGTTTATCAACTCACGCGTCCTTCCCACCATAGATGGCGAGGCAGTTAGCGAAGCCGAAGCTTTCCTTTTGCATGCCATTCGCGACCACCAGGTTGATATTGATTGGGGGATCCTGATTCACCGCGAGGCGGTTAATTTTGCGGTTTTAATGGAGCGTAACCGTCGCTTTCCCTTCGCTTCGTTGATAACCCAGCTATGTAATTTAGCTAGGGTGCCAACGCATTCACTGGATCGTGGTAGGTATACCCATTAAGTCCTCTTTCTCTTTTTTTTTTTATGATGCGGCCCCCTTGTTTTTGGCTAGATCGAAGGGCGTTGTAGGCCGCAGATTGCCTAGAAACAATTGTATTTTTATGAATGAAGATGCTTTTTTTTTATTTCAGTTTTGTTCCCCACATGCCATATTTGTCTATGGCCGATGTATGCTTTACATATAGTACCTTTTTAGATTGTCTGCATGCCAAGGTCGGTTGTATTCACGGCCTTGATTATCACTTAGCACGTAAGTTCCCTTCTTGATTATCCGAGCGATCCTCACTGGGCCTTCCCAGTTTTCTGATAGTTTTCCCTTCTTGGCCTCGTGGCCGGTGGCTTGTCTCTTCCGCAAAACATAATCTCCGACGACGAAGTGATGGCCTCGAATATGTTTGTCATGGTGACGCTTGGCGGCCTGTTTATAATTAAGCAGACGGCCATATGATTCAATTCGCCGCTCCTCCGTCAGATCAAGATCGAGCTTTCTCTTGAGCGGATTATCTACCTCGCTAAAATGAGCGACCCTTAAGCTTGGTAGGGCCATTTCAACTGGCGCCATAGCTTCGGATCCATAGGTTAGAGCAAACGGAGTCTCCCCCGTAGTTGTTTTTTGCGACGTTCTGAGAGCCCATAAGGCCGCGGGGAGGTGATCGGGCCATTTACCCGCTTTTTCGCCCAAACTCTTTTTTAGAACGTGGAGTACCTGTTTGTTTGCGTTTTCAGCTTGACAATTTCCCTGAGGATAGCATACTGACGATTGCCAATGCCTGACGTTGTTTTCCTCGGAGAATGTGTCGAATTCCTCTCTGAATTGAGGTCCGTGGTCCGATACTTTTACTCTGGGGACGCCAAATCTTGTCCATACTTGATCGAGTAGAAAATAGGTTATATCTTTGGTGCTGATTTTTACCAGAGCTTTAGCCTCGATCCACTTGGTGAAATAATCAACAGCGACTACCACATATTCGCATCCGGAGCGGCCCTTTTTTAACGGCCCAATGAGGTCGATGGCCCACATGTCGAATGGCCAAGCGGCGACGACGATGCTCTGCTCGACTGAGGATAGCCGGGGAATGTCCGCAAATTTTTGACATACGTCGCATGCCTTGGCATATGCCTTGGCGTCCTCAGCGACTTTAGGCCAATAATATCCGGCCAGTAGGATTTTTTGCGCAAGGGTGCGGCTAGCCGGATGACCGCCACACGACCCCTCATGCAGCTCTGTGAGAATTCCCTTAACTTCCTCAGGTCGCACACATCTTAGTAAAGGCTTACAGAACGATCGCCGATATAAGACGTCGCCTAAGAGGGTGTATCTAGCGGCTCTCCTTACCAGGGCTTTTGCTTCGTTCGGATCATCAGGGAGCTTTCCGGAATCGATATAGTCCCTCACTGTATCAATCCAACATGGATTTGTGGATTGCAAGTCCATTACCTCGACCCTGCCGATGGCGGGTCCTGCCAGGTATTCTACCATGACCGATGGGTTGCTAATTTCTTCCTCGCTGGTTAGTTTAGATAAGTAATCAGCCCTATGATTGTCTTCTCGAGGGATGTTGGTGAATTTGCAGTATTTGAAGCCGCTTTCGAGTTTCTTGACGAGATTTATATACTTCTGTAGAATCTCGCAGTGGATGCCAAACGATCCCGTCACTTGATTAACCACTAACTGTGAGTCACAGAAAACTTGTACATTTTCGACTTTCATTGCTCGGGCGAGCTCAAGTCTTGCGATGACCGCCTCGTACTCCGCCTGGTTGTTTGATGCGGTGAAATTAAACCTCAAGGCCTTCTCAATTTCTTCTGAGGTTCCAGGCTCTAGTAAGATGATCCCCGCACCGCAACCTTTAAGATTGGCGGCGCCATCAACGTAAAGTTGCCAACAGTGACTTGGCCGTTCCGGCTCGTTCGCTGTGGTACTTTTATCAAGGCTATTATCCGCCTCGATGTGTTTTTGGATGTTTTCGTTGAAACTTGTTTCGACGATAAAATCAGGCAAAGCCTGCCCTTTAATAGCCTTTCGAGGTTCGTAGCGGATGTCGAATTCGGTGAGTTCGATGGCCCAACGTAACAATCGACCAGACAGGTCTGGCTTGTGGAGGACCTGCCGCAGCGGCGCGTCTGACAATACTATAATTGAATGCGATGAAAAGTAGGCCCTTAATTTTCGGGCAGCTATGACAACGCAGTAGGCTAACTTTTCGATATTAAAGTAACGACTTTCTACAGGGCTTAAAGCCTTAGAAACATAATAAACAGGCCTCTGCAAGGTGCCATCTTCCTTGATAAGTGCTGCGGCGACGGCCCTATCTGAGGCAGCTAGATATAGTAGTAGAACATCTCCTACCGCGGGGCTAGAGAGTAATGGCGGACTTGAGAGGTAGGCCTTGAGCTCGTTGAAAGCCTGCGAACATTCCTCTGTCCATAAAAAGGTTTTATTTCCCTTAAGGATTTTGAAGAAAGGTAAGCTCTTCTCCGCGGATTTTGAAATGAACCTTCCTAGGGCTATTACTCTTCCATTCAGCCTCTGTACCTCCTTGACGCTAGTCGGTTCGCTCATATTTATCAGCGCCTCGATTTTCTCAGGATTGGCCTCGATCCCCCTTTGACTTACCATGAAGCCCAAAAATTTCCCGGCCTGGACCCCAAAGGTACATTTGGCGGGGTTTAGCTTCATCGAGTGATTTTTCACATTTGCAAAGGTTTCGCGAAGGTCCTCCAGGTGATCCTGGCGACTTGATTTCACGACCATGTCATCAATGTAAGCCTCCATGTTCTTGCCTATCTGTGTGCTAAAAACTCTGTTTACCATTCTCTGATAGGTTGAACCTGCGTTCTTTAGACCAAACGGCATCATCTCATAGTAATATAGCCCGCCGGCGGCCCTGAAGGCCGTCAGCTCTTTATCTTCGTCGGCCATTTTGACCTGATGATAGCCGGAATAGGCGTCCAGATAACTTAGGGTTTCAAAACCTGCGATCCCATCCACCATTTTATCGATTCGGGGCAGCGCATAAGGATCCTTGGGGCAAGCTTTGTTTAGATCGGTGAAGTCGACGCACATCCGCCACTTGCCGTTGTGTTTTTCACCATTACCACGTTTGCCAGCCAAGTGGGATATTGAAGCTCTTTGATTATGCCTGCTGCTAAAAGTTTCTTGACCTCCGTTTTTATTGCGACCTCTTTTTCTGTAGAGAATTGACGCGCCCTTTGTTGTATTGGCCTGAAGTTGGGATCGACACTTAGATTATGTAAGGCGATCTCCGACTCCACTCCTCTCATATCGGTTACCTCCCAGGCGAATGCGTCCAAGTTTTCTTTCAGGAGCTCGATCAGCCCTTCCCTGTCCTCCTGGGTTGTTTGCGACCCAATCTTTATCATTTGCTTTGGGTGTTTTTCATTTATGATGACCTCAACCAACTCGTCCTCGGCCGTAAAATCGGGCTCGTCCCTAATTTGCAACGTTTCGACCTCAACCATTCCCTCCGGGACCTCTCTTATCGCAGCGATCTGATCTGTGGCCATATTGAATCCCTCCATTCGGGGTCGCTTTGAGTCGACCCTATTTTTGGTCATATATTCGAGGAAAAATCCGGGCCGACTTATGGCGACCCCGATTTCGTCCCCTATATGGAATTTGACCCTTTGGTGGGGAACCGATGCTACCATTTGAAACTTTTTCATAGCCGGGATTCCCAAAATCATGTTGTAGTAAGAGGGCAAGTCGATTACCAAGAAAGTTATTGCCTCCGTTCGGCAAGGCTCATAGTCACCCAAAGTGATATTGAGGTCGATCGTTCCTTTGACCCGCACCGTGTCGTTGGTAAAACCCTCGAGCATCCATAGGTAGGGTTTTAACTTGGCCTCCCCGAATCCGATCTGTTTTAAACAGTCGAAATAGATGATGTCGCGGCCAGCCCCCGTGTCAACCATTACTCGATTGACGCCATGCTTGTCGTTCACCCCTACCTTTAGAACGAGGGGTATCTCCATAGGGCCACTGACTGTCGTCGGCTCGCTTTTAGTAAATATGATTTCCTTCTCCTTCTCTCCCAGCACACTCTATTTTTCGAAGCCGCGGGCGTTGATTTGATTTATCTGAGACTTCAGTTGATGGTTGCTGGGGATGTTCCCGTGGATGACCTGTACCTCTCTTTGGTAGACGCGGGGTTGGTGCCCCTGACTGGGGGCGTTGTTCCCCTCGCGTTTATATTTACTCGCTGGTCCCTCACGGATCAGCCTTTCTATCTCGCGCCTCAAGGTGAAGCATTCATCGGTGATGTGGCCATGGTCCTTGTGATAGTCGCAGTATTTGGATTTATCGCGACTATCAGGATCGCCCCTCATAGGTTTGGGCTTGTCAAAATGTTCGCGGATTTCAAACAGTATTTGGGATGCTTTCTTGTTGAGCGGGGTAAAATTATCCTCGCTGAATTGGTACGGTTTCCTTACCTCACGATCGCGATTAGCATCTCGTCCCTTTTCCCTTTTACGATTATCCGGGCGATCCTCCCTCGGCGAACGTGGCTCTGCCTTAGGTTTCGCCTTCCCCACGGATGGCGCCTCGCCGACACCCATCATTCGGCTCTTTCTAACATCTCCCCGAGACCCGCTTTGGGGGTCGCATTGAACTCGCTTTCATAGGGCCTTGGCGATTCCAGTGAGGAAGCATGTTATGACGGCATCGTCCGGAATGTTCCTTGTCTGATCATATATTCTAATGAACCGCTCGTAATACTCCTTTCCGGACTCATGCCCTCCCATACGAACCTCGTACAGGTCCTCAATGGTTTTCTTTGGTCTGCTTGCCGATTCAAACTCTCTGACAAACTTTTCCGATAAATCTTCCCAACTTCCAACTGAGCCGCGAGGAAGCCCACGAATCCAAGACGCCGCTCTATCCTGCATGCTACCGACCAGTCCGATGCACCATGCGGACTTATTTTGTGTGGCAAGGGTGATGCGACCCTGGAACGCGGTAAGCCAGTCGTTCGGGCATGAATTCCCGTTGTAATAGTTGTAACTGGGATAACTAACCTTTTCTCTACTGGGAGGCAATGTTTCAGTAATTCCTTTAGCGAGCACATCGATTCCCGAGATTGGGGCGACTTTCCCGACTGGTCTCGACTTTTTTAATTCCGCGAGCTCTTTCCTCATTACCTCCATTTGTTTAGCCAAGATAGGGTCGAACCTGGGTCGCGACTGTGCTTGCGTATCAGCTCGCTCCGCCCCGTGCTCTGATTCCCTATGATCTCGTGACCCCTCTTGGCGGGCCCTCTTTTCTCTGATAATCGCGCGTGCATCTTGCGCGTGTCTATCTTGCTGGATGGGCACTTCTTCCCTGGGAAGGCTGAGACGACTTGGGGCCGAGGCCTTGTCCTTCTCGCCTAATCTATTAAATGCGGATCCTTTGTCGATCCTCTTTCCTTTTTGATGATCGCGATCTTGGAGGGTCGAGGTTTGTGGAATTTCCCTCCTCGGTCCGTTGCGGCCTGAAGAGTGTACGCTCTCCTCCACATCGATCTGTTGAATTTGGCTCCTGCGACCCTTATCTACGACCGTAGGTGTGATTTCGTGTCTGGGAGGATTTTGGGGTCGAATCGACATAGGGGCCTGACCCTTGGCCACCAGGCGGGAATTGGTGAGATACATAGTTTCAGCGTACCTCGCGTACTCCCTCATTTCTGCTATCTCCGGATCCTCTCGAAAACCTGGCGCTTCTTCGGGGGTCGGCCTTTGGCTCCCTTGCGACCCTCCCCTTTCTCTGCGAGCCCCGTCAAGAGTAGCAACTGCCTCCTTGGACTTGGCCTTTTGATTGATGACATTTCGAGCGTCACTAGGTGCTAAGACCCCTCTTTGCGATCCCTCTCCTTCTGCAGGGTGAGTTTGTCTAGCGTTTCTCCTGCGCCTTCCCCACGAGCTTGATGTAGCATAATACCTTTTGCGGGGTTTGGGGTGTTAGGTCTCCTTTACTTCCGGTCATCTCTCGTGGGGTGGCCTTTTAGGGGAAGTAGCGGTAAGAAAGGTTATTCGTGCGTGTTAACCCCGGAGGGAATGATTTTGTTAAAAGGGGCTTTTCTGGGCGTGAGCTTTCGATGTAGAAAAGGTCACCTTTTTAGTGATTTCTTTGCTAAGGGGAAGAAATAAAGGCAGTTTGAGGACTTTCTTTGTAAGATTACCTCCTCCTTGATATGAGTTCTAGGTGATTTTTTACACAATCGCTTTCCCGGTAACGGAGCCAACTGATGATGCAGAAATCATCACGGTGGCGCAACGGTGGAGTGTTTGTGGATATCTGGCTTATTAGTTGGTAATTTCAGTGGGGGTCAGCCGAAGGTGGCACGAAGAGGGGGAGTATTTTCGCAGAGCTTTGGCTTGCTTTTCTATTAGAAGACGTCCTCTATTTAGTTACACAAGACTTCCCTTTATAGGAGAATTAGCTTAGTGGCTAAGTTAATGACAGGCGGTGCTAAGCCGCTTAGTCATTAACCTCCCCACTAAGTAAACATTAAAATATCTATGCTACAAGTGGATAAAATATCAGGGCGGCGTCCCCTTGTGGTCGCATAGGCGGCCAGCCCTGTCTATCCTTCGTCAGCTCCTTGTTTCCTCTCCAGTCTTGTACGGCCCTTTGAGGGCCATTATCCCAAGGTCGTGATGTCAGCGATCCTGACAGAGGGACTCTTGGTGCCGCCGTTGGTGTCGCCGCGGATCCCTACAACTGATGAGGCTATTTCCGGGACTATGTAGTGGCGATATTATTTGTACCATCACCTAGGATATGCAAAGGACAGGAAAGGTTACAAGTGTTATTCTCCTTCTGAAAAGAGATTTTACAATTCTATGGATGTAAAATTCTTTGAAAGAACTCCCTACCACATCAAGTCTACTGAACCAAGCACTGATGGAAACCTGATTGAAATTGACCTAAATCCATTCCCTCAGCAAACTCTTAACCCTCAGCAACTACTGATTCTCAGCAGATTGAACCTCAGCACCCTGCGACTCTCGGCACCCTGCCGACTCTCGACCCTACGATACTCAAAGAACCTGCGAACCGAGCCTGCGACCCGAGCCTACTGATACTCATCAACCTGCGACTCTCGGCGGCTGCGACATTGATGATAGACCTATTGCTATTAGGAAGGGAAAAGATCTTGCACTACGATCATTCTATTCATAATTATTTATCTTATGATCGGTTATCACCTACTTTTGCCATGTTTACACAGGACTTAGATACTCACTCTATTCCTAAGAATATACGGAAGCTCTCCAACATGATAAGTGGAAGGCACCGTCAAAAACGAAATGATTGCTCCCCTTGACAACCATACACCGGGACCTCACCACTCTCCCACATGGAAAGAAGACAATCGGTCGTAAATGGTCATTCACTATCAAGTACAATGCGATGGTACTATTGACAAATACAAAGCTAGACCGGGTTGCAAGGGGATTCACTCAAACATATGGACTTGACTACAAAGAGACCTTTGCACCTGTAGCAAAGTTAAACACTGTCAGGGTACTGATCTCACTTGCTGTCCAATTTGACTGGCCTCTCCACCAATTGGATATCAAGAATGCCTTCCTAAATGGTGACCTTACTGAGGAAGTCTATATGAATGTACCTCCTGGTTTTACCAATCCTCACACTCAAGGAAAGGTTTGTAAATTGAGGAAATCTCTATATGGCCTAAAGCAATCCCAAGAGCCTGGTTTGGGAAACTCACTACTGTGGTTAAAGCTGCTGGATATCATCAATGCAACTCAGATCACACCATGTTTATCAAGACCACTAGCCGAAAAGATCTATTCTTATTGTATATGTGGATGATATCATCCTCACCGGTGATGACTCTACCGAGATCCGAATTTGAAGACTCTACCGGCAAAGGTTTTTCGGGTCAAGGATTTGGGCTATCTTAAATACTTCCTTGGTATGGAAATTGCAAGAAACAACCGGGGTATCTCTATCTCTCAAAGGAAATATGTGCTTGGACCCGCTTGAAGGAAAGCGGTATCTTTGGGATGCAAACCTGTTGTATCCCCGGTAGACCCCGAATACCCCGTTGCATGGTGACATTCTTGTCGAAAGGATCAATATCAAAGACTTGTAGGGAAACTCATTTATCTGTCCCATACAAGACCTGATATTGCATATGGAGTCAGTCTGGTTAGCCAGTTCATGCATTGCCCTACTGAGCAACATTGGGATGCTGTGAACATGATACTGAGGTACCTGAAGTCCACTCCTAGCCAAGGCTTACATTTCACCAAGTCTACTGAGAGATCTATCATGGTTTACACTGATGCTGATTGGGCTGGCTGTCACACAGACAGAAGGTCTACTACATGCTACTGTTCTTATGTATGGGGAAATCTTGTCACCTGGAGGAGCAAGAAACAACCTACTGTCTCTAGAAGCAGTGCTAAGGCTGAACTCAGGGCACTAGTTTTGGGAATTTGTGAAGCTCTATGGATCAAAAAGGTCCTGACTGAACTTCAACAGCCCCTTCAGCAACCTATCACACTCTGCTGTGACAATAATTCAGCCTTATGCATGGCAGAGGATCCAGTTCATCATGATAAAACCAAACATGTTGATATTGACAGACATTTCCTTAAAGAGAAGATTGATGCCAAGATCATTCAACTTCAGTATGTTCCTTCAGCAGACCAAAATGCTGATATTCTCACAAAGGCAATTCCACCTCTTCAGTTCAGCAGGCTGAGTAGCAAACTTGGCTGTATTAACATATACAACCCAGTTTGAGGGGGGGTGTGGAAATATTATGGTTAATATTACATAATATTACATTGAACACGTTTCATTGTAACATGTTACTTATGTATCAAAGAGACATATTAATTGTATTAAATAAACAATTCATATGTCCTAAAAAGTCATAAAGTAACTATCTTTTGTCCTATTATATAATAGCATAGACATAGCCGACTCTAGCATTTATTCTAGCCGGCTCTAGTTACTTTTACTTTACTAGCTAGGATACTCTCTTGTATCTATTTATACGCATTCTTTCAACATGAATAAACAAGTTGAAGTTTACTCAAGTATAATTTACTTTCTCAAACTCTCTTCACTTTGATAGACTTAGAAGATTCCAACTAAAGATGAACCCACTCAAATGTGTGTTTGGCGTCAGTTCAGGGAAGTTCCTTGGCTTTATCGTTCGACATCGAGGAATAGAAATTGACCGGTCCAAAGTAGAAGCCATCGTGAAGATGCCTGAGCCTCGTAACCTGCGTGAACTCAGAAGCCTGCAAGGTAAACTGGCCTATATATGAAGGTTTATATCAAACCTCGCTGGAAGATGCCAACCTTTAAGACATCTGATGAGGAAGGGAGTTCCGTTTGAATGGGATAACTCGTGCAGAAAGGCGTTTGAAAACATTAAAGCATACTTGACAAATGCTCCGGTCTTGGCAGCCCCTGTTAAAGGTAAACCTCTAATCCTTTACTTCACAATGCAAGAACGATCAGTAGGTGAATTGCTTGCTCGGGAGAACGACAAGGGCAAAGAAAACGCATTGTACTATTTGAGTAGAACGATGACTCCACACGAGCTGAAATACTCTCCAATTGAGAAGCTCTGCTTGTCACTCATATTCGTCATCCAGAAGCTAAAACATTATTTTCAAGCTCACACTGTACATCTGGTGTCAAAAGCAAATCCTTTGAAGTTCGTCATGTCCAAGCCCGTGTCTTCCGACAGATTGGCAAGGTGGTATCTCTAACTTCAGCAATTTGAAATTATTTACGTGCCTGAAAAGGCTGTCAAAAGGCAAGTGCTCGCAGACTTCTTGGCTGATCACCCTATCCCGGCAGAGTGGGAACTCTCAGACGATCTGCCTGATGAGGATGTCATGGTGATTGAGGTCCTTCCACCATGGAGAATGTACTTTGACGGGGCAGCACGACGAGACGGAGCTGGCGTCAGAGTCGTCTTTGTTTGCCCCAGAAGATGAAGTCTTGCCATACTCCTTCAAATTGGTGGAATGTTTCTCCAACAATGTTGTGGAATACCAAGATTTGATCTTAGGGCTTGAGATGGCAATGGATGTGAAGCGATGCAGACTAAACGTCTACGGCGACTCTCAATTGATCATCAACCAGCTCGAAGGCACATACGATGTAAAAAAGCTAGAGTTAGTCCCGTACTGCAACTATGCAAGAAAAATCATTGCTTACCTTGGCGACGTCATAATTGAGCATGTTCCAAGAAAAGAAAATAAGCAAGAAGACGCTCTGGCAAATTTGGCTGCGACATTAGCAATCGGCGATGGAAAGATGCAAGTCTCTATTTGCGAGCAATGGGTGGTTTCTCCATAGTTTGGAGAAGATGAGGGGGACGATAATGAAAGTCATGCCGTGTGTGTTTATGAAATAGACCAAGAGGATTGGCACCATTCGTTGGTGGAGTACTTGAAACACGGGAGACTCCCTGACGATCAAAAGAAGAAAGTTGGCATAAGGCGTCGGGCTCCACGATTCTTTCTTCACAATGACACTTTGTATCGCCGCTCATTTGAAGGAGTATTTCTCCGTTGCCTCGGAAAAGATGAAGCTCATCACGCTATAGAGGAGGCTCACTCTGGGATTTGTGGCGCCCATTAGTCTGGTCCGAAGCTACACTTTCGCATCAAGAGGATGGGATACTACTGGTCGACCATGGTAAGAGATTGCATGGATTACGCTCGAAAATATGAAGCATGCCAATTCCATGCTAAATTTATTCATCAACCTCCCGAGCCGTTGCATCCAACTGTAGCGGCATGGCCCTTTGATGCTTGGGGAATGGATGTGGTTGGTCCGCTGCCGAAATCATCAGGCCAACATCTTTATATCTTGGCTGCCACTGACTACTTCTCTAAATGGGCTGAGGTTGTTGCACTACACCAGGTAAAGAAAGAGGATGTAGTCCGCTTCATCAGTGTAAACATCATCTATCGCTATGGAGTTCCACGCTACATCATCACGGATAATGGGAAGGCGTTCGTGAATAGCTTAGGGGATAAATTGTGTGAGCAGTTCAACTTCAAGCAGCACAAGTCTTCCATGTACAATGCACCGGCCAACGGACTTGCTGAAGCTTTCAATAAGACGTTATGCAACTTGTTGAAGAAGGTGGTGGCAAGACACAAGAAAGACTGGCACGAACAAATGGGTGAAGCATTGTGGGCCCGTCGCACAACCTTTCGGACTCCGACTCAAGCCACCCCATATTCGCTTGTGTACGGTGTAGAAGTTGTGCTACCTCTTGAGCGGCAAATACCCTCACTGAGGATCGCTATCCAAGAAGGCTTAACTGACGAAGAAAATGCCCGCCTTCGCCTTAATGAATTAGAAGCATTGGATGAGAAACGGCTTCAGGCTCAGCAAAATCTTGAATGCTACCAAGCAAGGTTGTCAAAAGCATTCAACAAGAAGGTCCGCCCCAGGTCCTTTCAAGTTGGTGAAACGGTCCTTGCAGTAAGAAGACCTATCATCATGACGCACAAGTCCAAAAACAAATTTACATCAAAGTGGGATGGCCCCTATGTTGTCCGGGAGGTCTATACTAATGGTGCATACAAGTTGGTGGATAAAGACGGTGTCAAGCTCGGTCCGATCAACGGTAAATTTCTCAAGAAGTTCCGTGCATAGCGCAAGAAATGCTCCTAAGCACGAGCCTAAACTGCGTTAATCATGTGTTACAAAAAAAACAAAAAAACAAAACAAAACAAAAAAAAAAAAAAAAAAATTGAACTACGTTTGACTTGATCCCCTAAAAGCATTTTCGGGGTACGTAGGCAGCTTGGGAAGTTACTCCAAGTTCAGTCATACCAAAAAAAAATCCATTCAGAAACATAAAGAATAAGAGAGTGAACTCCAAGTTCGGTCACACTATACCAAAAAGTATAGAGCTCCATCATACAAAAAAAGAGGTCCTCATACGAGGAAAAGAAAGAAAAAAAATCACAAGGCCTTAAGGGAATAATAGAGTTTTTATTGATTCATATCAATTAAAATTTTATTACATCTCGAAACAAAAGGCAAGCAAAAGAAAGAAAGAAAGAAAGAAAGAAAAAAACGTTTCTTGAGGGAAGGAACAACAAATTAACTATACAAGATTGTAATCCAACAACTCTTGGCGGGCAAGCTTAAGCAGCTCTGTCATCTTCTCTAAAGCTTCATGTTCCCCGGGTTGCAACCGAGGTGCACTCTCGAGCTCATTTAGGCCATTCTGCAATTCATATGCACGAACTGTCATACTTTTCCACTCCTCTTCACGGCTCGCAAGTAACAAGGACATTTCTGCTTCCTTTTTCTTCAATGCCTTAACTTTCTTCTCCAAATTCTCCCTTCTGGACACGAGCTCGGCAAGGCTTGACTTTGATGATTCAATCTCTTTCAGATGATCTGCCTCGGCTGCCTTAAATTCAACAAGTTTTTGTGAAATGGTAGAATGCTTTTCTTCATATAAAGTTGCGGTAAGCCTCCCCGCAATGTCCTTCTGAGCTACACTGTGGTGCGATGCGTTATCAAAAAAGGCACCTAAAAGAGTTTCCAAGCCAGAAATGTCTGACTTACTATGACACTTCATCTCGTCAAATATCTTGTAAACATCGTCCTTTTTTTAGGCCAACTCTTCTAGAGGATAATTGGAGATCATGGTTTTGAGTCTAGTTCAGAACATGTTGGTCAGATGTTGATAGCAATCATCGATTATACGCCCAGAGTTAAATTCTGAAACTTCCATGGGTAATAGATGCGGTTGAGCAAGAGGTGTCGCCGGTCGCGCACTTTTAAGAGGCTCTTTGCTCGATGTAACCTTAGCAGTAGTGTGGTTCAATGATGGAGTCATAGCACGCACGTTCTCCACACCATTGTCAAGTTCCTGGAAAGAAGTCCTTTGAAGGAGTTGAGGGGCTGGCGATGTGACTTCATTTTCTCTATCCGTCACAGGGATGTAATGGTTCTCCTTAGTCTTCTGAAGTGCCAAGGCGAAAGCAGTAGGACCATTGGTAGAATTATCGCTGCGGCCCTGCACCATCATCCGGGTGAGCATCCGGGCAGACCAACTCCAAAGCAGAGATACAAAGTGAAATAGACTTATGAAAATAAAATTAATAATAATGGAGAGATTAAGTCAAGTAAAAGCCTTATAAGCCCCGGGTTGTTAACAGTAAAGTTGCTTAGAAACGGAAGAACGCCGACCAATCAACATCGGCATCCTCCAAGAAGTAAGGGATTACCTATCTTTTAGTCTCTTCTGGTTGTCCCCCCTCTTCTGGCGCTTCAAGTTCCTATCACTATGTGAAGAACTCCCACTAGCACCCAAGACAACCTCAGGACGCCTTTTCTCTCTCGATGTAGTACAAGTCGCCTTGACTTTTATAACTACCTTGGAGGCAAGGCAGGGAGCCGCATGGGGAGATGCTTTCGAAGGACGAGAAGGCTTGGTTGGATTTTCTTTAGCTTGAGGAACGGCTCTCTTCTTTCTTGCCTTTGTCTCCAAGAATGAAGCTCTCCCATCAATCAAATATGTACCATGCACTTTCATCCATCACGCTCGAAAATCAGAAGAAACATGGTTGTTCATTACGCTTGGGCAGGATGGAAATGCTAGCTTTGAACAACTCTGAAGATCAATGAATTTTCTCCACAAAATTCTAGCTGACTGAATGTGGGTGGATCGAAGGTCGGGCGCAAGTTCCTTTGAATGATCTGGTAAAACCCAAATTGACGTGCGAACCTACAAGGACTCTATGGCTCGACCCAACACGAACCATTCCGATGCAACACCATAAAGCTCGAGCGGGCAGCAAGAAAAAATTTCTTCTCTCAGAGATATAGTTTCCCATCATTCTCTTTGATCTCTGTGCGGCTTCTACTAGCAGCAGTCGTGCTCCAATCAATGTCACGACCTCTATGGATGAGCTCCCTAGCAGCGTAGTCATCAAAAGTGTTTGATCCTCCTTCTCCTGAATAACGGGTCATGAAAGGACCATCCAATCGAGACGATACTCTATGGTGAGTGTCAAAATTTCGGGCCATCCATCCCCGAACACATAATGCCATGGGATAAAAGCATCTGCTCGTTCCGGGTCGGCGAATGAACAATCTCGCCTAAACCACTGCATACACTAACCAGCATGGTGGCAGCAAGGGATAACCTCATTCCAAAAGCAATTAGGCTCGCCATTTTGAATGTGGCCTGATGAAGGAACCACTGGTCGGAAGGACAAACAAACACAGCCAACATGCAACAAGAGCCGCCAAGTAGGTCTCGTCTTTTAGCTATTCGTTTACTCCAAGCTCGAGAAATGGAGTTTCGTCTTGGGGTGACCTTGGTCGTGGCTTGTCTGGAATGACTCCATCTGGATTATATGTCCTACTTGGCCGGTTCGCTCTTTTTGTTGGCGTCGTAGTAGGCTTGGGATGCTTCAAAGGCAAGCGACACCAGAAATTAATCTGTGCAACAACAGGAGGTTGGGGGTTGTAGATGTCATACTCACCACCCAAGCAACGGAGAAAAGCTGCAAACAAGTATTGACAACTCTTGGGGAGAGGCCTCAAAGGACGAGCATTGGATCCTGTTAGCTCATGCAAGCTTAGGATGATCTCCTCATAACAACCTCCAGCGATAGGGAGACCACCAATCTTCCACAAGTCCATCAATGAGATGGACACTTCCCCAGCATCAGTATGCAAAGTGTTGGTCTCCGGGCACCAAGCTTTGCAAAAGGCACGAACAACATTCTTATTCCGGGTGTAGGTGAACAAGGATGCATATAAAATGTCGAACATAGGACTCTTCTTGAGCGCCTCACCACTGCAGGAAAGAACATCCTCAAGCCACTCCCAGTAGCGTTCAACATATCCAAACGCTTCTTGTGTCGTATGTTGGGGACCCTACTGTACCTCCCCATTAATGATGTGTCGCCCAAGAGTCACAAAGGTGTGTTGGCAAGGGCTCTGAGTGTGTATAGAAGAACTCAACTTATGGACTGATTCACCCCACGAAAGTCTATGCTCGGTAGAAAGCGGTGATGATGTGATATCATGGGAAGGCGGAACATCAAACTCGATAGAAGGACCGGAGCTTGATCCCAGTCTCTATAGCGGCATGAGCATGACGAAGCACAAAGAGATATCTCTCACCGTCTCGTGCAATCTCCTTGAATATTGCCATCTGACTGTCCGGATCTGTTACGCAGGGTGGTGTCACAAAGTACCCCACTTGCGTCCTTGACTGGCTGGATGACTGGATCTGTTACGCAAGGTGGTGTCACTAAGTACCCCACTCGCATCTCCGGATGTGCTACGCAGGGTGGTGTCACTAAGTACCCCACTCGCGTCTCTGACTGCCTGGATGTGTTGCGCAGGGTGGAGAAACCAACTACCCCACTCGCGTCTTGGACCGGCTAAGCGTTTCTGGATCTGCTACGCAGGGTGGAGCAACCAACTACCCCACTCACGTCCTCGACCGGCTGAATGTCTGGATCTTCAACGCAGGGTGGTGTCACAAAGTATCCTACTCGCGCTCTCGACCAGCTGCTTGTCGGACGCAGGGTGGTATCACAAAGTATCCCACTCGCGTTACCCTGTAAAGCAAGGAAAAATAATTAAAGAAAAAAAACAAGACAAATTTTTTTTTGACTTTTAGTCAACTACCAACGAGAAAGACGAAAGTCAAGAAAATTGACAATCGACTTCCAATCAGCAGTCGACATGGCCAGTTAGCCAACTAAAGAGGAGGAATGCCTGAGACTCTCAGTTTCCTTGACTCATTTGGGTTAAAGAAGAATTGGTGTGCTTGAAAAAGAGGTGAATGTTTCTTTATATAGGAGAAGATGGAAAGAATCAAAGCTCTTCTAAGCAATGTGGGACAAAAGTTACTCGATTGTGAATGGTTTATAAAAAAATTAAAATAAAAAAAAAGGGCGTAGCCGACTTAAAGAAAAGGGGTTGGTTTCCTTTTTCTTTTACTTTGTCCACGTAGAAAAAAAAAAGGAGAAAAAGAGAAAAGATAATGAAAAAAAAAGTGTGCTGCCTCATAAAAATAAAAATAAAAATAAAAATTGATAAAAAGGGTTATAAAGTCGAGACTCGTCGTTACGGTAAAATTTTACCGGGACAACAACAAGTCTCGAGGGGATATTTGTACATATAATAATTTTATGTGACATAATATATATGTCACGTACTGCATTTGTCTCGAAATTAAATTAAATTTATATTATTTCCTATACAAAATGATAGGAAATGATATAAATAAATAAATAAAATCTCTTAGAAATTAGAATATTTAATTATTTATAATTAAATGGCTATATAGATATACAAAATATATGTGAAATATTATATTTGTCACATACTCCATATGTCGTTAAATCTAAGTATTTTTATATTATTTCCTACATTAAATATTGGGAAAATATAAAAGTCAATAAATCATCAAAATCTCTGAAAAATCAATTAATTAGGAGATTTTATTGATTTATAATAAATGTGGAGATCTTTTAGAAATTGCAAGAGCCAATCAAGAGAGTCAGGACGCATTAAATGCGGATATTGTAGGAATCAATCATAGTGTGGACACATTAAATGAGTGTGGACGCATTAAATGCGAATTAATTCCAAGGCACTCATCCAGCACTATAAATAGGAGAGACATTGGTCATTTGCAAACACACAGAGCATTAACACAGAAAGCGGAAGCACACAAGGATTCAAGATTAGAGAGGAAGCATCAAGCACCCCATTCAAGCATTCAAGCACCAAGAAGGAGGGGATCTAAGGAGCACAAGGAGCATTCAAGTGTTCTTCAATCTTTGGGGATTCTCCATCAAATCCGGCGTTCTTCAACCATCACTTGAAGATCATCCACCAAGAAATCCGGAGTTCTTCAACTGGCTTCAAGGATCTTCTAACCCAATCAGGAGGGCGAAGGTGAGTCAAAGCACTACTTCAAATCTCCACCCAAATCAAACATTCTTCCGCCATATTCGGGAGAAACCAACCACAAAGTCAAGATCTTCTGCCATATCCGGGAGAGAACAACCACAGATTCAAGATCTTCCGCCATATTCGGGAGAAACCAACCACAAAGTCAAGATCTTCCGCCATATCCGGGAGAGAACAACCATAGATTCAAGATCTTCCGCCATACTCGGGTGTAATCAACCACAAAGTCAAAATCTTCCGCCATATCCGGAGGGAATCAACCAAAGTCAAGATCTTCCGCTAAATCTAGGAGTCCAATAATTGTCAACAATTAAAGAGGAGAATCAAATGATTCAAGAGATTGTAACCACTTTTATTTCATAAATTAATACAAATATATTTGTCACAATTTTGTATTTTCTATGTTATTTACAAGGATTAAACACGAAATTTGCGTTACAATTTTGATAAGAATAACTTCTTACTTTAGACTTCGAGGTATTCCCAACAATTCATTGAATCTAGGAACACCTATTACAAAACAATAATGTGTAACATTAATTCTATGTGAAAAACTACGATTTTACTATGACACGATAACGAACCCTAATTTTTAAGTTAGGGCCGAACCGAATAGCAACAGATTAGGGAAAATACCCTGCTGAAAATATCAGATTGTTTGGATAAAATTATTTGTTTCGTTGTTGTGATAGTTTTGACTATTTGTATCTGCAAAACGGATCAACGTAACAATTTAAAACAAATATTTTCCCGATAAATTCTTAGGTGATGACTCTCTGCGGTGAAGACCCCGCTAGATTTACGTCATATGTACAAGAGGACAAAAAAAAACACACACACGTAACATAAATCTAACTGGCTCTTCAACGTAGGGAGTTCTCACATAAGAATTTCCCTATTTTCCCTCACCGTTACGTATTGCCGAAGGAAAGAAAAAGGTATACCAGAGCCGCAGCTTTACCCTTGTTTCCTGACAATGCTATTGCATTGTGTGCGCATTACGTGTACCTATATTAAATAATTTATTTTTCCCCTTTCCTTTTCCTTTTCCTTTTATTTATTCTTTCCCTTTTAAATAAAGGATTTAGGAAAACAATATTTCCTTTTTTCCTTTTTTTCTTCTTTTATTATTTAAAATAGAAAATTGTTGAAAAATAAAAGACTATTAAATAGGGTTTTTTTAAAGTGACAGAAATACCCTTATAAGAATTACGGGGTTTTACACTTTCACTTTACAAAAGAATCAAAAACTTCATACTATATCTGTCACAAAATGTAAGTCACTTTAGCTTTTTAGTTTGTCCCAAAATATAAGTCAATTTACAAAACCAATAAAACATTTATTATCTTTCTTCTTCTACCCTTCATTTATTATATACTCAATCATTTTTTAATACTTTGCATTAATACCAATGAAATGTCATTTTAGTCTTTTTAATCAAAATTAATGACAAATAACATATTTAACTAACTTTTCTTAATATGTGTGAAAAAGCCTAAAAAGACTTACATTTTAGGACGGAGGTCATATAAGATATGGCTAAGACACGATGTTAATTTTAACATGAAATTAATTATAAGTGAATCGAAAAAAAAATAATTATAAGGGTAAATACTTTTTTCTTTTTAGGAACAATCAATTTTATTCGATGCTCAAAATGCCAAATATTTATGGGCGTTGAGAAAAGAACTACAACTATTAACGCAGCATCACTGTTCTTCTAGGCCTCAGACTAATATGATATGTCTTACTCTTTCGACCATTTGAGCTATAAAAACGCACGGAGGAGGCCGGTTACCTTCTTCTCCAAGAATGAAATTATTTCTCCAATACCATATCCCGTAAGCTATTTCTCTCCAGACGTGGCGTTAGTGTAGTGCCCTAAACGGCTAAACCCAATCGGGTTGGAATGGATTCGACCGGGTCGGATCATTTCTGCTATGCTTTTATGATTATACATATACAAAATGACATTTCTGTTACTATATAATAATAATAATAATAATAATAATAATAATAATAATAATAATAATAATAATAATAATAATAATAATAATAATAATAATAATAATGTCCCTAGGATTAAAACCGTGATAGAGAAATCATAAAGATGATTATGGTTGATTAGATATCGACTCACGTTAAATGGTTTAATCCTTAAATTTCTCTAGTTGATGTATTATTAAATGGGGCATTAATAGAAAGTTTAGACTAGGATGTATTAGAAGTCCGCTATTTTATAAAGATAGTGGTAGATCTCATTTATCAAAGTGTATAGACACTTGGACTATGCGTGGATATGTATTAGAAAATGTGTACGTTAGATTGACACACTTAGTTTATTAAGTGTCGCACTATGCGGTTGTTGTGTAATTATCCTTAGATCGGATACTTCTTAACATCACGGTGTGGATTGTCATTTTTTGACACTATTGAGGTTTTCCCTATCCACGGGGCGATCGCGCGGTAGTTCTTGGGTATGATACTGAAGCATGTGTAGGATTTATGTAGTTAGTCCGGAAATCGCGTTTCCTAATTGTAGAAGTAAATATCCGAAAGAATCTTCTTATAAGGAATGTCGTATTCTCTTTGCAAAGTGAAGTAATGTGTCATTTCGAGAGAATGGGATATCCGAATTATAAGATACAGTCGTTGATGTTTGACATTCGAGATATGACTGTATGGATATTATAACAACGATAGATTTCTGTTTACACAATAACCGTTTCACATGAAATGTTGTAGTCATAGCTGATATTGTCGGAAATACCAATAACGTGTAGTCAAGATTTTATGATGGATATCTAGCTAAATATGTATGATTTCCCTGGTTAGCGACGGTGGTGGTGATGAATGTATGAAGTCGGACAAAAGGTTAAGGGGTGCGAACATAGGTTGTCGACAAATTGGCAAAGTAGACCTGCTTGTATTAAATCCCGGATCGTTTATGAGTTACATGTTGTCCATATATATATAGGTGGATTACTAATGACGATTAGACTAATGACGATAAGACATAATTAACTATGATGTGACATAATTAAGTACAATCAAAGGGGCTACGCTAGCGGTCGTCGGGTACGAGGGCCCGCTGGTCGCAGTAACCTCTTCCTGATCGCATGCTGATCTTATCCTTGATAATGTCATGTATAAACCTTGTTCGCCTATTGTGCGGACACAAGTTGAGGGAGACCGGCTTCGGCCCCCAGCCTAATGTACAGTCTGGGGGTAGCCCGGGCAGACTGTCCTGCGGCCTGGTCCGTCAAGTATATGTGCGGTCTGAGACCTGTCTTGATTGACTGCAAATGTGGGACCCTCGTTCGGGTCATTTGTAGGATCCGTAGGACCATTTGCGGTTTGGGTATATCAATGGCCCCTTACTCCGTGTCTTGCGTTTTTAAAAAGAAGTAAGGCGGGGAGTAGAATAATAGGCGAGTTTACATACTGTGGCCTGGTGACCTCCGTGAGAGGAGTTTGATGCCGATTTTGATAGTATCGGGCTTAGATCAGCGGCTATGGAGTTTAATGTTGTGCTTTGAAGTGGACAAGCTTTTGAACCGCGCTATCAAGCGGACGGGTTTAGGCAACTTTTACTGCATAAAGCGACTCGTTGCTAGATGTTGCACTATGAAGCGGACAAACATGAGTGTTGTGCTATTAAGCGGACAGGCTTTGGAACCACGCTATCAAGCGGACGGTTTAAGGCAACTTTACGGCATAAAGCAACTCGTTGCTAGATGTTGCGCTATGAAGCGGACAAACATGAGGGCTGAGCTATTAAGCGGACAGGCTTGTAGTAGCTGTCGGATACGTTTTGTAGCGGTATAATTCATGGCGTAACCTCGATTCCTTAACCGACGAGACGGTTGACATGATGAGCCGCAACTTCTTATTAGTGTTTCGTGGAATTAGATGAAGAACAAAAATTTCAAATCCACATTCATGAGAATTGCTTAATTTGCTATCGAAATAACAATGATATACAAGTGTAGAGTGACACAATGTAGTGTTCATATCATTTTCGGACTTTAAATGACACGATATTTTTCTTCTTTTTTTCCTGTATTAAAAGACATGCATGGATGTATATATCCTGGCTAAACTGTGTCTCATATATGATGGTGAAGGAAAGTACAAAAGATGCTATGGTTATCTCAGTCTAACAGAGACAAAGCGGGCACGGGGGGCTCGAGGTTTATGAGTTTGAATACCGACTTGATAGTACAAGGGGTGGACTCAAGTGGGTATTTTCCGTTACGTTTGTAGCATCAAAAAGCTTTACCTTTTGAACATTTCTCATTCCGATGGACTTGAAAACCCTCTGGACAGGGATCAAAGGACGATTCTTGAAAGAGTTCTTCATTTATTTGATACGGCGCCTTATACATGAATAAGTACATGTACATTCCTTTCGATATATTCTTGATCTCTTATGTATTTCAAATCAGAAGGGTTCGATAGTAATAATTGTTGAGCAATATCATCGGAAATAAGAATGGTTTCTTTTATTCATAGCTTTTGCTGATTCTGATTCTGATTCCGATTCATGTTTTCGGAAGTGAAATCATTATTATGTCAACGAAATGTGCTAGATAATCGTGTTGCGTGCATATGGGGCCCTTATGTGTTAAAAAAAAACAAGTTGAACCCTTGTGAGCATTAAGATTGTTTGCACTTGAGCCCTTTACCATTGCCTCAAGATGGAGCGATGAAGAAGTTTTTGTGTGGTATATCCACATGCACTGAATTGTCAGGTAAAAAAATCTGGACCACACAGTTTGAATTTTGATTAAAAATAGAAGGTATACAGTTTGTCATATGAGTGCACTCTGCATATATGGCGGGTGCACCCAAAAACTTCCCGGAGCGATGTGTACTTGTTGGTGACGGGTCCAAGGCATTAACATGTAGCTTAGCTCAGAGTGTATCCACACCACTTATTGAGTCCATCCTTAGCATGAGACTTACTCGAGGCCTTAAATTTCTAGGGTTCGTGGCAGTGACGGACCCAGAAAAAAATCTCAGTGGGGGCACCGGAACAAATTCAAAAGGCGAGTGGGGGCATCAATAGTGTTTTTACATTTTTTACCTATAAAAACTTGTCGATTTTCGGATCTCAGTGGGGGCCGGGCACCCCCCCCTTTATAATGCTAGGTCCGTCCCTGGTTCGTGGAGCCTTCTGTACGAAGCCGGTCCAGCTTGCTCCTCGCAAAAAACCAAGGTTTGAGCCCTATAAGGGTTGCTGAGGGAGCCTTGAGCTCATAAATAGTCGTTTCAGGTCAACATAGTTTTGACCTACATCGATATAAGAAGAATTTTTTTCTCCTCTTACTCTAAGTGGTCGACTGCTTTTTGTGTAAAACAGGAAGAAAAATAGCTTGTATTGTATCTATGAAAATAATCTTAATCCTATTCTTGAAGCCAAACTAATCTACAAATTTTGTAGCATGTGCACTCTAATCTTCAAAATTTTCCGTTATTACTTTACTTAATTAATTTAAAGTTATTGATTGTGATTAATATCTATCGACAAGTCACGACCCCGAATTCTCAAGAAATGTCAAGGATTTTACTTTAATCCGTTTTTTTTTTTTGAAGAATTAATCCGTTTTTAATCTTCTTCTCTTTTTTGGTTTGTAAAATGGGTTTATTGTGTAAATAAACTCTTTCAATAAAAAAATGGAACTGGGGAGAGACAAAACATTTAATCAATTAAGGGAATGACAGTTTTTCAAAACTTTTGCGTGCAAGACAATTTTTTTATTTATTTAATTAAGTTTTGGCGCATTTTTTTCTAAAAAATAAAATAAAAATGACCAACACATTTTTTCTTTCATCCAACACTGAGTAGATTCACTAAGTGAATTTTGACAGTCAATCTTATAAAAAACGATGTAATTATATCGAGCAAAGTCTCAAATCGAAAAGCATGAAAAAATAAAAAAATCAGTAAAAGTTTCATCGCGTTTGAAAATTTAGTTCAAAAGATATAAGTGTTTGAAAACGGGGGATGAAAGAGAAAAAAACAAAAAAAGTTTTGAAGCAGGCGAGCTGCTATCACGCAATTTTTTTTATTTATATTATTTTTTTTGTTGTATTTTAGATTATAGAAATCATGAAAGTTGTCATTCTTCCTATAAAAAATATATGTGGATGTCCTGTTACTTAAAAATATTTCAAACTGTGTCCTTATTTCAAATAATTCTTCTTGAAAGAAACTGTCCAAAATTATCTGATTGAGTGTTCTCTTGAAGCATACTATTTACTTTCACTTTGCAAAAGAATCAAAAGCTTCAGATAAGATGGCTAAGTCATGATGTTAATTTAACATGGGTAGCTTTTACTCATATGCTTTGTCATATGTTGGGAAGATCATCATTCCCCCAAAATTAAATATTATACCTTTCGCGGTTTCACCTCTATGTCTTGGTGCAAACAACAAAATAACAATTTTGGTCTAAATAAAATTATTATGCCAAAATATTATGAGAAAAATTGTGAAGTTGAAACCGTTTTTTTTATCAGGGTAACTAAACATGACACATTTAAAAAAAAAATACAATTTTTTTGTTTTCTCAAATCCTTTCTCAATACCAACACATGCGCTTAAGATTAAGTTATTCAATTTAAAATACTTTATCTTAACACAAATACTTTTCCGACGGAAAAAACAACACATACACTTAAATGTCATTACAATTTAATTTGTGTTACACATTAATTTAATACAATATGTAGTATAAGTTGCCTTTAATATAAAATGTTATCTTATTACAATATTTATAGATTGTTGATATGCCTGAACCGTCATCCAGCCTTCGGATCCCTACTCGGGTCCTCCCGGCCACTATAACAGCAGATAAGGCCAGCGGCCACTGCCGTCCGCGAGCACACAACGCAAGCTGGATCATAGGTCACCACCTTTACTCTAAGTCCTTAGCCCCGCGAGGCGACCAATAAGGCTAGGGGCCGACCTGCGACCTCATCTACACACAAGGTCCACCAGAGACCACAAGTCCACAAGAGGAGAGCAAGCTATGGAGCTGACGACGAGGAAGGAAACCAGCGACCCCGCAGAGAGCTCGACGCGGGCCAGCCATCCTAAGAGACCCGCCATGTAGTTCTAGTCGCCCTGTGTAATATAGTACTTTTTTGTCTGTACCTAAACCCTAGCTTCTCCCTCCACCTATAAAAGGGGGACTCAATGTAATAAGTTGGAGGTACACAATTAATAGAAAACAATGCAAAACTCGGCCAAATTTCATATTCTCTCTATTGTTCATCTGCGCCGCCACCATCACTGCCGTGCACCACCGACATACACCACATTTACACACTATTATAGCCAGATATCCATCACTAACACCACCGCTAAACAACCGTGATAATTTCAGCATTATCAGTTGGCTCCATTATCAAGAAAACACAAGCTTTCTGCTGCTTCCGGCGTACGGCACCGTCGTCGCTGCATCTCTCTCGATGGCTTCAGGGTAATCCTCATCATCCCCTACAGGCGCTCAGAGCTCCTTTCATCAGAAATCAGTTCATTTGCCGAGAAACCTCATATTAACTTCCAGCAAAGGAAAGCTCCACAAGTCTTGAACAAAATCCACGAGTTAGTGTTTGAATCATCACCTCTCTCGTAAGTTTCATCTAGACTTCGCCGGAGCCACACTTTACATTCTCCAACACAAGATTCTTAGTTTTCCGTCAAGAGCCTATGTTTTTAGCGTTACAATCATTTGAGAAAACAAGAACACGTGAAAATACTGACTTTGCACCTAAGAAATCATCACTCTCGGAATACTCACGTCAAGAGCTGGTTTTGTTGAATATTCCTCAAGTTTTATCACTTTACCGGAGGAGGCCCCGCCTTCGTTCTCATCCTAGTGCTTGGGACGGAAAACGGGTGATAACAAAAGAGCCAGTTCAGTAGCCGGGTGGTGCGTGTGTTTTAAGGAGGAAACACGCACTTTCGGGGGTTTATGCGTTTGAATCATCACCTATCTCCTATGAAATTCGTATTTCTGACCACCACCTCACCGGAGCTGTCGCCATAAAAAAGATCTCGGTCCAGCTGCTGAAAAGTCAAATAGTACAAGGTAGTTGAGAGTGTCATGGAGTAGATCAGATTGTGATAGTGGGTAGTTGGCTGTCAGAGTACGGTCGTCTCTAGTGAATTCAGCTCGCACAGGGCACAATGGCAGGGAGTAAGAGCTCGCCTCTAGATCCGGTCACCCCAGCTAAGGGGACCGCACCGAATCAGGCCCGCATAGAGGGCAGGGAGGAAACGTTTCATAACCCCACCGCAGATTGGGACCGATCCCGCCAAGAGGGACTGACTGTTGGCAACGCCAGAAATGCCTTGAATCAGAAGACAAGATCCAGAGAGGCTATCGCAGCTATGGAACAGGCCCGCAAAGAGAAAACGGCAATCAGGACATCAAAACCATCACGAAGTCAGGAAGTGATACCCGAAAGGATACTAGGATTCCAAGAGAATCCTGAGGTCACGACCATGAAATAGTATGCTAAGTACGCCGAAAGGATGTTGAGCCTCGAAGAGCTTCCGCCAGTCGCCGAGGCTGATATAAGGGCGGTGAACAAAAACCAGCCTAACCAACTCAATAGGATTGAAATAGAAGATGAGAGTGTTCATTCGTCTGGCCGCCAGGGACATAAGAAAGGGCGGGAAGCCGCACAAACGTCGAATCGACAGGATCGCCGAAAGGACCTTAAGAAAGATAAAGAAAAAGGGTCGGCTCTAAAGAGATTAGGGGACAAAGAAAAAGGCTCAACCTTGAGTCGCCTAGGTCCCCCAAAGAGGAATGTGACACCGAGGCGAGACAGGAGAGACGAAGGGATGCCCGCCGGATTATAAGAGAGAGGCGAGCCGAACAGGAAGAATCGTGAAACCACGCGGCCTCCGAGCGCATTTCAGAGCGGGCAGTAGACGTGATCTCTTTCAGGTCAAGAATCGACCCTGCTTTGGTGGAACAAATGGAATTACTGAAAAAGAAGTGGCAGACTTGAAAATGTCGTGGCCCGTTGAGAAAGCCATTCCGATCACAGGAAACGACATTACTATCATGGGAACACCTATCCGCATGACAGGCTCATATCGTTCCTGGGTCAGATCACCCTAGCAACCTACAATAAATTGGCTTGGTGCATTGCCCTCGTAGGCAGTATGCAAGATAAAGCTGTGTCCTGGGTTCGCGGATTGCCTAGAGGCTCGATTGACAGTTGGAAGGATTTTTCAGCAAAATTTGTGAAAGAGTTCGAATCGGCCAACTGGCCAAAGAAGACCATCGAGGACTTATACGATGTTCGCATGAGAGAGAACGAGTTGGGAAAAAGTTATTACGAGCTTTTCATCAAAGTATATGATCAAACTAGAAATATCCCCGATGATGCCGTCATCACTTGCTTCCTGACAGGAATAGCTAGAGGTCCAATGAAAACAGAATTCACTTTGCGGCTGCCCAAGTTGGGTCTAAGAGAGATGTTGGAAAGAGCCAGGATGATAGGGCTAAGTGAAGCGCCCTCTCCCTCTGGAAAAGGAAAATCCAAGTCTGGCCACCATTCTCGAAAAGAGGACCGAAAGAAAGATCACGAGGAAGAGCTCAAGAAAGAGCGCAGCAAGGGTGTAAATCAGGACCGTGAGGTGAAAAAACCTTATAAATTCAATGAGAGCGATTTCACCCTGATCAATGCTACCTCGACGCAAATCCTTTTTGAAATCCAGGAACATCTCTTGAGGCTGAGATCTATGAAGGCCGGTCGGGACAAGACAAAGTGGTGCAAATACCACAAGGATCACGGACACGTGACGGACGAGTGCATCATGTTAAGGAAAGCAATCGACAAGTTGATTGAAGAGGGACCGGCCGCAAAGTATAAGCGGGACATCGACGCCGGCGCGAACAGGGAAAGACATCCCCGTGTATATCAGAGGGAAATCCACGTCATCCACGGAGACCTTCAAAGAAATCATCAGCTCAAGTCGTAAATACATCTGATAAATACTCGAGGTTTTGAAAAGCAAGTGGTTCTGGGTGAAGCAGAGAAGGGAATCATGTTCACCAAGAGTGAACTCTCGACAACTGAAGGAGCCATGGAGAAACCTATCATTCTTAAAGTCGGGGTGAATGATAAGAATGGAGTCAACCGCGTCATGGTAGACACCGGCACGGGTCGGGACATCATTTACTATGACTTCCTAAAGCAGATTGGTTTTGGAGAAGCTAAGCTGAAGCCATACATCGGAGTGTTAGAGGGATTTTCCAACGATACTGTAAGGGGTTAAAGGCACTATCGACCTCAGGGTCACGATCGGCGACTACGAGCCCTGTCAGACTGAAACGGTAACTTTCCTACTCGTTGATCTCCCATCTTATTATAGCATGATCTTAGGAATATCGGCCATGAGAAAATTTCAAATGGTCGTATTTGTCCCATATTAGAGAGTCAAATTCCATGTCGGGAATGAGATCGGGGTCGCCGTGAGCCGGCCTGGTTTATACCTCGATTACTTCACCAAGAACAGATTTGGCTCAAAGAGGCCCAGAACCGAGGAGTTTGCTGTAGGCTCGAGTCAGGTCAACATGGTCAAAGAGGTCGCCACCGAGCCGGTAGAATGTGAAACCTTGCAGGTCAGAGATCAACCCGACTTCACTGCCAATGATGAACTCGTTGAGGTCATAGTGAATGAGAAATACCCGGATCAAAAGATAAAGATCGGAGCCCAAATGGATGAGCTAGAGAAACCCAGCCAAGTGTACCTTCGGAGTCCGAGCAGGGAAATTTTTGGGTTTCATGGTAAGCCAGAAGGGGATTGAGGCGAATCCTGAAAAGATAGAGGCCTTGCTGAACATGAGCGAGCCAACGACGATCAAGGAAGTCCAAAGGCTAAATGGGAGGATAATCGCACTAGGAAAATTCATTTCCAAATATGCCGAAAAAAAGTATGCCATTTTTCATAGTCTTGAAAGGAAACAAAACGTTTGCATGGACAGAGGAGCGCTCGCAAGCCTTTAAGGCTCTCAAGGCATACATGGCAAATCTCTCTTTACTGGTTAGTCCTATGATTGGCAACATCTTATTTCTGTACTTAGCGGCTTCAGATCGGACTGTCGCCGCTGCTCTTGTCAAAAAGGACGGCACCCTCCAAAAACTCGTCTACTATGTATTGAAGGCTCTCAGTCCCGTTGAGAGTCGCTATTTTAATATTGAGTAGTTGGCCTACTGTGTTGTTATAGTTGCCTGGCAACTGAGGGCATACTTTTCTTCGCACACGATCACTGTTCTCTTAGATGCTCCGCTACACCAAGTTTTGCGCAAACCCAACTTGTCAGGCTGATACTCATATGGGCCATCTAACTAACCGAGTTTGACATCCGGTATGAGCCTAGGAAGGCCATCAAGGCCCAAGCCTTACCGGATTTCATCGTAGAGATGAGTTTCAATGAGGAGCGGCCGAAAGATCAACCTAATTTGAACCCCCACCGACAAACTGAGCACTGCAACAATGCTCGCGCCACCAAGGCCGAGTCATTGTTGGCAACTATACGTCGATTGAGCTGAAAATCAAAATGGTTGCAGGGCTGGGATTATTCTACTAGAGCCGGGCACCTCGGAAGAAATAGAAAAAGGTTTGAGGTTTAATTTCACAACTTCAAACAATCAAGCGGAATACGAGGCAGTCATAGCGGGTCTTGAACTCGCAAAGGCCATGAAGTTGAAAACGTTGAAGTTTTTTGCGACTCGCAGTTGGTGGTCAACCAAGTTAAGGGCTCGTACGGGATTCATTGCGAGATCTTGCAGAAATACATAAATCTCGTCATAAAGTTGAAGAAAAGTTTCAGTTACTGCGATTTCACCAACATATCACAAGAAGATAACAAGCGGGCTGATTATCTGTCGAAGTTAACCAGCAATGATGAGATAAGCAATGCTGGGAAAACAAGCAACCGTAATACCACACGTAACACAAATACCCGCAAATTCTTCTCAATGACACGCAACGGAATTAAACTAGGCAGCCCCAATGAACATCAAATCACAAATAAAGCGAAATGAAAACACAAGAAAATCAACACCACAATTTTAACGTGTGTTGGAGAGATTTTGCATCATTAAAACAAAAGAAAATTTATAAACCCTAACTACCATGCAAAACTAACTCCTAACCGGCCGAATACCGGGTAATTGATAGTAGAGCGAAGTGAGTAAGGGGTCGATCCACAGGGAATTGGGATGTTGAATCTAATTTCACTAATTCCTTTCAATTGTTACTTAGGAAAAACGAATAAACGAAAGAACAAATAAAATAAACGAAAGAGCAATTAAAATAAATCTAACCTACGAAATAAAATAACACAACCTAAACTAAACTAAAGATACATGGGATCAAACAGTGCACAAACCAAGTGATTTCAATCCTAGTTCATCTCATGATTTTAATTCAAATTGTGGTTTCACCTTTACACGAGACACAAACCCCTAATTCCTTAGTGAATCTATTTCTCAAGCTATGAATTCCTAAGTCCTTAGTGAATTCAATTATCGATCTCTCCTCTTCCGAATGTTGAGATCAATATTACAATACAAAACGAAGGTGTAGATTCAAGTTAACTCTCGTATTTTAGAATCTAACAACCTAGATAATTAACCGATTAACTTGTCATCATTAATGATTAAAAATCCTATCTTTCTATGGTGATCTAGTCTACGCAACTTCCGTATGTTGTAAACATCAATAGCAAACTGATCTCTCGATCTAATTCACATAATAGCATCATAATCATAGAAAGATACAAAATAAATTAAAGATCATGAAAATAAACTAGAGATTGAATAAATTAAAAAGAGATTAAACTCACAAGGTTTGGTACAATGATTGACTCCACGAATCGACAAACGAAAGAAAAAGAAATCCTAATCTAACCCCGGATCACCCGAGCACAAGGCTCGGGTGACCGGCCTTGGAACTACAAACTGCCGCTGCTCCTTGTATCAGCCGCTGGAAAATAATGTATGAATATGGATTTAGGTTTTTAATACATGCATGTATTTATAGGTCAACTAAGGCGGCTGAAAATAATCCTAATTTAATTAGGATTTTGCATTACGTATGTCGGCTGAAGCAATCCTTTTCCAATTAGGTCGGCTGGATATTATGGATTTAGGAATGAAACTTCTAAAATTCATATCTTGAGTTGTAGACCTCCAAAAATTATGATCCGAACGTCATAAAAAAGCTCTCGGAAAACTCTACAACTTTCATTAAGGACTCTTCTTCAGAAAACGCCTTTTTGATTAGCCCGTCGTATTACGAGTCGTTTTCGGGATTTTCCCAAGCTTTATTTCATCTTCATCCTCTTGTATCTCTTTCTTTCCACTTTAATCTTCAATCAAACATCATTTAGACCTCTTCTATTCCACATTTGTGCACCTAAAAGATGACAAAACCGAGCAAAACGTAAAACCATACAAAATAGATAATAAAACCACGATATTTACTCGATTTTTCATTTAAACCATTCAAAACGTTATTTGCTCAATTAATCGATTATAAGCTCGAATTCTACGAAAAACATCCATATATGGGGAATATTGATATAAAATATATTCTTATAAAACACTACAAATTGACCCTTAACAACTTGGAAAACCCCTCTCGATGTGAGAGAATAAAAACCACGAGGCCGAGGCCCACAAAAACTCCACTAATCAGCAAAAGATGATACAAAAGTGTTTCAAACACATCAACCAACTCAACTACACTAAAGCATCAACTAAGAATGCAAAATACAAGAGTTGTTGAAAAATATCACCCAAAAATGCAGCAGTCGGTCGCGGAGGACTTCCAGAAAATTGAACCGCTGAAATGAAAATTCCACCGTTCAGATTGAAGAATAAGGAGATACGAACAACCCCTCCAACTTTCGTGCTGATCGAAGTCCGTTTAGATGTCCGATCGTCACCAGAAAGAGACGGCTGCAACACCAAAAATCCTGCAATTTTTTCCTCCTTTTGCCTCTCTTTTTATTATGAAAGATTAGGGAAAAATTAACCTAATTTATTCCCTTAAATACTACTTAACATATTATTATTTTTCAATTATTTATTGGGCTTGGGCTTCACAAAAGAGTGATCCACCCAACAAGCAATTCGGCTGTCATGTTGGAATATCTACCCGAACCCGCGATTAATCGGACCAAAAACATGGATTTCCATCCAACCAACTTGTGTTGGATCAACGAGATAAAAGCCTAAATTGAATCAGGAGCACTCCCTGCCGATCCTAAAGAGGCCAAAGCTCTGATCAGAAGGGCCGCTAGGTATACTATGTTAAACGATGTTTTGTATCGAAGGTCATTCTCCAAACCCCTGTCGAGGTGTGTACGACCCGAGGAGGTCAAAGGAGTACTGATGGAATTGCACGAAGGGGTATGCGGCGGACACCCCGCAAGTCGTACACTCGGCCAAAATGTGCTGTTGGCAGGTTATCATTGGCCCAAGCTCACCGACGATGCTCACAAGTATGTAAGGAAATGTGACAAATGTCAAAGGTTTGCCGACATACCCAGATTACCTTCAGTAGAGCAAAGCATCGTCGTCGCCGCATGGCTGTTTGACATGTGGGCAATCGACCTCATTGGTCTGCTACACAAAGGTCGGTCAAAATGCGAATATATGGTCGTTGCCGTCGATTACTTCATGAAATGGATCGAAGCCAAGGCTCTGGCCAAGATAAAATCCAAAGACATCATCCATTTTCTGCTCGATCAAGTGTGGACTAGGTTCAGAGTCCCAAGGTCGATAGTGTCTGACCACGGCCTGTAGTTCAGGGACAAGTTTACTCGGTTTTGCAAAGAGCACAATGTGAAGCACTGGAAATCGTCGGTGTGTTATCCATAAGGAAATGGCCAAGCAGAGAACGCTAACAAGCAGGAGTTGAAAACACTTAAAAAGAGTTTGGACGACAGAGCTGGGAAATGGGTGGATCATTTGCCCGCGGCCCTGTGGGCACTCAGAACCTCAAAGAAATCTACAACTGGCGAAACTCCTTTCGCATTAACCTACGGCACAAAAGCTATGGCACCGGTCGAAATGGCATTACCAAGCCCAAGAGTCTCACACTTCATTGAGGTCGATAATCCAATAAAAGGCAGCTAGACCTCCACTTGGCAGAGGAAATGCGGATAAACTCATATGGCCGCCTAGTCAACTGTACACAAGCAGCTAAGAGACACCATGACAAACGTGTCCGCGATCATTACTTCATAGTTGAAGATTATGTTTTGTTGAAAAGACAAGCCACTGGACACAAAGCTGAGAAGGGAAAATTGTCCGAAAACTGGGAATGCCCATGCCAAGTGGCAAGGATAGTGAAGAAAGGAACCTACATTTTGAAGGACAAAGAGGGTCGCGGATTCAATAGGCCCTGGCACGCCGACAACTTGAAGAAATATTACATGTAAGAGCGGCGCTCCTTTTCGTTTTTGTTATAACGATCATGTTTTGTAATAGAGCTTTACGCTCCTCCTTTTGAAAATCATCTTGAATGGAAAGCCCATGTTGGCAATTATTAATTTGTTCTCTTGAGAAAATTGTACCCAGCCACTCTGTTTTCGACAAGCTCGCAGGCGATTCGCCCCACGCTTGCCTAAAACAAGGGGGCCGGATGAAAACATTAGGGAAAACCTCGTAGAACCGCCGAAAGAATTCCACTTGGCCTCACTTGAAACAAGGGGGCCGTGGTCGCGCACAACAAACTCGCCAAAAATCAAAATCAAAAGGCGACAAAAAATAATAAAGTAAATAAAGCAAGCAGAAAAAGGAGGAAGCGATCATTCATAAAAATCTTACAAAAACAAAAGAAAATCTACACGAAGCTAATCATAGCTAAAGTACTCATCAGAGGGGCATAGCGGCATCCCAGGATCATTAATACAGAGGTTGGAAATCAACCAAACAAACGGAATGGGGCGAGCAACATCAAGGGCGGTGGCAAACTTAATAGCCTCGCGATGGATCAAGATCCCCCAGTCAACAATCATATATGTAACGCTGATGGCGTAAAGGAGGATCGCTTCTTCTTTTGTGATCTCCCTAAAATTGTTTGATGAAAGGGAACGGGTGTTGATAAAGCGTTTCCACTCTTGAGCATCTCGGGACAACTTTGGGACAACCTCCTCCAACGCAGGATCCCATCCACCCAGAAACAAAAACTCATAGGCATTCATACAGTGAAAATGTCTGTTGAGATCATCATCAAGACCCCAAGCGGTTTCGTAATGAACTGTAGGATGGACCCGAGGAAGACCAAAAAAATCATTGATAGCATCCTTGGTGAAGGGGACAGACACCCCTCGAAGAGAAACACTGGTAGTGCCCTCAATAGAGGCACCTTAGAAAGGACGGAAAGAACTCTCTCACACGAAGCGCCTTCACCCGAAGTGACCGACACACATAACAGAGCCATCACTAACCCTAACGGGATCCAAAATCCTCTCACTGAGAAGAGGTAGTGTATTAAAATGCCCCCAGAAATTGGCACGAGCCGTGATGGATGCCGTATAAAAGAAAGGTGAAAGATCCGGATTATGGGAAGAACCAGAAGAAGACATGACATTGAAAAGAAAGGATAAACCCTACTTGCGAAAAACTAAAGATTTTGCAGATACGAAAAAGGATGGAGAGGTCCTTCATTTTATAAAAAAAGAGGAGGTTCCACGGCTAGGATTGAAAGGATCAAAAGGTTGAGATTCGCATGGGCGGTTCATATTTCAAATTACAAAAGTCACAGTAATTGCAGTCATTAAGACAACAGTCAATGTGTCAGTAATGGCGCAGTCGTCGAAACGACGAAAAAGCAAGAAAAGCTGTGAACGAGCCGTCCATTCGTAAGTCAGAGCCGTTCGCATGCCCTGACACGTCTGACATATTACACCCAGGGACGCAACCACACAGCACATAACAAACCCGACAAGAAGGAAGGCCGCTAAAAGAAAGCATAGCTCGCCTAACGAGGCCGTCAGAGCCAAGATCTGTTTCGATCAGGCCCGCCAACGGCCTCGCCCGAAACAATGGTGCCGCATATAGGAAATTTCAAAACATATCACGTTTCAAATAGGCTCGCAATACATGGGAACTCAATCAAACTACAAGGATCAAGATTTTGCGCGTGATTATTTTTAGCGAGCTTAATGCCTAGCGCCCTCAACCTCGCCCAAAAACAAGGGGCCACACATCAGAATTTTTCAAATTGATTAAGTCCAAAAGACAGGTCAAATTTTATACCGGGTTTTTTTTTTATCAAGCTCAACGTTGAACATCTTTAACCTCGCCAAAAAACAAGAGGGCCGCATATATACATACACGTTACTTCAGACCCGAACTGTGAAGTGCGAGCTCAAAAAGAATACTTTCAAACAAAATAAAGTGAGGCGAAGAAAAATAAAGCATGCATTCAAAGGCCAAAAACGGCCACAAGATAATAAAATTACAAAAGGTGGTTCAGCAAAGTAAAATGCCCAGCAAAATAAAATCACAAGTTCACAATTACAAAAGGACGATTAATTCCGATCATCTTGAGGAGGAGTGCGAGTATGGTCACCGGTCAAATTAAAGAACTGATCACCATCCTGGATATCCTCAACGTCGTAATCCCCTACGGCCAGCAGGGGCTTCCCTTTAATCAAAATGGTCAGATTCACTTCATTACGAGGAGGAGGAATCCACACCTCTTGCCCCATTTTCGCTTGATCCGCTGCGAGCCCGGAAAGATACTCGTCAGTATAAGGGATGTCGCATGATATTGAAGCAAAGAGGGATCCTTCTGAGTAAGATCGGCCCACTTAGCCAACTCTTCAATACTAACAGAGTCTCTGTCGTGAGAAGCCCAAAAGCAGCGAGCAAGTTGATAGAAACCTTGATCTTAGCTCGCCCCTTGAACATCCAAGAAGGCGTCAAATTTCTTATACTCAGCAACGGCCGCGGGCCTGGCCACTTCAGCCTTTTTCTCAGCCGCCGCAAGCCGCTCTTCAAGTTGGGCGATTTTAGTCTGCGCGAAGCCCAACTGCTCTTCTGACTTTTTGGCCGCATCACTCAAGCCCGCCGCTTGCTTCTCAAGCTTCTCACTAGGCTCTCTGCGCTCTTTATTCTCTTTCCTCAAGTGGGCATTCTCCCTCAGAGTATCCACACGTTTAGCCTCAGCCTCTGCCTTGGCTTTCTCAGTTACGACAAAAATAGTTGTAACTTTTTTCAGCTCGCTTTTGCGGTCGTTAGCAACAGTGCAGGCCCTATGAATACGAGTCCTGATCTAAAACAAGGAAAAAGAGATTAGGATCGTAAAACAACGGAAGAGACAAGAAAAATATTTTAAGGCTTACCATAGCCGCGGCGAGCCCAAACTGACCGGCAAGGTCACCAAGCTCATCAGCAACATCCCGCTCGGGGACGCCTTATTACAAACGACCACGCGAGAGGTTATCTCTTTTCCAATCTCCAACTGGGTAGCAGGCGGCGTATCTAACCCAATATGACGGTGAGGGATGATGTCGGAAATGGCGTCCCTCAGAGCAGTTGCTTTCTCTATAGTGAGTGGCCCTTTCATGAACTCAGTATCTAACCAGAGGGCCGGCATTCCCGTATGACCGTGAGGAAAATGGTCTTTCGACGATGATTCTAGCTTGTCAAGAGTCTGCTCACCCGTCGCGGCAGTTTGCTCCTGGATATCTTCAGCCCTCCTGCCCTCAGTTGGAACAGAATCTCCACCAACGCCGGCACTGGAAGCAGTCTTGTCTTTCTCCGCAGCGGTTTTAGATTTCTTGGAAACGTGAGCTTCTTTAGAGACTACGTCCTCCTGAGACCTTTTGCGGGCCTCCACGGCCTCTTTCGAGCCCGGAACTACGTTTTTCCCTTTACCCTGAGAGGGAGGAAGAACAGATTCTTCAACTATAGAGGCATCGACTGTTCTGGGCACCATCCCAGGCACTTTTCTCAACAGTTCTTTCCTCTCTTTGGCGTTGGCATCAACACGCTTCTTCGTCTCTGCCCTCATTTCATTAGCTTCCATCATGGCGACTGCAAAAGAAAAAGTCATCAACACAGTTGAAAATAATAAACAGAAAATAACATAAGAAAACAACGGACAGAAAGGAAGATTACGGCGAGGTCTCCTGCTAGGATCGCCCGAGCACACCGCACAATCAGAGGGAAAACAACTCCTCAAATGAAAATCCCCCACCTAGTTCGAGTCAGACTGTTGGGGTTCTATAACAACTAGGGGCGTAGCTTTCCGGGGCCCCACTATCCCCGCCATGCTAGGATAGGGTTCGGCCAGATCTATAAGGTCAACCCAAGATAAATTCCTTGTCGACTGCTCATTTCCATCAGAGTTTATGAGTTTTAAGAGGCCACTGACAAACTGATAGTCGCCCATCTCAAGAACCTCAGACAACCGGGTCGAGGACTTGCCCTTTCGTGGGCTAGCATTCGGAAAAGGCCAACCAACTTTTGATTCAACCTTAAGGACCCAATCACCCCAATTGTGAATCTTATTCGGAAGCTGGAAAAGTAAGCGCGGGGTCTTCGCCCTTAAAGAAATCTGCCCAAAGACTTGGGTTCCATAGAAAATGTAGAAATGGTTGAAAAGGGAATGAGTGGGCTACTTCTTCATTGTCCGACTGATGACCGACATGAGTTGGATAATGGCCCTCACGGTAAAATATTTAGATAAAACGTCCATATGCCTCAACACCGTGACGACGAAAGGATCGAATGGAGGTCACAAACCCGCGTAAAAATGATCGAAATGAAGAACCAGGGCATCTCCAGGACGACGAGAGCCGCTGCGGTCCTCGCGCTCTCTCGGCTTATATTTGTCTTCCTCATTCTCAAAATCAAAAAGAGAAAACATGTATGAATCAGAGTCTATATTGAACAGGCGCTGAAAGATATTGGTGAGATCTTTGATCGTTAGGATTCTCACCCATTCACTCGCAGGACCCCTCTCGTACTTATTCATTCGGGCATACTCATCTCGGGCCTCCGGGTTATTAGGTTTCAGTGCCTTCGCCTTCGCCAACTCTCCTACGAACTCAGTAGCGGTGACAACAACCTTTTTTTTTTCTTTCTTTTTTCTTCTTGGGGAGCTCTTGATCATCGCCCTCACTCTCCCTCATAATGTCAACAAAGGACGCGTCCTCGGCGACGTCAACTCCTTGTTCAACATCAACACCACTGGCCTCTGCCTCGTCGACATCGCCACCCTCTTCAGGTTGCCCGCGGGTCCTTTTTTGATTCACCTTTGATTGACTTATAATGTTGGCAAGGCCAAATGGATCATCATCAAGCCTCCTGGCAGCCTCCACTTCAGCCAGCACATCCTCTAAGTCATCCCTAGCAGACCTTCTAACGCAAGGTTCATTCAGCCCCTCGTCGTTAGGGTTATAATCATACGTCTCATGCTCATCCTCAGAGCACCCGCCCATAATATGATCATTTCCAGACATCCTAAAAAACAAGAAGGAAAGGCGGATCATGAATCACTTGAGATAGTGAAGATTAAGCTAGAAGGGGCGACCACCCCCGTCTCGACACCTTCCCCTATGTTTTCTCAACACCAAAGAAACCGAGATGCCACCACTTGAAGGGAAGAAAGAGCAGATAATCATCAGAGCAAATGCCCAGATAAACAGAAATAAAGTATAAACCTGACTCCAAGAACATGGTGAAATGCATTACGAGAAGTGGAAAAAGTGTCTACACAAGCAACAACAGCGGAAACAAAAGGCAAAATCGGAAAAAAAAAACTGGGAGAATTACCGATATAAGAGAATGAACATGCCGGAAACTGGGAAAAGCGATCGGAACCTTTAAACCCTGCCGGGATCTTCCAATCTCGATCAGAACCTTCAAGCCTTTAACCGGGAAACCCAAACTGCCGCCGGAAACTTCAAACGCTAGCCAGAACCTTTTAAACGGGTGGAAGAAATTCGCTAAAAAAGATAGGAAAAGCAAAAGTGTTTTGAGGTTGGAAGTGGCGTGGTTTATATAGGCAAGAGGCTGGTTGATCCAACGGCCACAAATCAACTCATCTAATAGCCGAGATTCGGGAGGGCTTTTCGAATTTAATTTAAAAAAATGCCATCATTACAGCGCGCTAGTCGATGCTCACGTAAACACATGGGTAGTTATCGAGGCGGTTGCCTCTCTCACTGGGCCACGATCTGACCCCTCAACTACCCCATTATCCACGACGCAAGCTGTCCCATCAAAGACACGTGCAACCGCCCTGGAGGCGCAACAAAACCGTCTGCCTAATAGCGCGGCGCAAAGAGGCATTATGCCACCTAAAGGCAAAAGCCACAGAAAAGGCTAAGGCAATTCGCCACTTAAAGCAATCAAAAGGTCACGGCGATCCGCCACATACGACCACCAAAAGGCTAAGGCAATCCGTCACTTAAAGCCACCAAAAGACCGTCCGCTCAATAGCGTGGCACGATAAGTCCGTCTGCTTAATAGCGTGGCGCCACAAGTCCGTCCGCTTAGCAGCGTGGCAAAATAAGTCCGTCTGCTTAATAGCGCGGCGCCACAAGTCCGTCTGCTTAATAGCACGGGAAAATAAGTTTGTCTGCTTAATAGCACGGCAAAATATGTCCGTCTGCTTGATAGCACAGCGCCGTAACTCCGTCCACTTAATAGTGCGGCAAATTAAGTCCATCTGCTTAATAGCGCATTAAAATAAGTCTGTATGCTTAATAGCGCGGTGCCACAAGTCCGTCTGCTTAATAGCGCGGGATAATAAGTCCGTCCGCTTAATAGCTTGGCAAAATATGTTTGCCTGCTTGATAGCGCGGCGCCGTAAGTCCGTCCGCTTAATAGCGCGGCTTATTAAATCCGTTTGCTTAATAGCGCGACACTTTAAATCCTCCCGCTTGATGGCGCGGTATTAAAAACCTTTCACCTCATTGTGCGATGCCAAAGACAAGGTCGTATGTCGGCACTAAAGTCTTAAAATTTAATCTATAGGCAATCCGCGAGCACACTTTACTCCCCGCCTAACATTTCGAGAAAATACTTAAGGCACGGAGTAAGGGGCCATTGATATGCCTGAACCATCATCCAGCCTTCGGATCACTATTCGGGTCCTCCCGGCCACCATAACAGCGGATAAGACCAGCGGCCACCGCCATCCGCGAGCACACAACGCAAGCTGGATCATAGGTCACCACCCCTATTCTAAGTCCTTAGCCCCGTGAGGCGACCAGTAAGGCTAGGGGCCGACCTGCGACCTCGTTTACACACAAGGTCCACTAGAGACCACGAGTCCACAAGAGGAGAGCAAGCTATGGAGCAGACGACGAGGAAGGCAACCAGCGAGCCCGCAGAAAGCTCGATGCGGGCGAGCCATCCTAAGCGGCCCGCCATGTAGTCTTAGTCGCCCTGTGTAATATAGTACTCTTTTGTCTGTAGCTAAACCCTAGCTTCTCCCTCCACATATAAAAGAGGGACTCAATGTAATAGTTGGAGATACACAATTAATAGAAAACAAGTCAAAACTCTGCCAAATTCCATATTCTTTTTATTGTTCATCTGCGCCGCCACCATCATTGCCGTGCACCACCGGCATACACCATATTTACACACTATTATAGCCAAATATCCATCACTAACACCACCGCTAAACAACCATGATAATTTCAACATTATCAATTGTCATCACATGAATTTAATTATATTGCATTTTATTTTCTTTAAATGTACCTGCAATATATAATATAATAATATTTTGCCGTATAATCTAAGCATTAAACGTCATGGCCGATTAATGTCGCAATAAAGATTAATTTAAACTTTTTTTTTTTTTTTTTTTTTTGATCGCAAGGTTCATTTAAACTTGTACTTAAAAGTTTTAATCAAAGGGACATTTTTAAAAAAAGGGACATTTTGTTCAAAAAAAAGAAGGGACATTTTAAAAATGAAGTTGATTATTAACAAGTCTGATTTCTGATTTCAAATTTCTCTTTAAAAAACAAAAAAAACGCAGGTGAGTATCAGTTTTTTATGCTCCACGGACGAGGAATCTTTACTACTACACTACTCCCAAATTTCAATAACGACAAGCTCGAACCTAGACTTGGCTTTTGCTCGTGGGAATGGCGTTGCCTTCTGAAGGTCTGTTCTCCTCCACCGATTCCGCTTGTGTTCATCTAAGCTTGTTTTTTTATTTCCTTTCCTTTCTTCGTTCCTTTTTCGAAATCGATTTTAGATTTTCTGTTTATGTTGCATTTATGTTTTCCCTCTTTAATAGATTTGAACTATTTAATTTTTCAACTGTCGGAGGAAAATGAAATTAATGTCTGCAAAATGCTTTCCACCCTTGCTGAATCGCATGCTGCTCGAGTTGTACCTTTGTTTTTGATTAATCTAGAATTTCTCAAGGAAAATGCGTTCTTGCTTTCAATCCTTCACTTCAGTAGGCTATTCAGATTCTGCCACTTCATTCCACTTTTAATTTGTTACTCAAAGAAATTTTGATGTATCCCACGTCAAAAGAAGTGCAATAAAGAGTATCCAGACATGAAAGCTCCGATTTTATGATCATTTAGTTTGCTTAATTATTTTATATCAAGCTAAAGTTACTTGATCTATCATGATTCAAGTAGCGATTGGCCCTAGGATCGGGGCTGGTACAAATTACGTTGAATCAGGGACTTATTTAAGCGCAATTCTAATTTTTGTTTTCAATTATATTCAGTCTCTTCATCCATTGTATTCAAAGCACATTAAGTAACTAACTGATTATGAATGTACTATCCTTCCATTTTAAAATTTTCTTCTTTGTTTTGGTATTCTAGAACCTAGGTTTCTTTTATTTAATTTTGTTTTTGTTTTTGAGATTTTGTGATCCCTTTGATGCTTTGATTTGGTAATAACGAGTATGTAAGCTCCTTTTTTACATGGTTTGTTTTTCTTAAAGGATTTAAGTTTGGAAGAGCATGGTACAAGAATTTTTTTTTCGCATCAGCATTCTCCTCTTATAGACTAAAGTACAAATTTCCCCTCTTCCTCTAAATTCTGCTAGGAAAGTACAAAATTTCGTCACCACACACTTTGATGCATGCAGGTTTTATAAGAAAGTTATACACACAAAGTATGAAAAAACGAGAATGAACTCAAGGCACATAGAATACGTTATCTTTTGAGAGATGTTTTGTCCCATGCAAATGTCACAGACGGAATCTATCGAAAATCTCTCTCAGGATACAATAGAGGTCGTTTGATTCAAACGGTGACTCGTTTGATCACACTCGGAGAATATGGACTGATGATTTTTTGAATGAATTTCTTGTTTGCAATATGAGGTCTTTTATAGGCGATACATGCAATGATGCAAGTCTTCGTGAAATGTTGCAAAGACAACAAACATCAGTCTTCCAGAGCTATGTCTATTCGGCTTGTGCTGTTTAGCTTTCGGGGGCGTTGCCCCGAGCCCCCACGTTTGGGCGCTGCCCCCTTGACCCCTTTTTCATTGCGGCAACATTTGTTTTGGGTCACAACTCGACTGCAAACGGTCATTTTAATATGCAAATAATGAAAAAACTGTCTAATAGGGTTAGCCACGAATTTTAAGCTATTAAGATGTAAAACCGAAAAATGTTTTCTTTCTGGTCTAAATAGATTTGTAATTGGCAATTAAGTTTATATTATGAGTCCATGGCACCTCAGTCATTTCTTATATTATGGCATGTCACTCCTCTTATTTGGACGTGTCGTGTGTATCAGAAATCCTAGTTTTACTTGTATCAAGATTAATTTTTTTTATGCCTTTTTTTGCTCTCTAACTAGCTATGTAACAACAAAGTTTCCAAGGAATATTGTTTTTTTTATCAGATCAGTGATTTTTTCTTTATGTAGAATTTCTTGAATGCTCCATCCTTTTCTTTTCACAGCGTTCATAAAAGTTTATGCCGTTTCTAGATCTCAGTTATTCTCCTCTTCTTTATTTCCATGTTGTTTTATCTTTTCACTTATTCGAAATTACTCTTGCCAAGCTTGTAAAACATCATTTGACACACTATTATTCCTTGTCTTGCAAGGCAACTTCACTTCAAAATTTGACTTGCTTCACCAATTCCTACTGAGTATTTTTCCCTCACTTTTGATTTGTGGGTTTCTGAGTCTTTCACTGGTTTTAGCAGTATTAAGAGTAGAGGCGGAGAAAGCTGAGACCAATGGGTTTAAGAAGTACAAGATCAACCCGCAGCAAGTGCGTGTATTAGATGCAGTTTTTCACGAGCATTATATGGTTTCTCGCCCAGGGCCAAGTGATTATAAAGCTCGAACAGATCTGATTCGTATTTTTAATGAAATAGCAAAGGAGATCTACGGTAATCATCTGTATTTAGACTGTATTTGGATGCTTATTTGGATGCATGCATTTCATTTTTTTTAACTCCTTTTTTCTCTAATCCCAGGAAATTCTGGTGATGCTCCCTCGGTGGTTGAATTCGGTTCCTTCTTGATGGACCTTTTTTGTGCAAAAAGTGATCTAGACATATCTATCAATTTTATGAAAAATGATGTTGAAATTACCCGTCAGAAAAAGATTCAAACACTTCGAAAGTTTACAAAGAAGTTTTATGCCCTGCAAAGTAATATTCAAGTCTTGTGACTCTCTTTTATAGTGTGTCCTAAAACAAAGCACTCAAATTTTGGATATTTTGTGTTGCCTGTGGTGCGGGTCATGTTCCATTCATTTTTCATTCTTTTTCTGTTTGTTTGCATGGGAAAGTTTGGCATACTGTAAAGTCCATTGCAGCACTGTTGACTAAAAAAAGGAAACATTGGGAACACCTTTCCTGTTATAGTGCTTGTGTGAGGGTTCTCTGTCTTACCAAAATTAGGGTGATGATAATGATACAGACGCACAGGCGCACGTGCACACACACGCACACACATCCTGCTTAAGTAGGTTTATGTCATACATTCAGGAATGTGTGTCAGTTAATTGACCTCTTGAGCTACTTTACATCCATCGTGGGGGCAACTGGCTGTTGTTTATTTGCTAGCCAGTGAGTATGTTTAATAAATAAATCTAACGATATCCAATCCGTATTTTGTCTATTTTAAAACTATGCTAATCTTGTTAAAATCATTCCATGTCCACATACAATTATTTTAATATACTTTTGACAATCAATAGTGCTTAAAGCGCAGGAATACATTCTACTATTTTTGTCGTCATTCTTTAGGTAAAGGACATGTTTCTGGTGTGCAACCGGTTCTAGCTGCAAAAGTGCCAATCCTAAAAGTTGTTGATCGTGGAACTCGTGTCGAGTGTGATTTCTCAGTTCAAAACATAGATGGAATTGTGAAATCTCAGTTGATTCGTATGATCTGTTCAATAGATGAAAGGTTTCAGATCCTAAGCTTTTTGGTAAGATTTCCCATTGTTAAGATATATCTTTTCGATAGGGCATATTTATATACTTGCCTTTTTTACTGTACTAATTAATCTAATCTTCACCAAGGTAGGGGCAAGAGAAATTAGATACACATCTGTCACTCTTGGCTCTCATTTGCCTATGAACGTTTTCCCTTTTCGAATCTATGATATGTTTTCTTGTTTGTCTTGTTTTGTTTAATTATCAGTGTATTTTATATTTAAAGTTTTCCTCCTATTGACCAATCATGCTCTGTGTGTAACTTGATTGTGTAACTTGGCATTTACCATTCAATGAGCCGACGGCTGAACATTAGGCTGGCCAAGAAAATAATCTGCCCAATTGACAATATGGAATTTTTCAAAAAAACATTACATTTCGCAATATGAAGGCTTATCTCATACACAATCTACTAATGAAGAAAACATGAATAATTTCATTAGTACCATGGCATCTTGGAATTGGTGAATTGGTTTTATCCAGTCTGCTTAGAGCTAATGCGTTCTTAAGTTTTGATGAAACGATAGATTATTATTATTATCGTTATCTTCTCAGAAATCCGTGATGAATTTTAAATTGTTAATCACATGGCAGAAACATTATTGCCAAATGCTCCTTATTTTAGTGTACTTACTGTTGAGGACCAATTTGAAAAATTTAAGCACTTTTTGCAGATGAAAGCTTGGGCGAAGGCACAAAACATCAATAGTTCAAAGGGAGGAACTTTAAATTCCTTGTCAATTATACTCTTGGTTTCTTTTCATTTGCAGGTATGACCAGGAGTTAAAGTTCAGTTTAAATGTAGTTCGATCTAGATTTTTTCCCCTTAATCTCATATTCATTTTGTAGTTAGATATCTCTTACAAAAAAAAAAAAAAAAAAAATATATATATATATATATATATAATATATATATATATATATATATATATATATATATATATATATATATATATATATAAAAGGCGGGATATGAACTATGCCTTCTATAATTTTTAGAATTTCATGATCCAGGACTATCTCCAGGATTCTGATTATTTTAGTCAATATAAGTAAATAGTGTTAGAGTTCAACAACTTGTTACTTCTTGCAATCATTGTTAGTTAAATCTATTTGTAGATATTCTCATTGGAAATTTATTAGGCAAGAACTATTTGTATGACCGATAATTTCTTCTTGGTTTTCCTTAGATGAACTGAACATACATTGATCATCTTGATTTGAAGTAGAAGAATGTTACAATCATGTCCGGGTTTCGAATTGAACTATGTTGTCAACGTGCTCTACGAAGAATATTTGATATGACTTGTGTAAAACCCATCTAGTGAGTTGGTTTTACATAGTTGAATTGAAAAATTAAATGGTTGTTCATAAAAGATACGCTATGTATATTTTTTTGTGCGACTCTTTGGAAAAAATATCAGCTTTTAGTATCTGTGGATTTGTTTTAAATTATTTCAAGAAGCTAAATGTTGCGTTGCAAATATCTGTTAGCACTTAGCAAAATGGTATCAGTAGCTTGCATATGGCATACTAATGTCTGGTTCACTCTTTTCCCTTCACGTTCTATGCAGACACGAAAGCCTCCGATACTACCTCCATTCAGTTCCTTGTTCAAAGGTACCGATTCTCCAGTTGAGGCATGAAAAAGAAGCCCTAATACGTTTGTTCTCTGGTATATATGGTTGCTGATACATTAACTTGCCCCTTTTTTATTTTTAGTATATATGTATTTGTTTTATTTTTTATTTTTGAAACTTGCTTACTTCTCATGTTTGACTGTTTACATGCAACCACTTACCATGGCATGCCATGGTACCACATTCGCTGTATAAGTGTATTCTGTGTGTGTGCATTGGGAGATGAGATATATAAGCAATAATGCACTGTGGATGATTTTTCTTGAGATAGCTCCAACCGTTTCGTTCATACATTAGGATATGAGATATATAAGCAATAATACACTGTCGATGACTTTTCTTAAGATAGATCCAACCTTTTCTTCTATACTTCAGACTTCCCGCTACCTGTGTTGACTATTGATGTTTGAACTTTCGTGGCATGTTTTTAGATGGTATTGATCCTGCAGCAGTGGCAAAATTGCTGCCTAATTATGTTAATTACGGAAAACAGAACAAAGAATCAGTAGCTGAGCTGTTCATTTCTCTCTTAATTAAGGTAGCACTTATCACAAGTTGATATTAAGTTGTCAGTTTTAAAAGTTGAGACAAGAATACTTGCAATTGCATTTTAAGGTTTTTAAGAGTTTCTTTTGTTTGTGCTACATTTTCTGCAGCTATCTTCAGTTGAGACACTTTGGCCAAATGGTCTCTGTGCTAGTGTTTATAATGGATCTTGGATTTCTAAGGCTTGGAACTCTAAAATTGCTCCAATCAGTGTAAATTACACTCCTGCCATTGTTATCTATTGGTGCTGTCCAAATAATTTTATGCTAATAATTAGAGTCATTCAGGTTGAAGATTTTGTTGATCCGGAAGAAAACGTTGCAAGGGCTGTCAGCGCTGTGGAATTTAAGCGGATTCATAAGTGTATCCACAATTCACTTAATCTTGTTTTTTCATTCATGGATGGCCAATTCGACGGTTCCCAGTTGGCGGTGATTTTGTTTGGTAAGGATGCTAGACACCTTCCAGCTATGGTTGCCAATGGTGCCAACATGCTAACAAGAACTCTAGCACCTCCTTATGTGATACCCCAAAATATTCATGTCCAAGATGCCTTGAGTTTCTCCTCTAATGCTTTGAATTCTTCAAATGTTCCTCCACATTTGACTTATCACAACAGGGCACAGATCACACAAGGTTCACAAGGACGTGGTATTCCAGCGCCAAACACTATCCTGACCAAAAGACCGTCACCTGTGGATGTTAGGAGAGAACATCCTTCAAGAAGTTGGCAAAATGAAGAACGTTTTCCACCATTAGATTCAGCGTTACCAGAACGGATGCTTTATGAGCAAACTTCTGCACATTCGGTTAGTAGGGGGCAAAATTTTGATCCTCCAAAAGCACAGCCACCTATGAGTAGTTGGGGGCCGCCAATGCACATGAATGGTCGGTGGGTTGTTAAACAACCTGTAACAACCTACGGTGAATCACAACGTGAGGCTGAAATGTTGGCAAATGCAAATGGTAGTTTACTACATGCTCCAGGTACAAGTAGACGGGGTTCTTCTAGTGCCCCCTAACTTCCTTGAGGACATAGCTCATGAGCAAATAACATCCAATTTCAATGCTGGATATGGTAGGGGTATATACCTTTTGTCCCAGAGATTTGACGTATGTTGAGAGGATCTTTATGGTTTAATATTATATACTTCGCCTTTGTGATTTCATAGAATGGGTTAAATGTGTATTTTCAGCCAAAATTGCCAACATGTGTTGTTCATGCGCGAGTGGATGAGCTCTTTCAGTGTGGCGGCACTTGCGCTTGTACAACATATGCTGACAATTTTGACCGGAAAACGCAATTAATCCTTACTATGATGAAAACACAGTGGACGGAGGGTCAAAGGCTACATATTAAACCGCAAAGGGTCTTTCACTTTCAACATATGCAAATCCATAAAGGGCAAAGGGTCATTGCCTTGGTATAATATAGACATGCTATCAAGAATTAAGCTTAAGCAGTGCAGTTCCGTTTGCAAAATTATACGGGTGTAATGTGTAAGAGGCAGAGTTCACTGTGGAAACGCGAAAGACCAATATGATGAATTCTCAGATTTTCAGTGCACATCTGTAAAGATCCTGGTAAGTTTAACATTTCTTGATTACCTTGTGAGGGATATAGACATTTTTGGTCCTTTATCACGAAGTTTGCATTTTTTACTTTCGGTGTTACAATTTTACACATCAATCCTTTATCTATGCATTTCTTTTTCCGGTCTATTTTGCGCATGCCAAGAACATTGGACTGGAAAAGCTGGAAAAAAATGCATAGATGGGAAGGGTAGATGTGTAAAATTTAAAACGATAAGAATAAAATTGCAAAATTCATGAAAAAATGGACCTTCTTTTTTCTTCTTCTTGATCCTTTGTCTTTGAATGTACAATTGTATGCTGTTGTAACAATAACGTACAAAGAGTATGTAGTCTAAGGATTTATGTTTGATGTCAATTGAGTTTGACGATTTTTTCTGGCACCAAACTAAATTTACTATGATATATTATGCAACATATTTTTCAAGGCCGATTTTAAAACACGTAATGGATTTTTGAAATGTCGATCATAATACCCAACACTTTAAAAGGCGATTATTACCCTAAAAAAAGTCGATTATAAAAAGGGACAATTATTCAAAAGGACACATATTGGACTTAATTAGGCAAAAAGGACATCCAAAACAAACACTTAGTTATAAGGACAAAAATTAGGTAAATAGACCGAAATACCCTTAATGAAGAAGAAGGAAAAAAAAAGAAGGGAAAGAACGCGCATGTGGATTATTTATTTGTAAAGATTCGCTGAACATTTACATCAAAAATAAAAGAGACCGTTGAACGTAATTTGTTGTTGTTTTTTTGCTTCTTTGTTTTTTTTTTTTTTTTTTTTTTTTTTTTTTCAAAAGCAGGCGTTGAACTTTTTTTTTTACCGATGCATTGACCACCGCGATGTCGTGACCACCTCGGATGTAGTGACCACCCGCGATGCATTGACTACCCCGATACATTGACAGCCGCGATGCAATGACCATCCCGATCCATTCACCACCGTGTTGCCGTTCCCACCCCGATGCCGTGACACCGCAATGCATTGACCACCGCGATGCATTGACTACCGCAATGCATTGACCTCCTTCATGCAGTGACCATCGTGATACATTGACCACCCCGATGCAGTAGCCACCCCCGATGGAGAGACACCGTGATGCAGTGACCACCCCCGATGCAGAGACGCCGCGATGCACTAACAACCGCGATGCATTGACATCGGCAATCATATATGCAGTGACATCGGCAATCATATATGCGTGATATCAACAATTTATGCAGTGACATCAGCAATCAGATATGCAGTGACATCAACATTTTATGCAGTGACATCAGCAATCATATATGAATGACATCAACAATTTATGTAGTGACATCGGCAATCATATATGCAGAGACATCGCGATGAAGTGACACCGCGATGCAGTGGCCACCCCTGATGCAGAGACACCGCGTTGAAGTGGCCACTCCCGATGCAGAGACACCGCGATGCAGAGACCATCGGGATGCATTGATCACCGGGATGCAGTGACATTTAATGAAGCAACACCGTGATGACATTTGATATTTTTCCGACTTAATTTTATAAAATCGATTTCTTTTCTTCATAAAATCGACTTCAAATGGCTATATCTTTTGATAAAACTATGATCAACATAAATCTTTCACCTTAATTCATATTTTTATGCAGTGACATCGGCAATCATATATGCAGTGATATCAACATTTTATGCAGTGACATCGGCAATCATATATGCGTGACATCGGCAATCAGATATGCAGTGACATCAATATTTTATGCAGTGACATCGGCAATTTATGCAGTGACATCAACAATTTATGCAGTGACATTACTTTTGCAATCTAGCAAGATTCTTTAGTGATCAAACGTGAATAATCGATGAGTGTGTGATCAATATGATGTAATAGTTTTGCAAAATAGATCAAGACAAAAAGGGTGATATAAACTTATACACTGTGCAAGTTATATTGATAAGATTTAATTATGAATAAAACACAGCTTGATATCCAAGATCAGATTATCAAATAAAACAAGTTGCTTAGACTTAAGGTGACAAAATTAAACGTCACAAAAAGGGGTTGCTACAAATTCCTTTTATTATGAACTCAGCGAGATCAATTTATAATAAAGTAGGGAGCAAACAATGTTCCAGTATCAGGTCAAAGTCGAATTCAATTAAAATACTAATATGCAAATGTACAGCTCAAAACAATTAGCAACACGGATTACAAAGATATTTCAAGCAGACTCCACAAGAGTAGAAATTCAGAATCAGGTTACAAATGAACTAATACACAAAAGTTTAAGTTTCAGATTCAGCAAAGCAGGGATGTATTAATTCAGAAAAATACTCAGCAGGTTCCAAAAAAATGATACAAAGTAGAACAGTGCTATTACAAGATTATAGCAAACTCAGTACATTAAAAGATTACACAGTGCAGTAGATTTATGAAAATTACAGCAGGGATCAAATCTGATACAACACTAAAGACAGAGGATCAAGACTGAACAATCAGTGAAGATTCAAGAGAGATAATCAGAATGAAAGCGATTATAAGACTGAATCTTACTAATCGAATACAATGTTCGGACTCTAAAACTAATGCCTATTGCTATTACAGAGCATTCAACGAAGATACAAAGCGAGTTATCAAGGGCAATGCAACAAGACTCGGCAAGTAATCCGAAAGTAGCGAAAGCGCAAACAATAATAGCGAGGATTTGCAAGTAGTAGAGGATTCACCAATTCACAGACTTGTAGACTCAATACACCACAAAGAAGGTCTTTCAAAAAAAAAACAAAAAAGGGTCAGCAGATTGATGGTGAGAATGGTGGGTGAGGAGGTGAGGATTGTCAATCGCAGCCAATGACCGACGGTGATTCCTCATCGGAAAATCCATATTCAGGTTCTATTAGATCGTTGTCGGAAAATCGAATCGAGACACGAAGAATGAAATATATCTCCATTTCATAACTCCAAAGCTCCAACAATGGAGACTCCTTCTCCGTCAATCCCAAGGCGCCAACAATGGAGAATCTAATACCTACAAAATCCGTCGCAGCAGAGGCATCGGAGGTGATTGATGACCTCCATCTTTTCCGGCAGAAGTTGAAGCGTATTTTTCCTGGATGAAAATGAAATCGATAAAATGGAGGGGTAATCTTGTCCAATAACATTTAATTTGTCCTTATAACTAATGATCTTTTTTGGGTGTCTTAAGTGCCTAATTAAGTCCCAAAACACGTCCTTATAAACAAATAACACATATAAAAATAGGTGGGTTCTATCGGCACACACTAAATTACTACTGGCACTCATTTTTGATTATTTTCTCGGACGAAAAAAACGGCGGTGATACCAGCGTTCCTTGTTGAACACCGTCTGTGCCACTGACGTTGGTGTGCAATAAGGAACGCCAGTGGAAAGTCATGGACTGACGTTTCTAAGTTTTAACACTTTTTATATAGGGAACGTCGGTGCCACTGGTGTTCCTTGTTGAACACCAACGTCAGTGGCACTGGCGTTGGTGTTTACCTAAGGAACGCCGGTGGCACTGACGATCCATTTATAAAAAAATCACCGGGTGCCGAAGTATTTTTTTGGTGCCGGAAGCAATAGGGTGCCGGTAGTAAATAGGGGTGTGCCGTTAGAACCCCCTAAAAATATAATCAACATATGTAAGGTCGAATGTCTATCACACTTTGATAATGTATAAAATAAAATAAAAAAACACTTTGATGGGTTGTGTTATGCCATTAATGACTCTGACGATGCTGGAAATCGTCTGAATATAGATATGGGCCGTAGATACCCTAGAGACAATAATCCAAGATTAAAACCCCAGAACAAGATGTAAAACGTGGGTGGTGTTTGTGATTTTTAGACTAAGTTGAGATTATAAATTCCAAATTGCCATGTATCCTGTGTATCAGTCAGGAATCAAGTTTTTCGTTGTTACTTGGTATTGTTTATATAGAGGACCTCTCGTCCTTAGGCAAGCCTATGCCGTGTCCTTCAAGGACTTCTTTTCGTATTGAACAAGGATTATTCCGTGTTAATCCCTATTATTTAGGAGATAATTAAGGATATTTGAATACCATGATAAGAGCTTTTGTGATTGAGGATTCTTTTCATGTTTATCTTATATTTAAGAAATGTGCGTATTCTGGATTGAGGAGGCTCTAGCCGACCTGCATCGAGCCCCATAGACCGTCTCGGCCCGAACTGCGTTTACCCGCTCTCTGTGATGACCGAGCCTACCTGCGGTGGCCTGTACGGGAGAGCATGTCAGACCTCCCACTCGGGGTTTAGGTTTGCCCTTAGGTATGGAGTGGAGCTCCTAGCCCTAAACTATTATATTTTCTCTGTCTTCATTCATTACTCACCACCAGATCTGGCCGTCCCGTCTCGGGAGGTCAGGTCTGTCGGAGGTTTGCTCAGCCTTTGACATCTAGACTTGTAGGATTTACCATGATCTGCCCTTCCACCTGGCAGACGGTTAAAATAGTCTATAATACATAATCAACATTCTATCCATTATGAGCTAAAAATAGTTGTTTCGACCTATAAATATGAACCATTTGAGTTGAATAGCATATGTCGGGTTCGTGAGTCGAGAAATCTGCACTTAGCGTTTATTTTCCTTGTTTCGATATTATTTCGTGCATTATTTGATGATTTTCAGGATACGAAATATTGGGCTGAGCAACATGGACGAATCTGGAGTGGACTGAATGAAAGGAATGGGCCTAGGGTATTCCAGAACATTCCAAGTTAAGTCGGCTGAAGAAAAAGGACAAAAATACCCTTGGTAACCCGGGAGGCGGTGCCGACTTACCGAGAGTCCAGATCCTTCCAAACGCGTTTTCTTGGACGAAGGGTAGAACTAGATGTTTCTAAGTCGGTTTAGATAGCTATAAATAAGAGGCTTCGCCTCAGAACACAAGTGTACAATTTTCGAGACAAATATTATGCAATAAAAGTTCAATGTTCTTTATTTTATTTATTTTATGAGTCTTGGTCGGAGAGACGACGGAGTCGCCACCTAGAAAGAGTTCCGAGGGAGATCTACGCTCGTCTTCGAGGGCATGATTTTTTGTCTTTTCCAAGATGTAGATCTATCGTTGTTCTATTCGACTAGTATGTTTTAATTGCTTATTTAGTTTAATTATGTAGTAGTTAGATTATTTTACCCCATGTGTTATAAATCTGATTCGTTGGTGAAGAATCATGAAATAGCGATTGCGTTCTTCAGATCTGCGACGGTTTGTATCGCTAGATCTGAATACCTAGTAAATTACTAATTCATGATAATCGGCGCCAGCTACGTTGATCGATAGATTTAATTTACATATTAGTAGCCTGATCAAATATTTGCATGTCATCGTAAACTAGCATGAAATACGAATAGTGAAGTGCTATGTTTGGACATTATCTAGAATGGACCCTAGGAACGTGCTGATCAATGTCGACAACTGTGTAGGCGGGTTTACGGTATGAGTTAGCGCTCAATATCGACAGCTCTAGTTCTTTATGCGTATTGGCTATTAAGGACCAATTAAGGAGGGTAGCTTGCGTATAGATTGTCTACTACCATTGTCGGAGTAGATAGGGTTAGGAGTTGTACCCGTAGCTGAACAATGAATAAATTCACCAATGGGGAGGACTGTTGCATGTGTGGGGTGAATAACTAATTACTCATAATTGAACTAATACATTAGAAACTCATTTTGCTTCGTGTGAACTAGTGTAACCTTGTTAGTTTGAGGAACCAAATTTACTACTGTCTATATTATCGTTGGTCGTAGACCATGATCGTGACAAGCTCAATCTTGATAATTAGACGTTCTTACGAGTCTCTGTGGGATCGACCTTGACTCGCCAGTACTCTACTACAATAGACCTAGTCCTATTGCTAGTAAGTGCTCGGCAGCGCCACCAAGATTTTCTGGCGCCGTTGCCGGGGACTCGTGTCAAGAATACTTTTTATTTAAGATTGAGTTCTCTGTATATATTTGAGTCTGTTTTATAGTCTGTTAATACTAGAGTCGTACAGAGTCAGTTCTGTTGAAATCGGAAAAATTAACAGCCGGTTTACCGAGGCTCTACCGCAGTAAACCGAGGGTCTAAATTTTGGCAGAATCGTTTCTGTTTGTTTAGCGTCAAGTCAGTAGTCAGAGTCTGTATTTTTGAGTCTGCCAGGCGTGTGTAACAGCCGCCGAGGCAAGTCACTAACCTTTTTATTTTCTTTTTGTGTCTTGTAGTACGCTACACGAAGTTCAGCAGCCAAACTCGAGAGATTCATACCTGAGATTGAAAAGTTTTCTAGGCAAGAGAGAAAGGAAGCTCGAGAGAAATCTGTTAGGCTGGCGGACGACGTGATTTCGCACGAAGGAGATCACAGCGAGAGGGAAGAAGAGATTCCACCTTTGGAGGATAAAGAAATCGACATGGCACAGAACGGACAAAATGGACAGAATGCAGCATGAGTTGTGGTACAAGCAGATAGGAGAACTCTACAGAGTTATGCAATGCCGACGATCGAGCAATTCGTACCAGAAATTGTTCAGCCAGAGAATGCGGCTGATGTATTTCACCCTAAACCAAATGTCATACAGATGGTGACTAATTACACTACCTTTCGTGGAGTACCGAACGAAGATCTTAGTGTACACGTCACCAATTTTCTGGAGATAGTCAGCACGGTCAAACCAGCAGGAGTGCCTGAAGATAACATCAAGCTGAAGTTATTTCCATTCACTCTGAAGGACAAAGCAAAGATATGGTTATAGTCTCTAGCACCAGGATCGATCCAATCTTGGACCGATCTATTGCAGAAGTTTATGAACAAGTACTGCCCATCTGGGAAGTCACTACAGATCAGACAAGACATTATGAATTTCAAGCAGAAACCCACTGAAACCTTTGAAGAAGCTTGGGAAAGATTTAAGGAAGCAAAGAGGAGATGCCCTCACCATGATATCACTTTTCCCGTACGAATGCATAATTTTTATCACGGATTGCGGCCAAGTGAACAAATGAGAGTTGATGCATCAAGCAACGGATGTTTTGCGTTGCTATCACCTGAAGAAGCTGAAGAAAAGTTGGAGCAAATAGCACTGACAAGTCAATGGGGAACGCATCAAATTGAAACCGCCAAAGTAGCTGAAGGCGTATTTGGAGAAGATACTTCTCAAAAGATCTTATATCAGCTAATGGCGATGAATGAGAAGATATATGGCATGCAAGATTTCATTGCCAAGGTCGAGAAAGTACAAGATATTGAAGCAACCAACACTGAGGACGTGAACTATATAGGGAGGCAAGGAAATACTTATGGGGGTGGATATCGCCCAGGTTCTCATGACCACCCTGGTTTTAGACTGAGCGATCCTACTGGGGGTTTTTGACAAAGTGATTCAAACGGTAGAGAGAGACCGAGATAAGCTGGTGGATTCATGCCTCAATTCAACAAGTCCGGTGGTTGGGAAGCAGCCATGGATAAAATGAGCTCAACTGTGACCGGCACGGTCAATCAACTTACGAAATACATGACTGAGCTGAATATAAACTTCACCACATATTGTCAGAAGAATGATACAAGACTGACCAATCAGGAAGCATTGGTGCAGAATCTGTCGCACCAAGTGGGGTAGATTGCAGAACAAGTGTCAGCCCGTCGTCCGGGAGGATTGCCAAGTAATACTGAGAAGAATCTGAAGGACGTGAATGCAATTACGACTAGAAGCGGAAAAGAATCGCCCGGGCCGCTTATACCAACCGTCCAGAAGAATCGAAAGCGGGGCCACGAGCGAACGCAGCGGAGAATCCGGAGAAAAGAGGGGCCGGTAAACCGGGACACTACTCCGGTAAACCGGGAGTCTGAAAATTCAGCAGACAAGCAGGCAGAGCAGCAGCGGTCAGCAGGTAAGTCTTCATGAACTGTAACTATTAATCCTGCTACTTTACCCTATCCCTCTAGGAAATATAAGCCGAATAATGATGATGCGTGCTATAAAAAGTTTATAGAGATGTTTAAAAAGTTGCAAGTGAATATACATTTGGTAGAAGCTCTGGCCGGAATGCCAGAGTATGCAAAATTCTTGAAAGAAGCAATCTCTACCAAAAGGAAGTTATTAGACTTTGAGACTATATGCCTTAACGAGGAATGCTCGGCAGTTTTGCAACGCAAACTGCCTCCCAAGTGTAAAGATCCTGGGAGCTTCCTCATACCATTCACAATTGGAGGAGTATGTCTAAATAAAGCATTGTGTGATCTTGGAGCTAGTGTCAATCTAATGCCACTCTCTATCTTTCATAAGTTAGGCATGAAAAAGCTGAATGAAACATCTATAACCCTTCAATTAGTGGATAGGTCTATGAAGCAACCTTGTGGAGTAGTAGAGGATGTTTTGGTGAAAGTTGATAAGTTTGTATTCCCTGTAGACTTTGTGGTGCTAGACATGGAATCTAACCATGATGTTCCACTAATCTTATGAAGACCCTTCCTAGCTATGAGCAAAACATTGATAGATGTTCATAAGGGTGAGCTGATTTTGAGAGTGAATAAGGAAAAAGTAGTGTTCAATGTGATGAATTCAATGAGATATGCCCAAGATGAAGGAGAAGCATGCTACATGCTAGATGCCATAGACGAGCTTGTTTTGGAATTATATCAGCAAGTGGAACTAGACCCTAAAGTAGCAGAGACTTTACTCTTGAAGGATGAGGAAAGTTATGAGGAAACCTGGCCTGGGTGTAGTGAAGGTCAAGTGTGAGAAATAGAACCTATATCTTCTGTGGATTTAGGAGGAACCATTCATAGACCTTCGTGGCACAAGTTCTTTGACCTACAATTGACTGGTAAGCTGTTAAGATCATCATTAGAGGAGCCACCAAGGAACTTAACGTTAAAACCTTTGCCATCTCACCTGAAGTACCTATACTTAGAAGATGATAATTTCAGCATTATTATCACCTTTAGAGGAGGATAAAATTTTAAGAGTACTGAGAGAGCATAAGGGAGCGTTTGGGTGGATGATCGCAGACATCAGAGGAATAAGCCCATCGGTGTGCATGCATAAGATCTCTGTAGATCCTGAGAAGAAAGCGGTAGCACAACCACAAAGGAGGTTGACGCCACAACTGAAGGATGTTGTTAAGGAAGAGATCATAAAGATGTTGGAGATGGGAATCATTTTCCCAATTGCAGATAGTGAGTGGGTAAGCCCGATTCATGTGGTACCCAAGAAAGAAGGATTCACTGTCCAACCTAATGAGTTTGATGAGTTGATCCCCGTGAGACTAATTACTGGACATCGAGTTTGCATACACTTCAGGAAACTGAATGATGCAACTCGTAAAGATCATTTTCCCCTACCATTCATTGATCAGATGTTGGAAAGATTAAGCGGTCATGCGTTTTATTGTTTCTTAGATGGATATTCTGGTTCTTATCAGATCCATATGGCCCCTGAAGACCGAGAGAAAACAATTTTCACATGTCCCTATGGAACTTTTGCGTACAATCGCATGCCTTTTGGGTTATGTAATGCACTAGCAACATTCCAAAGGTGCATGATGTCATTATTTGCGGACATGGTGAAGGATTTTCTGGAGATTTTCATGGATGATTTCTCTGTATTTGGAGATAGTTTTGACAAATGCTTGGACAATTTGAGTACAGAAAAGATTTTAATTCTTTTCTCGAGTTAGATATGTTTGGTTAACTAAGAAAAGAAAAGTCTCTTTTCTCAAGTTGACTACATTTCTCAAAATCCTATTATTTTCCCCAATTTTAATTCTCACCCTATCCCAAAGAAAAGTTTAGTGAGAATAGAAAAGTTTTTTTCTTCTAATATTTTTTCTTAACCATGTTTCCTATTTGTGTTTTCCATAATCGTTTTTCATAATATGAATTGCTTGAATTTATTTTTATTGTTAGCGTTAGACACAATATTTTATTTATTTAATTATGATTCGTATATTTTATCTACAACAAAATTTGTATCGTTTTATATATATATATTTTTAAGAATGTGAGGTAGAATGTTTTTATAATAGTTAGCAAAAATTACCTCAAATGCAATTTAATTAAAAATTGTTAATTTTTTATTGAGAGAGTTAATATATATTTTTACAATATTTTTTTTTTCGACAATACAATTTGAATAAGCGAGAAAAGATCGTAAATGTTTTTTTTTCTTAGTTGTTTTCTCTCTACCAAACAACATACGTGAGAATCGAGCTTATTCTCAAAATCTTTTCTCTGCATAACCAAACAGATACAGAGAAACTGCTCTTTTCTTTTCTCAGCTTTTCTTTTCTCATGTCTATTCTCAACACTTTTCTTTTCTTAACTTTTCTGGGTACCAAACGTGCCCTAAAGGATGTGAAGAGACCAACCTTGTACTTAACTGGGAAAAATGTCATTTCATGGTTACAGAAGGAATAGTGTTGGGTCATAGAATTTCAAAGAAAGGAATGGAAGTTGATAGAGCATGTGATAGAGAAATTACCCCCTCCGACAAACTTAAAGACGTTGCGAGCCTTTCTTGGCCACACCGGACTCTATAGGAGGTTTATTAAGGACTTCTCTAAAGTTTCTAGACCTTTGACGGAATTGCTTGCGAAAGATGTACCTTTCGTATTTGGAGAAGAATGCAAGAAAGCATTCAACACATTGAAGAAAATGCTTATAACAGCCCCAATTCTTGTAGCACCAGATTGGAACAAACCTTTTGAGCTTATGTGTGATGCAAGCGACACGGCAGTTGGAGCAGCCCTGGGACAAAGGGAGGATAAAATCTTTAAGCCTATCTATTACGCCAGTCGTACCCTTAACAGTTCCCAGAGGAATTATGCGACTACAGAGAATGAACTCTTAGCTGTCATCTTTGCATTTGACAAGTTTCGACCTTATCTGATAGGATCAAAAGTCACTGTATTCACTGACCATGCAACTTTGAAATACCTTCTAACCAAGCAAGACTCAAAGCCAAGATTGTTGAGATGGATTCTACTATTACAAGAGTTTGATGTGGAAATCAAAGATAAAAAGGGATCTAAGAACCATGTGGCTGATCACCTGTCGAGATTAATTTTGCTGGAAGAAGAGCAACCGATTGAGATCAGGGAGAGCTTTCCTGATGAACAACTTTTTGCCGTCTCAGTGGTAGCTCGAGTTGAATCTCAGACCCGATATAATACATCAAGAGTGGGCAAGGTTTACCTTGGTTTGCCAGTATTATGAATTATCTAGCAGGAAGGTACCTAGCACAGGAATTCACGAATGCGGATAAGATGAAGTTTTTCACGTATCTAAAGCATTACCATTGGGATGATCCCTACCTATACAAATTGTGCCTGATGCCATTCTTAGGAGATGCGTCCATGATGACGAGATTCCAAGTATTTTTCACATGTGTCATTCTAGAGAAGCTGGAGGTCACTATGGGCCCGATAAGACGGCAGCAAAGGCACTGCAGTGTGGATTCTATTGGCCGACAATTCATAAATCTGCTTATGAGTTTACAAGATCCCGTCATTCCTGTCAAATGACCGGTAATATTTCTAAGCGGAATGAGATGCCACTGCAGAGTATCTTAGAAGTGGAGTTATTCGATGTTTGGGGAATTGATTTTGTTGGGCCATTCACATCGTCAGAATCAAATCGTTACATCCTGATAGTATTTGATTATGTTTCCAAATGGGTGGAAGCAGTGGCTTCACCTACTAATGATGCCAGGGTTGTCCTGACATTTCTTAAGAAAAACATTTTGACGAGGTTTGGAGTGCCCAGAGCCATAATTAGTGACGGAGGGAGTCATTTCTGTAATAGGTTGTTTGAGAAGTTGATGATGAGATATGGGGTTATACATAAGATTGCAGCAGCATATCACCCCAGACGAATGGACAAGTAGAAGTCACGAACAGAGAGATTACGAGGATCTTAGAGAAGACTGTGAATCCCACGAGAAAAAATTGGTCTTTGAAATTAGATGACGCTCTTTGGGCGTACTGAACAGCTTATAGGACCACGATTGGGATGTCACCGTATATGATAGTATTTGGGAAAGCATGTCATTTTCCGGTAGAACTCGAGCACCGAGTATTGCGGGCTACGAGGTTTCTAAACATGGATGAGAATTTAGCCGGTGAAAAGAGAATGCTAGAATTGAATAGATTGGAAGAGTTTAGACTTCAAGCATATGAGAATGCCATGATTTATAAGGAAAGAACGAAGCGTTTGCACGATAAGAAGATTCTGAACCGCACATTTCAAGTTGGAGATAAAGTGATGGTGTATAATTCACGTCTTCGTCTTTTTCCTGGGAGTTGAAGTCTAGATGGTATGGACCACATGTAGTCACAAAAGTCTTCAATTCAAGTGCATGTGAAGTTAGACATGAATACTCTGGCCAGATTTTCACAGTTAACGGCCACAGGCTGAAACATTACCTAGAGCACCAATATAACCCTGAGTTGAAAGTCTTTACGTTGACAGAGCCAGAATATGAATGAAAGAGCCCTATTAGTACAGTCGAGCTGACGACTATAAACTCAGAACTATTTCTAAACCCTTATTTATTGCTTTTTTATTTAGTTATTTTGAGTCAATAAAGTAGCATGGCAATCGCAAGGTTTTTTTATCACATATATCTTCAGTCATCTGGCTAGAGATATATGTGGTTTTTTCCTTCACGATTCTCATGTGATACCCTTGTAAAAGTTTTCGCGTCTTGCTTAGGCCGATAAAAGAATAAAGTGGCTTAAACTATTTTTGCGCATTCCTCCGGTATGCACAATTACCGCCACCTTACTTTCTTGTTGCCCTTCGCATGTTACTCACAGTTTTCGGGAGTATTTTGGAAAGCAGGTAAACTTGGAAGATGAATGACCTAGGAGCTAATGATTCTGCTCCGGGATTCGTTTTTACTCAGCCAACATTTTCAGAGCTAAGTACTTTTGCTTTTCTTTAATATTAGTCATTGGGGACAATGTCTATAATACGCGGGGGTAGGCTTCTTAGCTGGGTATTCGAAAAGGGAAGAATTTTGAAAATTTAACACTGTTTTTAGCTTGCTATTTGCACTTTTTCGAGTAAGGAACCGGTAGAAAAGGTGCCCAAGTTCAATTTGAAGTGAGATATAGCATATTCAATTTAGTATGGAAGAATGAGCATATGTTATGTTGCATGAAGTAGTAACTTATTAATTATTATTCTATTATTGCAATCAATATTTAAGCACATAATCTGAGTGAGAAGTGTTTAAGATTAGATGATGAGTTGTTTTATCCGGGAATCATTATTTGTCTGTCTATATACTTTAACAAATTGTTGTAAGACAAGGGAAGCAACTTGGATGACGAAAGGTGATCGGGACAAACGGACTTGTGAGAGAAAGAGAAAAAAGCGAGGAAATCGGCCAGCAAAAAAAAGAAAAAAAACAAAAACATGCAATAAAGGCTGTTAGGAACATTTTATTATGTTTTGATGATGGCCATACTAGCAGTTATAGCAAGCCTGAAATAAGTTAGAATTCTCTGTATAAGTCTTTACTTAGAGTCTGACAGTTTGTATAAGTTAAGTCAGACAAGTATTATACTAGTTGGCAGGACGGCTAAGTGAAACAGATATCCGGCAGAGTGAAGCCAGCCAAGCACCAGCAGAGAAGCAATGAAGACTTAATGGTATGACTTATAACCAAGGAAGTCTGTGATGACCTTGGATAAGTCTAAGTTATGTTTCAAGTAATGAAACTTAATGTTCAAATATGGTGTACACTGATCTCACCCAAATCAATGATCAGTGAAGTACAAAGATTCTCCTTTAACTGAAGTAAGGAAGGAAACAGTGAATCGGCAGAGTAAACTGACTTTCGGCTAAGTGAAGACAAAACAGTGAAGGAAGATCTAAAACGGCAAAGTCAGTTGGATCACTTGACCGCTCAAAGAACGGCGAAGTAATATGATGAAGATTAAGAGGATCATGCATTTAATGCACAATCAATAGATGATCAATCAAGGACGGATTTTCTGCTATACATTTGAAAGAAAAATCCGATCACTGAAATCAAGGAGAATATAATTAAGGGGGAATCAAGAATAAAATCGAGGATTATTCCCCTCATTAATATAGCCAACGGACGGAATTTCAAATCAAGGATACTCAAGGCTATAAAGAGAAGGCATTGACAGACAGACAAAAAAAGAGAATTAAGAAAAGAAAAATAAAGCAGAAACTCTGTCAAATTTGAAATAGCCTTCTCTCTGAACTTACAAGGATTAATCTAGAGATCAACTCAGACATCAGAACTACAATTTCATATTCAGCACTGAGATTGATCAATCAAGTTTGTGAATATCATTCACAATAAACTGAAGCAACTGAATCAGAAGTCATCTGAGAAGGAGTTGTGCTTGTGATAGCCTGTGAAGGATTTGATCTCAAGGAGCAGTGAAAGAGACTGAATCACTGAAGCTGTTGCAGTCAAGGAGTGATAGTCTTGTAGATTGTGAAGCTTGGGAAGCCAAGGACAATCATACTATTGTATCTGTGAAAACAATTGTGAATTCCTCCAATCATCACATGAGAAGAGTGGATTAAGGGATTACACCACCCTGAACCACTATAAGCCTTGTGTCAATTTACTTTATGCAATTTACTTTACTGCATTCATTTAAATTGCCTAAATCATAATCTATATCTGTAATTGTCCAAACTACTTTGACACAACTTAGTAAGAAGGGGCTTATCCGCTGCCCAAAAGCTTTTAAATACAAGAAAAGTTTTTGAAACTCCACTATAGTCATTCACCCCCCCTCTGACTATAGTTTTACCCTTCTCTGGGACCAACAATTGGTATTGGAGCAGTGTTCCTAGTATCAGAACCTGTTCAGATCTAATTTCTGGTAACAAGGAGATCACATATCTTCAAAGTAGTTTTCAAATCTGAGTTTTCTATTCATTCACATATAGATTTTTTATTAGTATTTATGGATTCCTCAAACTTTATGTCAATGGTACCTTTTTTTAATGTTAATAATTTTGATGAATATAAAATAATAATGCTGTCTCATCTTGCAGCAACTCATGAGGAGATGCTGGACGTAATCAATGATGGACCAATCATGATCATGACTGTGGTAACCACAGGAGCAGATCAAGGGAAAGAAATAGACAAACCCAAGAAATATTGGACTAAGGATGACAGAAGAAGAGCAAATCTAGACTTTGTTGCAAAAGATATGATCTTGAAGACTCTAGATAGCAACATGTTCATGAGAATCAAAGATTGCAAAACAACAAAGGAGATGTGGGACAAGCTAGCATTGATAAATGAAGGATCTGAAGCAGTTAAAGAAAACAAATTATCTGTTGCAAAACAGAAATTTGAAAAGTTCAAAAATGAAGACTGGTGAATCCATTGATCAAATGGACAACAGATTCTCAAGCATCATTAGCGAACTGCAACAGCTTGGACACACATATCCCCTGAAAGAAGTATGTTTAAAGATCTTGAGAGTCCTACCTGAAAGATGGAAGATCATAACATCGGTAATCAGAGGAACCACAAATCTTGCAAACACTGACACTCTGACTCTAATGTCCCAACTTAAAGCTCATGAATTCGAACTGAACGGTGAAGATGGTGCTCCGGCAGAGACACAAAAAGCCACTGCACTGGTTGCACCCCAGCAAAGTAACTTTGCCGATTGTATCAGCAAAGAGACACATGAACTTAAAGAACATGTAGCTTTATTAGTTAAACGTTTTGACAGGTTTAGCAAAAAGAATCCATTCAAAGGAAACTCATCATCAAACAAGAGGTCAAGCTCAAACAAAGACATGAAGAAGAAAGATGATGAATACAGGTGCTTCAACTGCAACAAGAAAGGCCACTTCAAGGTTGATTGTCCTGAAGAAAATAATAAAGATGATGAAAAGAAGAAATACAAAGCATCTGAAAAGAGGAAAGACAAGAAAGCACTCAAGGCTGAATCTAGCAGTGAAAAAAATGAAGAATCATTTGATAACAACTCAGATAACAGTGATGAAGAAGACAACTCAGACAATGAAAAAGCATGTCTATGCCTCATGACCAAAGAATTAGATGAAGATGAAGGTGATAGCTCAAACATTGAGAAAACAAATCTATGTCTGATGGCCAAAGAATCAGATGAAACTAAGGTAACATCTAGCTCTTGTTCTTCATCAACTGCATCCACATCTAACACTGCACAATCTTCTATTCTCCCTTTAGATCCAACAGACCTAGTCCAAAATCTCATGACTAAATTCGATGAAATTGAGATGAATCATGAAATTTTGGAAAGGGAATGCAAGGATCTAAGAAAGGAAAATAAAAGATTAAAGAAAGAACTGGATAAAGCAAAAGCTGAACTAACTAGTAAGGAGATCTACTCAAATGATCAACAAACAGCAGAGGTTCATACACCTGTTGTTGACAGAACAGTTGAGAAAATCCCCCAACCAGTTAAGATAACAAATGAACCAGCTTACAAACCCTCAAAAAGGTTTGGATCCAGATCTGGTCTTGTCTATAACAGTCAGGATGAGAGTAGAAACAATGGTCAACACAGTTCTGAATCAAGAATCAACATTGAACCAAAATTCAGAAAAGGACAGACCATGGTCTCAACCACTCATCCTGTACCGGTGAAGTCAATACCCAGTGCAGTAAAACAGCAAACTAAATCATCAATCAAGTCAATCAAAAGCAAGGACTTTCTGAAAGGTAAAGGAAGACTTTATCCTTCAGAGGATAGATTGGAATGTTGCACCTCCAAAATACAAAAAGAAACCATTCCATAATATGCATCATGTGTTTAATAAAACTAGGTATGTTCCTTGACACATGAAGCAAGTCAGGTTTCCCACTGCATACTGGAGAGTGAAGAGGGATGTAAATGCACCAAAAAGTAGAGAAAAGTATCAGAATAACTTCAGTAGAAATACTAGAAGCTATTCTGCCATGACTTATATATATGAAGGTGATGACTTTAACCATCCAAAAAGAAGATCATTTGGATATACACTTGGAGTAGGAGGCATGACTGCTAACAGGTATGGACCCAAACAGTGTTGGGTACCTAAACTTAATTAATTTGTTTTGTAGGATGTCTGGTACATAGACAGTGGATGTTCCAGACACATGACAAGAAACAAGAGATGGCTCACTGACTTTAAAGCTTTTGATGGACCCAAAGTCACATTTGGAGGCAAAGAAAACCCTGGCAAGATTAAGGGGGAATGCACAATGCTCAAGAACAATTTGAAAATTCAAAATGTGGCATATGTCAAGGGACTCAATTTCAATCTGATGAGCATCAGTCAATTTTATGACAAAGGCTACAATGTGCACTTCAACAAGGAAGGATGCAAGGTCATTCACAACCAAACCAACACAGTAGTACTTGCAGGAAGAAGAAAAGATAACATGTATGTGGTGGATTGGAAGACAACCAAAGCAGAAACTTGTTTGTTTGTCAAAAACAAACAGTCAACTAGCTGGATATGGCATAGAAGACTAAATCACCTAAATTTCAAGACCATCAACAAATTATCAAAGAACAAGTTAGTTGAAGGCCTGCAAGAGATCACATTCAAGAAAGAAAGTCTATGTGATGCATGTCAGAAAGGGAAACAAATCAAAAGTTCCTTCAAGTCAAAACCCTATCAATCAACAACAAGAATTCTTCATCTGTTGCATATGAACCTGTTTGGACCAGTCACACCAGTAAGTGTAAGTGGTAAGAAATACACCCTAGTTGTGGTGGATGACTACTCAAAATACACCTGGACCATCTTCATGAACAAGAAGAAAGAGACACTCAAAAAGCTGCCAGATTTGTTAAGAAGACTCCAAAATGAGAAAGAACTGAAGATCATCAAGATCAGATCAGATAGAGGCACTGAGTTACTAAATGAAATTATCAGAACCTATTGTGAAGAAAATGGAGTATTGCATCAACTATCTACAGCAGGAACCCCACAATAAAATGGTGTAGCAGAAAGAAGAAACAGAACTCTCAAAGAAGCAGTCAGAACAATGATTGCAGAAGCATGCTTACCAAAGAGATTTTGGGCTGAAGCAGCAAACACAGCATGTCACATACAAAATAGATCGATCATAAATAAACATCATGGAAAGACTCCATATGAAATATGGAATGGTAGAAAACCTAATATCTCATATTTGCATATGTTTGGATCAAAATGCTTTGTTTTGAACAGGAATCAGATGCATGCCTTTGATGAAAAGGCTGATGAAGCAATCTTTATGGGATACTCAGACACCAGCAAAGCATTCAGAGTACTCAACAAAAGAACATTGGTGATTGAAGAATCAATACATGTAGTCTTTGATGAACCAAATACAAATGGTGAAAGCCTTCAAGAACAAGAAGAAGAAGCAGCACAAAGGCAAGTGTATATGAATACAACAGTACCATCAACCATTCTGCATCACAATTTTGAAAATCAAGATGAGCCACAAGTTAATACAACAGAAGAAGCACAAGAACTTGAAGCTCAGGTACAACATGAAATTACAGAAGCACCAAGTGAAGAACAACTTCAACCTGACCTAAATTGGCTAAGAGATCATCCTGAAGAACAAGTTATTGGAGATATTCACACAGGAGTGAGAACCAGAAGACAACTGGAGCATATGTTAACATGTTTTCTATCACAAGTGGAACCCAAAACAATAGATGATGCAATTCAAGATGCAGATTGGATCACAGCTATGCAAGAAGAATTAAATGAATTTGAAAGAAATAAAGTCTGGGAACTTGTTGACTAGAGATGGCCAACATTATTGGAACAAAGTGGGTATTCAGAAACAAGATGGATGAGCAAGGAATTGTTGTCAAAAACAAAGCAAGGCTAGTTGCAAAAGGCTATTCTCAAGCAGAAGGAATATATTATGATGAAACATTTGCACCAGTAGCAAGATTGGAAGCAATCAGACTCTTTCTAGCTTTTGCCGCACACAAAGATTTCAAAGTCTATCAAATGGATCTCAAGAGTGCATTTCTGAATGGACTTTTGGAAGAAGAAGTATATGTGGAGCAACCCCCTGGTTTCCAACTCAAAAGAAGGGAAGACAAAGTATACAAACTAAAGAAAGCTCTCTATGGACTCAAACAGGCACCCAGAGCCTGGTATGAAACACTTTCACAATTTCTGATCAAGAATGGATTCAACAAGGGAACAATAGATAAGACTCTATTCAAACTAGAGGAAGGAACAAGCACATTGCTAGTACAAATCTATGTTGATGACATCATCTTTGGATCAGAGGATGAAAAGCTATGTGAGAAATTTGCAAATGAAGGATGGAATTTTCATCAGTCAAGCCAAGTATACAAAAGACTTAATACACAAGTATGGTATGGATACAAGTGGCACAGCAGATACACCAATGTGTGCAAGAGTCATTCTTGGAAAAGATGAAACGGGAAGGATGTTGATCAGAAAATGTATAGAGGAATCATTGGATCCCTACTATACTTAACTGCAAGCAGACCTGATATAGCATTTGCAGTAGGAGTGTGTACAAGATTTCAAGCTCAACCAAAAGAATCACATCTTCTAGCAGCCAAAAGAATAATCAAATACTTGAAAAACACTATCAATGTAGGAATATGGTATCCAAAAGATGGAGGACTCAAGTTGACATCATATTCAGAATCTGACTATGATGGATGCAAAATAGACAGAAAAAGCACACCTGGAACTTGTCAAATGCTAGGCAACAGACTAGTTTCATGGTTTAGCAAAAAACAAAACTCCATATCTACATCAACAGCAGAAGCAGAATATATAGCAGCAGGCAGTTGTTGTGCACAAGTACTTTGGATCAGACAACAGCTAAGGGACTATGGAGTGGAGGAGAAAACAATTCCAATTATGTGTGATAACACAAGTGCAATATCCATTACTGAAAATCCAGTGTTGCATTCAAGAACAAAACACATTGATGTGTGTTCGGTAAAAACTAGTTTTAAATTTATAAACCGAAACACCCCAAGTATAAGGCTTGTAGTAAAGGGTGTTAACGGGTCGTCCTAAGGGAGTCGAATGTTTATCGGATTAAGATGCAGTTGTTATGTGTCACGGATTTTATGCGATGTAAAATAACAAGTAATAATTATAAATCCGGTATTCCCCAAGTATAGGGATCGTAGTAATAGTGGTTAATACCGGTGTCGAACTCACAGGGAAAACGGGGTTGTGATTCTAGTTTTTATTTTATAAATCTACGGGTGTCACAAATTATACTAATACTTCGGATGCGATAAATTAATAACGGAATAAAACTGGACTGAAGACAGTGATCTAAAGCCAGGGAGAAACGGTTGCGGACAAATTCAAACTAAAACAAGGCTAAGATTATAACTACAAGATGCGATCAAACGAGTGCTATTTTGCAAAGAAATACTAATGATTTTAAGTTAACGATTTAAAGAACGAACAAGCTATTGATCAACCTATTTTAACAACATTCAATCTCGATCTCGATTCTCTCGTGAATTTACCAAAGTCGTGATCCACCTAACAAGGTTTGAACTCCTAATTTCTTAGATAAATTCAACTATCAACCTTTTATCTTTCGATATTAGAGATTAACGCTTCTAAAACGAAGGTGTCGGATTTCTCAATCACACGATCTAAACGGCAACCTAACCAACTCTCGTTATACGTAGGTTAACATGCTCAATCTTTATCAAGATGATCTAAGTTTAACAAGATTCTCATCCAATCAAACTAACATTCATGCAAAGATCTTTCAATACAATTGCATAATCAAAATAAACAAGATAAAGATACAACTTAAAGTAAAACTCACAAGATAATTGAAGATGAGATCAAAGTGTTGTTAAAATGGCTTCACAAAGCTTGCTCACAAGGATTTAGCTCCTTGACATGGTTGAAGTCTTTGAGTTTAGTACATGAAAGTGCATAAAATTACTCTACTTTGATCTAGAAATACAAGAACATAAAAAGTGTTTAAGCTAATGGAAAGAAAAGCTAAGTCTTTTTGGGAGAAAAGATAGCTTTTTAGACATAAAATTCGATCCATAATGAGTTGGGAACACCCCCTATTTATAGAAATCAAAGTCGGTTTGCTGTCTTCGAGGTTGGACGCCCGTCCGAAGATTCCGGACGCCCGTCCGGACCTTGAACGGAGAGTTGGACGCTCGTTTAGCATGCGTCTGAAGACTCTGATCTGATTTCTTTATCTGGAACGCTCGTTTACTTTCTGAACGCCAGTTCCACTTTGGACGCTCGCATGGACGCTCGTATGGACGCTCGTCCAGATTTCATTTTGACTTGAATGAGACTTAGCCACTAAGTCTTTGAATTGACTTGATTCTTTTCTTCTCTTCTAAGTTAACTTAGCCTATAAGTCATTCATTTCTTTGCCTCTAAGTTATCATCACATGAGCTCTCTGTCGACCTTGAACATCGAGGTCGGATATCGGACATCGAACATCGATCAGTGGATAACGAAAAGCATCATCGAGCAGCAGTCATAGCGGACGCCCGTCCAATTTCTGGGACGCCCGTCCAAGATTGATTTCATCACAATTTCTCTTCTTTTCTTACTTGTATCTTCACTTGATCATTTTCCCATCTTTTCCAACTCTTTTGATGACATAATTAGGTACCTACAAGCATGATAAACTTGTGCAAAACGTAACGATGCAAATATAAAGATATTATATGATTAAATCACATTTTTAACTCGGTTTTGCACTTAGATACATTTATAACTCCTTTACTCAATATTTCGATATAACCAATGGTTTTCTATAAAAACCATAAAACAAGACGGATATTGTTATCAAATAACGTCGTATAAAACCGTAATAATCTACCCTTAACATTATGTCGATTATGTCACAAATTATTATCTAAAACTAAGGTTTATATTAATTGTAAAATAGAAACAAAGAACAGTGACTAAAAAAACAGAAAACATAAAAATTCAACACTGGACGGGCGTTCACTGAGGGTGGACGGGCGTCCGGTGACGTGCTGGAGAACAGAAATATGCAGAAAACAGCGGGTAACAACTAAAGCAAAAGAAATAACTAATCGTAGCAATCACAATTGATACGAACAAATTGGTTTATCAAAGAATTAAAAGAACGACAAGGCAACTAGAATCCAACAATCAACCAACCAACCCCAACTAGATTGTGAGCTAAAGGTACGATTTTTAGTAATGATCAAATCACGAATTCGATTAAATCTCTTTAATCAATTTCTAGGGTTTCGTTTTCTTTCTCAAGCAAAACTGAACTGGCATGCATAACACGATCATGAGATTGTCTCCAATACTCTACTCAATTAATCATAAACAATCTCTTGAATCACAATTAATTGCATCAATTGAAAGAAATCACAACTTGAATAATATTCTCATATAAATTCAATTAGAACGGTGGTTTCATCGATCTCTCGATTCAATAAAACATAAACAATTATTGCAAGATTCAATTGATGAAAAACAGTAAATTTAACTCACTAAAGATATAACTTAAAATCTTCTAGTTGGTGTGGTTGTTGGTTGGTTTCCTCCGTTGTCCCACCGCAAGATGCTTAGCCAACAATCATATTGGTGATCATGATTGTTGAGATGGACGAATTCATCTCTGTGTTTGCTCTTTGTGGAATATGCGGCTGCTGTGTGTATTTGGTGTATAAAAATCTGATGATGTGTCCGTTTCTGCTCGAATGCTACTGCTTATATAGAGGTTGTAACCGACTTAGGACGGATCTAGAAGATAAATACGTGAAAATCCGCTGACCGACCGAATGACGTCACTCGGTCGACCGAATGCAATGGCTCGGTCGACCGAGCCCTTTTCTGCACGTTTTAAATGTTTTTTTCCGTCTGACTTGTTCCCCACTGCATTCTGCCGCGCTGATATGATTCCTTTTGATTTATCTCTCAATTAATACTCCGATTTTCTTCCTTTTAATCTTGAGATCCACCGATTTAATGACATTAATCCTCCTATTTATAATACCCCCTGCATTTCTTTTTATTTTCTGCAAAATTGTTGTTACACCGAGACATCGAATAATAATAATAAAATGTGTAACAAAAAATAACATTTAAACCCAATATTTCCTCATAATTAAGTTATAACCCCTCAATAACCATTATAGGAATTTAACGGTTAAAACACGATTTTCTCATTTATTTCCCTTAAAAATAAGGTAAATTGTTTAGGGATTAAGCCCGAAAATATAGTAAAATATACCCTAAACAATGTGAGAAATCACTTTATCAGAGATCATGTTGAAAAAGGAGATGTCATTCTAAAATACATACCCACTGAAGATCAATTGGCTGACATCTTCACCAAACCACTCAGTTATGAAAGATTTAGCACGTTGAGAACTGAGTTAGGAATGATTGAAATCGACTAAGTACAAAAGAGCGGCTAACTGGAGTAATCGGCTAAGTAACTTCTTTAGCTGTTCAAACCTTTGCCATTACAGGAGATGTAGCAAGTAAGGCACTGGTATCCAGCAAAGTGACTTAACTGATTGTTAGGAACAGTCAAATAAAGAGGCTCAGTGACAGAATCACTACGTCGGCTAAGTGACCAGCCAAGGCACTCCACCGAAATAAATATTGGAATCATGGGTGAATAACAGTGTGAACAAAATCTACTTTTTACACGTGGAGAATAAGGAAGTTAATGAAGATTATCCTGAGGATTATTATACACGTGGAGATCAATTTATGATTATGGAGGTAATTATATTATTTTCGAATTATAAACGCCTCGATTCCCGGGCTTTATCATTACTCGCCACAGTCCACTACCCCCACTCCACTCGAATATCGCGTTTTACATACACAAAATCACGTCATTATGTCATAAAATCCTTCCATATTCAAACCACGTTCACACTACCCAAATCATCCTATATAAACTACACTTAGAAATTTTTAGAAATCTTTACACTACTTCGCTAATCATACATTCCATTGCAAATTCGCATTTCATCTTCAAAAATTCTTCTAACTCCCACAAATGGCCTCATCCTCCTCAACCACCCAAACTGGATATGAAAAATTGATTGCCACTGGATCATTCTTCCAAGAAGAATATTACCTAAATCTTTGTGGAGATGATGAAGAAGCCAAACGACTGGCAACTGGATGCAAAAACCTAAAATTATCCACCTTTCTCAATCCCCCAGTAACCGAAGTCTTCTATGAAAGTCTAACTTCTTTCTGGAATCTGCAAAATACGTCTCTGGGCTTCTTGCAGAAGAAGGTGACGAATGGGAAGAAGATAAGATTGTTGCATCTGTCAATGGCAAAGACATAGTGATTACAGAAAAGGTAATCCGAAAACATCTTAAACTCTCAAATAAAGGTCAGGCAAAAGTGACTTTGGTACCACAAAACCTAGATGATTTCTGGGTAACCATCGCCAAAACAGCAAACCCAGGGTCTAAGAAGGTCAATTGTCTTAGATCCGCTTTAAAGAAACCATTCATTGAATTCAGTGCCCTAATTGGCAAAACCATTGAAGGAAAGTTGGGAGCAAATAATGCCATGACGGAAATCAGAATGCGGTTAATGGGAATTATCTACAATAGTCTGGAGTTCAATTGGGCAAAATACTTCTTTTTAAGACTTAAGGAACAAACCCAAGGTGAAGTAAAAGCTGCCAAAAAGGGAATAACAGAAGGAAAAGCGAAGAAAGGCCAATTCTGGGTGAAAAAGTCATATGGGATCCAGTTACACTATCTGATGCAATGTCTCAAAGTCCCTGTTGTACAACTTCACAAACTGCATGAGTCAAAGGTCATGTTTACATATGTTAAACAGCAAAAACTTCCTGGAGGAGGGAAACGAAAGAAAACAACAACTCATCCCTCCGGTCAAAGAAAGAAGCAAAAAGTTCAACGCAATCTGGACAAGACAGACTTTGAAAAACTAATCGATGAAGAAGAAGAAGAAGAGGAGTCTGATGGTGAGACAGAACAACAAGAAGAAGACAATGAAAATGAGGATGAACAACCTCCAAATGAGGAAGTCACAGGTGACAGTGGAGATGATGAGGCATCTCCAGAAGAACCTGCACAACTGGCTGCAAATGATATTGATGATCGAATTGCAGAATATCTTGAATGGAAAGAAGGCGATTCCAGAAATCAGATTCAAGATTCAGAACGTATGCTTGCTGAGGAAGCATGGCTCTTTAATTTTCTGGGAATCACCACTCTGGTTGGTGTACTTGATGAGTCTCCTCTCTGGGACTTGGTAGATGCAGCAAAGGCAAAACTGCCTCAGATCTCTAACAGCCTCAATGATGATTCAGAGGATAGTAGAGATGATGATGATGATGACGCTGATCAAGATGATGGAGATGGTCAGGATGACAATGATAATGATGACCATCATGCTGATCATTATGACAAACAAGGAGAAGAGGTTACTCCTACACCGGATGCAATTGATGATGACATTCTTCTAAGCACCTTCCTACAGCCACATGCATCCCACAAATCTACAACACCGGCAAAGAAAACCACTCAACCACTATCTCTCGCAACCGCGGGCCGACAAAGATAAACATAGTGGACAACGGCTCACTTCGTCCGCCACTCCAAATCAAAACAATCCCCAGCATAGAGCAAGGGGGGATAGCAGCTCAAGCCACACCAACATACACATCTACCCAAATTCTTGAAGATTTGGATGTCGATATAGATGTGACTCAGAAACAAGATAGAGGACAACAAACTGACCCAGAACCAGCTGACATCTGGCACAAACTCTCTCAGCTGGCCACTGGTATCTCAAATGAAACCTTTGAAACAGCAGCAGATCCGCTGGCAGAAGAACTAGAACAGCAAGCCCTGCATCTCCGATCCATGACTTCGGCATTCAATGACAAAAGCTACTCCATTGAGCGAAAATTTGAGGCCATTGCTGAATACATCGAGGCACAGAACATTGTTGTTCAACGCCAAGGAGACCTGATGAGACAGCTCAACATTAACATCACAAACAATCTTGTAGGTCTCAGGCAACACATATATCAGGAAAATGACTCTATGGCAGTGGCATTTGACACAAGATTCTGCAGTGTCACTGAGAAACTTATCAGTCATGACAACAGATTCACTTTCATTGAATCTAAGCTGGACTCTCTGATTGGGACGGCAGAGGCCACAAATAGCATTTTACTCCAACAGAGGGATGATGCCAAAAAGGGGGAAAGTCAGGATAAGCCTGAAGGATCAACCATAAGACCCCCAAACTTCACTGAAGAACAACTGAAAGCAAGGGACAGAGAAATAAGGATCAGGAATGAAGCAGAAGAACAGCAAAGGAGGGCTAGAGAAGAAAGAGAAAGAGCCCTAAATGAACTGATGCGATACGTTTTGGCTTGGAGACTATTTATTTGATCATTTATCCCACATTGCAAGTTTGACATATTTTTTAGAATATTACTAGTATTTATTTCTTTTATTTTAATTTTAATTTTTGTTAAATAACTTTGTCCCACATTGCTTTGGGAGTAGTTTAGGTCTTTTATTCTAGCCTATAAAAAGGCTTTGGTTGTAATCTTTTTAAGATAGACAAATTTTGATATAGTATATTTGAAGCTTTTAAGCTTGGTGAGTTTTCTCACGTTGGTTTTGGTGGATTCCAAACCGTTGTTTGGTGGATTCCAAACGGGACTTATCGAGGTTGTGAGCGAACCTTGTGGGTGTCCATTATACCAAGGTTTTTGGCTACGGGTTAGCCAAGGGTCGCGGTGCTCGTTGTATTGGTGCCTTCAGTCAAATCCTCGGGCATTTTTGGATCTGATTCGATCACGGATCACATCAGTTGGTATCAGAGCGCGGCACTGACGGTATCCAAATATCCCTTTTATTTTATTTATTTTTTTCGTTCATGTTCTTCTTCATCTTCAAAGAAAGAAAAAAAAAAATTCCTTTTTTTCCTTGCTTTGCCTTCATCGTTTCTTGCATCATCATTAAATAAAAAATATATATATATATATTCAGCCATTCTTGTGATCACGCTTCCTTTCTTCTTTAAAAATAAAAAAAAAAAAAAAAAAAAAAAAATCCAATCGTGACCTAAGCACCAGCCGCCGACTTTGACCACTTCCTTACCCTATTTGATTTTTTTAATCCTTTTTCGATTGGTTATCATTGAACACAAAAAAATTAGTCGCCAAATTTACGTGGGTTTAACACCCTAGGTGTGATTTTAATCACACCCGTGATTCTAGTACACCTCTCAAAAAAATCACCGTCGAATATTTTTGTTTGGACATTCGGATACTTGCCGTGTGCTATTTATTGGTGAATTTAGATCTTGATTATTGCCAAAAGAGAGTCCTATGGATGTCTATTTTTCGAATTTTGATGATATGCTGAATCGGAATTTGGAGAAAATTGAGCGACGTTTTGATGATATGATGGATGATATAAGGACTGAATTTCGAAAAATGTTAACGGAAAGAGGCAGGGGTAAAGATAAATGCGGTAGTAGAGCTAATCGTGGTGGTAGAGGTAACGGTGGTGGTCCAAAGGTGATTAAGAAAACTTCTATAGAGGTGTTATCTGTATTTTGCGGTCATTGTAAAGGGAGTGACCATCACTATTATGATTGCCCTGATTTATTGCAAGAACTACGTAGAATCGACGAGGAAGCTCGTTTGAATCGTGAGTCAGCACGAGAAAAAGACTTGGTTGAAGCGACAAACGAAGTGATTACTAATACTCGAGAGGACGAGTTGAAAGGCGATGATTATGAGAGAATGGTAGAGGATAATAAGCCGAATTTTGTGGAGAAAGTGGAGGAAACTGAGTCAGAACTTGCTGAGAAGGAGAAACATTCGGTTGTACTCAATACTTCACTTGAAGATGATCCGGTTCCTATCTTGCCGCGGGTTATTCCTGTTCGTGCGGCAGTTGTTAGCAAGCCAGAAAACCTATTTTTGGACCCCTTTGCTACGATTATTGATGCATATCCGACTGATACTTTCTATTCCTATATTGTTATTTCACAGGGGGTCATCCACGAGTCTATTCCACCGAAAGAGCATTGTGATATTACATGTATGGCGTATGACTCATCAACAAAACATGCCATTGGATTCATTTTGTCTATCCGGCTCGTGTTTGATCCAGGGGTTCGCTTCGTGCCTCTTTGTGTTTCTTTGAGATTGGCATATGCAGATGCCTTTTATGATGTCTTATTGATTCGAGGACGAATCCTTTCCAACCGGGAGGGAATGATGCGATACGTTTTGGCTTGGAGACTATTTATTTGATCATTTATCCCACATTGCAAGTTTGACATATTTTTTAGAATATTACTAGTATTTATTTCTTTTATTTTAATTTTAATTTTTGTTAAATAACTTTGTCCCACATTGCTTTGGGAGTAGTTTAGGTCTTTTATTCTAGCCTATAAAAAGGCTTTGGTTGTAATCTTTTTAAGATAGACAAATTTTGATATAGTATATTTGAAGCTTTTAAGCTTGGTGAGTTTTCTCACGTTGGTTTTGGTGGATTCCAAACCGTTGTTTGGTGGATTCCAAACGGGACTTATCGAGGTTGTGAGCGAACCTTGTGGGTGTCCATTATACCAAGGTTTTTGGCTACGGGTTAGCCAAGGGTCGCGGTGCTCGTTGTATTGGTGCCTTCAGTCAAATCCTCGGGCATTTTCAGATCTGATTCGGCTACGGATCACATCATGAACCCTGCACTGGATTTCCTCATCCTATGCAAAGAAGAGATGATGACAGAGACAGATCCGGCAATCAGCAAAGACCTGGATCTAGTCAGCAAAGAGGATCAGCAAGTCAACACAGACTTAGCACCGGAGGAAACACCAGCAGAGGCAGCAGCAGCTCCAGATACACTAGTGGACACAGAACGTACACTGGTCACAAAAGCAAAGCAGAATATGAAGCAGATGTACTGGACCATGTAAGAGAATTTTTCAGAGTACATGAAGGACTTTATCCTCATCTCTCACAAGATGAAGCATGGGCTGATTGGCTAAGCTATCAGGATGAAATGATGAGAACTGATATGGCCAAACTCTACAATGATGTAAAAAGAGAGTTTGCACTTCTGAAACAAACCAACAGCAAACCAAGTTCAGCCATACCACTTTCTGCAAAAGGACCAGAAGACTTATCAACTGAACAACAAGAAGACTTCAACTATATGGTAAAATTCTTCAATCCTATGGGAAGAATAGACAAACAGGAGCAGTGGAGTCTCTACAAAAGTCTCAAGTTTGCTGACTCACATATTGCTGAAGCTAGGGAGAGGCTTGAGAAGCACTTTGGAGAACCTAGGGCAAATGAGACTATGCCTGATTTCAACAGACTCTTTGCCAAGAAAGCATTCAAGGGAGTATCTGAATACACTGCAATGGCATACTGGAAGTGGAAGTTTCCAGAAATTGATTGGAAAGATATTGAAGAAGTACAGACTACAAAGTTCCAAAGGTACAAGGCTGAATTAAGCAAAATGTAGTTTGAAACATTTGAATAAATTTCTGAACTTATTGCCCTATGATGGATGAATAAAATTGTTGAATTCTTTTCTGGAAAAAAAAATGGCTTACTTATGTTCAGGCTTATGAGGGTTTTGGCATCATCAAAAAGGGGGAAATTGTTAGAACATTTTATTATGTTTTGATGATGGCCATACTAGCTGTTATAGCAAGCCTGAAATAAGTTAGAATTCTCTGTATAAGTCTTTACTTAGAGTCTGACAGTTTGTATAAGTTAAGTCAGACAAGTATTGTACTAGTTGACAGGACGGCTAAGTGAAACAGATATCCGGCAGAGTGAAGCCAGCCAAGCACCAGCAGAGAAGCAATGAAGACTTAATGGTATGACTTATTACCAAGGAAGTCTGTGATGACCTTGGATAAGTCTAAGTTATGTTTCAAGTAATGAAACTTAATGTTCAAATATGGTGTACACTGATCTCACCCAAATCAATGATCAGTGAAGTACAAAGATTCTCCTTTAACTGAAGTAAGGAAGGAAACAGTGAATCGGCAGAGTAAACTGACTTTCGGCTAAGTGAAGACAAAACAGTGAAGGAAGATCTAAAACGGCAAAGTCAGTTGGATCACTTAACCGCTCAAAGAACGGCGAAGTAATATAATGAAGATTAAGAGGATCATGCATTTAATGCACAATCAATAGAGGATCAATCAAGGACGGATTTTCTGCTATACATTTGAAAGAAAAATCCGATCACTGAAATCAAGGAGAATATAATTAAGGGGGAATCAAGAATAAAATCGAGGATTATTCCCCTCATTAATATAGCCAATGGACGGAATTTCAAATCAAGGATACTCAAGGCTATAAAGAGAAGGCATTGACAGACAGACAAAAAAAGAGAATTAAGAAAAGAAAAATAAAGCAGAAACTCTGTCAAATTTGAAATAGCCTTCTCTCTGAACTTACAAGGATTAATCTAGAGATCAACTCAGACATCAGAACTACAATTTCATATTCAGCACTGAGATTGATCAATCAAGTTTGTGAATCTCATTCACAATAAACTGAAGCAACTGAATCAGAAGTCATCTGAGAAGGAATTGTGCTTGTGATAGCTGCTGAAGGATTTGATCTCAAGGAGCAGTGAAAGAGACGAATCACCGAAGTCATTGCGGTCAAGGAGTGATAGTCTTGTAGATTGTGAAGCTTGGGAAGCCAAGGACAATCATACTATTGTATCTGTGAAAACAATAGTGAATTCCTTCAATCATCACAGGAGAAGAGTGGATTAAGGGATTACACCACCCTGAACCACTATAAGCCTTGTGTCAATTTACTTTATGCAATTTACTTTACTGCATTCATTTAAATTGCCTAAATCATAATCTATATCTGTAATTGTCCAAACTACTTTGACACAACTTAGTAAGAAGGGACTTATCCGCTGCCCAAAAGCTTTTAAATACAAGAAAAGTTTTTGAAACTCCACTATAGTCATTCACCCCCCTCTCTGACTATAGTTTTACCCTTCTCTGGGACCAACAAAGGCTGAGAGGGAAGCGAACTCGTGTAAAAAGGGCACGACCCTCGCATAAAAAGAAACTAACGTGGACTTAAGAGCGATGCTCAGTCCCCGAGTCCGCCCGACCCAATTAAGGTACCATGTTGTGTAACCAAGTCTGAAAGCAAAATGAGCGAGTGTATGCGCAGGTAAGTTAAGATTGTGTGGTTAATACAACTTGATTCTCTTCACGAACGCAGTATCACGACTGATTCATCAAACGACACATTGATGCGTGGTAAGTAGTGATTAATGGGAAGCTTATGGATTGTGGCTTAATGTATGTTTCTGCCGGAAATCTTGATTGAATATGTGGTAGTTGATGGAGGTTGCTCTTGGAGGTACATTCTGCTTGATACTCTGCTCGCGGACGAGCAAAAGGCTAGTGGGGGGTATTTGATGACGGTTAAAATAGTCTATCATACAACATCAACATTGTATCCATTATGAGCTAGTTGTTTCGGCCTATAAATATGAAACATTTGAGTTGAATAGAATATGTCGGGTTCGTGAGTCGAGAAATCTGCACTTAAGCGTTTATTTTCCTTGTTTCGATATTATTTCGTGCATTATTTGATGATTTTCAGGATACGAAATATTGGGCTGAGCAACATGGACGAATCTGGAGTGGACTGTATGAAAGGAATGGGCCTAGGGTATTCCAGAATATTCCAAGTTAAGTCGGCTGAAGAAAAAGGACGAAAATACCCTCGGTAACCCGGGAGGCGGTGCCGACTTACCGAGAGTCCAAATCCTTCCGAAACGCGTTTTCTTGGACGAGGGGTAGAACTAGATGTTTCTAAGTCGGTTTAGATAGCTATAAATAAGAGGCTTCGCCTCAGAACACAAGTGTACAATTTTCGAGACAAATATTATGCGATAAAAGTTCATTGTTCTTTATTTTATTTATTTTATGAGTTCTGGTCGGAGAGACGATGGAGTCGCCGCCTAGGGAGAGATCCGAGGGAGATCTACGCTCGTCTTCGAGGGTATGATTTTATGTCTTTTCCAAGATGTAGATCTATCGTTGTTCTATTCTACTAGTATGTTTTAATTGCTTATTTAGTTTAATGTGTAGTAGTTAGTTTATTTTACCCCATGTGTTATAGATCTGATTCGTTGGTGAAGGAATCATGCAATAGCGATTGCGTACTTCTGATCTGCGACGGTCTATATCCCTAGATCTGAATACCTAGTAAATTACTAATTCATGATAATCTGCACCAGCTACGTTGATCGATAGATTTAATTTACATGTTAGTAGCCTGATCAACTATTTGCATGTCATCGTAAACTAGCATGAAATAAGAATAGTGAAGTGCTATGTTTGGACATTATCTAGAATGGACCCTAGGAACGTGCTGATCAATGTCGACAGCTGTCTAGGTGGCTTTGCGATATGAGTTAGCGCTCAATATCGACAGCTCTAGTTCTTTATGTGTATTGGCTATTACGGACCAATTAAGGAGGGTAGCTTGCGTATAGATTGTATACTTCCATTTTCGGAGTAGATAGGGTTAGGAGTTGTACCCGTAGCTGAACAATGAATAAATTCACCAATGGGGAGGACTGTTGCATGTGTGGGGTGAATAACTAATTACTCATAATTGAACTAATACATTAGAAACTCGTTTTGCTTCGTGTGAACTAGCGTAACCATGTTAGTTTGAGGAACCAAATTTACTACTGTCCATATTATCGTTGGTCATAGACCATAATCGTGACAAGCTCAATCTTGATAATTAGACGTTCTTACGAGTCTCTGTGGGATCGACCTTGACTCGCCAATACTCTACTACGATAGACCTAGTCCTATTGCTAGTAAGTGCTTTGCACGCGATCAAGTTACCGTTATGACACTGTCATAACTTCCCCGAGATTCGAGGCATTTTTGTCCATGCCGTATGACATAAGCAATGTTTCGAAAATCGTGCTGTAGGGGGTTATAACCCCCGTCATATAAACTGTCTGAGTCCACTAGCTTTTAAATTTTATCCAATCACCGCCGATTGGATTCTACTTTCTTCTCAACCTTCAGTCTTTACAAGTAAGCTTCTCTCTCGTATTATTTACTCTTCATTTTCAATTTCATGTCTGTTTCATCCGCTCTAGACGAACCTGTGCGTAGACTATTTGAATTAGACCCATAACTAGGAGAGGCAGTAAATAGCGCAGTGTTAGAGGAAATCCCCTGGGTTCCCCCAACTGTTTCTCCATCTCCGTTTTCCCATTCCCCATTTGGAACTTCAGCCTTTTTTTTAGGTTTGAAAATTGACAGAGCTATGACCAACTTGGCCAGTAGCTATGGGAAGAAATCAACCCTCTCCCAAAGTGAGATTAGCGACACCTGTAGGGAATACAGAGTAGACGTAGAAAGGTTTTCTCCTTTAAAACTCGCTTCCCCACATAGATTCTCTTACCGGCTGGCGGAAGGGTACTGTGCCGTGTACCAAGCCCAATTCGAGGGTGGTATGAGGCTTCTCTTTTGTCCGGCTTATTTGGCGGTGTTACGCTACTATAACCTTGGGACAACCCAACAGCTCCTAATGGGGTCAGGAGTGTAACTGGGTTCGCCATATTCTGCAGATTGATGGGGGTCAAGTTTAGCGTGAACTTCTTTAGGGCCTTCTATCAGATTAAGAAGGTTAGGGATTCTCCTGCGTTTTATTACCTCCCACGTCGGATGGGGAAGTGGAGCAGTGTTCCCATATTAGCAGAGGGGCCTTCATCTTTCAAAGGGTAGAATATGCAATTCTTCTTCGTTCGCCACGAAGGGAGACGTGAGCTGGGGTGCTAGAACTTGAACGATCATCCTAGGTATGTCTTCCCAGATACTATCAACACAGAAGTACTGCGAGCTGTCCAGGGCTTAGGAATTTCTCTAAGGTTTAGCCAATTTTCTTCATAGCTCATCGACACTGTTCGACTGGCCGAGGCTGGGCTAGACCCTTATGTTGCTTTTGACCCCCCCAGCTAGAGACGCTTGTAGGAGCTTTAACTTGTATTTTTGCTTTATTTCTTTGTGTTGATTCCACACTTATCTTGTCTAACCATTGCTCTTTGTTTTGCCTTTTTCAGTGAGGGCTTTTGCCAATATTCTAGTTGCTGATGGGGACAAAAATGAAGAAGAGCAGCATGATCAGAGTGCCTCCACTGAGAGGTCTCATACTGAGGACCTTCCTGCTACCCAAATTGCGTGTTCTTCTGTCAATGCTTCTGCGTGGCCTGGATACTAACCGAGCAACCAGCTTAAGCTCTGCTGCAGTCTCCAACTTCTAGGGAGAACTTGGCTCCCATCACATTGACGTTTCCAGCCCCGAGGGCAACACTGTTAGGGGATGAGGATGAAGAGGAGATTCCTCTCCAGAGGAAAGGCAGAGCTGAACTTACTACGGTTCCCTAGGAAGGCAGATCAAGAAAAATAGGCAGATCTGACGCCTTCCCTGAGAGTACTGAAGATCCTCTCATCCAGGGAGAGAAAATGGTGCTACTGAGCAGAATGATATCTCGAAGATGTCCGACCAGCATCTCGCTGAGGCTGGCTTTAAGGCCGTTAAATATGTAAGTCCCATCTTCTCTGTGATACTTTGTACCTTAACTTGGTGAGAGTTTTCATACTTGATAAATTGTTGTGCAGGGGTCCCTTGTTGGCCAGGAGGCCTTTCCGAGACTGGCTGCATCTTTTTCCACCACAACAAAGTTAGTGAAGAGGATCTCAAAACTGAAGAAAATATCCTTTGAGCGTAGGGAGAAGTTTAAGTCCAAGGATGAGGAGATTAAGGATCTCAAAAAGCAGCTGCAGGCTCAGATGGATGATGACTCTGAGGACTAACTACACCGCAAGCCTCCAAGCTGCTACAGATAAACACTTGGAGAAGGAGACTGAGCTGGAGCGAGCCATCGAAAAGCTTCGATCTGAGAAGGCCGAACTGGAAGCGGCTGTCTGGGCTTACCTGGCCCAACTTAAGGAGGCTTCTACCCAGGCTGTCCGGGATTACAAGGCTTCCAGGGAGTTTACCCTGACAATGCTGCTTGCCCCTGTGAGGAACAACAACTACTCTTTGGGAGTGAATGACTCCAAGGCCCAGTTCGCTGTTAACGGCCTAGCCAACAAGAGGTTATACAAGCCGGCATGGACACAACTTACGAAGCTCGTTTAAAGGAGTTTCGGGAGGGGATAGACATCGTGTCTAAGTATACTCGTCGTGCTATGGCCCGATCAGCTTCTGTGACCGCGCCTTCTACTTCTGTCCCTTCCACCGAGCTACTCCAGTTATTTCTACTCCGGGGAGTCTTCCCCCATCCGTGGAACCTCGGCAAGACTCAGCTTCTAACGTTTCTTAGTTCTTAGTTTCGCAAACTTTTGTCTTTTATTTGTTTTGAAAGACCTCCAATTCTAGCCTGTATGAACTATTCAATATAATGCAATATTTTACTAAGTGTTCTTACCTTAGCTTTACTTTCGGCACTTCTCTAAGCACTTTATATCTGTTATGGTGTACCTTGCCCAGTATGCCATTCTTGAACTGTCAGTTCTTGTATGGCATACTTAGTCTTTCTTGGGTGATTTTTACCCTAGGCTGATCCGCAACATGTGACTTTTGTCTGATATATAACTTTGTTGAGTCTCAGCATTTTTATGTCCGTCCTGCAGACTTGAAGAGTTGGGTTTTTACCAACTCTTTGAGTCAAGTATGACCTGCAGAGCTCGTCATTTCGAGGTCTGTCCTGCAGACTTAAGCAAATTTGGCTTTTGCAAACTAGGTGAGTCTAACCTGCAACACTCAAGTCAATGTCTATCCTGCAGAATTAGTGAGTTTGTTTAGCAAACTTTGCTAAGCCTGACCCGTAGAGCTCAGTTCAATGTCTTTCATGCAAACTTGATGAGTTTGGATTTTGCAAACTTGAATAAAATCATCACGCATAATGGAAAAAATAAGAGTTTATTGATATAACATATGTTTTGGTAACCCACATGGTACAACTTATTGAAATAACATAGCTAGAATGAGAACTGAAATAACATATAAAATTCTGGAACATGTCCTAGATATAAAACTTGCAAAGATTATTCGCATGCCAAATCCAAGGAATGGTCCTGCCATTTAAATCTGCTAGTTGATATGCACCTTTACCATGCACTTTCATGACCTTGTATGGCCCTTCCCAGTTTGGGTCAAGCTTGCCTTGGGGGCCTTGTTTGCTAACTTTATTTTTTCTCAGCACTAGATCTCCTTTTTAAAGTATTAGTGTCTCACTCGTGAGTTGTAGTACTGAGAGATTCGTTGCTTGTACTTTTCCGTTCAGATGAAGTCAACATCTCGAGCTTCTTCCAGATCATCTTTCGAATGCCTAAGCTCGGTCTCCTGATCTGCTTCGGAGTATAGCTCGGACCGAGGTGAGGGAAGCCCGATCTCCACAGGCATGACTGATTCACTTCCATATGCTAGGGAGAAAGGAGTTTCTCCCATTGCTGCATTTGGCGTAGTCCTGCACGCCCACAGTATATTGGGTAGATGTTCAACCCAGTTTGATCCCTCTTCTTTAAGTCTTTTTTTTCAAGCCAATCTTGATTTGCCTATTGGTCTGGTTGACCTGCCTATTTTCTTGTGGATGACCTATAGAAGTAAAGTGTTGTGTGATCCCTAGCTTGGAGCACCATGCTTGAACTGTTCTATCCTTGAACTAAGTTCCGTTATCCAAGATCAACGCTTTCGGAATGCCATACATGCATACAATGTTTTTCCACAAGAATTTCTGAATGGTCCTGGCCGTGATCGTAGTTAAGGCTTCGGCTTCCACCCATTTGGTGAATTAATCAACTGCTACGACCATAAATTTGAGATTACCCGGTGCTCGGGGTGATGGGCCGACTAAGTCCACCCCCCATTGATCAAATGGCCATGGAGACACAATCGGAATCATGGACTGTGAAGCTAGATGGGACATGTTGTCATAAACCTGGCAAGTTCTGCACTTTTGTACGAGTTCTTGAGCATCCTTCTGCATAGTTGGCCAATAGTAGCCAAATAGACGACATTTTCTGGCTAAGATTTGGGCTCCAGAATGGTTTCCACAAATGCTTTGGTGGATTTCTCGAAGGAGATAATTTCCTTCCTCTTCTATTGCACATCTAAGCCATGGTGCTATAAATGACTTTCGGTAAAGTACATCATTAAAGAGAGCATACCTGGCTGTTAAAAACTTTAGCCTCCCTGCTTGAGTTCGATCTGCAAGAAGGATTCCTTCCTTCAAGTAGGACACAATTGATCAGTGTCTTTCTGGCTGATAGGCTAGACTGCCTGATTGTCGTAACTCCGCTCTTTGAGTAGTTCGACCAATACCTTTTTGTCTGATCGAAAATTTGATGCTAATTTTGAGAGTGCGTCAGATCGTCTATTATGAGATCGAGAGACCTGCTCAATTTGAACATTTTGGAAACTTTTCAGTGACTGGGCTACAACCAAGTATTTCTTCATCGGTTATTCTTTTGCTTCATATTCTCCCTTAACATGGTTAACGACCGGTTGGGAGTCACTGTAAACCTGCAGATTCGTTGCTCCGAGTTTAGTTGCTAAGTTGAGCTCGGTGATTAAGGCTTCATACTCTGCCTCATTATTTGTGACTTGGAAATTAAAATGCAAAGCATATGAAAACTCTTCCCCCTTGGGACAAACGAGGAGGAGGCTTGCTCCTGCCCCTTCTTTGCTAGATGCCCCATCGACGCACATTGTCCACTGTTCTGACTTGTAGCTCGCCTGATCTTGGTCCAGGGTAATAGTCGTTCCCTACGCTAGAAATCTGCTAAGGCCTGTGCCTTGATCGAAGTTCTGGGGCGGAAGTTCAGATCGTATTCCGCCAGCTATACTACCCACTTCACCAATTTGCCTGAAGTGTCAAGCCGCGACATATCTACCGAAGTGGCTGATCAGTCACCACAACTATTGGATGAGCTTGAAAATAGGGCATGTGCACTAAGGCCATTGCTAATTTTTCTGCATTCGAATACCTGACCTCTGGTCCATGGAGCGCTTTACTCACTTAAAATATCGGCCTTTGTGCGTTGTCTTGTTCTTTGATGAGAACCACGCATAAAGCTTCTTCACACACTGCTAGATAGACCAAAAGTGTCTCTCTATCCTGAGGAGAAGTCAAAGTTGGGATCTCAGCCAAGTAGGACTTTAAAATGGACATGCTTTTCTTAGGATTTTGAAAAATTGAAGGGCACGTTGTGCCGACCTGGAAAGGAATCTATTCAGGGCGTCCATTCACCTTCTCAGTCTCTGAACTTCCTTGACATTACGCGGGGGTGACATGCTCTTTAGTGCTTTGACTTTGTCTGGGTTTGCCTTGATCCCTTCTTGAGAGATCATGTACCCCATGAACCTGCCCGATCTGACCCCAAAGGTGCACTTCTTCGTGTTATGTCTTATTTCTGTCGGCCTGAGTACACCAAAGACTTCCCTAACATCAATTAAATACTGATCAAGAGATATGCTCTTGATCAGGAGGTCGTCGACATAGACTTCCATGCATTTTCCAATCTATTCACTGAGTATCCTGTTCACAGCTCGCTGATATGTTGCGCCAGCGTTCTTCAGGCCGAACGACATTGTCACATAATAGAATATGCCGAACTCCGTGATGAAGGAGGTCTTTTCTGCATCTTTCAGATCCATCGCAATTTGGTGGTACCCTTTATAAGCATCTAAACAAGAGAATACCTGAAAACCAACTATGGAGTCTACCAGTCGGTCAATCTTGGGCAAAGGTTAACAGTCCTTCGGGCATGCTTTGTTGAGGTCAGTGAAGTCCACACATATTCGCCAGCTGCCATCCGTCTTTTTAACTAGGACTAGATTTGCCAACCAGTCCGGGTATAACTTCTCTGATGATCGTGGCCTGAAGTAGCTTAGTCACTTCTTTTTCAATTGCTGCAACTCTTTTTGGTGCAAAGTGCCTCTTCTTTTTCTGAACAGATTATCTGTTCAGATCAACGTTTAACTTATGCAAGGCCAGATATGAAGATAGACCTGGCATGTCTTCAGTTTTCCATGCGAAGGCATCTCTGAACTCTCTGAGGAGAAAATAAGAAGTTTTTTTATGTTGTACTGGATCCATGAGCCGATCTTGACAGTTAGTTCTGGTTGATGATCCCAAAGGTTGACATCCTCAACCTTATCTTCTGAAGACCAGTTTTTTTCTTCTTTTGGAATCAATTCTTCTATCAGAACCTGTTGTACCATATTCTTCTGCTTGACGGTGGCTGTGTAGCAACTCCTGGCTACTTCCACATCATATTTGATTTCAATAGAACCCTCAGTGGTAGGGAACTTTAAGCTCATATGAGCTGGGGATATGACAGCTCGGAGATCGATCAAGGCCGGTCTTCCCATTATGATATTATAAGCTGATGGGGCCTTGACCACAACATAATTCACCATAAGGGTCATGCCCTTTGGTTCTCCACCGAATGTGGTGGCTAGCCTAATCATTCCAAAGGGATGTACCGGAGGTCTGGCAAGCCGAACAGCAGAACTGAGATGGGTATCAGCTCGGAGACTCTCAATTTCATTGACTGGAAGATGGAATAAAGGACATTGACTGCACTTCCAGTATCAACACAAATCCTCTTCACAGTTCTGATTCATCACTGCTTCGATGACCAGCCCTTCGTTGTTTATTACCAAAAAGAGTGAATCTCTCGGACCGTAAATTACTTCTCTAAAGAACCTCTGTCGTTTACTGGACGTAGAAGGACCAGCGGACCTGCTACTATCCTTGTTTCCTTTCAGAGCTGGGCTGCTCGGCCCACCAGAAATGGTGTTGATGGTATTGATGGGACGACTATCTGGCTGCCCATCTGGATCGGGTGACCGATCCCTTTTACGCCGGTGTTCATCATGCCTGCCCCTATCTTGACTATAGTTTCGCCGCTTGAAGTCTCTTCGTCCTCGCGACTCTGCATTTTGAGATCGGTCTACGACCTCATCCAACTTTCCTTTCATGACTGCTGCATCAATGTCTCTCTGTAGCTCTCGGCAGCTCTCCGAGTCATGTCCGATGTCCTTATGAAACCCTAGAACAAGATGTAAAACGGGGGTGGTGTTTGTGATTTTTAGACGGAGCTTGAGATTATAAATCCCAGTTGCCTACGTATCATGTGTATCAGTCAGGAATCAAGTCTCTCGTAGTTCCTTGTGATTGTTTATATAGAGGACCTCTCGTCCTTAGGCAAGCCTGTGCTGTGTCCTTCAAGGACTTCTTTTCATATTGAACAAGGATTATCACGTGTTAATCCCTATTACTTAGGAGATAATTAAGGATATTTGAATACCAGGATCAGAGCTTTTATTACTGAGGATTATTTTCATGTTTATCTTATATTTAAGACATGTGCGTATTCTTGATTGAGGATGCCTTGGCCGACCTGCGTCGAGCCCCCTAGACCGTCTCGGCCCGAACTGCGTTTACCCGCTCTCCGTGATGACCAAACTGCCCTACGGTGGCCTGTACGGGAGAGCAGGTCAGACCTACCACCTAGAATTTAGGTCTGCCCTTAGGTATAGAGTGGAGCTCCTGGCCTTAAAATATCATATTTTCTCTCTCTTTATTTATTAATCAACCATTTAGAGGATGACAGAGGCGAGGGCTAGTCCGACCCACACGAGACTCCATCGATTTATGGCCTTTTGTAGTTTGAGTTTTTTTGTTTTAACCTTTCTTTCTTCAGATTTGTATTTTGAGGTTTGATTTGTTATTAAGAACAATTTTTCTGCAAGTACCTCCGATTATAAGTTAAAATCAGAATTATAATTAACAATACTTCCTCCACTTCCTTTCAGTATCCTAGTTTACAGTCTGCTTATTGCACTTACATGAAATAATTGACTGCATTGTCATAATTTGATGGGAAATATTTCTATAGAATGTAATATAATATAACCCGGCATAGTTTTGAATTAAACTTTTGAAACATTTCTCAAATTATAACATCTCCTAAAATATTAAGTTACCAGGAAGATAGATAATTAAGATATTAAAGACAATTATTTCAACAACATTTACTGCATACATATATGGTTGGATTAAAAGTTAAAAATATTGTGAATGATCAAAACAATTTTTCTTTGAAGAAATTGAAAGATCACCTAAAGCTATATAAAATATCTCTGGATGCCTAGTTTTCAAAAGAAAATTTCACTACGGTGGAATCATATTATCACAGATCTATTTCAAAAAAAAAAAAAAATGTTTACATCCATTTATTTGTCGTTGAAGGAGAGGTTTGGTGAACATGTTTTATGATGAAGATGGTTTAACCATTGATCTCCTTAACCGGTTAATTAAATTCAATTTGATGATACACAATATTTAATGTGTTAAGATCAAGTGTTTACCGTTGTACTAAACCAATTAATGTTAATTAAGGGGCCATTTTATTTCCTTATCATTTAAGAGTGTGGACAATACGTCCCAACACCCCCCCTCAAGTGTTGGACAATCTGGCCAACACTTGCACAATTTTTTTTTTCAAGAGTGTGGAAATCTCTCCCAACACTCCCCTCAAGTGTGGGCAATCTCTCCCAACACTTGCACAATTTTTTTAAAATAATGTTCCAACCAGGGTTTGATCCTCTAACCTCGCTCTGATACCATGTTAAGATCAAGCGCTTACCATTGTACTAAAACCAATTGATGTTAATAAAGGCGATACTTTATTTCCTTATCATTTAAGAGTGTGGACAATCCGACCCAACATAATGATAATCAAATCAATCCAATGGTCGTTATTATTTTAATGTTGATCCAACATTCAAACGGACGGTCCAGATTTTTTTATCGAGGGAACCGTGGCGCTTTCTGGAGATAAAAGGTTGATGGTACACAATGTCTAATGATGTATCAAATAAATTTAAACGGTTGTGATTATTTGAATATTTATGCAATGATAAACCGGACGACAGATTTTTTATAATAACTGAACCGTAGTACTCTTACAGAAGAGGAGGGAGTACAGTCCCCAGGACATAGTGGTAAAGGCTTGAGCGCATTAAAATGACAATTGAACCTGGAGTTGGAGTGTGGACGTTCGAATTCCGTTAAGAGATGACTTATTTCAGTTGTTTGGTATAATAGCAAACCATGACTCTGAGCCACTAGGTTATCTGATTAACGTCTTCATTCATCCTGTGAGACAGGAAAAGTGTGGACTCTTGTAGTTAAGGTTTAGCCATTTAAAGATGAGACAGTATAACTTTTATGTAACGCCCCGTTCCCGGATACTGAGTCCTTATCTGGAAAAGAACGTTCGGCACGTTTAATATTAAAAAAATTCAATATTATACGTAAGTCTCTACTACGTCGCATCGAGTTTAGCATAAACGGAAGCTAAAATATCGGGTGAAATTCATAAATGATACTAGAATAGAAATTAAAACACACTAAAGATAGAAAGTTATCTTACATCAACGAAAACTCCAAATTTTTACAACATACGATAGTCTCGAGAAAGTACACCAACTTAAATTACAAAGTCTCAAAAAAAGTGCAACATGTCTAGAAAAACAAATACATCATAGTTTGGTACAACATATATAATAAATGTGAAAAATGAAAACATCATATAAAGCATCATCAAGCATCGTCCTCAAACTTCTCATCGAGCTTATGATCAACCCGTTCATCTTCTCACCCCACAATGCATACAAAACAAACATGCAAAAGAGGTAAGTACATATGTACTTAGCAAGAAGTAGAAGCTATTGATTTAATTAAGTTTCACAACAAAAGGTTCACATTAGTAAGTTATCTTTATATGACCGCCTCAACTCTATGGTTCACTTCATGCTCATCAACATGTCGTGGATTCCTACTTGTTTCTAGCTTATCTTATCTTTGTTACATCAGCATTCAAGGGCACTACGCATGGTGCTACTCACCACAAAGTATCGACTGCAACCTATTAGAGGATCACACCAATAGCCACGGGCTAGCCCCGATAGTGTACACGTGCGGCGAAGTCCCTCCGTACTTGGGGTCTTATAAACTTACGGAGTTATTTACTTTTACTTACCTCCCACACATCGCGATATAGACTTGTGACTTACCAAGAATGACATGATGTTTAGTCTTTTACTACACAAGTACGTATTTATTAATCATTATCTAGTCACCTATGTGTTTTCAAGGCAAAGCTCCCTCATTCCTTCTACTCCCTCACTGAAGACAACTAGACACAACATCCTAACACATACACAGACATATGAATACTAGTTCATCAAAGCACAAGCCAATCATGAACTTCCGATGGTCCCGAACTTCAACTCTTAGTAAGAATCCATTCGGTGCCGGAACTAAACGCATCAGAAGATAAATCATGGCTTGTTCATGTTCATTTAATGTTATTAGATCAAAAAACAATAGTTAAAACTCAACTCGGGGCTTAAAACACTCTAAGACAAAAAAATGGCCTTTTGGCATGCGCTGAACTACTTTAGCACACGCTGAAACACAAGCAGAAACACACAACTCTCTGGTTCAGTTTTGGCTCACGCTAAACGCTTTTGGCATACTCTAAAAATCTCTGATATTTCAGACTACTTCTGTTTCACTTTTGGCGGGCGTTAAAACACTTTAGCATTCGCTAAAAACTCTCTGAACTCTCTGTCACAATCTGTCACATTCTGGTTTCGTTTTGGCGCGCCAAAACCCTTAAATTGCCATAAACATGTTTTTCTCTACACTTTACGATTCCCAAACCAAATCCTCATCTTTTAACAGAAGAATAGCAGTAAAAACAGCAACAAAACCAGTCTTAAGAATACCATAACATTCTATACTTCAACAACAACATCTAGCATGAATTCTAACACCAATTCATCCAAAAATACAACCTTAACGTTGTAAACTATAATTAAACAAAAGGAAGAGCCTCTTACTTGATCAAAGAAATTTCCAAGCAAATCTTCTTGAAAAACTGCATCACCCCCTTTGATTCTCCAACAACAATCCTATGTGATCATCCTCAAACTTGAATTAGACATGATCACAAGTTTCTGTAGCATCTATTCTACGAATTATACCAAGAAGCACTACAAAACTTGATCAAAACCACAACTCGGGCAAAATTCTTACCTTCTCAAAACTACAAGCTTTTGGTATCAAAAGAACGCCCTCTTCACGATGATTCTGAATTTCTTCTTGAGTCTAAAAAGCACTAAGAATGTGATGAGAAATTTGGAGGATCTCCTTTGTCTTTTTTATTTGCTCTCAAAAACCAAGAGTTCAAACTTTGATGATTTAAATTTTCCGACAACTTCCCAAAAGTCATGGGGAGTTTTATTCCACACTATCTTCCCTATTAACTCAAGACTTTAATTCCATATAATTCCTTTCAATTACATAATTCCCTAATTAATACATTTATACTACTTTTATATATATATATATATATATAGATATATATGTATACACAATACTTTTAATCCAAATAATAATGAACACAATATTTCGTTTTGACATGTCTGCCCTTTCTCGAAAATCAAAATATTACATCCTCCCCCCTTAAGAGGAGTTTCATCCTCGAAACTGTAATGTACCTGGTAAATCACGAAAATCCGGAAACTCAAGGATCATATCATCCTCAACTTCCCACGTCGTCTCGTTTGGTGAATGATTGCTCCATTGCACCAAAACCAAAGGAATTAATCTTCTCTTGATCATCTTTTCTTTCCGGTCCAAAACTATAATCGGTCTCTCATCATAAGCAAGGTTATCTTGAAGAACTTCCGGATCAATTGTAGCTTCAACTTCGTCAAACACTTCTTCAACGTTGATACATGGAACACATTATAAACCTTGACATTGATTCCGGTAACTTGAGTTTGTATGCCAACGGTCCAACTCTTTCAAGAATCTCAAACGGTCCTACAAACCTTGGACTTAACTTTCCTTTTTATCCAAACCGTTTAACTCTCTTCATTGGTGAAGCTCGTAAGTAAACTCTTTCCCCGACATCAAACTCTAACGGTCTTCTACGAACATCACCCAACTTTTCTGTCTATCTTGAGCTGCCTTCAAGTTCTTTTTAACCAACAAAACCCTTTCTTTCACTTGCTCAACCAATTCCGGCCCGGTAACTTGTTTCTCCCTCACTTCATCCCAACAGAGCGGCGTTCGACATCTCCTCCCATACAAATCTTCAAACGGCGGCATACCCAAATTGGCATGATCAATATTGTTGTAGGAAAACTCTGCCATGGGTAGGTAATCATCCCATGATCCGCCTACTTCCAAAACAAATGCCCTTAGCATATCTTCAAGTGTTTGGATTGTCTTTTCTGATTGTCCATCTGTTTGAGGATGGTAGGCCGTACTTAAATCCAACTTTGTACCTAAAGCCTTTTGGAAACTTTTCCAAAACCGACTAATAAACCGGCTGTCACGATCCGAAACTATTGAGATAGGTACTCCATGTAGCTTCATAATATATCCAAATAAAGTGTAGTCATATTCTTCAAGGACATATCAACTTTTGCCGGAAAGAAATGGGCTGATTTGGTCAATCTATCAACAATCACCCATATCATGTCACGTCCACTCTTTGTTCTAGGTAATCCGGTGATGAAGTCCATCATGATATTATCCCACTTCCACTCGGGGATATCCAAAGGCTTAAGCATTCCTCCCGGTCTTCTATGCTCGGCTTTAACTTTCTGACAAATGTCACATTCCTCCACAAACTTTGCTATTTCCAACTTCATTGAAGGCCACAAAAAACATTCCTTCAAATCCCTATACATCTTGGTAGCTCCTGGATGCACCGCAAAAGCAATTCTGTGTGCTTCGTCTATAACCATTTATCTTAAGTCACCAATATTTGGTACACAACCGATCTTGGTACCAAAGATTCCCATTCTTTTTTAACACATAACCAACCGTATGCTTCTCTCTTGAAACACGCTTCAAGTCAACTAAAACTGGGTCCTCGTCTTGTTTTTCCCGAAAATCATCCATCAACTCTGATCTAGCCAACAACGGAGCCACAAACTGCCGATCCTCAAACTGCTCAAAACCTTGATTTTTCAAATTATCTAACTGTTCGGCCACATCTTGAACCCCTGACACCGTATACACTGGTTTTCTACTCAAAGCATCTACCACGACGTTAGCTTTACCCAAATGGTATTGAATATCCAAGTCATAGTCCTTCACAAACTCCAGGCATATTCTTTGTCTAATGTTCAGATTCTTTGAGTGACAAAATACTTTAAACTCTTGTGATCTGTAAAGGTTCTAGCCTTGACTCCATACAAGTAATGTCTTCAAGTCTTTAAGGCAAATACTACTGCTGTTAACTCCAAGTCATGTGTTGGGTAGTTCTTTTCATGCACCTTTAGTTGTCTAGATGCGTACGCAATTACTTTTCATCCTTGCATCCACACACAACCTAAACCTTATCCCGAAGCATCGGTGTAGACATCATAATTATCAAAGATTTCCGGAATTGCTAAAACCGGTGTTGAAGTCAATCTATCATTCAAAGTCTCAAAGGCTCATTCAAACTCACTAGTCTATTCAAACTTTACATTCTTTTGTGTGAGTTTGGTGAGTGGTGTAGTTATCTTAGAAAAGCCTTGTAAACTTCTTATAATATCCAGCCAATCCTAGAAAACTCCTTACTTCTGAAACTGTCGTAGGTCTAGGCCATTTCTCAACCGCATCTATCCTTGAAGGATCAACTTGAATGCCATCCCCATAAATCACATGACCTAAAAAATTGACTTGATTCAACCAAAACTCACCCTTCGAAAACTTAGCATACAACCGTTTCTCTTTCAAAGTCTTCAACATAATTCTTAAGTGTTCTTCATGCTCTTTCTCGTCTATTGAGTAGATAAAGATATCGTCTACGAATACTATCATAAATTTATCCAAATAAGGCATGAAAACATGCCACATTGAGTCCATAAATGCTGATGGAGCGTTAGTGAGTCCAAAAGACATAACCAAGAACTCATACTGTCCATACCTTGTAATAAAAGCCATCTTAGGTATGTCAGCCACTTTGATCTTCAACTGATAATGACCCGACCTAAGATCAATCTTAGAAAACACTCTCTTCCCTTGCAACTGATTAAACAAGTCGTCAATCCTAGGTAGAGGATACTTATTCTTGATGGTGGGGTTATTCAATGCTCGGTAGTCAATGCACATCCTCATGCTACCGTCTTTCTTCTTGACAAACAAAACAGGGGCTCCCCACGTTGAAGTACTTGGCCGAATTATATTCTTTCTAGATTGTCCTTTAATTCAGCCTTTAACTTCTTTTATTCAGCCGGAGCCATCCTATAAGGTGCTTTAGCTACTGGTGCCACTCCCGGTACTAACTTGATCTCAAACTCAATTTCCCTATCCGGCATGTTACCCGGCAATTCATCTAGAAAAACTTTGGGGTGTTCTTCCACTATTGGAGTTTCTTCTAACTTAGTGGCCTGATCAATTTCCCTATCCGGCATGTTACCCGGCAATAGATTTAATTTACATGTTACATGTATTTTTATTTTTATTTTTTAATAAACGTGGTTCTGAAAAATAGGAATAAATAATAAATAAGGTTTTTTTATTAATGCCTAACCGGGTTGGAGACGGGTCAATTGGCCAAAACGGGTCAATTTGACAATTTTTGTCTCTAAAATATAAATGTAGATATAGATAGATACAACTGAATATTCACAAACTAGCATGAAAACCCGTGCATTGCACGGGAAAATCAAATATTGAATAGAATATAGTTAAATTTACATAGTGTACAATTTGATCCACATTTTAGAAAACTTACATATAGTATCTACACTTAGGTTCTACATATCACTCCACTTCCACTCCAATTTCCAAATCTTGCCCCCCTCCCCCAACACATGGACTGTGTGATAATCCTACACTTGTGAACATCCTTTTTGGGCAAAAGATCATCACATCTGAGTAATTGTGAGTTCCTACCAATCTCAATAATTTACAACATTTAGTTATTCTTTTTGGTGATATACCTTTAGTTGGAACCATTTTTTTATAATGATAGTTTTACCTGGTGGTGAACGTCTTTTCCGCTTGCTTTTTTGTTGTGCGGCTGTCCTGCTTGTGAACCATCCTAATTACCACTCTCGTGTTGTCAAATAGTTAAGTAATTAGTCTTCGATTTTGTTCCACTGTCCGTAATCCCCCCTGCCAACATGTTTAGCCTCAACCTTTCATGTCCACCCCATCTATTCCAAACACAATCAAAACCAATTATTAGCTCTCTGGTTAATTCATAACATCTAATTCATTGATAAAGACACATCAAAGATGTATACTTCCACATAAAAAAAAGGCAAACCCAACGCATGTAAACCACATATGTAGAACACATAAACTACAGTCCCACACTAAAAAAAAACTAAGTTTGTCAAAATTGAATCATGTAGTCTAAGATAAAGAATATGTGGAAATATTACCTTATTATTCCGTGTAACACTTTACTTGTATATATTATTTGTAACATGACATATTAATTGTATTGTATAAACAATTAATATGTAATAAAGTAACTCTATTTTGTCCTATTATGTAATAGCCGCCCATAGGAGATCTAGCCGCCCATAGCTCTTAATGCTCTACTAGGACCTCTCACATTCAAGCTTGTATCTATTAATACTCATTCTTTTATCATGAATAAAATAAGTTGAGTTTGCTCAAGTATTATACCTTTCTCAAACTCTCTTCATGGTATCAAAGCCATAATCTCCTTTAATCCGCTGCAAAATCTCCTATCGTTTCAAGAATGTCTTCAATATCCGAAGCCTCTTCACCCTTAGTAGAGCCCCAACAGCCTCAGCAGGCTGGGATTACTGAAAACACTTCTTTTACAAATCACAGACTTGATGGCAACAACTACCTGCTGTGGTCAAGATCTATGAAAATATACATCTTAGGCCAGAGCAAGATGGGATACTTGTCTGGCTCCAAACCTGCCCCTGCTGAAACTGACCCCAAGTTTGAAGCATGGGATACAGAAAATAACCAAGTCATGACCATCCTCACGAGGTCAATGACAAAAGAGATCGGTGAGAACTTCATGATGTATGACACTGCTAAGGAAATCTGGGATAATGCCAGAGACCTTTACTCCAAAAAGGACAATACATCTGAGGTCTATGATCTTGAAGCCCAAATCTAAAATTGCAGGCAAGGTGATCTGTCTGTAACTCAGTACTTCAACCAACTATCTAAGGCATGGCAACACCTAGATATGTTGGAAACTCACCCATGGAAGGATGTAGGGGATGCTACTTTATATAAGGATATCATTGAGAAGAAGAGGGTATTCAAGTTCCTTACTGGACTGAACCCATCTCTTGATGATGTCAGAGGTAGAGTCCTTGCTACTAAACCTCTCCTCAACCTCAAATATGTGTTTGCTGAAGTCAAACATGAGGAAAGTAGGAGAAAAGTGATGTTGCAAAGCAACCATGCTGATCACTCTACTGAAAGCTCAGCTTTGATGGTGGCCAGGAAGCCTACTGAGGCCACTGAGACCTATAGAAGGCCTATTGAGAAGAGATGAAAGTTGTTCTGTGACCACTTCAAACGCACAAATCACACCAAGGACACTTGCTGGAAAATACATGGTAAGACTAACTCCTCTAAACCCTCCAAACCAACCAGAAAGAGTCAGGGCAGACATGTCAGTGAAGAAGGTAACAAAGACACTACTTTGGATGCTCAATTTGCTGCCTTCAAAGCCCTCCTTGCTCAACAAAAGGAAGGTAGTTCTATCACTGATACAGCTACTCATTCTAAAACATGTATATTCCACTCACCTCTCAGTAGTGATACTTGGATTGTTGATTCTGGGGCTTCCTCCCATATGACCGGTAACAAGAGTCTTATATCTCACTTTAAGCCCTGTCATCAGACCCACAATATTAAGATTGCTGATGGATCTATTTCATGTGCACAAGGTTTTGGAAATGTTAAACTTACTGATATGATCTACCTACATGATGTCCTGTTTGTTCCAAAATTAGACTGTAACCTTATATCTGTCATTAGACTCACTAAAGACCTAAATTGGACAGTCATGTTTAATAACAATCAGTGTATATTCCAGGATCTTTCTTCACAGGAAGTGATTGGGAGAGCTAAATCCTGCTCAGGATTGTTTATGGTCAACCCTGCTGAAGACAGAAGATTAAAGACTGAAACTGCCTCAGCAACCTGCAACCAAACCTTAGACAATATCATGTTATGGCATTATAGACTAGGTCATCCAAGTTTTGGTTATTTAAAGTCTTTATTTCCTGAATTGTTTAAAGGATGTAACCTCAGTGACCTTCAATGTGATATTTGTCAGTTTGCCAAACTTACTAAATCTGTGTATACTAAAATATCTTACTTACCCTCCACACCTTTCACTTTGATTCATAGTGATGTATGGGGACCTTCAAGAGTTAAAAGTATAACAGGAAATAGGTGGTTTGTCACCTTCATAGATGACCACACCAGGATCACATGGCTGTTTTTTATGAAAGATTAATCCAAAGTTGGAACCATCTTCCAAGAGTTCTATAACATGGTATCCACTCAATTTGACACTAAGATTAAAATCTTAAAAACAGATAATGCCCTGGAATACTATAAGTCCAACCTCAGCACCTTCCTGAATGATAAGGGAATAGTTCACATCAGTAGCTATGCAGAGACACCTCAGCAGGATGGGGTTGCTGAGAGGAAGAACATACACTTACTGAAGATGGCTAGATTAGTCATGTTCACCACACATGTGCCAAAATACATGTGGGGTGAAGCTATATTAACAGTCACATATCTGATCAACAGGTTACCCAGCAGAGTGTTAGGTTTCAAGACTCCCATCCAAACCCTACTGACAACTCATCCATGTCCTCATCTCTTTGCTGACTTGCCTCCAAAAATCTTTGGATGTACTGTGTTTGTCTACATTCATGCCCAACATAGAAGCAAACTTGATTCCAAAGCTCATAAGTGTATTTTCCTAGGTTATGTCAAAGACAGAAAGGGCTACAAGTGTTATTCTCCCACTGACAAAAGGTTCTACAACTCTATGGATGTAAAATTCTTTGAAAAAACCCCATACTACAGCAAACCTACTGAGACAGTCACAGATGGAAACCTTATTGAAATTGAAGCGTTTCCCTCTTCTCATGGTCCACTAACTCACACTACACCCTCAGTTGAGGAAATTGAGCCCATTCCAATCCATCAGCCAACTCCTAACATTCAAACAGCTCCTCAGCAGATTCCTGACCTTCAGCAACCTACTAAGACTCATCAGCCTCCTGACACTGAACTCCCTACACCAACTGAACCTCAGCAACCTGCTGATACTCCTCATACTCCTGAACTTATGAACACTTCTACTGATATTGATGACAGGGCCATTGCTGTCAGAAAGGGAAAGAGATCATGCAATGATCACTCTATTCATATTTATGTGTCATATGATCACTTGTCACCTGGTTTTGCTATGTTTACACAAGACTTAGATACTCATTCCATTCCTAAGAATATACAAGAAGCTCTCAAACATGACAGGTGGAAGGCTGCTGTCAAAACTGAAATGACTGCTCTTCTTGACAACCATACTTGGGATCTCACCACTCTCCCATGAGGAAAGAAGATAGTCAGCTGTAAATGGCTATTCACCATCAAGTACAATGCTGATGCTACTATTGACAAGTACAAAGCTAGACTGGTTGCAAGGGGCTTCACTCAAACATATGGACTTGACTACAAAGAGACATTTGCACCTGTGGCAAAGCTAAACACAATCAGGGTACTGATCTCCCTTGATGTCCAACTTGACTGGCCACTCCACCAATTGGACATCAAGAATGCTTTCCTAAATGGTGACCTCACTGAGGAAGTCTAAATGACTATACCTCCTGGTTTTACCAACACTCACACTAAAGGGAAAGTTTGCAAACTGAGGAAATCTCTATATGGCCTGAAGCAGTCCCCAAGAGCATGGTTTGGAAAACTTACTACTGTGGTTAAAGCTGCTGGATATCATCAGTGCAACTCATATCACACCATGTTTATCAAAACAACCAATAAGAGAAGATTCATCCTTATTGTCTATGTGGATGATATCATCCTTACTGGTGATGACCCTGCTGAGATCCAAAAATTGAAGACCCTACTGGCAAAAGTGTTTCAAGTTAAATATTTGGGCTACCTCAAGTACTTCCTTGGCATGGAAATAGCAAGAAACAGCCAGGGTATCTCAGTCTCACAGAGGAAGTATGTGCTGGACCTGCTGAAGGACACTGGCATGCTAGGGTGCAAACCAGCTATCTCTCTAGTAGACCCAAGTAATCCACTAGTGCATGGTAATATTGCTGTAAGAAAGGAACAATATCAGAGACTTATAGGGAAACTCATTTACCTCTCCTATACAAGACCTGATATTACATATGGAGTTAGCCTTGTCAGTCAATTCATGCATTGCCCTACTGAGCAACATTGGGCTGCTGTCTACAGAATACTGAGATACCTAAAGTCAACTCCTGGCCAAGGCTTACATTTTACTAAGTCTACAGAGAGATCAGTTAAGGTCTATACTAATGCTGACTGGGCTGGTTTCCACATAGACAGAAGATCTACCACAGGCTATTGTTCATATGTATGGGGTAATCTTGTCACTTGGAGAAGCAAGAAACAGCCTACTGTATCTAGAAGCAGTGCTGAAGCTGAACTCAGGGCACTTGTCTTGGGCATTTGTGAAGCACTGTGGCTGAACAGAGTCCTTACTGAACTTCAGCAACTTATCATACTCTGCTGTGACAATAATTCAGCGTTATGCATGGCAGAGGATCCTGTTCATCATGATAAGACAAAACATGTGGACATTGACAGACATTTCCTTAAAGAGAAGATTGATACCCAGATCATTCAACTTCAATATGTTCCCTCAGCAGACCAGAATGCTGATATTCTCACAAAGGCCATTCCACCGCTTCTGTCCAGCAGTCTGAGTAGCAAACTTGGTTGTATAGACATATACAACCCAGTTTGAGGGGAGGTGTGGAAATATTACCTTATTATTTCGTGTAACATTTTACTTGTATACATTATTTGTAACATGACATATTAATTGTATTGTATAAACAATTAATATGTCATAAAGTAACTCTATTTTGTCCTATTATGTAATAGCCGCCCATAGGAGTCTCTAGCCGCCCATAGCTCTTAATGCTCTACTAGGACCTCTCACATTCAAGGTTGTATCTATTAATACTCATTCTTTTATCATGAATAAAATAAGTTGAGCTTACTCAAGTATTATAGCTTTCTCAAACTCTCTTCAGAAGAGTTAGCAGCAACAAACACGGTAGGATGCGGACCAAATCATCATCACAACATATGAAATTGAATAATTCATGAGACACAAAAGAAAAACTTCGGATCCAAGAAGGCCTCTTTCTTTCACAGATCGATTCCATCACCGTCCACTTAAGTGGTCAAAATAATGGGTTCATAAGGCCAAATCGAACTCCAAATGTTCTGCAATGCTATGAATATGCATTGAAATGATTTCATGTTTTTTACCTGTAATTTTTATTGATTAATAAGAAAAAATTACAAAAAAACAAATTCCTCATCTAAAATCTTTACAATAGATTTAGAAAACTGCAAAAAATGATCATAATGAACTAATCATAAAATTAATACCGGATCAATTCAGTCAAATTTAAAATATTCCAACATGAATTGACGAAATGTGGTTGAACCCATATGTATACAAATATGCGTGGTATTGTCTAAATAGAAAAGAGCTTAATTCTAGAATCCAATGCCTCGGGTACATGCAAAGATACAACCAAGTTTGCCGAGAATCTTCACAATGTAGATTCGGTCCCTGCAATTTGACAATGAACATCCATATAATCCAATGCCTCGGGTACATGCAAAGCTACAACCAATATTTCAACTTCTTAAAAGTTAGAAGAAAATAATGCTCAAGGAAAAACATTATAAAAAAATTCGAATGTTTGAAAGCAAAAAAGAAAAACTCACATGACAAATGACTCCACTATTTCACCAGTGAACTTTGATACAATTGTTTTCTTCAAGAGCGATGTCTTCTCAGTTTGTCTCTGTATGAGGATGTATCACAAATAACCTCTTTATTTTCAACATATTTTCTATATCCTACTGAAAATGACATTATCAAGTCAAGAAAAAGAATACATAAAGAAAAACAAAAAAAAACAAATTGCCTATTAGAAGTGTTTTAAGCTTGCTCTTTTTTTTGGGACGCAATTTCCTCATTTGTACTTATTGTGATCAATAAATTTTGCTTAAGTAACTGACACAACCATCACAACAATGAATAATCTTTTTCATGTTTTCAAGGATCAATGGAAAACCTACATTTCATTTGAATACTCTTCATGCCATACTTCGGGTTCACATGAGTACTTTTCTGCAAATAATCATTTCAAAACAATGAAAATAAATTTTCACAATCAAATTATCCAAGAATCGACAATAGTAAAGAAATCCTTTTAAAGAGAGTTCGCATCTTATGCATCACAAACTAATTTCATAAAAAAATATAGCATTCCAAATAACAAAAGCTGACATATGCTATGAAAATATTGGCATTGCCGACTCAAGTAACATCAACAACCCCATTTTACATCAAAATAATGTTGATGTACAAAGACTAAGTTTTTACCTTATTATAAGAAAAGCCCCGAGTGTTTTTTACTCCCGAATCAGTATGCATAACCCAAAAATATTTGATCCCTGTAAAATATACGGATCAATTAAAGAATATAAGAAAGCAACAAAGAATGAGAAAATGGTATTAAAATAGGAAAATAAACAAATATAAGAAATAGAGAATTAACCAATATCTTGTAAACAAAGCCCCTTCACTTCAAACCCATAATTCGTTGATCACCTTTAGCCATCTCAATAATGAATGAATTACATATACGGTATATCAAAATCCCACACAGCCATCAATAATTTATGTTCAAGGAAATTTTGAAAGAGCCAATATTGAACTACTATGCAGAGGGTCATAACACACAAAATTAAGCGCAAATCAAAATTCAACAAAATGAAAAAAGAAAGCAAAAAAATGAAACACAGCTCGTATCAATACAATATCGTTTCAAAGAAAGTATAAAAATTCGCACATAAACGTGTCAATCTGATGAAAAAAAAGGAGTGATTTACATTTGCTTGCAAATCCATGAAACCGCAAGCAGGAGCCGAATTCGCACATAAACACGTCAAAGGAATCTGAAAGAAAAAAAAAAAGAGTTACATTTACTTGCAAATCCATCAAAGCGCAACCAACAGCCACACCCGAGAGAATTCAACGGAGATTTTGTACATGTTCGTTCCAGAGGCAAATGCAATGCAATAAGTCTTCATCTGATTTTCATAGCCCATCCTTAGAGAATTTGACAGAGTGAAAACAAATTAAAATTGTTGAACTTGATCACTTGCGGTGTCATCTGTCTTGATATCATCTTGATTGACTTTATAAATCCTTCTGAAAAAAATTAAAAAGCAGTGAAAATCAAAAGAACATTAAAGAATTTGAAACAAAATGGTCATAAACCCTACCTTGTATATGCGAGATGCAGATTGTGGCGGCATATTGAACAATTTCCCATGCATGGAGATGAATTATTTCCCAACCACGGTTAAGCATTGAGGAGTTACATGAACAATCTGAGATTTCGGTTTTATATGAAAACTAAAAAGTGTGGGCAACGGGATTTGATATGAACAACCATTTTTCCCTTGCTTTGGAGAATTAATGGAGATTTTGAAATGGGGAGCTATTGCCAGAATAGATTTTGAACCGAGAGAGTTGTGGTTTTTCATTACGCACGTGAGTCAATATTCTTTTTAACTGTCATTCAATTTTGAAATCTTTTATTTAATGAGGTGATATTTTGTTTTTCTTTTTCTTAAATGGCATTCAATTTTGAGCTCATGTAACTAATGTGGTGATATTCTGTTTTTTTTTAAAATGGGTATAACCGGATTTGGAGCGGGTCAAAGCAGGTTTGGGTCAAAATTGATTTTATTTCCTCTCCCAAATATATAGATAGATATATAGATTATTTTATTATATATATATATATATATATATATATATATATATATATATATATATATATATATATATATATATATATATATAGCCCGGTGTGTTTCCCGCGTCAAGTGTTTCCCCTCCTTAAAATTGTTTCTTTCCTTAAATTTATTTAATTAAATGTATTTAATGTTAAAATCCAAAAAAATAAAAAAAAAATAAAAACACGTTGAAAGAATTGTTTCTTTCCTAAAATAAATTTATCAAAGACGTTTAAAAAGAATTGATTATTTCCTTAATAAATGTATTTAATGTTAAAAATCTAAAAAAAAGTTAAATCATTCCCAAAAAAAAAATAAAAACCAACCAATTAATTTTAAGGAGAATCAGGGATAAGGACGCGTTTTGAAATATTTTTGAATAACATGACAACCACACATTTTTTATAGGGAGAATGACAACTTTTATATTTTTTATAGCCTGGACAAAAAAAAATTTAAGAAAATTAAAAAATAGAAAAAATCCGACGCGCCTGGACCGGGAACTTTTGATTTTTTTTCCTCTTTCCTCCCAAATTTGAAACGCTCATATCTTTTGATATATATATCCAACGTGATAAAAATTGCACTGAATTTTTTATTTTTTTGATGCTCTTCGTTTTGAGACTTAGTTCGATATAATTACATCATTTTTCGTGAGATTCACTGTCAAAATTCACTTAGTGAATCCAAAAAATCAGTGAATATCGACAATGAATTTCGAACAATACTGAATTTCGACAGCGGATTTTCTGAAATCACGTTGGAATATGTTGAATGTGGTCTCAAAATAAAGAACATGAAAAAAATAAAAATTTGGTGAAAGAATTTTCAAATTTGGAGTTCTAGATTGAGAGATATGAAGGGTTAAAAAAGATGGATGAGAGAGAAAGTGTGTTGAGGTTTTTTTATTTTTTTTTCTGGAAAAAGGCTTTAGATTTAAAATTAAATAAAATAGTTTTGTCATTTATGTAAAAGTTTTAAAAAGCTGTTCTTCTCCCTAATTGATGAAATATTGGTGTCATTGTCCCTCGTTCTCCCTTAATTTTACCATTAACAATCAACAAATCAAATCAAATCGGAATAAAACCATAACCATTAACATAAAAACACGTAAAAAAAATCCAAAAAGAGAAAACACGTTAAATCTTTCCAAAAAAACCAATCAATTAATTTTAACACGTAGACACTTTTAGTACTCCTATAATGTAAGTATACGAGTAGATTAAAGATAATAAACATGACAATTTAAGGTTTCTTCAACGGTAATTTTAGGGTTTTCTCCATTTACACATTACTTGTTATGCACTTCTTCTCAATGCATTTCTTTGGGTCCGAGGATAGCTTACTTTTGCTCTTCACATTATATATTGGAGTTGCCATGGAGGCCGATCTCCACATGTTAGAGATGGTCCTCTAAACATTAAATTCTTTGTGTGAGCAGTATAAGGGATGCAAATTCCTAACGATCTCTACTATAATAAAAGTATAAGGAGCGCAATTTCCTAACGATCTATCTATATACTATGATAAAAGCGTGGGTGTGTTTCCAACAAAAAGAATGCATCTCCCTAATTTTAAATATTTATAAAAATTATAATATAACACGTAAATAAAAAAATGAGAAATTAATTAAAAATAGGAAAACAATAAACTCAAATAGAAAATGAAAATCATCAAATCTTTCAATGATTATTGATTATATTAAAAACCGAAAATAAAAAACACTACCCATTATTAATACGGAAATCAATTAAAAAACAAAAATGAATTAAGGATAGAAAAACGAAAATCATCAAAATCTTGATTGATTATTGATTAAAACAAAAAAAACAAATGTGTTTTCCCCATATATGTTTCCCACAAAAGAATTTGGTTCCCGGCAAAGCCATTTCAAAATCCGAACATTGAAGATTTGCGAAGTTTTTTATCGTCTAAGGCTACATCTTTTTGTCTTATAGTATTGCTTGATAATAAACATATTTTACTTAAAACTGAATTTTCTGTCAACGCTGTTGGCCTGTTATGAAAAATCCGATGTAAGTATCTAAATAGATAGCTGATTTTTTCGCCTTAATCAAGAGGCGTCTTTGGCCCCCGTTTGGATAGAGCTTACTGAATTACCCCTCCCTTTGTTTAATAAGATTATCTTTTTCCGAATTGCATATTTGTTGGTCGGCCTCTTCAAATTGACTCCGCTACTATTGAACTTCTAATGCGCGTGTGATGGTCGAAGTTGTTTTTTTTTGTTTCCCGAGGAATCCCCAGGCATTTACTGAGACTAATCCTCTTATGTATTGTTGGGCACCAAAAGTGATGACCTCTCCCAAGAAAGTTTATTACATCCACAAGAACTCAAACATGAGGTATCTTGTTTAAGAGACCAAAGACCTTTCCACTCAGGCTCATGTGGATTGTATTTGGATCGGGAATGAGGTCTCTAGGTTTTGGAAAATGATTATCAATGAATACTAAGGATCATAGTAGGAGAGAGATTCAAGGACCATTATATGTCATACTGTCATGTTATTGGTGTATTAAACATCATGAGCCTTCGTACTGTCATTGTTGTAGGTATATTAAACATCATGAGCATGTGTTTCCCAAGAAGCATCATAATATGATGGTAAAATTATAAACAAAATTATGTAACATTTGAAACCATCACATGAAACAATTAGGGATGTCCAAATGTTAATCTCTAGGGGATAAGAAGAACATTAAATAGAAGTAGCAAAAAATGTTTGTGACTCTTATTCTATAAACAAGCAAAACAATAGGAAGGAGCAATCGAGGTGGCAACTTCTGATCATTTTGACAAAAAATATCTTGAAGAATGGGAGTAGCTGGGTGACAAAGACGATGATGCCAAGCACTTTTTGATGTTTTATTCACTTCGAAAAGCTAGAATGGGGGAGTTTGACCATTCATACAATCCTTTCTTAACCGATCATTGCATCATAGGAGTACTGGTCTGAAAATCCTTCAAATAAATTTAGAGGGTAAGATTTCAAAGAAACATTATGGACTTGACAAATATAAGAGATAGATAATAAATAATGAGGCCCGCTGGGAACACAATGAACATTGACATTGATGAGATCGGTCACCGTACACGTGATACTCATCAGTCCACACATAGTGTGATAAAAGCCATATCGGCATATGTAACAACATGAGCCCAGCTCGATTTCGGGTCTCAACCAACAAGCTCTATCTTTAGTACAACGCAAGACACCCATTTATCATCAACCGACATGATGCACGCCGTCCTCTGTCCGATATGGTGTAGGTCACATTCTGTCCCTTATAACCGACAAGACGCAAAACGTCTACAGTCACTTGTTACCGATGTCGTGCAGGTCACCTCAGACATTTATGCTCAATACAATACAGCTTATCCTCGACCTCAAGCAACAGTTACATTCTCTTAAATAAGCGTTCGGGGCTTCACGCAGACATTACTCCACGATAGTAACTGTTATAGTGATGGATTTGAAATTTACGTTCCATGATAGCATGAGCCCTAACTGCTCCATAACAGGCTTCGTTACATCAATACATGGTAAACTTCCTTGACCACGACTTCAGTGCATCATAATTCACCCCACACGAGGGAGATTTATATTAAGTATCATCATCCTCAAATACAATGTACGCTCATAATACGCTTGCTATACATTCCCGCTTACTGTCTAAATAAAAATTCCTCTACTCAAATATTGACTTGAGCGTCGGAGTGTCCTCCTGGAGGCAAGCTTCGAGAACCCTTATGTTTTTGTGTGTTTTGAAGGCCCACTCTCAAATCCACTCGAAAAGTCATTTGGATCATCACCTAGAGGTACATTTATCATAATATCAACTCTAGTGTAACCCCAACGATTTGAAACATCGTCAAACATAAAATATTTTGAAGGAGTAGAGAGAAAAATAGACCCTATGGGTGTGATGGAAATATTATTTCCATCACCAACCATGATGTCTTCATTGTCATAATAAGGCATGTGTAATGCTGAATTACTGAGATTAATGATTATATGATGCGTAGCACTAATATCAAGGAGCCATTGAAAAGATGACGGAGCATCCGAATGTGCTTGAAGAGGACACAATGTTGGAGGGCTGGACCGAATAAGAAAAATTTGTAAGAGGTTGAACCTAGTAAGATGCACCGTTTCCCTGAATATCCTTGCACTTTCCATACTGGAAATACTCAAGTAGGATTTTTACGGAAAAATCTCGAGCCTACTGAATGAGAGAAAGTGCATGTTTCAAAGAATTAAGAACAATAAGACGTGGAAACGAACCAGCACTGGGAGAGGGATGTCATACAGCCGAATGAGTTGTAGCAAGACCAGAAAAATGACCGGTTGCATCTTAGACGGAAGAGTCTCATAATTAAGTAGCTTTTCATGGAACTCTTCAAAATCAATAGGGGTGTCACGTGCTTGAACAACCTTAGCCAACTCTTTATAGTCTGAAATAAGATTTACAAGATCATCCGGATCCGTTGACTAATTCCTCAACTTTAGTTTTCACAACACGTGGATAAATAGAGATTGGTGAGAACATTCTTGCACAGATTTGAGGTATTGTTTAATTTGTTTGATTTGGCCACATGGAGGGCTTTGCATGTGTATCATATAAAGTAGTACATGTCTCAACAAGAAGTCTTTCCTGAGTGATTTACGGAATGATATTTTGAGAAAGAGAAGAAATAAGGACATTTAAGATGAGTTGATCATCTAATCCAAAGATAGTATGACGGATACGATTGAGGACAATGATTAATTCCATGCTGCATGACCCAACCGTTAAATAAGAATGCATTTATTATCCGGGAGATATGTTGGATTGGTATGCAATGTTTTGGCAACTTCGTCAGCTAAATATGAGCAATGAAAGTATAACCGGATGACAGGTATAGTGACTAAGATATATGTCTAAACATTTACAACCTATAATAAAATTCTTTGGTTTCAATATTCTTCCTATCATACTATAAATTGAATCTAAGATTCATACATCAAATGTTTAAAACACACTGATCATTATCTCAAATGTTACTTTGTTTAATAAGTGTTACTTTACAATTACTAAAGTATATTCATAGCTAAGATATAATAAATATATAAATTATATGTAAATGAAACTCACATGCTATACATTTTGCAAGCACTTATCAATATGAGTTGTTTAGAGTAAAGAACTTTGCAAAAGTTGCTTAATTTTTTTTTGGAAATATCCATTGGTTTACTAGATAATTATGAAGAACATGTTATCAATATATACTTAAAAGACAGATTTGTAAATTTAGAATAATTATTATCTTAAATGAGTGATAAATGTATCAATTACATGAATATAGTCAAAATACTAATAATAATTAGGGGGAATGATGGAGAAGGACATGAATATTTCATCAATTGAGTAGAAGAACAGTCTTTTGAAACTTTTGCATAAATGACAAAACTATTTATTCACTGTCGAAATTCACTTGTGTTCGAAATTCACAGTTTAAATTCACTAATTTTCAAAATTCATTGTCGAAATTCACTGATTTCGGGATTCACTAGGGAGATTCACTGATTTTCGGGATTCACTGTTTGTCCTTCTCGCTATAAAAATTATGCAGTTGTCCTTCTCCCTATCAAAAATAAGTAGATGTCCTGTTACTTAAAAATATTTCAGATTGTGTCATTATCTTTAATTTTCCATAATAATTATTTAATATTTAATAAATTATATATTAATTAATATTGTTCTCTTTAAAATTTCAAATGTTTTATTTCAGTAAAGCACGTGCGGGTGCGGGTGCATTTTCCAAGTATTTCTCCTATCTTCTTACCCAAAGCACAGCAAGAGGTCCTGCTCCCCTCTAGCAGTCTAGCTAGTGCTCTCATCGATTTCTTTCTGATAGAATCTTTATGGCTCATTATTTGTCAAGATGCAGAAATTTAACGCATCTTCTCAATCCAGAGAAGCGTTCGATTGCATTTCTCAGGAATAAGGAAAGAGCTCGTTTCACCTTATGGCGTTCTCAATCTTTGAAAGCTCAAAATGAATCGGAGGATGATTCCCTACAAAATCATGACGAGGCACAGGTATTTACTGAATGCTTTCTTGTTTTCGTTGTTAACGATTTATCTGTCTTCATCATCGTTTTTTTGGACTTCATCTCTTAACCTCAATCAATTTTCAAATTTTATTTACGTTTCCTTGCAATTTGACTTACTGGACCGGAAGATTGTTTTGATTTGTTTCTGTTCAAAGCTGAGACAAAATGATACATTTTTTTTCTTTTAATTTTCTTTTGGTTTGAGATTTCTTATAGAACGTTATCAGTTATCACTTAATTGTCATCTTTTCAATTATCTTTAACTGCTAATGAAAATTCTCTCTCCGTTTTCTGCTTGGCTGTATTTTGGATGATGAAATACTTGTTATCAATTCATTATTACTAGCATTCACTCAAAAGCTTTAGCTGATGGGGTGGGAGGTGAATAGAAAGGAAACCGACATGACCACTGCAGTGTGGCACAACATTGTCTCAGTATGTGCACACCATTGATCAATGTGCAGGGCACGTTTTATTAAACGATCCCACTATTATCAGAAGTCTGTTTATTGTAGTGGTCTATAAACAGAGGTTGGATCCTCTAATGTGATGGGGTTAAAGGATCAAAATTGTTGTTGTGATGGGGTTAACGGATGTTGTTTTGGTCTGAAATATATTTTTCCTTTTTCTTAAAACACCAAAACAACGCTCGTTTTGGCGTAATTTACTGATGTAGACTTATTCAATATATTGTGACTATACCGTCTTCCGGAGAGAAAGGCAGCCTGGGCATCTTTTGGGCTGATGAGGAAGCGAGAACAAAAAATTGCAGCTTGGTGTGTAGAAGCAAATTACACATTGGGAGTTAGACTAGTTGACATACTTAAGCACTCTAACGCCCTCTTTCACGTGTAACTTCGAGATAAACTAAGAGTCTGGGACAACCAACGAGCCTGACCAACAAAGACACAATGACTTAATCTCATGAGCGTTTACTTTGATACAATTTTGAATTACCTAATACTCATCAGAACGCTGAAGTTGACGGAGAGGAGAAAATTGTACATTCTTAAACACTTCAACAATGATCACCGTACTTGTTTTGTTGTTACTCCCTTGTTTTGTTTATGATGATGGATTTAGCAAAAGCTTAAGTATCTCAGCCTCGTGTCATAGGTCCTTGATCATCCTGGTGGAAGGGTAAAGTTCACCTCAAAATTTGATTTCTTACCAGAATCACCCCAGGAGAGGATTCCTTGCTACCGAATCCTTGACGACCATGGTGTGCCAACATGTGACAATTTCAAGCAGGTAATTTTTTTTGGGGGGGTAACATTTCTCATATTTTTTAAAATATCTCCAGTTTCTGTTTTTTTGCACCCAAAAAAAAAAAAAACATTATCCAAGTTACTTCATTAGTAGCAATTTGAAATTTGGAAGACATATCATGAACTATTGAAGAAATTCAGATTCCTAAAGATGTTGCTGTGAAAATGTATACCGACATGGCTACACTACAAACGATGGATTCAATCTTCTATGAAGCACAACGGCAAGGCAGAATATCCTTCTATCTTACCACATTAGGAGAGGAGGCCATAAATATTGCATCTGCTGCAGCCCTTCACATGGACGATATCGTCTTTCCACAGGTTAATTTCCTTTCACACTTACGGATGCATGTTCTTATATATTTACACCCATGGCCTGAGTTTTCCTGAATTTAGTGAACGGCGTTTGATGAAGAAGTACAATTACTAAGGTAGGTGATTGGGGAAATTCTTATATAAAAAAGTTTCTATCACACGGCACCGTAGCTGTTGGATGAATATTTTGTCTTTTGGCACACTTGTTACACAGTGGTGTAGTAGAGATTCTCTACCTAAGTATCTCTCAGATGAATGACACTATATTGAAAGGGGAACGTCTACAATGAATTTATTTATTTATTTGTATAAGTGATCAAAATATATACATTCCAAACGAAAAACACGAGACAAATATTTGGTGATACTGGTTATTTCATGTGCAGTATAGGGAGCCAGGAGTTCTACTGTGGAGGGGATTCACTCTTCAGGAATTTGCAAATCAATGTTTTGGAAACAAGGATGACAAAGGAAAAGGAAGGCAGATGCCTGCACATTATGGGTCTAAAGAACATAACTATTTCACCGTTGCGTCGACTGTTGGGTAAGATCTCGATCTTTAGAGTCGTCCTTAGTTTTTTCACCGAGTCTTGGAAGATATCAATGGTTAATTCTTATAAACCAATTTCAGTACACAAATCCCCCATGCAGTAGGTGCTGCTTATGCTTTGAAACTTGATGGAATAAATGCCTGCGCTATAACATATTTTGGGGATGGAGGCACTAGTACGGTAAATACAATTGTTAGCTTCAAGATACTTACTTTTGAGGATTCCTGTACTTTCTATCTTCACCTTCACCTTCAAGATACATGTATGAAACTATGACTTCCTCTAGAAACGAAGGACCTGTATCACACTATCCAGTCATATTTATCTTTCCTCTCTCGTATTTATGTTCATATATTATTCACCTTATGTCCCTAACATGGTTTCTTTGTGGCAATATTTTTGAGAATATTTATTCTATGAGCTGGTCTATAACTTCATGTGCATGAACTTCCAGCACACTGCCCCACACATAAACTTTTTCCGTAAAAATAGAGCAGTAACTTTTGTTGTGCAAGTGTGATTTCTACTTTTCATAAACTGAAGGAACCCCCCCTTCCGCACACACACACCAACACCAGTAATGTTCTTATCTTTTCGTCTTCCCTATTCTCAAGAGGTGATTATACACAACGTTCTTGTTTTGTTATTTTTAAAGAAATGTAGAATATTATTCGTGGAGGGGTCGGGGTTTTTAAATGCACCACACCTATCACGGCAGTGTTAAAAGATAAGCGAAAATGCCGGATGAAATATGGCTGTTAGGATAGAAGTCAAATAATGTTAGAGTGAACTCTATCAAAATTGTCGCTACGGTATAGTAATTAGATAGGATAGAAGTAGATTCATAATAAAAACACACTGAAAATCAACTTTCAAAGAGTCAATAAATGAGACTTAAAAGTCCAATATATGGTCGGTTGTCTACACTCGACTTGTTGAAAGTTGGTTATCAGCATGGTGCAGCAGGTAGGTGTGGTGCCATATTAAGTTAGCTATGCTGTCTTCAATGCGCATGTTATCTACCCCGGCACCACACTTTGGGCTTAGGTTCGACTACGTAGAGGTCAGGGCCGGATCTAAGAATTTTTTCCAATGGGGTCACCGGACCGTAAAACTCCACTTTTTATCCAAAAAATTGTTCCAGTGGGTTCACTGGAGCCTGAAACTACATTTTTAACAACAAAACGACACTTTTTAGCAATAAAATAAAAAAAATTCCCCGGATCTCAGTGGGGTCACGTGACCCCACCTTAGTATACACAGATCCGCGGTCAAGTGTCACTGTGGCGCCCCCGAAAGTAGATTTGGTGTGGCGCCTTTAACAATTTCCTGTCTTTAAAGAGTTGGAAATTCCTGCAAACTCAAACGAGACTTTTGTTTTACTTTCTAAAGCAGTCTAGAATAGTTTATATATATGTAAATTCCTTGAAATTGGAGTGTGCATTTTCAGTTAATTTCATGTGTTTGCTTATCTTTTACAAATTCTGATATATAAACAACTTTAGGGGGATTTCCATGCCGCTTTAAACTTTGCAGCTGTAATGGACGCACCGGTTCTCCTTTTTTGTCGAAACAATGGGTGGGCAATCAGCACACCGATATGTGATCAGTTTCGAAGTATGTTTTGGTAGATTTAATATCATATTTTGTCTCATATTATATTATATTATTGCTGGAATTATTAGTCTAATTAATTGAAGCTTTTTTTTACATGAATCAACAGGTGATGGCATTGTTGTTAGAGGCCAAGCTTATGGAATTCGTAGCATTCGCGTAGATGGTAATGATGCTCTTGCAGTTTATAATGCTGTTCATACGGCACGTGAACTGGCCATTAGTGAGCAAGCCCCTGTTCTCATTGAGGTGATGTCCCGTCTATAAATGTCACGTGGTTTCTTATTCTTAACCAAACCAATTTCACTGAATATTAAATATGTAATGTGTAAATGGCGGACCCTATTTGTGTGTGAACAGGCGCTCACGTATCGAGCAGGTCATCACACTACATCAGACGATTCTACGAAATATCGTGCAGCTAATGAGATTGAATGGTGGAGAGAGGCACGAGATCCGGTAACTAGATTTAGAAAGTGGCTTGAAAGGGAAGGCTGGTGGAATGTTGAGTCTGAGGTGGAACTTCGACCAACGCTTAAGAAACAGGTGATTATTATTTTGAATACATTCTTGTTTATTTAATTATACAGTGCAAAACTGCAAATGCATTGTTAGACACTACTACTTCTGTCATACATTTTGCATGTAACTGTGTACGTCTGCTTTACCAAATCGCTGATTCATCCAAATAAGTGAACTCGATCATCTGTCTTTTATTCATAGTGTTCTGCAAATGTCCATCTGATAGTGAAGTGTTGTAGAAACTCTCGACCTAAGAATGTCCTGTTTTTCTTTGTGTGAAAGCACGAAAGCATATGACTAAGTACGCATTATGTGTGATATTTTTTGATATTGTGCTCTGCAGGTACTGCATGCAATTCAAACTGCAGAGAAGGCAGAAAAGCCCTCAATTGCAGAAATGTTCAGAGATGTATATGATGCAACAACGCCCAATCTCCGTGAGCAGGAAGCTGCTTTACGACAAACAATCCTAAGACATTCTGAGGACTATCCATCTGGTTTTGAAAATCGACTTCATTAGAGTGTGTGTGTATACATATATATATATATATATATATATATATATATATATATATATATATATATATATATATGTTAATTAGGTCCTTACTTAATTTCATGTTCTGATAATTCAATAAGCAGAATAAACACGTGCTTGGTAAAGAAACTGGAAAAACCTGCGCAAAGTGCTTGAAAAAGAAGACACTACATGTGAGGAACCTAGGGTTTCCGAGGTGGAAAACTAGGGTTCCTGATCGGGGAAATGGGGGAAGAAGGAAGAAGAGAACAGAAATGAACAGAGAGGGGCAAAGAACATGTAAATTTATTAGCATAAAAACTGGTTTGTTGCATTATTGATGTGTGTGTAGCTTATATACTACTCCACCCTCCCCCGTACACACATTTCACTAGAGCTAGAGCGAACTCGTTAGGTTCCTGACATCACTCCCCTCATCGAGATCTTCCTTGTCCCCAAGGAAGTTTAAAATCTTGGAATTGCTTCATGAAGTAGCCATCATCTTCCCATATTGCTTGGTCTTCCTCTAGATTAATCCATTTCATTAGCCATTGGACCACAACAACGTTGTGTTCAATGGTCCGGATATCAAGGATCTTTTGTGGGTAAATCACCATTTGTCCATCTTCAATAGTCATTGCTAGGGATGTAGAGGGCACTACATTAGCCCCAAAATACTTTTTAAGCACAGAAACATGAAAACTGGTGGATCCTGCATTCTCAGGTAGTTGAAGTTGATAAGTTGCTGCATTAATCTTAGCTATCACCTTGTAAGGGCCAAAGTTCTCTGCAATAAGCTTCAAATTCCTTTTGTGTGCCACAGAGTTCTGCATGTAAGGCTGGAGCTTGAGGAACACCAACTCTCCAATTGAAAACTCCTTATCTTTTCTGTGTTTATCGCCATAGATTTTCATCCTAGCTTGGGCCATTGTAAGTTGGTTTCAAAGCTCCTGCAAAAGGGTATCCTTCTGTTGAAGGAAGAACTCCACATCCTCAAATTGATCAACAACAAAGCTCCCAAGTGGCAGCGGCATAGGGGTATAGCCATACAAGGCCTCAAATGTGTGGAAGTTGGTATTATATAACCAGTGCTTAGCCAAGGGCAACCATTTCTTCCACGTTTAGGCCTTTGGGAAGGTCATGCACCTCAATTACATCTCAAGACATTGGTTCACCCTAGGGCGTTTCTGTCCAAATTTAGGCTCGGGACTAAAAAAAAATTAGGTCATTCTAAAAAAAGGTAAAAAAAAAAAAAAAGCAGTAACAAAAAATTGGAAATTTTCCAAATCGAATAAGAACATTGTAAACATTTCAAAACAAAAAGATTATTATTGGAAGTATTTTTTTTTAATGCTTGACAGAGTGAGACGACAAAGAAGGAGAGGGAGGCAGGCAGTCGCATGAATGGAAGAATTTAGTAACAAAAAATGGAAATTTTCCAAATCAAAGAAGAACATTGTAAACATTCCAAAACAAAAAAGATTGTGTTTTTTTTGAAAGGTAAATAGATTGTTATTGGAAGTAACTTTTTTAATGCTTGAGAGTTGAGACGACAAAGAGGGAAAGAGAGGGTGAGGCAGACAGTCGCATGGACGGAAGAATATATTTTGAGATTGAAGTTGTCAATTGTTTATTTGGAACTGAAAGTCAAAGTGTCAACTATTTCTTTTAAAAAAAAACACACATGAGATTGGAGTTGTCAATTATTTATTTCGTACTTGAAAGTCAATTGTCAAATATTTATGTAAAAAACACAAAAGAAGAAAAAAAAAACAAAAAACAAAAAAAATCTACATACTATAAGACTCAAACACTGATCACTTGTTATGTTATAACTTTGTGCTCACTACTAGGGTGATACCTTGTTCATTTGTTGGTTATTGAAGCCCATGTACAAATACAAATAATATATGCTATTGGGTAAATAATTGACGGAGCCCTTAAATTCATCGATTTTGGGGGGGCCGTGGGCCATGGACCCGTTGGCCCCTGAAGGGGCGCCCTGGTTCACCCGCTCAATTTGACCATCTGTTTGTGGATGGTATGATGTACTGTAGGACAACTTAACCCTTGCCAAATGCATAAAATTCTTCGAGAAGTCTGAGGCAAATGCCATGCCTCTATCACTGACAATTTCCATAGGCAACCCATGTAATCTATAAACCTCTGAAAAGAATGCAGTGTAGCCTTGATCTAGAGCAATAAAAGGCTGAATTTAGTGAGTCTGTCTACCACAACCATAATAACTTCCTTTCTCTCATATTTAGGGAGTCCATCAATGAAGTCCATACTGATCTAGACCAGGCTTGAGTAGGAATAAGTATAGGTTGCAACAACCTTTGTGATTTGTCATGATTAGTCTTGCACCGCTGACAAGTGATGCATTGCTTCACCATGTCATGCACCCCATGTTTCATGTTGGACCAGTAGAAGAGCCTCTTCAACCTTCTGTAACAGGCCCTTATGCCAGAATCACCACCCAAGGGGGTGTCATGTAAATGATGTACGGGTTTACTTGAGTATGCATTGATGGATAGTATAGTTGGGGTCAGGGGTGGTTGATATCATCAAAGTTTTCAGCATATTTTCCACCAGTGAGTCCCCCTAATAACTGGATAAGACATCATGTATCAAATCAGGCAAAACATAAGTCATGGTTCAGAGAGTCCTCTAGTCGTTATCCTGTCTGAAAAGGGCATCTGCTACTATATTTTCACTGCCCTTCTTGTACTCAAAAGAGAAGTCCAATCCCATCAACTTAGTGACCCCTTTCTGTTGAAAGGTAGTAGTTGCCTTTTGGTCATATAAGAACTTGAGAATATGCTGACCAGTTTTAATAATGAAAGGCCTCCCCTGCACATACTGTTTCCACTTATTGATAGCCATAAGGATTGCCAATAGTTATTTTTCATAAATCGATAACCCTAGTTCTATGGAGTTGAAAGATCTGCTCAAATAAGCAATAGGTTATATAGCAAGAAAGCTCCCATACCTCTTGTGCAAACATCTGTCTCAATATAGAAAAGTTCCTCAAAGTTAGGTAAGGCAAAAACTGGATGTTGACTCATGGCTGTCTTCAACTGCGGGAAGGTTGTTTCAACATATGGTGTCTATTGAAAGCTATCTTTCTTAAGCAGGCCAGTCAATGGCCTAGCTATTATCCTATATCTAGGCACAAATCTCCTATAAAAACAAGTCAATCCCAGAAATCCCCTCAGATCAATGATATTCTTGGGAGTTGTCCATTCTGTCATAACTCTAATCTTGTTAGGATTAGCAAGTACATCCCCACCCTGAATTATGTGCCCTAAGTACTCTTCCTCCTGAACAAAGGAACATTTAGACAGCTTAGCAAAAAACTTGTGCTTCCTCAACACCCCTAAGACTTCCTTAAGGTGGGCAATATGTGTGTCCATATCAGGGATAAACAACAAGATGTCAACAAATAAGACTAAACAAATTTCTTGAGATAAAGTTCCAGTAATTCATTCATGTTTTTCTAGAAGGTGGCAGTAGCATTGGTAAGGCCAAAAGGTGACGTATCAACAAGAACATTAATTCATTCATCCATCTCAACATGGAGATGTTCTAGCGCCGCTGCAACCTTCTTTTGTGCTATGTGCTTGCTCATTCCCCGAGCTATCCTTTAGCAAGGAGAGATGTCTTCTTCCATTTGACTAGTTGAGGGAGGACCGCTCCGTGCCTTCAGCTTACTTACAAATGGTAGAATATGACATTATCAACTTAACAGGGTTTATTTAGAGAATATATATCATAATGTACTAAATTATCCTTTGACACTCCAATTTAACAATAAAAAATAGCAAAAATTGGGGAAGCAATTAACTTCGATTATAAAAATGTTGTTGTTGTTGTTGTTGTTGCTAGCTAGCATGGGCGTTCGGGACAAGGGAAACCACAGACCGATGTCCCGAGCATGGCGTCGACCGCCGGTCGCTCGTCGTGCAAACAACCAACCCCGGGTGATGAAACATGCCAAGGAAAATGAAAAAAGGATGACCCGCCTCTCGTCGTGCCGTACGCGGTGTGCACGGGAGGATCACGGGCGCCTAAAAAAACAAAAACAACTCTCGACAATAGATATCTCGGCTCTCGCATCGATGAAGAACGCAGTGAACTGCGATACTTGGTGTGAATTGCAAAATCCTATGAACCATCGAGTCTTTGAACGTAAGTTGAACGAGAAGCCATTAGGCGGAGGGCACGTCTTCCTGGGGGTCACGCATCGCGTCGCACCCCCAAGACCATGCATGAAACATTGCTGGTTGTCGGATGGGCGAATATTGGCTTTCCGTGCTTCGGTGCGGCTGGCCTAAATGTATGTCCCTTAGGATAGACACGACGACAAGTGGTGGTTGATTGCCTCACACGGCGACGAAATGATTAATGACTTCATTTGATTAGGTTTGCTGAATAATACTCACCTCTGCTGACTTTATGGATTCTTAGCAGATAGCTGACTCTTTTAGAACTCGGCAGTTCTTCGATTCTCAGCAGAGGTTCTAGCTTCCGTCTGATCTTAGTTTGTGAGATCAGAGTACACCACTTTTAAGAATATATTTGAGATATTTCCAACACATTTTGCTTTAGATCTCAAACCTTCAATACAAGGTCTATAATGTCAGTCCATGCCATCACATACTTACCTGAATTTTAACTTTATAGCATCGACTTAGTCTTAATTATAGAGTTTGAAACCTCAGCCTTCAATCTTCAAACTGAGTTTGAACCATCAATCTTCATTACTGAGTTTGAACCCTCAGCCTTCAACATCACCCTAGACTCCACTAAAACCTATCAGCAGTCTATTACAGTGCTTGCCTGATTGAACCTATACAAAAATTAGACTCTAATAAACCTATACATTCAGCTCTAGACATTTCTAGCTTTTCACTATAACAGCTTGTTCTGGCACTCACCAATAAGGTAACATCATCAAAACCAAAACCAAAATTATTATTTCTAACAATGTTGGACGTACCTTGATAATGAGGATGGTTATCCTTTATATAGAGTGTCATCAATGGATGATGGTTCTGGCGCAATAATGTAGTGTCCAAAGATGTTTACCACATTTATAATTGAGGATCCTGTCATGGAGGAATTATAGCTTGGGATATAATGGAGCGTATATCTTGGAGCCATCACTGTAACAATTATTATCGTGGAGTAATGTCCGCGTGAAGCTTGGATGCTCAATTAGAAGAATGTAACTGATGTATGAGGTCAATGATGACTTGTATCGAATTAAATATAAAGAACCGAGGTGACATGCACAATGTCGGAAATGAGAGGCGTAGACGTCCTGCACCATGTCGGCTATGAGGGACAGGGGGTGACCTGTGTCATGTCGGATAGAGGACGACCTGCGCCATGTCTATTGATCGATATAAGGTGACCCGCGCCATATTGAGATGAGAGACTTGCTGGAGTGTTCTGATAATAAGCCCAATATTAGGGACAACCAATGTCGACCCATTGTTGTGGTGGCCTTATTAGGCTTGATGAGTGTCACGTGAGGGTGACCGATCTCACCTACGTCGAAACTAAAATAAAAGAAAGAAATAGTAAAATATTTTGTTCTCCTATCTATCTATAACATATCCCCATATGAGTGATTTTTTATTATGATCACATAAACCCTTCCATCGAGAAATTTTTGTATGCTATATCTGCATGCAAATACACCACATGAAAACCTCAGAGCTTTTGAGTGCATTTCATGTTTTACACATAAAACCCCTAAAGCTTTCATATGGTATATATGCATACTGATAAACCATACAAATATTTCTCCTTCTCGTCATTTAAAAAAGAGTATGAAATTTCAATGTCAAACCCTACAACTAGGGGCGGCGCCACCCACATCGGGTGCGGGGCGGACGACCCCCTAAAAATTTATAATTACCTATATATATATATATATATATACACTGTTTTTATGTTTTGACACATAATTAATGGTATAAAATTGAATATACAAATTTATGTTTTAAAAAAAAATTGACAAATTTAGTACTCCTTATTTAGATATTTCTGGAGTCGTTCTTGCCTACAACCTACATAAAAGATATTAATTTCATTCACAGAGTTTTCAACAAAAAATGATTAAGCTATTTTAAAAAAATGGATTTTCGGGAAGGACAAAACAAATCTAAATTAGTCGATATGACTTTCTTTTAAAACACTTTTGCATAAAATACAAGTTTATTAAAGAAAAAATGATGTGAACAGCAACTTGATCTAAAAAAAAATTACAATACACTTTATCTTTCATCCATCATTTTTAAACATTTATATCTCACAATGCATAACTCCAAAATTGATAATTCCTTCACCATTTTCTTTTTATTTTCTTCGTGCTTTTTTATTTCGAGACCACAATATGCGTCGGTGAGAAAAAAAAGGCTGCACAGCAGTAGTAAGGGCGTTAAGACCGGTCCCTTCAAACTGCCGTTATCTCCATCCCCATGGTACTTTCGAGTCTCTACTGCCCTAGGGTTTACATGCCCTGGCTACTATGTAGACCGATGGTACTGCTGAACTCCCGAACGCATTAGATATTTACCTAACCCAGTAGGCTACTCGGGCCAGAGCGTAAGCGAGTGATGCTTTCGGCTCTTCAAACTAGACTTATTGCTATTGATTCAATGACCATATCCCGACGTAGTTTTTGAAAATCCACTGTCGAAATTCACTGTTGTTGGAAATTCATCAAAATTCACTGTTGATCAAGATTCGCCGTTGAAATTCACTAAGTGAATAGTGAATTTCGACATTGAAGCACACAAAAAAGATGCAATGATATCAAATTAAGTCTCAAAAAGATTATAATGAAAAAAATTGATGAAATTTTATCAATTTTAATGATCTAGATCAAAAGATATATGTGTTTAAGAATTGTGAAATTTTTATCACTTTTGAAGATCTAGGTCAAGAAGTTACATGTGTTTAAAAATGAGAGAGGAAAGATAAAATGTTGATGAATTGAGACCCAAATTTTTTTTAGGCAACAAGCGTGTTTTTTTTAAATAGTAGATGTTCTTCATATAAATTGGGTTATCATTTTACTTAAAATTGTTATAAAAAGTGTGATATTTACTAATTATCTATAAAAAAAGGGCATTTATTTGCATTATCACCCCGATTTTACTGGTTGTGTCATACTAAATGTGCACCAAATAGAATTGGTCTTGTGAAAGTCAAATCTATAACTCACATTCGATCTTCCAATATCGATCATGGTTCGACAGTGCTGGAAATCAAATACTCCCTCCGTTCCAAAATAACTGAGCCAGTTGTCAAAAAGTTTTGTTTCAAAATAACTGAGGCATAACAATTTCCAAAGCAGCATTTATTGATAATTTTCCTATTTTACCATTATTTAATACTAGGTATAAGTTAAAAAGATGACTGCATTAATTGTATCATAGAAATTTTTTAGACATTGCTCCTTTAAAGTCATAGCATTAAATCACATTCTTAATAAGCGTATTTTTGACAACTACCTCAGATATTTTGAAATGGAGGGAGTATTGTCTATAAATTAATTTTCACAAAGTCGATTGTGTGAAAATAATGTGGTGCACCAATTGATTTGAGACAACAGGTAAATCAAGTGTGGTGTAAAACTGTAAATAATAACAAGTGAAAAACGTGGGAAATTGGAAATTCAGGTCTTGTCCCCCACCCCTCTTGGAATTAAAGTTGCAATTTGGACCAAATTTTTTTTAGGTAACACGTCGTTAATAGTGGAGTAAAAAGATTTTTTACTCCAATAATAGTGTCGTAAATTCAGTGATTTTACGACATTATTATTGAGTAAAAAATCTTTTTACTATACTATTAACGTCGTGAAAAGTTTAATTCCACTATTATTTTCGTAAAATATGTTTAACTCCAATAATAATGTCGTAAAATCACCGAGACATTATTATTGCTATTAATGGCGTGTTACCTAAAATGAATTTGGTCTAAATTAAAGCTTTATTTCCAAATAGGGAAGGGGACAAAACCTGAATTTCCAATTTCCCAAAAAAAACGTTCGTATAAACAAAAGTAGCAAAAGTGATTGATTTAAAATATTTTGCTTCAAAATAATCATTTGTTTTGAAAGTTGTCATAGATTCGTACCTCATTAGTTTGGCATTTATGATAAATGGATTGTGGTGATTAATTACATCTTGACACCACTATCATTAAATAAATTCAATCATTAATATAATAATTGCTACTCCCTCAAAAAAAATAATTTATCATTTTAATAATGGCTACCACTTGCAGTGGTTAAAAAAAGTGTATTGCACATTTTATTCTAAATGGATGGTATCATTAAATAAATTCAATCATTAATATAATAATTGCTGCTCCCTCTGTTCTTTATTAACTGTCACATTTATAAAAAAAAATTATCATTTTTTGGATGAATCTGGACATTTTTTTTAAAATTAGCCATTTTTCGGATGAACATGATCACTTATTCTTTTTGGCAACAGCGACAATTAATAAGAAACAGAAGGTGTATATTAATATCATTGTCTAATTAAAATTTGTCAACCCTCTCTGCCTACAGTTCAAAAACTTCGAAGCTATTCACCTCCCATTGATATATATATATATATATATATATATATATATATATATATATAACTGTAATATTTGTCAAAAATAGAAGTTCTTTTTTATTCGTCGTAGTTACATTTTTAAAACATTATTAGTATATTTTCCTACATCTACCTTATTTTTTAGGGGTGAGAGATTGAAAACAACATTACATTAATTAAATATATTCAATGTATGCTATTGTTATTTTGATATTAAGTCAAAACATTAACTATACTCTTAATATGTGTAATTTTGACAACCGCGACATTTAAATAAAAACGAAGAGAGTAGAAAGAGATACAGTTGGGGATTTTTCCCAGGTTGCCACTGCTTCTGGGGTGTATTTGTGGATATACCACCCAAGGAAAAAAAAACAATTTTGGGACGCGATTTTCTCCCATTTTTTTCACAAATGTGCACGATCTTAAGGTCCTCAAATCCCTTATTGGGGTTCACCTTTCCAATTAGGGTTTAGTTTGGTTCCAAAAACATCTAAAACGCGAAAATGAGAGTGGTATATCAACAATGGAGTGGTATGACTTGAAATTGGGCTTGTCAATAATGGTATATTAACAAAGCTCCCGATAAAGTTGACCAGAAAGGTCGGGAGACTTGTCCCAAAAAAAAAAAAAAAAAAAAAGGTTGGGAGACTTCCTTAAAAGCGGAATATTAATTTGTAATAAGATTTGTAAATTAAAGAAGTTATGGAGGGTTACTTAGATGTTGGTTATTTATTTAATTTTTAAATTAGGGATAAAAATGACAGTATTTTTATTTATTTTTGCTTAAAGTCTCCGGTATCCGGAACTCACTAGTCCGACTGATCCGGAGTTCAATCTGGGTCGTGACTGTAGAGTCTGACTTTTAATCAGGAGTAAAGTCTGGCTAAGAGCTCTTTAAACATGGCGCCTCAAAAGAAAATCGAACCGGTGACCTCTCTGTATATTCTCAAATCACTTACCACTTGAGCCAAACTAATAAGTTCAAAACTGACATATTTTATTATATTGGTGAAAGGTTGAGAATGAGACTTTAGCTCCACACCAATAAATGTTTTGACATTTTTATCGCTACGTTATATTCAATTCTTGCATGACTTGTTAATTTATGGTGCACGAGAATCAAACCTATATTATATACATGGAAACCATCGCACGTTAATTATAAGTCAGGCCCCTTCCCTCTTGCTAATGTTCTTGCAAGGAGATGGCACTGGCAACCAAGACATTAGGAACAACAATGCTCTCTCTGTCTCCCCAAAATCTTCTTCCAAGAGTACATAGGGTACATAGGGGTGGCTGCAGGAATTTCGGTATGGGGTCAGAAATTTATCAATTTTTTTTCGTATCATACATATATTTGTATATTTAATTCTATACATATAATTATAGAGTAATAAATAAAAATATAGGGTCAATGTATAAAAATAAGGAGGTAAATTACACATAGATACGTGTTTATAAAAAAAAATTCTTTACTGTTAATACATACTTTTTTTATTTTAGGGGTCGGCCGCACCCCTTTGCTAAAGGGTAAAGCCGCCCCTGAGAGTACACCAACAGATCCAAACTCAAAAACCTACCACCACCCATGCATTCATCTCTTCGAACCGGACCGAAATCTCCTGCCGGGCTCGGACCGCGCATCTATTGTTGTAGCTCAGCGGGAGATTTAGATTATTCAAGGTCGTTGACCGAGAAGATCTCAGCTGCAGGATCAGGCCGAGAGCCCACCTCGTACAATACTACTAAATTAAGCGTTCCTGTAATAGATTTCCAAGGTTTTGCAGGAAGTAGCCAAAGAGGAGAAATCGGTAAAGCATTCGAGACTTGGGGTATACTTAACGTTGTAAATCATGGGATTCCTATGAATATTATGAACAAAGTGCAGGGCCGTTCCTGACATTTAGTAGGCGCGGGGCAAGATTATAAGAAGTGCCTCTTTTTATTACCCAATTCCTCAATATTCTCACGAGAAGGACCTACTACATTAACAAATTTATAAGAGCTCCTCTCTAAGACTCTCGAAACTGTTCATCTCGTTTTCTTTTTTCCTTCATAAAAATCAATACTCAACAATAATACAATTGTACAAGGAAATTAACGAAAGCATCTGTATAGAGTACTAGTTTCCAAGAAAAAACAATGGCTACCCCCTCAAAAACTTCGTGAACTTCCCGATTAAACCTGAAACTCAGACACAATTGAGCAAACAATATAAATTATAAATGAAAAAACTAGAATGATGTATTAAATCAATAAAATCATTCACCGTGAAATCATTAGTTTATTAAATACTAATTAACAAAGAAAATCGTACCCGAACGCAGAGGCCGCGAACCTAGACGAATGAGAGATGAATTAAATTGTGGCTATTTTGTTTTGTAAAATTGCAAGAAATATTTATGAAGATCTTATTTTTTTTTTGAAAGAAAAAGATTGGTGTAAGTGGAACAGGAATGAGACGTGAAGAAGCTTGAGTGATGATAGGATTTACGGTTTACTACAACATTTATAATTTTATATTATATATAATAATTTATAAAACAAAAAAAAGAAAGAAAAAAATGTAGTATACAGGGTTCGAACCTGAATCAGTAACATAGAATACATAGAATACACACTCTTATTCCACTACGCCAACATGCAGCTATAACAAAACCATTAATTTTTGCTATCTTATACAAACCAATAAATTTGTAAAACATATAACAATGGGCCTCACTTGTATCATGGGCCCGGGTCGGTCGCCCATCCTGCCCGGGCGTAGGGCCGGCCCTGACAAAGTGTTGGAATGCATGTACCAAGGAATTCCATGAGCAGACTGAGGAGATGAAGAAAATGGGAGATCTTATCAGGAAAAGAAGATCTTAGCAGCAAAAGAAGGGAGCAGTGGAGAGAGTCAATCTCATGGGAGTTTGAAGATGATCAGTTTCACGTGGATGGCGCCCCTCTACTTTTCAGGTAATTTATTTATTACTATAACAATAGATACACCGTAAATTGGAAAGCGCTACAGTCCCCGAAAAAAACTCCCGATCCATCACCGAAAAGCATCTATCACCGCACAGATTTTTTTTCCCTTTTTTATTGTTCAACACAAAGCATGTGGGCCGCCAGATCACTTTTTCAGGAGTTTTTTTCGGGGGACTTAGCTTTTCCCCCCGTAAATAATTCAAAAATTTATACAGTATTTTAGAGTTTTAAATATTTAGATTGAAAAAAAAGTAACACTACTGTTTTAGAGATTTCATCGTTCGGATTTAGAAAAGCTAACACCACAGCAAATTGATGTTTTTTTTTATTTGTTGTAAAATACAAATTATATGTATAATTTTTTTCTTACATTTAGTGCATTCATCAATATTTTCCTTTATATTTATTACATTCTGTAAAATAAAAAAACTGTTGCATTTGTCTTGGATATGGATTCTGAAAACTAGAAAAACGTGTATTTATTAGTATGAAATAAATAATTCGTTAAGAGTATTTTATGCACATGTTCTTATATATAAGATATTTTAGCATTAGTAAAGAAAGTTAAAGAAGATGATCTTTCATTGTTATTTGTTCAGTTTGATTACATTAGCAGAATTCATCGGTACATATACTACTACCCATGGTATCTATCCTAGATAAGATCTAACAGATAGATTTTGTTACTAACAACCGGAAAAGCAACTAATAAGATCCATTGGATCACACACCGTAACGTCCCGTTCCCGGATACCGAGTCCTTATCCGGAAGAGAATGTTCGGCGCGTATAACATTAAATAAATCTAATATTATACTTCAACTTCTACGTCATCGTATCAAAATATAGCAACGGAAGCCTCAAATGGCTCGGGTAAAACCATACAAGCTACTATGATTAGATTACAAACCAACTATGGGTAAAAAGGGAAATCTTACAACAACGAAACAAAACTTACAACGTACGATGTCTAAAAGAAAGGTACAACACTTGTCTTACAAACTTGAAATAAAAGTACAACATAAACTAGTACAACATTTACTATAAAAAAAAAAAAAAAAAAAAACATCATCATGGCATCAACGTCATCAAATCATCATTGAACTCCTCAACGAGCTCAAGGCTAACCAGTTTGTCTTCTCATCCCAAAAGCACATAAAACAACATATGCAATTGAGTAAGTACAAAGTACTTAGCAGGAAGAAGAAGCTAATGTATAATTAAGTCTTACAATGAAAGGTTCATATTATTATTATTAAGTTATCTTTGTGAGACCGACTCAAACTCTAGGGTTCACTTCATGCTCATCAACATGTTGTGACTATTGGTTTCTAGCTTAGTTTATCTTTGTTACAACCGCATTCAATGTCACTACGCGGGTGCTACTCACCATGAAGTAACTCGGGCACAACATATTGGTGGATCACACAAATAACCACGGAAACCTATTCTGGTAGACTCCGATAGTGTACACGTTCAACAAAGTCCCTCCATACGTAGGGTCTCAAGCTTACGGGGTTGTGTTCCTCCGTACGTTGGGCCTCGGAGACTTACAGAGTTATTCACTTTATCTAAACGCCCACACATTGTGATATAGACAGTGCCTTACCAAGAATGACATGTTGTTTAATATTTTTACTACACAAGTATGTTTGTTATTATGTTGTTAACTAGCCACCTAAGTATTTTCAAGTAAGCTCCCTCACCTTAACTACTCTCTTTCCTAGACCACCAGACACGGACAAGGCCTACCACATACACAGACATTGATGAATACTAATTCATCAAAGCACAAGCCAATCATACTCTTCCGACGGTCCCGAACTTCAACTCCCTTGAAGAGTACATTCGGTGCAGGAACTAAACGCATTAGAAGCTTAATCAGAGCTTGTTCAAGTTTATTTAATGTTATTAGATCCAGAAACAACATTTAAAACTAGACTCGGGGCTCAAAACCGATTAAACACAATAAAAGACATGTCCAGTGCGCCCACACTGGATTCAGTGCGCTTGGACTGGCCAAACATAAATTTTCTGCCAGGCTGGTGTGCCCGCACTGGCCTCAGTGCGCTTGCACCAAGCCCCATAACTTAAAAACGGACTTTCTACCTCCTTGTGTGCTCTCCCGCACCAAGCGTAGAAACTCCAAAAAACTTAGTTTTATGCATCTAAATGATCCCCACTCGATTCCAAACAAGTTTAACGTTAATAGGCACAACAAAACAGTAGAAAAGCATCACTTTTACATAACTAAACGTCACATACTTCTCTAACAACAAGTAGGCATGATTTTTAACATTAAAAACCACATTCACTCAACTTTAAACATCATAAACCTAATTACACATTAGGAAGAGCCCCTTACCTGATTAAAGCAAGACTCCAAGACAAAACCTGCAGCACTTCCTAGTTCTTCCACTTAAAACCTAATTGATCAACAATCAATTCAAGGATTAGTTGTGATCAAGGGTTCTAAACAACCATAACTATGAATTGAGTAATTTAGAACATCTAGACAAGATCAAATCTCGATGATTCCAAAAGTAGGGCAAAAATTAACCTTTCTCAAAGCTCTAACTTTCTGGTATCAAAACGATCCTCTTGTCCCGTTGATTCCGAATCTTCAATCCTTTCTGAAAACCATCAAAGATCTTGTTATAATTGTGGGGAAGTCTCTTTTGCTTTCTTCTATCTCTTCCCTTTGCTCTCAAAGAACGTGTTTTACAAATTCTGACAACTCTCGGGGAAAAGGAAGTTTTACTTTGTAGGAAATAACCTCCAAGTGGTTATTAGGTAATTAATCCTATTAACTCCCTTAATTATGCTTAATTCCCATTTGACCCCTTTCTTTTTCTTGTTTCTTTTATTTAAATCATACTTAAAATCCAAAATATTAAATATAATATTCCGTTTCCGTAAAAAGACACGTCGCTCTTTTTATAAAAGGTCGGGATATTACATACACCACATGGACTGCTTAGATTAAGCCACATCATCACTCATTTATTAACAACATTTTAGTTTTATCCCAAAATATTGATATTCTTTTTTTAGGATTAATATCAATAATTCATAATACAAATAGATCATTTATTAACATTTTGCTCAATCTCACCCATAATTTATATAATTCCAACAACTTTTACGTAAATTATTGTATTTATAATAATCAAATGATACTTTAGACATATTTTGATTAGATATTCGAAATATAGTTAATTAGTAGTTGAAAATATAATTAAACGAATGAATCGGTCAAAAGATTTGATGGAAGAGTAATGATTGAGCAAGTGACCCTAGGATTGTCATTCAAAAAAAGGAGAATTAGATGATTACATCTTAGACTTACTTATGACATGTTTGTTAGGCAAGAATGAAATGATTTTTCATTTAATTCATTGCTACAAAATATGATATAGGTCATACTTAAGAAATGACAACAATCAGATTTAATAAAACCGAGACAAAGAAAAAATATATATCACACTTACAAGTTTCTATGAAAGTAATTGAGAAACCGAGATAAGTTATATCAATCAGTCTCGTTTTTAAAGTGTGACTTAATTGATATGATTTTATGTCAATGTTATTGAAAAACCGAGATAAATTATATCAATCAATCTCACTTTTTAACAATGCCTGAATTGATATGATATTTCTATCACAGTTATTGAAAAAGCGAGATGAATTACATCAATCAATCTCACTTCTAAACAGTAACTGAATTGATATAATATTTTTGTCATAGTTTTTGAAAAAGTGAGATAAATTATATCAATCAATCCCAATTTTAAAATGTGACTGAATTGATATGATATTTTTGTCACGGTTATTGAAAAAGTGAGATAAATTATATTAATCAATCTCATTTTAAACTGTGACTGAATTCATATGATATTTTTGTCACTGTTATAAAAAAATGAGACAAATTATTTCCAATGTTTGTGTATAATTATGATGTAATGAAATGATATGAAATTTTATTCCAATGAAATGGAACTAGTCCATTTTCATTATTTTCAAAAATGGATGGAATGAGATTGAATAAAATGAAAATCGACAAAACGTGTGGATGGTGGGGTAAGAGTGGGTGGGTGGTAGTATAGGTGATGGAGTAGGGTAGGTAAGGTGGGGTAAGGTAGTGTAGGGTGGGTGATAGTGGAGTAGGGTAGTTGGTGGGGTAAGGTAGATATGATGCGTATGGTATGATAGAGTGAGATAGGGGGTATGATGGGTGGTGGGTAAGGTAGGGTAAAGTCGGGTTATGGGTAGGGTAGGTGCGGTGAAATATGGTAGGGTGTGGTAATGAAGGTTAGGTAGGTGAGTGAAAATGTAGGTTGAGGTGTTAGGGTAAGGGAGGATAAGGCGGGGTAGGGTAGAGTGGGGTGGTGGGTAGGGTAGGCTAGATGGGGTGAAATATGGTATGGTGTGGTAGGGTTAGTTAGGTGAGTGAAAAGGTAGGTTGGGGTGTTAGGGTCAGGTATGACATGGCGGGTAGGGTGGGGTATGGTGGGGTGGAGTAGAGTAGGGTAGGATGAGGTGGTGGGTATGGTAAGTTATAGTGGGGTGGTGGGTAGGGTAAGGTAGAGTGGGGGTGGTGGGTAGGGTAGAGGTGGGGTGAAATAGGGCAGGGTTAGGTAGGTAGTGAAGAGGTATATTAGGGTGGTAGGGTAAGATAGGCAGGGTGGGTAGAAATGTAGGGTGCGGTGGGGTGTGGTAATGTAGGGTGGGTTGGTTCAGGGGGTGGCGACGTGGCGTAAGTTAGGTAATGTTTGGTTAGATAGAGTAAGGTATGTAAGGTAGCTAGGGTAGGGTAAGGTAAGGTGGTGTAGGGTAGGGTAAGGTAGGTGGGTAGTAGAGTAGCCTAAGGTAGCTAGCGAGGTAGGGTAGGGTGGGTAACGAGGTAGGGTGTGGTGGGGTGATTGGTAAGACGAGTGATATGTAAAGAATGATGGGTACAGTAGGGTAGAGTGGTGTGGTAGGGTAAAATGGGTGGTGGGGTAGGGCTTGTTAACACAATAGATGTGCCCAGCTCATCCAATGGAACGGATGTATCAAGTCAAACAAATAGATAAGATATTTGAAGAATTTTGAATAAGTCTCGTTTATATTAGATAAGTTTGTTTATATATGTTTGTTAAAGATATCTGACCCAATAGCCCTCTGTACTTTATATATAGATCCCTGATGTAAATTGATTAAGTCAAGAAATACAAAATACGCTCTTCTGTTATTTTTCAATCTCAAATTATTTCTTTCATGGTATCAGAGACATTAGCATACGCTACCTCTAAAATGGCTTTATCCAATCAAAATTCTTCCACTGTTGCTTCCTCTCATCCAACTGTGCTAGCGATTCCCAACTTGAATCAACTAGTTACTACTAAACTCGACGACACAAATTATCTAATGTGGCTATCTCAAATGGTTCCAGTTCTTAAGAGCCATGATTTGATGGGTTTCGTGGATGGTACTCAGCCGTGCCCGTCACAATTTATCAATGATGATCAAGGAAGGGTGACAACAACTAAGAATCCTGAATATGCGTTGTGGATACGGAAAGATCAATCGGTACTAGGTTGGATAAATGCTACTTTATCCGACAAGGCTGCACCGACAGTTTATGGCCTTAACACAGCTTACCAGGCGTGGACTGCATTAGCCAATAAATTTGCATCACCGTCTCGTTCACGGATCAAACACATCAAACGACAATTGCAAACTCTGAATCAAGGATCACTTAAGTGTGCTGCATACCTTGATATGGCCAAGCACCTTGCCGCACAATTGCGAACCGTAGGAAAACCGGTGGATGATGATGATCTCATTACATACGTGGTAAGTGGCTTGAACCATTCTTATCATCCATTTGTTACTTCTTTGTCTATTGCAACCAGGGATCATAATCTCTCCTTTGATGACTTCCAAGCCGAGCTACTCTCGTGTGAATTACTTTTAGAAAGCCATTTGTCAGCTGTGGGATCTGAGACAAATCAGATGGCATTTTTGGCTAAACAAAATGCATCAAATGCTTCATATCAGCCGCGTAATCAAGGTTTCCAGCCAAGAGGGAAATTTCAAAACAAGAAATTTCAACCTCAAGGTTATTCAGGGTATCAAGAGAACAAGCAATTCACACCCAATCAATCTTCCGGTCCTAGGCTGAGAGCACCTAATGCAGACCAGTCACAGCAGTTGTTCAACCAAAACAAAATTCCATGTCAAATTTGTGGTTGTACCAGTGTTCTAAAAATCGCCCTGGGCGGCCGCCTAGGCGCTCACCTAGGCCCTAGGCGCACCCAGGGCGTCTCGCCTTGGCTCGGGCGACTTCGGCCGGGCGACGGGGGTGCTTTGGGCGATTTTCGGGGGCGCTTCTGGGGCCCCTAGGCGCTCCTAGGCCCTTCTAGGTGCTCCTGAGGCCCTTCTAGGCGCTCCTAGGCCCTTCTAGGCCCTCTTAGGTCCTTCTAGGCAATTAGGGTTTCATGACTTTCATCTGGGCGAACATCTAAGTTTTCCCAAGTGTTAGACAAGAAAGAGGCATAAAACCCTAAAACCCCCCTTAAAACCCTAAAAACCCCCCGTAAAACCCTAAAACCCCCCGTAAAAACCCTAAAACCCCCTTAAAACCCTAAAAACCCTAAAAGCGCCTGGGCGCCGCCTAGGCGCCCCTGTAGCGCGTCGTCTTCGCCTAGCGATTTTTAGAACATTGGGTTGTACAAATCATCAAGCACTTGATTGCTACCATAGAATGGATTACACCTATCAAGGTCGTCACCCTCCTGCTCAGTTGGCCGCTATGGCAGCTCATACTCACCATCCAATGATTGAAGAAGATGCATGGTTAGCAGATAGTGGAGCAAATCAGCACCTTACGGCCAATCTTGAACAGCTGCGCATCACACAGCCTTTCAATGGTCATGATCAAGTTGATGTTGGAAATGGACAGGGTTTGGAAATAAAACACACCGGTAACGCCGTTCTTCACACCTCCTCTAAACCTTTACATCTCAATAATGTGTTACACTGTCCTCAGGCAGCAGCTAATTTACTTTCTATCAATAAATTTTGTAAGGAAAATGATTGTTTTTTTTATCTTAACTGATACACATTTTTTTTATCAAGGACAATGTCTCAGGCAGGACACTGATGCAAGGAAGGAGTAGAGGTGGTCTTTATCCCATTCACTTCCAGAGAGAAGAGTTCAAGCCGAGAGCGCTGGCTGCCATTGGCGTCAAAACCTCTCTTTCTACATGGCATTCTAGATTAGGACACCCCTCTTCTTCAATCGTTTCCTTAGTCTTGAATAAAAATTGTTTACTGTTGGGGAGATTTTGCACCATTAAAACAAAAGAAAATTTATAAAACCTATACTACCATGCAAAACTACCTCCTAACCGGCCGAATACCGGGTAGTTGCTAGTAAAGTTGGATAAGTACGGGTATCGATCCTCGGGGAATTGGGGTACATCGAATCTAACTTATTAATTCTTCTTTATTAACCTAAACCTAAACTAAAACGGAAAAGTAAACTGGACAGAGGATTGTTAATCCAAAGCCAGGAAGGATAAAAGCGATAAAAACATAAATAAAACTACATCTACGAAAGCGGTAAATCTATCTACTGAACAACCATAAACAAACCATGATCAACCTCTTCCCAACAACCATCACCTCACCGAAAGAAATAAGATTAACACATATTCATTCACAAGTTATCTTGGATTATTATCTTATCTAAAGAAGCGTTTCCTCTTCCGATTTATCACGCCATTCATTAGTTTACCTTCCGGTCTTAACTAATATCGATACAAATCAAAGATATGGATGAAATCCTAATCTAACAACATTATCCCTCAACTTCCGTTTGTTGGAATAATTATTGTTAATCTCTCTCACGGCAATCTGACGAATCTACTAACTTTCGTTATCTAAATTCGATTTAACATATAACCATATAAATCATGAAAGAAAACAAGAACAACTTAATGAAATAAACACGTGAAAAATCATATCTTTCCGGTAACGGTGATATCCCTCAATTCAATTCTAAGAAAATATTGCATCGAATTAATCAAATTGTGGTCCTCTCGTAAACCTAGATATTTAACCTACGAACTTCCGTTATGTATAGGTTAAAGATCTAAACTACACCGACTTCCGTCATACGGTAGCATCAACAATCAATCATCTTCCGATATAAATTGAATGATAACTAATAAACAAAGGAAAGAAACAATTTGAATTAAAACTTACAAAATCATCCATGAATTGACATTAAAGTGCTTTCTTTGCAAAAAGGTTTCACCAAGCTTGTTTCATGGCCGAACCATGGCGGCAACAAGAAGAAACGAGAAAACGAAAAGAAAAAGAAATATCTAATCTAACCACCACCGGCCGGCCAAGCATGAAGCTCGGCCGGCCGGCTCTTCTTGCTTGACTTCTCTAGGGTTCAAAGAAGAGCTGCTGTTGTGTAAAAATTCGATATGGTATATTATTAGGGTTGAAAAGCTGCTGCTATTTATAGAAAATCCGAGGCGGTTGCTACAGTAACGGTGCCGGACGCTCGTTCATTATCATGGACGCCCGTCCAGGACCCAGCTCCAGTATTTTGCTCATAACTTCACTTCTAGGGCTCCGAATGAGGTGATTCAACATGCGTTGGAAAGCTATTTCAATCCTCTACAACTTTCATCAAGACAACTTTCCCTGAAAGTGCCTACAAGTGTGGACAAAATTCCCATGAAGTGCCTGGTTCCGGTTTCTTCAATGATTCTTCACTTAAACATCTTTCAACTCTTCCATCTTCATGTGATCATCGTTTAAGCTCCTTACTCATCATGCAAACGTACCTAACAACATGATAGAAACATGCAAAATGTAACATCATACGGATAAACATAAAACACCGATAAAATCACGTAAATATCTCGATTTTGCATTTAAACACATTTAAAACTCGTTTACTCAATAATTCGATAAAACCAACACTTTTCTATAAAAAGTACTAAAATACCAAGGATATTGTTACGGGAATAACGTCATATAAATCATAAATTTCACCCTTAACATTTACCATTTGTTTCTGCAAATAAAAGTGTTGTGTGTGAATCATGTCAAATGGGTAAAAGTAAACAACTTCCGTTTACGGCTTCACACAGAGTTACTAATGTTCCTCTTCAACTCGTTCACTCTGATGTATGGTCTTGTTCAATTCCTTCTCTTAGTGGTTGTCGTTATTATGTTTTATTTGTGGATGATTTTTCTCGTTATTCTTGGCTTTATCCTATCCAAAATAAATCAGATGTATATGCATGTTTCATTAAATTCAAACTGATGGTTGAAAATCAATTTACACGAAAAATTCATGCTTTACAAACCGATGGTGGGGGAGAATATTTGTACAAACCTCTTCAAAAATTCCTAGAGGAAAATGGAATTTATCATAGGTACTATTGTACTAGCACTCCTCAACAGAATGGCGTTGCCGAACGAAAGCATCGACACATTACTGAAATAGGACTCACTTTATTAGCTCAATCACATTTACCACAACAATATTGGGTAGATGCCTTCTTAACTGCTGTGTACTTGATTAATAGACTTCCTTCCAAAGTTCTTGATAATGATTCACCGTATTTAAAACTCTACAATCTTAATCCTGACTATTCCTTTCTACGAACATTTGGGTGTGCTTGTTACCCTCTCCTTAGACCTTACAATTCTCATAAACTCATGTTCTGATCCAAAAGATGTATTTTTCTTGGTTATGCTTCACAACAAAAAGGATATCGGTGTTTAGATCCCGTTTCTAACAAAGTATATATTTCTCGTCATGTGATCTTTGATGAAGACAAGTTTCCCGCCCAAGAAGACCACACTACTCCTCAACCTCCAGTCAGTGTCTCAGGTATGGACTTTTCACTTCCTTTACAAACATTTTTTGACTCCTTCCCTGATATTACTAATTTGACTCCTCTCATTCAACCTCCATCTGATATTCCCAATTTGACTACTCCCATGCAAAACCCACATGTTGTGTCCTCAACCTCTATTCCCATTCCGTCCCCAAATTCTTCTTCCCATGCACCTACTGATGAACCTAGTATAATACCTCCTTCTCCACCTAATTCACCCCAGCAGTCAACTCATTCTATACCGTCTCCATCTCTTACCCCTTCTCCTCCATCTTCCACCCCTCCCCAACCTTCCCAACATCTAATGGTGACCCGTTCTAAAACTGGTAACCTCAAGCCTCACCAATTTCCTGACTATCACACATATTACTCAACAAAATATCCTATTTCAGCTTTCGTTGGCCAAACATTACCTTCTGAACCCCGTACTTTCAAACAAGCATCTCGACATCCTGACTGGTGTAAGGCAATGAAAGAAGAATATGATGCGCTCATGAATAATAACACTTGGACTCTTGTTCCTAAACCCCAACATCACAATGTCATTGACAATAAATGGGTGTATAAAGTCAAACAAACAGCCGACGGTAAGCTGGAGCGTTTTAAAGCCCGGTTGGTGGCTAAAGGTTTTGAGCAGGAGAGTGGGGTTGATTTTCAAGAGACCTTCAGTCCCGTTATTAAACCATCTACGATTCGAATTATTCTATCACTTGCGGCTTCTTATAATTGGTCTATACGGCAGCTTGATATTTTGAATGCGTTTCTTCATGGTCAACTCGAAGAAGAGGTTTATATGCGCCAACCTCCTGGCTTCAGATGTAACTCATCCGGACTATGTTTGCAAATTGCATAAGGCTCTCTATGGTTTAAAACAAGCACCTCGTGCTTGGTTTCTACGGCTCTCTCAAACACTGTCATAGTTGGGGTTCACGTCATCCTCTGTTGACACTTCTCTCTTTTGTTTCCACTCACATGACATTCATATTTATGTCTTAATCTATGTTGACGACATTTTGGTGACCGGAACTCATTCTAGTTATGTTCAGGCGCTTATTGATCACTTGAAGGGACAATTCAAACTAAGGGATCTGGGGAATTTGCATTATTTTTTAGGTATTCAAGCAACCACCACAGCCGGAGGCATTCACATCAGGCAGTCAAAATACATCCTTGACCTTTTAGAACGCACCCATATGACCGGTGCAAAGCCAACCTCCACTCCATGTTCCTCTGGTGCCCGATTGTCCTCACAGATTGGGGATCCACTATCTGTTCAACAGGCTACTGAATATAGACAAGTTGTTGGCGCTCTTCAATATTGTACCTTAACTTGACCAGATATTTCCTTTGCTGTTAACCAACTATGTCAGCTTATGCACAATCCAAATTCCTCTCATTGGATTGCAGCTAAAAGGGTACTGCGTTACTTAAAGGGCACCATCAATCATGGGTTATGGTTCACTAAAGGTTCTCTTAATCTCCACGCATATTGCGATTCTGATTGGGCCGGCAATCCCGACGATCGTCGGTCTACCACTGGATATGGCGTTTTTCTTGGTCCGTGTCTCATCTCTTGGCTTGCTAAGAAACAATCGGTTGTTGCGCGCTCTAGTACGGAAGCGGAATATCGAGCTTTAGCACTTGTGACTGCTGAGCTCTATTGGATACGGATGTTGCTTAAAGACTTGGCCATTCCCTTGCATCATCCTCCCATTGTATGGTGTGACAATTTAGGAGCCATGGCTCTTGCCGCTAATCCCGTTTTTCATGCTCGGACTAAACACATTGAGGTCGACTATCATTTCATCCGTGAAAAAGTGTGTAATAAAGACATCATTCTCGAGTATTTGCCTACACAACAACAAATAGCTGATCTGTTTACAAAGGGCTTATCCAAAACTCGATTTCGGTTGTTGTCTACCAAGCTTCCGGTTCGACATCCACCCTTCAGCTTGCAGGGGGACGTTAACACAATAGATGTGCCCAGCTCATCCAATGGAACGGATGTATCAAGTCAAACAAATAGATAAGATATTTGAAGAATTTTGAATAAGTCTGTTTATATTAGATAAGTTTGTTTATATATGTTTGTTAAAGATATCTGACCCGATAGCCCTCTGTACTTTATATATAGATCCCTGATGTAAATTGATTAAGTCAAAATACAAAATACGCTCTTCTGCTATTTTTCAATCTCAAATTATTTCTTTCAGGGCTACCCCACCTACCTCTACCCCTTCCACCATATCCTACTTTATGAACCATACTATACCATACCCTATCTCACCCAACCTTTATGCACTACACTGCCCTACTCATAACTCAATGTGTCACATTTTATATAATTTGTTTAATTCCATTCTTTCACATTTCAGACGCATTAATGAAATGAATTTATTTCAATCTATTTCATCTCGTTAATATTATTTTATTGCATTACATTTCATTCCTATGCAACAAACATGCTATTAGGGATTAATAATGTTCCTTTTCTTTTTCTCTAAATTAATTATTCTTCCAATTATCAAATATCCATTGTTTCCTTGGTAACCTTGAAACTAATTATAAAGCAGGAAAGCAGTTGAAGAATATATGAGCTACTTAGTGAAGTTCATAAAAAGCGTATCTTCTGAATTAACTTCAGAAGCTTTAGGGCTTGAGAGCCATCATCTTGCAAATATGGGTTATTTAGATGAGCAGAGACTGAGTTGCAACTATTATCCACCCTGCAGCCCACACGTGCCATTGTTTACTCAGCAAGGCAAAGGGATTCACACTGATCCATATTTTCTGACCGTTGGATTGCAAGATCATAATGCTGCCCGTCAAGTTTTTCATGAAAACCAATGGTTGGAGGTGGCTCCTGTCCAAGGTGCCCTAGATATAAATGCTGGGGATCTTCTCCAGGTACCTACCGTACCTTTAGTATTTCGTCAGACGGTTGTACATGTCCCAATGAGTGACATAACAAATATTTTCACCCTTGATTATGATATAGTAACTGATTGATTATGATGTTGACTCTCTATAATCAAAGGTGTAAAAGTGTGTTGTATCATGCGTGGCAAAACCGTCGGGTCTATTGCATTACTCTTGTTGCTTTTGTAAATATATATGTCTTGATTATGATGTGGTACCTATTAATTACGATATATATTAAGGATGCAAACGGGTGACGAATGACATGCCCGGATAAGATAGCAATATCGAAGATAATTCATGCATCATTACAAGCCAAGATGACCCATGCATGAATTCAATTTTACCACATGCATCTCATAAAAAGCACGTATTATCACACCATCACATTACCAGTTATATTTTGTCACTATCTCCACATATCAAATTTATTTACCAATAAACACCATATCAATCGGCTTGTAAGAGCATCAGCTATGGCCAAAACATCACAATTTGTTGGCCGACACCTTTTTAAATATTTTATTATTTTTAAAGCTTTCGTAAAAGTTGTTTTATGCAATTGCTCAATGTATCACGCTTAAAAAAGTAAAGAAATAAATAAAGTGGGTCATATCTTTTATCCGATACAAGATGAGATTTGAATTGAAGATTTATGAGAAAATAAATAAAAAATTATTATATTTGTGTTGGACTCCGTGAACATGGTGTGGAACACAATATGGATAGTTCCATATCCATTCCAACAGTTTGAGCGTTCACGGTGTCAAATATTTAGCCATTATGTGTAATATGTTGTTAATGTCGGTCTCACATTTTGTTCTCAATGTGTTCCAAGCAGCCATAGTAAATGCTCTAAGTGTCGGGGCATGTATCACTATTTATGTACTCGACGTGTGGATGTTAGGTACAATGCACATGTAACCACTATACGATTAAAATTATTGTGCTATCAAGATTTAAAATAATCGTACTTTATTGATTCAACCGAATGAAGTGTGTACATTTATATATGCCTTTATAACTTAGGCTTTTAGTAATAATTAAATAAATACAAATAATAAGATAAATATTCAAACATCTAGATTATTCTCGACACGCCCCCGCAATCTCACATAGGCGGAACACGGAGATTGAACTTCAAACTGGCAAAACGAGGTTGCGCCAACGGTTTGGTGAGAACATCGGCTAACTGATCCTTCAAGGAGATAAAAGAGATGCCGAGCTTGCGAGCCGCAACTAATTCACGAACATGATGGAAGTCGATCTCTATGTGTTTCGTGCGGGCATGGAACACCGGATTGTGAGCAAGATAGGTGGCGCCGATATTGTCACACCAAAGAGTAGGCGGGGAAGACAACGGAACCTGCATCTCACGAAGAAGACTGCAAAGCCACTAAAGTTCGGCGGCGGTGTTAGAAAGTGTATTGTATTCGGCCTCAGTGCTACTCTTTGAAACCGTCAAGTGTTGCTTACTACGCCAGCTAATAAGATTTTCACCAAGAAAAACATAATATGCCCCAACAGTTCGGCGATTATCACTGTCAGCGGCCCAATCAGAGTCAGAATAAGCCCGGAGCGAAACAAAGGACCGGCGGGAAAAGAAAAGACCATCAGATATGGTGTTCTTAAGATACCGAATGATATGTTTAACGGCAACCCAATGAGCTTCGGTAGGCGAATGCATGTACTTACTAACCTTGTGGACCGCAAAAACAATATCAGGCCGAGTAAAACTGAGATACTATAGACCACCAACGATAGTACGGTAAAGCGACGGGTCGGCGCAGGGAGGGCCGTCGTCAAGTGTAAGACGGGTAGAGGCCGACATAGGTGTTTGACAAGTCTTGGCCTTGTCTTGAGAGGCACGCTGCAGAAGTGCTGAAAAAATATACTTGCGCTGAGTGAGAAACAACCCGTCGGAGGTAGGAAGCACCTCAATACCAAGAAAATATGACAGAGAACCAAGATAAGAGATAACCTGCTCAATGAAAGAAGACGACGAACCAGTAATAATAATATCATCCACATAAATCAGAATATAAACACGAGCACCATCACGAGAATAAACATATAAAAAGGTGTCGGCTTTGGAGCCAACAAAGCCAAATTGAGTCAAGACATCGGTGAAGCGATTGAACCAAGCACGGGGAGCTTGATGAAGGCCATAAAGGCTGCGGCGAAGACGGCAAACATAATCTGGATAATCAGGGTGAACTTAGGGTTGTAAATGAGCTGGGCTACTCGTGAGCTACTCGTACTCGACTCGCAAGAGAGATCGACTCGATCCGATTTTTTAGAGTTTGAGCTCGAGTCGAGGTACTCGAATAATTAACCGACCCGAGCTCGAGTTTTAAAATATATTAATCGAGTAGCTCGCGAGCTTAATTGAGCTTGATTAAATAATTATTTAATTAATTAAATTAATTATAAAATATTATTTTTCATAATTTAAAAAATATTATTTGAGTCGAGTATTAGATGAGTCGAACTCGATCTTTCCATATTTCATTAAAAATTAAATGAATTCTAGGAAAATAATCGAGCTTACGAGCCGAGTCGAGTTTGTATCGAGTACTTAGCGAGTCGAGTTCGATCTTGCTTTTTTAAGGCTCGATCGAGCTCGAGCCGAGTTTCGAGCCTGAACTTTTTTAGTCGAGTTGAGCTCAAGCCCTAGAGACACTACAAGAAATCTGCATTTTTATGGCGTGCATTGCATGCCATAATTTAGGTTTTATGGCGTGCATGAGCACGCCATAAAATCCCGCGTCGTAAAACTGTAAAAAAACACGGCGTGCATACGCGTGCTGTAAATACTCTTTTGTGCGCCATAACAAGTTGCCCGGTAAAATAAATGGAGTGAATTATAGCGTGCATTTGCACGCCTTAAAATGATCATCTATTTATGGCGTGCGAGTTACGTCATAAAATGCTTCCCGCCAAATGAATCATGGCGTGCTTTTGCACGCCTTAAAAATATTATGATTCCCGCCAAATGAATCATGGCGTGCTTTCGCATGCCATAAAAAGAGTCTAATGAATGCCATTAAATTCTTCCCGCCAACACTATATCTGAAATATGGCATGCAATGCATGTCATAATCTCATTCCCTCCAATAGAAATATGATGTCACACCATGCATTGCACCTTTAAATTATATGTTGTATATAAAATGATTATTATCATCCTAAATTATTAGATGTAATCAACACACCATTTTCAAAATAATATAATTATAAATGCACATCATAAACGATAACATCTCATCATAAATAAATAACGACAACATCCGTTATAACAATTCAAATCCACCACAAATACTATCTCAAAACAAGTCAAACAAAATATCATGCTCTTGGTAAAATATTCTACAAGCTCCTTCGGTGAAAACGATAAGTTGATACAAACTCTGAAAACTTGCCTTCTTTCAAGATTGGTTTTGCCTGGAGGAAGTCGATCAGTTGGGGCATTAGGATATAGTGCCATAAAACAAAATCATCAATTTTTGAAGCAAGGAGTTAGCTGCTTACCGCTTCTCTAATGGACTTTGATACAAAATCATTAATTCGGATTTGTCACATCGTCTTGTTCAACACTGCACAAAACTCAAATATGCAAGACTATAAGAGCTATTGTTAGTCCCAAATCAAAATGGCCTGTCTCAAAAGAAAGCCAGTAACACTTTTGTTTGAGATTCTTAATCATTAACGCTCCATAGATACATAAATAACTATTAAATTTAGTCTATTTTCCAGCCGTGCACATTACAAAAGGGGAAATGCAAAGACAATGCAGAAGCAAAATACGAACCAGGATATCTTGAGGCAAGGATTCTAGAGGAGACTTTTCTTGATCAGAGGTAAAAATAGGATCGTGGTTCTTATTACAGAGCTTCTTGTTGGTGTGGAATCGTAACAATCAATATTCATTGAATCAATAGCAGCAGAAAAAGAAACCCTTTTGCTCTCAAATGATCCACACCTCATCAGTCCAATCATCCCAAACCTTTTAGTTCCTCTCTCCACATAGCAGCAACAATTCTCCATTTCAGATCTTACATAATACACAATTTCAATCCAAATTAAATAACTTCAGTACCAGTAATCCACCCAAAACAGCAAAACCAATCAGATATTTTTTTAAAAAGAAAAAATCTTTTTATTCCTTCTAAACCCACAAAAGGAGAAGACGAATAAAGAACACACGAAATGTAGGAGTAGAAACCTTATGAAAGAAGTAGAGCTTAGCAGTCAAGAGCAGTAAAGTGAAAGTGACGAAGCAGTTGTTGTCGACAAGGGTAATTCACTAATTCCTATATGGGTATATTTCAATTTTGCGAAGGGAGTATTTATATTAGAAATCATATTTCCTGTAAGGGCCCACAACAAACTTACTGTGACACGTCACTACTATAGTGTCATACACATTCAACCTTTTAAAAGCCCATATGGACCACGATTACAACTTTCAAACAGTTGAATATACATGGTGCTTCAATACTATCATCACACAATAAGTTTCGTGCATGCCATTTAAGACTTTCATCTATAATTATTGACTTCAGAAGGTAGATGGTAGAATGTTAAGGAATCCTGCGTAAAGATAATTGAAAGACTTAAACATATAACTAGATTTTCGAGGCCATTTGGGTATCCATCATCAATTGGTTTTCTACCGGACAAAAGCTCTAAGAGTACAACACCATAAGAGTAGACATCAATTTTGTCTGTGACTTTGCCATACATAAAATATTCTGGAGCCAAGTAACTGCAATAACATATGTCAGAGATCCCTGTGACGTAAAATAATTCCCTTTTATTCTTATCCCAGATTTTTTTAAGATGTTTGAATTGCATCAAGTATCAATAATGATCAAGGGGATTTACAGAGACAAAGAACTCAAAAGCACACAGTGGCTGACCCTAAAGTTCCCATTAGGCCTGCTATCAATGTCCCTTGAGGAACCACTAGAGGCCAACATAGCAAGTCCAAAATCTGACAACTAGATCACACATATAAATGAAAGAATTAACATAAGGGAAAAAAATCAGAGGTAGCAAATAATTCCATCTAGAACACAATACCTTGGGATCAAAATCACGAAAGAGAAGAATGTTCGAAGATTTAACATATCTGTGAATAATAGTTTCAGCAACCCCAGAATGTAAATGTTCTACTGCTTCAGCAATACCTAACGCAACCTGATATCTCTGTTTCCAACCAAACACGTTGCCGCATTTCTGGTGGCCTATTCGAAAGAGCAACTATTCAGTGCAAGAATAAGCAGGGTCAGGGGAAATATAGCACGTAAGAATGTCATGTACAAAAGGGCCAAGCTAAGCCTTTAAATTGGACTGAATTTATAGATCAAGAAGAAAGGATTGCCAAGCTCTAATACAGAATGAAATAATAAGAACTTGAAAAAAAAATTCTTGAAATAGAATCAACTCAGACTCGTAGCTTATGCAATCAAACACTCTCAGTATGATGTACTGAGAGTACAAGTCAATGCAATATCTAAGTTACTAAACCAGTCAAGCTGCAAAGTCAAATTCGTAGAAAATGAAGCCTAGTACACTTAGAAAATGCAGATAATCACAAATTCCTTCTTTAACTAAGTTTCAAGTGCTAACATCAAAACAATTCTAACCAAAAAGTATACAACAAATCAGTTTCAAGTACTTGTCTAATCAAGTTCATGTTTCTTGTCTCAAAAGCTCATTCATATTCCAACATTTGCTAGCCAATTTAGAGAGAGATTTAGAAATCTCACATAAGTTATAAAACAAGAGAATTAGGCATGATGTACCGAGTGAACTGCACCAATGCGAGCACAGGCCAACATCGCGATAGGCAGCTCCATAAGCATGGGCAAATAAATGACCACAGAGTCCCCCTTCTAGACACCCACATCTTTCAATTAATTTGCAAGTTGTTGGCGAGGGAAAAAACACACAAAAACTCAATTGTTCTAAACTGCTACCAAGGAACACAAGATGATCAAAGAAAGAAAAAATCATGTATATAAATCAATAGAAATGTATATATATAGCACCTGGCAAACCCTTTCCAGCGTTTGACTGTAAGTTAAGGAGCCATCAAAACCAAGTTCATTTCCTTCCCAATTAAGTACAATGTTATCACCATTTCCGGAATCAATGTTTCTATCCAAACAGTGGTAGCACATATTTCTGACTCCACCTTTGAACCACTAATGAGGAACACAAGTAGGAATGATAAATAAATAAACAATTAGCTTGAGGTAACCATTTCTCCTTCGAGTAACAGGACATGGTGAAAGTGAAGTAGAAACTTGTAAAGGACCTTGAATGAATACTACCTTTCTGAATAACAAGATTCTCAGAGTATACTTGAGGTAATCATTTCTCCTTCCAGTAAAATTCGTATGCAATGTCTGACCTAAATCCTGCTGGGTCCTCAATCGACCTTGTATACATCTTCAGATACTATAATTTGTGAATAGATACAAAAGATGTTAATGACAAAACATGCAAAAGAGGTTTAAAGTGCCTAGTTTTTTTTTTTTTTCTCAAAAAACAAAAACAAAAAATTGGTTGTTAAATTTTACGGGTCAAGTAAAATTTGAAGGCAACGCCCAGGGACAGTAAAGTAGCTAATTATCAGAAGTATAGATGAGGTGCAGCAGTTGCTAAATTTGAGGCATTTAGACCCCAAATGCAAATAGTGAGGTACTATGGCCTCAACTATAAACCTTTGAACTATTCCCTTAACAATTAAAGATCAATCAACACAGCAAGAAATAGAAAATTGTAACAAAGTAGAAACACACACCTTGTTATTAGAGGAAGTACAATGTTCCCCTGGATCAACTATCTCACTCTCCTGCTTCTTCAGATCAATTCTCCAATCAACCACAATACTCTTACTTTCCAAATCCAAAATCTGAAGACTTAATTGCCTCTGTCGCCATGCAAATCCAGTACTTACGTGGGCAGTAGCACAAATTATGATTTATCGAATTTGTTTTTAAAAAAACAAGCTAGCTTGCAGTCAAACAATCAAAAATAGAATGTTTCTAACACAGCAAAGAAAAAATATCAAATCACCAACAAATTCAAATCCAATTTTCAAAGTATTAACAAACCAGTCAACTTTGGTACCTGTCGTTCCAGGAAGAACAGAAAAGAAAAGAAAAACGAACTTGTACCTGTCATTCCACATTCAATTCATCATACTAAGTCCTACAAATTGAATTAAGCGAGAAAACATTTAACTCTACAAATGAATATATGAGGCGTACTAACAAGAATGTCAGTACTAGCCTACACTGAACAAGTAGCTGAATCTATGACTCAAAATTATCTGGAGCTGCTTGTGATTTCAGACGACCCCAAATCCACGAAATAGTAGGAGCAGCAAATAAAGTCACAAAACCTAAAACATTAGAGCAAATCTAAAGAAGAAACGATTTGAGGGTAAATTGGGGTTACAAATAAAAATCTAGGGGACACTAAGGACACCTTATGAACACCCATATATTTAGATAACTTAAATAAAAAGCAGACCTAATTCTATTTAAACATATGAAACATCAAATACCATTCGTTCCTTTCAAAAAAAAAAAACACCATTCGTAAAATAGCTCAGATTCATAGACATAGCAATCAAACCAAAAGCTAATTAAACTATAATATGAAATAAGGCTCAAGATACAGTATACATCAGAGGCTAAAAGCATAGTTCAACATTTATACTTACCAGAAAATCCGTTGCCACTGAGATCCAATTCCTCCAACGGAACCCGTCCCTCCAGTAGTTGTGCATGTATCTCCCCATAGAGCTCATTCTTACCAAGCCCCGAAACTTGATGATTTGGCAAACTGGAAAAGGATGGAAGCTGGGCTACTCGTGAGCTACTCGTACTCGACTCGCAAGATAGATCGACTCGATCCGATTTTTTAGAGTTTGAGCTCGAGTCGAGCTACTCGAATAATTAACCGACCCGAGCTCGAGTTTTAAAATATATTAATCGAGTAGCTTGCGAGCTTAATTGAGCTTGATTAAATAATTATTTAATTAATTATAAAATATTATTTTTCATAATTTAAAAAATATTATTCGAGTCGAGTATTAGATGATTCGAGCTCGATCTTTCCATATTTCATTAAAAATTAAATGAATTCTAGGAAAATAATCGAGCTTACGAGCTGAGTCGAGCTGTATCGAGTACTTAGCGAGTCGAGTTCGATCTTGCTTTTTTAAGGCTCGATCGAGCTCGAGCCGAGTTTCGAGCCTGAACTTTTTTAGTCGAGTTGAGCTCAAGCCCTAGATCCACTCGACTCGGCTCGATTACACCCCTAGGGTGAACAAATCCCTGGGGCTGCTGCATATAAACGGGCTTAGATAAATGGCCATGGAGAAAGGCATTCTGAATATCGACCTGGCGAAGCGACCAACCCTGCAAAATGGCATGGACAGAAGAAGACGAATACTGACCGGTTTAACGACCGGACTAAATGTCAGTGAAATCAACCCCTTCGGCCTCATGAAAACCCTTGGCCACAAGGCGGGCCTTACGACGCTCAAAACGCCCATCAACATGACGTTTAGTGCGATAAACCCATTTAGTGCCAACAATATTCATACGAGGATGCAGAGGAACAAGATCCCAGGTCTGGTTGCGCAACAACGTGTCAATTTTCTCTCTCATAGCATTACACCAATTCGGGTGTTTGGAGGCTTCAGTGTAAGAAGTAGGGTCCACAGAGTCGGTATAAGCAACAAGGTCTTAGGAAGCGGGTGACGGATAAAGTCAGGCCGAGATATAGGTTTGAGGGAGTTGGTTTTGGTTTGAGTAATCATTGTATGAGTGGGAGGAGGTGAGGAAGGAGACGAGTCTGGGGAGGCCGAGGCCGAAGTGTACGCAGGGGATGTGGGTGGTGAAGGCTCGGGAGCGGGAATCGGAGGGGGTGAAGCCGGGTTGGAGGGATCCGGAATGGAAGGTGGATGTTGCATAGGTGCTGGCAGGAAGATAGAAGCGGGACAGTGAGATTATCAAGCGTGGGTTTGGTGGGCGAAGGTGTATAGGGAAAGACGGATTCATCAAAAACCACGTGGCGAGCAATATAAATACGGCAAGAGGCAAGGTCCATGCATTTGTAGCCGTGGTGGGAAGGACTATAGCAGAGAAAAATGCAAGTTTTGGAGCGGAAATCGGTTTTGTGGGGTTGTAGGGACGGAGATGGGGCCAGCACACACAACTAAAGACGTGAAAGAATGTATAGTCAGGGGACCGATGGAAAACCATTTCAAATGAAGACTTATCCTTGAGGACTTTGGCAGGAAGATGGTTGATGATATAAGTGGCGGTGATGAAGGCATCCTCCCAATAGGTGAGTGGAAGGTTAGATCGGGCAAGAAGGGAGAGGCCGACCTCAGCAATTTGGTGATGGCGGCGCTCAATAGCACCAACTTGTTCGTGGGTGTGGGGACAGGAAAGGCGATGTCGGATGCCAAGAGAGGTGAGAAGAGTAGAAAATGCGACGGTACTCACCACCCCAGTCACTTTGGATGGATTTTAGTTTGGTATTAAACTAGACGTTCAATCATAGCAAGAAAGTCAGGGAAGATAGTTTCAACATCAGATTTATGTTTCAGGGGATAGAGCCATAGTACTTTGTGAAGTCATCCAAAAGCTGACATAATAATGGGAACCGTAATCGAGGGTTCCCCCAAACATCAGAGTAGATCAGGTCCAAAGGAGCAGTAGAGGTGAATTCAGAAGTGTATAACGGGAAGCGGTGACTTTTAGCCAACTAACACGGGGCACGGACAGAAGGTGACGGCTTAGTAGGAGTGAAGGTAGGAAGGCGTTTTAAGGCTTGACGGAGTACGGAATAAGAACAATGACCGAGACGCTGATGCCACGTGGTGGATGGGGTCATGGAGGAGGCCAGAGCAGGAGCAGAGAGAGGGTGAAGTGGGGTGGAGAAGTGATATAGGCCATCTTTTACAAATCCCCTAAGGTGGGTGTGACCGGAGTAATCTTTGACAAGGAAGTAAGACCCATGAAACTCAAAATATACGGAATTATCCGAAGCAAATTTATGTATAGATATGAGGTTTCTGGTGATGGAAGGTGTAACCAGAATATTAGATAAATGAAATGACTCGGAATGGGAATATATTGAAGAAGAACCATAATGAGTAATAGGTAAACATGTACCGTCGCCTACATGCACTTTGTCGGGCCCGGCATAGGGTGCAGATGAGAGGGTGAGATTGTGACGGTCATGAGTGAGATGATGAGTGGCACCAAGTATCAGCAATCCAATCAGAGCCATGATGTGTGTATAAAGAAACCGCATATGATTGGGAAACCCGAGGTGGTGGTGACCGAGAGGACGAGAGGTGAGATGATCCATAGCGGTAGGGACATGACGGAGCAATATGGTTGGCCTGATAACAAATTTGATAGGAAACGGGCGCAGCATCATGATGGTGGCGACGCCCCCATTCTCGAAAAGGATTGGAGCTACGGTGATGGGCTGCGGTGGTAGCAAAGGCGGTTGTCGGAACAGCAACAGGATGATCGTACATTGCTGGAGAGGAGGAAAGCTGTAACAAAATTTGTTTTTTTTAAAATGTTGTAAACAATCCCAGTTAGTGTCAAGTACCAGGCTAGCAGGTGAACGGCAGCGGAAAAACCTATTCACCAATTTGTAAAAGATTTGTGGAAGAATAATCAAACTTGTATTTTACAAATTCATCCACGGCATCAACTAGGTGCAATTTGTAGCAACTTCAGCTAACAGAGACGACAGCAACAAGGGTCGGTGATTTGATTTTTTTTTTTTTTTTTTTTTGGAAAAGCTTTTTGATGCGAAGAGTAGATCAGGGATAGGGACGCGAATCTCCCGTTGTTCCTCGAGTAGCTCAGTGGTAGAGCGGTCGGCAACAAGTTCTGTGAATTGTGTTTTTTTTTTTTGATTGATGGAGGAAGAGGATCAGGAACGCAGAAGAGGGGTAGGGTTTGGTAACATCAGCGTAATACGAGAAAAAGAAAAATCGACATGTTCCGATACCATATAAGGATTTAAAATAATTGTACTTCATTAGTTCAACCGAATGGAGTGTGTACAATTATATAGGCCTTCGTAACTTAGCCTCCAAGTAATAATTAAATAAATACAAATAATAAGATAAATAGTCAAACATCTAGATTATTCTCGACATGTGCAACATGTATTTTCGGGTTATACCAAGTAGTGAGTTATGATTATTTCTCATTCCCTCTCTTACACACACTAGAGGTGTGTAGTTGTGCGTTGGATTAATTATAACCCTCCACATGATATAATTCGAAAATACTCGTTGCATCATAACAGTTCTCCCAAATATATATATTGTCCCTATCATCCCTGTTGGTAATTTAAGTGTTACCATGTACATTTATTGTAATCGGGGTTTGGTACAAAGATGGGTGAACTCGGAATGCTATAAATGAGTTTGGAGATACGGAGTGTATGCTCATATAAGTATTTACGAGTTTACGGATTTAAATGATCAAGTATAGTTCGGGAAAATCGCTTAAATGACTGAAAATCCACTTAAAGGACCAAAATCTGTGTTTGGGAAAAACGGGTGACGAGCGGCCGCTCGTCACCACGTGCGCCCGCCCGTGGGGTTTTTACGTGTATAAATTTGAACGAGAGAGTTTGGTCGGTTTTTGGCTTTCACGGGGCGGCCACGGCGCCCGCCCGTGGCCCGAAATTCGAAGTGATGTGTTTTTTCACTCTTTTCAACTGTTTTTTGTATGCACCTTGTTTCCAAAGGTTGCATACATAAAATAGGTCGTTTTTCCACCAATATAAATGATCTTTTTAAGTGCTTTAAACTGATAAAAATTACAAGAAAGATAGCACATTCATCTTTGAGAGTTAAAACACTTATATACTATCTCCAAGAGCATTCTTCATATTTTTGGTGCCTAAATATGAAGGGAAAACGTAGTCTTATCTCACAAAAGTATTTGTGACACATGCGTTTCGTAAGGGGCAAATAACTTTTGTAGGAAAGTGTTTTCACGATTCTACGTTCATATCAAGTTATCAAATTTTTCAGCGTTTTCTGAGTTTTCTGCGTGTTGATTGACATTGTTGTTCCCTTGTAAGCCATATTTATACAACAATCCCCGGGCACAACTGCACACATGATTTAAAATGACTAATATGAATGCCTTCCCCATGCACACCAATACTCGTACATAATCACATTTTCACATTATTCTCACAAATTGCCACTTTTCTCATATATTTTCGAAATTCAATTTGCACAAAACAACAACTATCGATCTATCTATCACATTATTTCGCATTCACATATTACATTGAGTCCGTATTAATAGTTACAATAAACCACAACATTACGACATCGACATGAACTGTCGTCACGACGGCATCACACTCCTTTTTCCTTACAGTTTCATTATGTTTTCACATTAATCAAAAAATGATAAAGTTATAGATAAGTAGGTTCACTTATAATGATAAGTGAATGTGGTATTGCCAAGTGTTATAATTCTATTTCATAATGTTTTAGACCATTGGATGGTGTGTTTAGAATCCCAAGGAGGATATATTAGATTTTTCTCTTGGTGATATAAGGTGTAATGCTTGTACTGTGTTAGCCATGGAATTCAATCAATGAATTACACTAAATTCTCTTCACCATAAATCTTCAAGTTGGTATCAGAGCCACCGTAGCTCAGTCTGATGGAGCCAACGCCACCATCATCAGCTTCAGGCCAAGAAACCGGCCAGACCAGTACTGTTTCTATGGCATGCAGCTCCAACAGTCTTCAACATGACTGGTGCTTATCCTAGCCTCATAGCTTTTCCGTTTGTAGTTTCTGGTAGTATACCACTATCACCGACCAGTGGATTTATGCAGAGCTCTTTCCTAGTTGGATTCATGGAAAATCCAATCTCTCGGATCTCACCTCTTGCTTTCAGACCTGGATTTCCATCTCTGGCCCCTATGAACACACTTGGAGGTAATCTCAATCAAGCTTGCTCAGTTAAATTAGATAGCTAGGAACAACTATCTACTGTGGAAATTTACTGTCCTATCTGTAATTAGAGGCCATAAATTAGAAGGATTCCTGTTTGGGAAACATCCTTGCCCATCAAAATATCTAGGAGTTCTTAATGTGACCTCTTCTACTATAATCCCTGTGAACCCTGCGTTTGATGAATGTATGGCAAATGATTCCTTGTTGACCGGTTGGTTATTAGCTTCTTTGACATGACAAGCTTTGGTAGAAGTAGTAGGGTGCACTACTTCTCATGAAATCTGGAAAACTTTGGAGCTGTTGTTCAACAATCAGTGTGAGGCTCATATGCTCGAGTACAACGATGAATTAACCAAGGCAGAAAAAGGATCTAAGAGCATAGCAAACTATTTGGCCCAAATAAAACCTATTCTGATAAGTTGAGTGCTGCAGGGTACCTCATTACCTGATCAGAACTTATTTTGGCAACTTTTGTGGGATTAAGCAAGGAGTATGAGTCTGTTATTGTCAATCTGACAGCTAGAATTGGAGCTTTGTCATGGCCAGAAGTACAAGCACAACTAATCACCCATGAAAGACCGATAGCTAGGTTGGAGTGGATCAAATCAAAAAGGAGGAAGGTCTAGAGGTAGTGGTAGAGCAGGTTACAGTAACAATGTTGTTAGACCTACATGTCAACTGTGTAACAAATCTGGGCATAATGTGATTGAGTGTTGGGACAGGTTTGACACCAACTTCAATCCTCCTCCAAGTCAAGGAAATCAGGGCAATTCTCAATCTCCTGTTGCATACTTGGCTGACCCTGAAACTCTAAATGATCCAAATTGTTATGTAGACAATGGTGCTGCCCGCCACATTACATCAGATCTTGGTAAAATTCACCTGGGGAATGAGTACAATGGCTCAGAAACTGTGGGTGTAGGTAATTTCTCTCAACTTAAGATTTCTCATCTTGGTTCTACTTCATTTCCTGTCTTTAGTTCCACTTTACACTTAAATCACATACTACATGTTCCCACAATCACCAAAGATCTTGTTAGCATTTCTAAATTGACTTCTGATAATCCTGTTTGTGTGGAATTTAATAATCTTGGTTGTATTGTCAAGGACAAAACCACAAGTCAAACTCTGCTACAAGGTAAAGTGGTCAATGGACTGTACCAGTTGCCTCTACCCCATCATCAGAAATCCATTAAATCCAGAAGTAATTCCTCCATTTCCAGCATCAAGTCTCCCTCTTCTCAGTAGATTGTTTCATGGAATCCTAGATCTTTTGTCAGTAGTATAACTAGACCTAATAGTGATGTCCTATGGCATAGGAGGCTAGGATATCTTTCTGTTAAAACCTTCTGTCAGGTTATGAAAGATTGTAATGTTTCTTTTAGTAATGAAATGAACTTTTGTGATGCCTGTCAATATGGAAAAAGCCATGCTTTACCTTTTACTAGCTCAGAAATTGTTACTATTTTTCCTCTTGAATTGATACACATAGATTTATGAGGGCCAGCACATGTTCAGTCGATCAATGTCTGGTTTCACCTACTACATACATTTTTTTTTATGATTATACCCATTTTACCTGGATTTATCCTTTAAAACTTAAATCAGATGCTTTACAAGCTTTTCTGCACTTCAAAAAACTTGTTGAAAACCAGTTCTCATCAAAAATTAAAATTGTGCAATCTGATTGGGGAGAGAATAAAGGTCATTTGTTCCTATGTTAAAAGACTTTGCATAAACTTTAGACATTCTTGTCCTCACATCCATGAACAAAATGGAAAAGCTGAGATAAAACGTTGGCACATTACTGAGTTAGGACTAACTTTAATGGTACATGCAAAAATGCCACTTAAGTTGTAGTGGGAAAGTTTCCAGAAGTCTGTCCTTATCATTAATTACATGCCAACACATGTTTTAAACAATCTGTCACCATTTGAAAAACTCTTCAAACTTCAGCCTCCTTATACACATCTTAAGGTGTTTGGATGTGCATGTTTTCCTTTTCTTAGACCTTACGACAGACATAAGTTTTATTTTATGCTAAAAATTGTGTTTTTATTGGTTTTAGCGACAGTCACAAAGGATTTAAGTGTCTGGACCCTTCTGGTAGAATTTACATCTATAGGCATGTCGTATTCAATGAGGAAGAATTCCCTTATCAACTAGGGTTCCCACAATCAGTTGATCCATCCTCACCTTCACCTTCAACTCCCAGTAATTCTGTATCTCTTGATTCCTATCTATTCTGAGTATTTCAATTCTTCGATCATTCAGATACCTCCTCATCTGAGCCTACCACACCTATCACTATGTCTCTTGCATCTGATTCTACCACACCTCATCACACTCCAGAACATAGTCTCAATAGCAAACATGATTCTCCTAATCCTTCACCTGCACTACAAGAATCTTCCTCTGATCATCAATCTTAATCACCCTCACTTGAACCAGTCCTTCCACTACTTGGCCATCCTATGCAAACCAGATACAAAAGTGGTATTTTCAAGCCTGAAACCTATTCCTATCTAGCTTCAGCATCCCCTTCATCCAAACCAGAACCTACCACGGTGATTGAAAAGAATAAGATATGGGATCTTGTTCCACCTTCCAAGCATCAGAAGCTTATTGGGAACAAGTGGATTCCAAATTGAAACTGAATCCAGATGGCACAGTCAACAAGCATAAAGCTAGACTTGTTGCTCAAGGCTTCAATCAAAATTATGGGATAGACTTTCATGATACCTGCAGTCTTGTCATTAAAACCTCCACTATCAGGGTTATTATGGCCATTGTTGTTCATTTTAATTGGGACATTCAGCATATTGATGTAAATAATTCTTTTTTGAATGGAAGGTTGCAGGAAGCCATTTTTATGCCTCGGCCAGTTAGATTTGTTGACCCTGCAAAGCCACATCATTTGTGTCATCTGAGAAAGGCTCTATACGGATTAAAACAGGCCCCAAGAGCATGGTTTGATGCTCTCAAAACCTATCTTTTGTCACTGTGTTTTAAGCAAACAACTACTGATACTTCCTTGTTTGTCTTTAAAGATTAGAAAGTTACATTGTATGTACTCATTTATGTGGATGACATTCTAGTCACACGAAACTCTAATGCTGCCATTTCTGCTTTTATTCACAAACTGGATCAGAAGTTTGCACTCAAATCCTTAGGTTCAGTCGGTCTCTTCTTGGGGATTGAGGCTTATAGGGATGTCTCTGGTCTGTACCTAACCCAGGGTCACTATGCTACCTAGCTTTTGCACAAACTTGGCATGGACAATATCAAATCTTGCATCACTCCTATGGTCTCTCACAAGGAGCTTATCCCAAATTTTGGACCCTTGATGACTGATCCTACCCTGTATAGAAGTACTATTAGGGCCTTGTAGTATTTGACCCTCACTAGACCTGGTATTACATACAGTGTGAATACCCACAGTCAATTTAATTATAGCATCACCAATAGAGATTCACTGGCAGGGGTGAAAAGGATTCTTAGATATGTGAAGGGCACCTTACACCAGGGGTTGCAGTTTCAACCTTCTGCTCATTTACATGTACATGGGTATTCATATGCTGATTGGGCCACCTCTCCTCATGATAGGAACTCAGTCATTGGCTATTGCATCTAATTGGGCACTTCTCTCAACTCTTGGACATCAAAGAAACAACATATGTTGTCCAGATCTAGCACTGAAGCAAAGTATAGATCATTAGCTCAAGCTGCTGCTGAAGTCACATGGTTGAAGTTTTTGCTGGCTGAATTACATATCCCTCTATCTCAGACTCCGATTTTATGGTGTGACAACGCTAGTGCTACATTTCTAGCTCATAATCCCATGTTCTATGCTAGAACTAAACACATTGAAGTGGATGTCCACTTTGTTCGAAATCAAGTGCTAGCCAAGTAGCTTTTTGTCAAATATGTACCATCTCACTCTCAACTAGCTGATACTCTGACCAAACCTCTTGGAGCAACTACATTTGCTCCTGCCGGCCAAACTCAACTTAATGGAATTCAATCAATGAATTACACTGAATTCTCTTCACTGTAAATCTTCAAGTCAGATTGAATATTGACATCGTATAGATCACGAATTTCCACATTGGCTTCTATTTCAAAGATTTATAATTCTCAAGATTCTCATGAATCATCACAGACTCATGAGTCAAATATTCACATCATTCAAGATTTTCATAGAATAAATTAATAACAACCTAATACAATCGATATTAATCACCCTTACCTAAAGTCCTCTCTCCCGTTGATGCATTTTAGCAAATTGCATTCTCCTAATTAATGGATTCCTACGAAAGAGATCTAACCACACATCCAAAATTTTATTATTCTATTTGTGGATACACTTCCTCAAATATCTGAGAGGATCCTGGCTCGTAGTGAATGTATCATCACTCTAAGTTTTATTTACATGCATTACTTATGGTGTATTAAAAAGATAATCTAAAGGATATAGTTTTTTAATGTATATTTTTAACGGTCAAGATTAGAAACGGGATCATCCTTTTAAATGACGCAACTGCAGCGCAGTCACTCTCATTTTCTCTATCTTGCTAATATTTTTTCCAACTCAAACGAAAATTTATTTCAATTTTTCAGTCATTACAGATGTTAAACCTTATAGCTGATGCCCACCAATTTTCATTAACATATTCGTTACTTGCATTATAAAGAGGATTTTTTTTTGGCAATCATACTTTCTTTTGTTTTCAATTATTTATTATTGCTAAACATTAATTATATAAATTCTTATTACTAATAAACTCGATTCATTTACTTTTATTGTTGGCATTTTTGGATAGCTCATCACCAATGGAAAATTCAAGAGCCCAGTGCATAGGGTTACTGCACAACAACAGAACGGCCCAAGAGTAGCTGCTGCATGCTTTTTTCTACCAAGCAAAAATAATGAAAATAACGAGATTATTTCTTGAAAATGTCCGTCCGAATGCACTTAAAGATTTTTTTTATTTATAAATTTGGAAAATAATAAATACTTTATATCTTGTTACAATATGTGTCACTAGACTCACTACATACGTTTAGACTATCAATCAATTAGTTGGAGTGATTTCACTGTGATCAATTGCTTACAAGTGTCAGTGACACAATGTTGTGCCACGATCATTTTATATAAAAGGTGTTGAACTCGAGAATAATTGTAAGTCACTTATTTTTATTACTTTTACCTCATATGCCTCTTCATTTATATTTGACTACTTACTTTTTCAGAATAATATATATCGCCATTTTTTGGGGTAACTCCTTTAAAATACATTTAAAAAAAATAGTTTGTTTCATACATCCTACTTTTTCAATCTATAATCTATATAGACCGCCCAAAATAATGCGATACCGTGCTATTTATAAACTCAAACCGTGCTAGTTTTTACGGAATACCGTGCTATTTCACACGGTAAAACACGGTACCGTGCTATTTCACAAAATAAGATTATACACGGTAGCTCAAACAACCCCTTTCCCCACTTCTCTGAAAACCCTCAACCCACCTTCAAGAACCGCGTTCCCTCTCCTCTGAGGGACCTGGATCCTCTGTTGTATCTGTCTGTGGTGTCCCATGCTGTGATAAGGCAATTGTTCCAAAACGACGTCGTTTTGGAACAAATGAAAAAAAAAAAAAAAAAAAAGCAGCGGCTCAAAACGACGTCGTTTTGAGCCGGATACACTTGCACGGCAGTGCTGTGATTGGGGGTTCTCGGCAGAGGATCCCAATTCTCCTCTGAGCTCTGTCACTGCTCGCTCCGGCACCACTCATCCTCCAAAAATAAGCCTTTTTCTTCTTCTTCACATTTTACAAGTATAGAAATCATCTTTCTTTTCACCATTTCGGGGATGAAATGTTGTGGGCAATCTTCTTCAACCTCTCCGGATATAGGTGTCGGGCAATTTCCGGCAAGAAGATTAACCAAAAAAATCAACTATTGGATTAGTTAAACACCGTTTGCTGTTGAATTTGCTATCGGTCAGTTTTTTCTATTCGATTTACCTTCGATTTTATGAATTGGGTTTTTTTCTATTTGATTTACCTCAGTTTTATTACCTTTGATTTTATTGATTTTTGGGACCAACCCTTCTGAATCTATTCTTGGATTTTTTAAATTCAATTTTGAAGCTTGGATTCATTCTTTCTGCATATGTTTTTTGTAATAAAAGTACAAAATGGCATTTGGTCGTCTACTCCATCTGGCACGTTTGAACAAGCTAAATCCTTTTGTGGCACCTGTATGAGATGCTTAGCTGTTCAACGAACATGTGAGAAGCCTTATTTCACTCGTTTCTTAGTTGGACTTTTGTTATAATTACTTAAGTTGCATATTGTAGCTAAAAGGATGCTATTTAATTTGATAACCCCCTGTAGTATCAGTTAACTTGGAGGGTGGGGGGATCAAAGAAAGATACATAAAGCTGAAGTCTAGAGACTTGGAAGGTCATTTATGAATAATAATCTTTTATCTATGATTGTATGAGTTGATTATACATGACGAGTTCTTAGTCTCCTTGTGTAAGTGAATTCGAACAAATTCTCTGTAAGTGAATTCTAGTGAGTAAAGATTACATCTTAAAATTTAGACGGTGAATGTCATCTTTGTAATCATCATCATCATTGTTGTTATTGTTAAATTTAGATGGTGAATGTCATCTTTGTAATCATCATGATTAATTATTGTTGATGTTGTCGTTGTTATACCGTGGTTAATGTGATTTCATGTATAGATGGCGGGGCCTCCCGGTGCATGGGTTATTCGTCCGGAGGATAGATACACAATAACATACGATTACAGGGGCGGAAAAGGGCGGTTCAAAAAACTCAAAGCTGCACTTATCTCTCATAAAGATGCTAACTTGATTGACCAAATATTGAAATCCCCATTAGGACACATATACAAAGCTATGGAGAACTTTAATTACTCATCCACGGTTGTGCATCAGTTGCTTATTAGATCGGTATATTCAGATAGAAATGACGAGCTCAGATTTCGTTTTAAAGATACCATATGTCGTTTATGTAATATTCCGATTTTCGGGAAAGGGCAGACGTGTCATTTTGCGAAAACGAAATATTGGGTTCGGTTCCTTTTATTCGGAGTTTAAGTATGTGTTAAATTATATATATATAATTCGAGATATATGTATATAATTAAGGAAGAAAATCTGATTAGTAAGGGTAAGTAAGGAAAAATAAGGATTAGGTAAAATTTTGGGATTTTCCTATTTAAGGAAGATAAACCCCAAACAGTTTTCCCTAATTATTTTCATCAGATTTTCTCCACCTCCAAACTTATTTCCTGCGTGTGAGAGCAAGTTAGGGCTGAGGGTTTTGTTCATCGGTTGCTAAAGCGATTCTTGACGGTTTTCAGATCAGAGTCGAGCACCGGAATCGTTTTGAAGAGAGCAACGTTTTGACATCAGAAAGTTGCAGCTTTGTTAAGGTATGTGTGAGCCCTAATTGTAACACCCCGATTTTCGCAATGTTGTTTATACAAGGACATTATAGACATTTCTAAATAATTGTCACGGTAATTATTATTATTATTATTATTATTATTATTATTAGTTTGTTTGCTTACATATAGGCAGGAGACTATATCATCTAGAAAATGTTGATAGCGACTTTGATAATATATCATGATACTAGTGTAGTAGTTATGATAAATGAGATAGTTTTAAAATATAAATTGAGATTATTCTTTTTGGCAGCCCAACTCCACACATGGTGATCTCAACTAATAGTAGGAGGAGTATTAAATTTCACTAATTTCCTAGCATATTTACTGTTTATTATTCCACCAAAGATGACAACGGAAGAAATTTCAATAAATAAGAAACGGATGTCTTTATTACCTCTTAGAACTCCAAACTTCGACATGGCACTTGTTGTATAAATACTTAGTTTCTTTTATAATTATAAAGCATGATATATATAATGATGTCCTCTTTCAATTTCCGTAGTTTGATAGCTGAAACCGCTGCCATGTTCAGCCACCATTCTATTTTAACCACCCCATATCCATTTTCAGAGCAACTACACCACCATCATAAGGGCCGCTTATATCACCTTCTATCACCAAATTCACCATGAGAGTCTGATCGTTATATTCATGCAAACCCCAAATGCTATTACCGTCATAATCTCTAAGGGCATCGAAGCAATCTACTAGCTAATTAACAGGTAGTCTTCATCGAGTCGTCGACACTTTCGTAGTTGCCCCAAAAGAAACAACCCGGGTGAAACTAAGATTTGATTCCGTCGTTCTGCGGGTAAGAAGTTAAGAACGTGACTACTTTATCTATGGTGACTTTTAGTTAAAGGGATGGATCGACGAGTGTCTGTTGGAATCGTTAACTTGTGAAAAATGGAACTTATTAAAGTGAGTTGTTTGCTGAAAGATCGAAGAAGCTGGACAAGGGTTTGGGGAAGGTAGTACGTCAGAAATAAAAATGATTATACGTGAAATGATTTGGGAAATGAAGTTGTGTTACCTTAGAATGAAGGTCGTCAATCATAACAAAGGTTTTCTTATTTTATGAGGATTAAATCTCACATGTCTCTGTCAAGAAGATTGCGGGGCATTTTCTTTGAAAGCCGCTACAAGTGATACTCGGATGATAAGTGAGTCTTTTATTTTGATATAAAGCCAAAAGTGTGTTTTATTTTATTTTCAAGCATTTTATATATAGTGAATATAACTTTTAAACTCGAAGTCGTTTTAATAATTTCTTAAAAATTACTAAAGAAAATGTTTAATTAATAATCGATTGTTTTGAGCTAGTGCACATCTTTTTAAACAAATAAAATGATACTTGAAATTGACGGATAATACTTGCTCGCTCGCTCGCTTGCTCGCTGACACGAAAGTGTCAAGGCTCTGGTGGCTAGGGAGATTCGAGTTACTGCTCTTGGAGAACGTCTAGTCACCGGTCTCGGGGCCTCTTGACTCGAAGTCTTTCCGACAGTAGCTAGAGTGCTCGCTCGTAAGAGTGGGGACGGTACCTTTTCCCCGAAGATTCATGCTACGGCCCGGGAAAGCAAGGGCGACGGTTGGTGCGTGGGTCCTAGGGCATGGATAGGGTTGGGCTGGAGCCGTGTAGGAGGTTTGCACGGTGAAGGTTGATTCTTTTCCCCGACAATCGGCCGGAGTTGTCGGGCATGGCTAGTTCTTGTGGAGTGCGGTTGAAATCCCCGGTAAAAATGGTGTTAGGGCGGTACTTGACTCATCGGCTCGGCCAAAGCCGGGTGCTTGTAAAATAAACTCGACATGTTTTCTTTTAATGCTCGTGCACTATAAACTTTTAAAATTGACTTATTATCTCTTGTCTTACTAACTCGTTTTGCAAGATTAATAATGGTTTCCGCTGCAAAGTTTTATAAAAGTTGTTTTTATATTTATATATATATATATATATATATATATATATATATATATATATATATATTTATATATAGTATAACACTTGCACACGTGGCTCATACCACCCTTTGCTTTGACGCCTCGTTTTCCATGTTTCTCTTTTTTTTTTTTTTTTTTTTTTTTTCCTTCCATAATTATAAATACGAGTTTTTGAGGTTTACGGGGAGTTAATGATCGAGGGGGAATGAATATTATAAGAGATGTTTGATCGAGATCCGAGGAAATTGAAATTAATGTTTTTGGTTGGTATCTCGGTTTATTTTAAGGAGTTTTTTTTAAATAATTTTATGGTTTGTAATATTTTGTAATGGAAATAATTATTGGATTGATGTAAAATTAACTTGTGGATTTATTATGTTAAATCGTGGATTTAGTAGATTATCTTGGGATTTTTAGTCTAGTTATTGAAGTCGCGGCGAGAGCTTCGCAACCCCTCCTAGAATGACCCCAGTGGACCTAGGGGTCGGGAGTAGGGTATTACAGGTGGTATCAGAGCTCCGAGGTTAAGTTTCTCGGGAGTTCTACAAGGAGATATAAGTTTGACAAGTAAGATTTTCTGATCTAGCCGAGTTAAGAAGATGGAATGACAAATCAAAAGGTTAGGAAATCAACTTCTAGAATTGGTTTAGTGAAATGATTATTAGAATTTGGGAATGATCTTGTGGAACTAGAAAGACGATAAGATATGAATTTCTTAGAATATAAGTCGTGATATTTATACACTATCCATACTAAGTTTTAATATTTTGATTCAGGGTTAGGACATGTGTTTCACATACGGCATATATATGATTTTTAAAAAAAAAATAACGCTTTAACTAAGTTAATGTTTTTGAGATTATAATTTATTTCAACATATCATCTAACTATTTTGAAATAGTATATTCAATTATTATATTTTATTCTATTTTCGAAGTGTTAAGAATTTATATGTTTGAAAAATATTGCATAAACTTTTATGCTTTTAAGGATGGTAAAATTAAAAATTTGTTATACTCATTATCTCTTAACTTCTAAATGAGCTCTTTCATTTGTTTTATATTTTGGTTGATTATCAATATTTACGATAAATGTCAGTAGCTATATTCTTTTTCGTATTAAAAAAAATAAAATAAAAATAAAGTTAGGTTGTTTTTTTGACACTAAGTTCAAATAATATATATGTTTTCTTTTTCTTCAAGTTTTGAGGTTATTGTAGTTCAAAAAAAAAAAAAAAAAAAAAAAGTTTTTCTTTCCCATTCTTCAATTATTATTTTGATCATCATTATTATTTTTTTTATTTTATTTTATTATTCTATTTTGGGTCAAAGGATATCGATACAAAAACGAGAAAACACAAGTCTTTTATTCATTGGATCATATAGGGAATTTTGGGTTACATTATTTAAAGGTCATGGTTGTGTTTTGGGGTTATCTTTCATTCATGGAATATCTTGTAGAGTAAGGCTAATGACATTTTAGGCTGGCTCGTAACCCACAGGTCCTAGGATCGTAACCTAACTCTAATACCTTTAGAAGTTTGAGGGTATCTAAAGTTGAGTAAGACTTTTCGGATCACTAAACAGATTTGGGATATAAGGAGGGCCAGATACGGTGTTAGTGGAGGGAAGTTCGAGGACGAACTTCTTTAGAAAATGTTGATAGCGACTTTGATAATATATCATGATACTAGTGTAGTAGTTATGATAAATGAGATAGTTTTAAAATATAAATTGAGATTATTCTTTTTGGCAGCCCAACTCCACACATGGTGATCTCAACTAATAGTAGGAGGAGTATTAAATTTCACTAATTTCCTAGCATATTTACTGTTTATTATTCCACCAAAGATGACAACGGAAGAAATTTCAATAAATAAGAAACGGATGTCTTTATTACCTCTTAGAACTCCAAACTTCGACATGGCACTTGTTGTATAAATACTTAGTTTCTTTTATAATTATAAAGCATGATATATATAATGATGTCCTCTTTCAATTTCCGTAGTTTGATAGCTGAAACCGCTGCCATGTTCAGCCACCATTCTATTTTAACCACCCCATATCCATTTTCAGAGCAACTACACCACCATCATAAGGGCCGCTTATATCACCTTCTATCACCAAATTCACCATGAGAGTCTGATCGTTATATTCATGCAAACCCCAAATGCTATTACCGTCATAATCTCTAAGGGCATCGAAGCAATCTACTAGCTAATTAACAGGTAGTCTTCATCGAGTCGTCGACACTTTCGTAGTTGCCCCAAAAGAAACAACCCGGGTGAAACTAAGATTTGATTCCGTCGTTCTGCGGGTAAGAAGTTAAGAACGTGACTACTTTATCTATGGTGACTTTTAGTTAAAGGGATGGATCGACGAGTGTCTGTTGGAATCGTTAACTTGTGAAAAATGGAACTTATTAAAGTGAGTTGTTTGCTGAAAGATCGAAGAAGCTGGACAAGGGTTTGGGGAAGGTAGTACGTCAGAAATAAAAATGATTATACGTGAAATGATTTGGGAAATGAAGTTGTGTTACCTTAGAATGAAGGTCGTCAATCATAACAAAGGTTTTCTTATTTTATGAGGATTAAATCTCACATGTCTCTGTCAAGAAGATTGCGGGGCATTTTCTTTGAAAGCCGCTACAAGTGATACTCGGATGATAAGTGAGTCTTTTATTTTGATATAAAGCCAAAAGTGTGTTTTATTTTATTTTCAAGCATTTTATATATAGTGAATATAACTTTTAAACTCAGAAGTCGTTTTCGAATAATTTCTTAAAAATTACTAAAGCAAAATGTTTAATTAATAATCGATTGTTTTGAGCTAGTGCACATCTTTTAAACAATAAAATGATACTTGGAATACTTGCTCGCTCGCTCGCTCGCTCGTGACACGAAAGTGTCAAGGCTCTGGTGGCTAGGGAGATTCGAGTTACTGCTCTTGGAGAACGTCTAGTCACCGGTCTCGGGGCCTCTTGACTCGAAGTCTTTCCGACAGTAGCTAGAGTGCTCGCTCGTAAGAGTGGGGACGGTACCTTTTCCCCGAAGATTCATGCTACGGCCCGGGAAAGCAAGGGCGACGGTTGGTGCGTGGGTCCTAGGGCATGGATAGGGTTGGGCGGAGCCGTGTAGGAGGTTTGCACGGTGAAGGTTGATTCTTTTCACGACAATCGGCCGGAGTTGTCGAGGCATGGCTAGTTCTTGTGGAGTGCGGTTGAAATCCCCGGGTAAAAATGGTGTTAGGGCGGTACTTGACTCATCGGCTCGGCCAAAGGCCGGTGCTTGTAAAATAAACTCGACATGTTTCTCTTTAATGCTCGTGCACTATAAACTTTTAAAATTGACTTATTATCTCTGTCTTACTAACTCGTTTTGCAAGATTAATAATGGTTTCCGCTGCAAAGTTTTATAAAAGTTGTTTTTATATTTATATATATATATATATATATATATATATAGTATAACACTTGCACACGTGGCTCATACAAATACTTTGTTTGACGCCTCGTTTTCCATGTTTCTCTGTTTTGTTTTTTTTTTTTTTTTTTCTTCCATAATTATAAATACAGGTTACAAGTTAATGATCGAGGGGAATGAATATTATAAGAGATGTTTGATCGAGATCCGAGGAAATTGAAATTAATGTTTTTGGTTGGTATCTCGGTTTATTTTAAGGAGTTTTTTTTGTAATTTTATGGTTTGTAATATTTTGTAATGGAAATAATTATTGGATTGATGTAAAATTAACTTGTGGATTTATTATGTTAAATCGTGGATTTAGTAGATTATCTTGGGATTTTTAGTCTAGTTATTGAAGTCGCGGCGAGAGCTTCGCAACCCCTCCTAGAATGACCCCAGTGGACCTAGGGGTCGGGAGTAGGGTATTACACTAATTCTGTTCATCTTCGAGTTTGATGGATTCAAACTCATCAATTCGTAGTCTTTATCGTTTAGAAGCGTGTGATCGAATCTAATCTAAGTTTGGATTTATCACACATGTTTCTGCGAGAGAGGGACGGTTTTAGGCTTTCTTGTTTTTCTGAGTTTGGACTTGGATTTAGCTGCTAAAAAGGTAAGAAGCTCTTCCTACAATATAATTATGGTTTGAAGTAGCTAGATCATGATTTTAAAGCGTTTTTATACCAAGGTTTTATCAAGATGTTGTTTATAGATTAAGGGTTGTTAGGACCTGAGAAAGTTATGTTTGAATTTTAAACCTTAATTCGTGATTAAATTACATTAATTAATTATGAACAAGCCTCGATTGAACTTCTGATTCGTTCATTTAAAACACCGAATGTACTCTTAAAAGGAGTTGAAGTTCGGATCCGTCGGAAGGGCATGAAAGGGCTTGTGCTTTGATGAACTAGAGTTCATCAATGTCTGTGTAATTGTTAAGATGTGATGTCTAGCTGTCTAAGTGAGGGAGTAGAGTTGTTAGGGTGAGTTTTATTCTGAAAACACTTAGGTGGTTAGTTAATTCACACTAATAGTTACATATGTGTAGATAAAAGCTAAAACGTCACTTATTCTTGGTTAGGCACTGATTCAAATCGGCGATGTGATACGTTCTTAAAAGATGGACAACGCTACTGGCTCAAAAGGCTGAAGGGTAGTGAAGGAAATCCATCGAACGTATATGCATACCGGGGAGATCCCGGGACTATCGGTGCTAATCACCGTAGTTGGCAAGTATATCTCGTGGTGGAATTTTCACCATGCTTTGTGTCCTTGAGTAATGATGTAACAAAGATAAGCTAAGTTAGAAACGTTTACTCACGACGTGTCGATGGGCACGTAGTGAACCCTAAATTGAGTCGGTCTCACTAAGATAACCGGAGCGGAAGGTTATTTATTCTTGATGGTGAGGTTATTCAACGCTCTGTAGTCTATACACATCCTTATGCTCCCATCTTTCTTCTTAACAAACAGCACTGGGGCTCCCCAAGGTGAAATACTAGGCTGAATTATATTCCTCTCCAGCATGTCCTTAAGCTGAGCTTTCAACTCCTTCAACTCAGCCGGTGCCATTCTATAGGATGCCTTAGCAACTGGTGCCGCTCCTGGTATCAACTTAATCTCGAATTCAATCTTTCTATTCGGCATGTTTCCTGGTAACTCTTCTGGAAACACTTCAGGATACTCCTTGACTACAGGGGTTTCCTCTAACTCAGGCTTCACTTGTTCCACATCCACTGCGTACAACAAGTAGCCTTCACACCCTTTCTGACAAGCTCTTATAGCCTTAACTGCTGAAATTATAGGGTGACGCTTCCTGCTAGGCTTGTAAACATTCCCTTGGTAAGTCTTATCTGATTTCCCCGGTACCTTAAAGGTTACTCTATTTTCTCTACAATCTAAGTGTACAAAATTCTCGGATAGCCAATCTATTCCAAGAATCACATCAAAATCTGAAAAGTCTAGAACCGTAATGTCACTCCTGCAACGATACGTTCCTACTCGTACATCCACTTGAGGTATCAACTTGGTTACCTTAGTCACTTTCCCTAAAGGTGTCGTTATTTCCAAAGAGTTTCTTAGAGGTTCCATTGGTAAGTTAAGCTTCTTAGCTACCTTAGTCGACACGAAAGTATTAGACGCTCCCGTATCAAACAACGCCGTAACTGCTAAGTTGTCTAATATTATTGTACCTAGGATGTGAATTCATTTATTTAAATACGAATACAACATGATTTAAATCGTGCTATAGAAGTACTCTAATAAATTAAAATAAACAATAAAGGTACCTGAAATAACATTATCGTCTGGCTCCGCTACCTCAGCATCCACTGCAAAGACTCGAACTGGGCGACTCGGGCCGCCTTTTCCACTTCCTTGCCTCGGAATATTCGAACTCCCCTTCGTTGGACACATCTTGGAAAAATGTCCTAGATCTCCACAGTAGTAGCAGCCGCCTGTATTAGCCTTACACTCGCCCGAATGGTTCCTGTTACACATAGGGCAAGGTGGTGCTCCGGTTGGAGGTTTACCCGCTGCAGGGGTTGTTGTTTTCTTAAAATTCTGTTGCGGTGCTCCCCGCCTGTATTAGCCTAGAAATTTTCCTAGATTATCTCTTATGTGTAATTAATTAATTATCTATTTGTTACATAATTAATGGAAAAATAAAGAGATTGATTTTTTGAGAATTATCTCTTATTTTGTGGGAAAAATATCTTTTCCTTATGGGAATAGGTTTTTGTGGTGTGAAAAGGATAACTCTCTTGACTAGTTATTTTCCTATATAAAAAGAGTTCATCCTAGCACAAAAGACACATTAATATAGCGCCAACATCAAATTAAAAGAAGAGAAAAATTAGTTTCTCGTTCTAGTCATTAAGAGAAGAAAAATCTAGGATTTTTCTTGGGTATATTCGAGGAGGTTTTACGGCGAGGATCGACGTCCACCAGTCGTCTCTAGGAGATACAATCCGGAAGATTGTGGCTTCTCCCTTTTGTTGAATTTCTCATCTCTTTCCGTTGAGGTAAATCTACTAACCTTTGTAGATTAGTTATTTATGTGGATCATATCGTGGTAAAATCGCATGCGAATTTATTCGTAGCTTCCGCTGTGCAAGATTGAGTGTCTCGATCGGTGCTCTGAATCAGATGACGATCCAATTATGGATCGGATCCGGATTCGGGTTTCTGTATATCCAGCATACATAAGGAAGATTGTTGTCGTCAGGGGGAGCGACAACTTCAAAACTATTTTAAGCATCTGGTCTTAAAACCAATGATTCTCTTTAAGACTTTAACCAAGTTTTTCCCACAGGGTTTTCTGAGGCAGTCAGTGCAGCACATAAAAACACATATGCCATGAACTATTTTCCTTGTCTAATTTTTCCCCACTGGGTTTTTCTAGCAAAATTAATAATAGTGCGTGACATATAAGTTATGCAAGTCATATCGAGTAATTAAATAGCTATATAATAGACTTGAAAAAGAATGTGAAAATTGATGTGCAACAGATCCGATCAACCGACAACCTGCCAGATTTATTTACCAAGACATTGTCAACTACAACATTTAAGAGACCGATGAAGAGCATTGTGCTGCAACGTTTGAAAGACCTTAATTGATTCTTGGTTCAGGGAGAGTAAACAAACATAGGTAAATATGTACTCTTTTTACTTAACTAAGATTTTTTCCTACTGGGTTTTTAGTAATGTTTTAATGAAGCATATCATATTTATTGTTTGTTGAATAATAGATATCCAAGGGAAAGTGTTATAAAAGATAAAAATATGTTTATCTATTATTCAAATTGATTTACAAGATTTTCTGGTTTATTAATTATAGTGTATTCATATTGTAATCTCTACTATAAATACTCCATGATACCAGTGAAATAATACACAACTTTTCCCTTCTTCTTTCTACGTTATGTTTATCTTTGTTTCTCTGTTATTAATTCTGTAACACTTTTACTATAGAACCCTAATCATAAAATGGCGTAATTACCATCATAATTATTTATTTCTACAATTAACCTGGAGAAATAAAATAAACGAATGATCGTTATTAATGCAAAACATATGTAGTAATGAAAAGTGGGTGGATGTATAATAAATTAAATGTAGAATGAAAAATGTAATTAATGTTTTATTGGTATTCTAAACGGACTTATATTATGTGACAAAACAAAAAACCTTAACGGACTTACATTTTCGGACGTAAGTAGTACATTTTGTTTGAATAATAAATATAATAGGGAAATCGCTTTTTTTTTTCTAATTTTTTATAGAGTCCGACAAGTATACTTTTTTTTTCAACGACAAGTATATTTTGTTTGAATAATAAATGTAATAGAGAAAATCGTCCATGATTTATACCTATGAGTTACAATTTATTCCACTTTTTAATTTTGATTTGATAATAATAAATGATCTTTTATATTGCATCATTGCATATCTTATACAATATTCTCTTTATTCGTATAACTTATTTAATTCATAATTTTCTTTTATGGATATTTGTTTATAAGGACTTGTTTCAACACTTAATAGACATTTAAGACACCCTTAAATCTTATTTGTTTATAAGGACACATCTCAATTATTTTTCCACTATCACCCTTTACATCATTTAACACAGTTTTTCCACCTTTTTCAATTTAGCAGAAAAAGACATCTCAATGCGTCAACGGACTGCCTCTCCGTCGATTCGGCCGGCTTCAACAACTCTCTCCGATCTGAGCTTCCGATATAATCCTAGGAGTGTCATTGATTAACCCACACCCCCGCCCCCCTGTTGTCTGAAAGGAGAAAAGAGAATTGTACCATTTCTTGTTTTGATCGATCAATTTCGACTCTTTGAATAGTCTTTGTCTGGACATTAAACTCTCTAGCTAACTTGTAAGGCAAAGCAACCAATTAAATCCCAGTTGACTATCTGCATTAATGGTGAAAAAAGAAATGATTTTAAGAGAAAAACTTAGAATCAATTCTTTTTTTTTGGGTGGGGGGTGGGATTTCATTACTTTGACGATTCGTTTCTGGGATTGCATTAGAGAGGAGAATCGGAATGAGAAAGGAAGAAGAAGAAGAGATTGGTATGAGATTGGTGGGGACCAACAGTGGTTGGGGTGGGGAGTCAAGGTGGGTTGATGGGAATGAGGTGGATTCATAATCTGAGCCTCCGATGTTTCAATATTCACATTCTTGGTAATTGCCTAATTAATACCACTCTATATATTGCATATTGTACTAGTTTTAATTGTTTGGAAAATTGCAGGATTTTGCAGGTCTTTTTAAGTAAACTATGACACCAATGATGCTATTAAGTCTTTGCTTACAACTACCTTATTTCTGTATTTATGTCTTTTTACTGTCTCGGTCATACTATTTTTTTTTATATTTAGATCGCTGAACATGGATGTGCTATTATATTTAGTTTTTTTTTTGCAATATAGGTGCATATTTCTTTGGATGGTTTGATTATATGCCCACTAGGATGATACGAGCTATGTCATCAGACAAACTAGCTTTGGAATATGTTGTAAGAAGACTTCTGTTAAATGGTGTTTTGAGTTCATGGTCCTCGACAATATAGTTAAGAAACCAAACCATATTCCTACTTTCTGTGTATATATATTTCCATATTAGATGTACCGAACCTTTGATTCATGTTATTGTCTTGATTTTTGTAGTTCAATGAGGTGCTCACTACCATGTGTGTTTGTCTTTTCACATTGTTGGTGTCTGTCTTTTCTTGAGAAAACTCTTCTTCACTTTCTTGATTCATCATTTTTTTTCTCCGTCTCCGAGACCAACTTTCGTAAACTGAATTTTTGAAAATAAAATGAACAATGAAACGCAGCTAATGAACACTGTAGTTACTTTTCTATGCAATTTCTTTGTGTTTACTTATGTAGTTTTTAGTCTTTTGAAGGGCGATATATATATATATATATATATATATATATATATATATATATATATATATATATATATATATTACCGATGTCACTGCATAAAATGTTGATGTCACTGCGTATATTTGATTGCCGATGTCACGCGCATAAATAGTTGATGTCACGCATATATGATTGCCAATGTCACTGCATAAAATGTTGATAAAGTTTGGGCTCGATGAAGCCATAAAAAGGCAAGATCGAATTTGACTCGCTAAGTACTCGATATAGCTCGACTCGGCTCGTAAGGTCGATTATTTTCTTAGAATTCATTTAATTTTTAACAAAATATAACAAGATCGAGCCCAAATCGTTAATAGTGGTCAATGCATAGCGGTGTCACTGCATCGCGGTTGTTAGTGCATTGGAGGTGTCTCTGCATCACTGCGTCTCTGTATCGGGGGTGGTCTCTGCATCGGGGGTGGTCACTGCATCGTGGTGTCTCTGCATCGGGGGTGGTCACTGCATCGCCGTGTCTCTGCATCGCGGTTGTCAGTGCATCGTTGCGTCTCTACATCGCGGTGTCTCAGCATCGCGGTGTCACTTCATCGCCGTGTCTATTCATCTCGGTGTCACGTCATCACGGTGTCTCTGCATCGCGGTGTCACTTCATCGTGGAGTCTCTGCATCGCGGTGTCTCTTAATCGCGATGTCTCTACATCACGGTGTCTCTGCATTGTCAAATGTTATAACATCGCGATGTCTCTGCATCGGGGGTGGTCACTGCATTGCGGTGTCTCTGCCTCGGAGGTGGCCACTGCATCGGAGGTGGCCACAACATCGTGGTGTCTCTGCATCGGGGGTGGTCACTGCATCGCGGTGTCTCTGCATCGGGGGGTGGCCACTGCAACGCGGTTGTCAATGGATCTGGGGTGGTCAATGCATCGTGGTGTCACTTCATCGAGGCGTCTCTTCATCACGGCGTCTCTGCATCAGGGGTGTCACTGCATCGCGGTGGTCAATGCATCGGGGTAGTCAATGGACCTGAGGTGGTCAATGCATCGCGGTGTCTCTGCAATGCGGTGTCACTTCATCCGGTGTTTCTACATCGCGGTGTCACTTCATCGCGGTGTCTCTGCATCTCGGTGTCACTTCATCGCGGTGTCTCTGCATCGGGTGTGGTAACTGCATCGGGGTGGTCAATGCATCGCGGTGTCACTGCATCGTGGTTATTAGAGCATCGCGGTGTCATTACATCGCGGTGTCTCTGCATCGGGGAGGTCACTTCATCGTGTTGGTCAATGTATCGCGGTTGTTAGTGCGTAACGGTGGTCATTGCATCGCGGTGGTAAATACATCGGGATGGTCAATGCATCGGGGTGGTCAATGGAAAAAAAAAATTTACGGTCCAGAATTTTTTTTTACAACCTCCAAAATAAAATAAATAAATTAATTAATATATAACCAAACTTCCAGCGTTTGTTTCAAAAAAAAAAACTTCCAAAGTGTGTTTGAAAAAAAAAAAAAAAAAAAAAAAAAACAACAACAACAACACCACCACCTTCAGCGTCTCCCCATCTCCCTCCTTCTTCTTCTTCTTCTTCTTTTATTTATTTTTTTTTCTCCCACTTCATTAAGGGTATTTGAGTCTATCTATCTAATTTGTGTTCTTATAACCAAATAATATTCCTCAGTGTCCTATTTGCCTAACTAAGTCTATTTTGTGTCATTTTTTGTTTTATGCATCCCGTGCATGGCACTTGTTTCTAACTAGTAATATAATAACAGTATGGTTTATTTCACAATTTGTTTTTCTATTTATTTTTATTTTATTAATAAAACTTCTTAAAATGGGGAAATACTACAGTCCAGTCAGTACAAGAAAATTGGACGGTCCAGTTAACCGTTAGATCAATGTTAAAATAATAACAACCGTTAGATTAATTTGACGCAATGTAACTTATTGTGCACCATAAAAAATATTGTAACCTGTCAAACAGGTAACCGGTCACCCGTTAAAAAAAACAAAAAAAATCGTTCATGATTCAGCTAAATCGGATGACAGAAAAAAAATCGTTCATGATTAACGAATCAGACTGACTAAATCGTTCATGATTAAAAAAAATGGTTCATGACCGGATGAAAAGCTTGCAGCTAAATTGGAGACAATACTTCGCCGGCTCGACTTGCAGAATCGAAAATCCCGTAGCACAAATAAGCCCGCGAAGAAGCAGAGGCAGAACGCATGCTTCGACTAAAAAAACAAAAACAAAAACAAATTCAAATTTTCACACCAATCCGTTAGAATATTATTTTTCCGTCACAAATTTTTTTTCGTTCTAGTTTCTTCACCATGGATTTTTTCTTCCAATTTCCACACTTCGTATACTTTCCTCATCCTCTTCTTCTTGTACCCTCTTTTTTTTCAAAATTCTTGTTCTTCCATGTATATCAAAGCCATGGTTTGTCCAAAAAAATCCGACACAGGAAATTGTTTAAAATCGAATTTTATATAGTCTATTGAATAGTTCTCGATTTTTGGAGTCCAACGCAACAAACGGTATAAAAAACGGACATCGGGATTGCATGATATCATTGGTCAAAGTCTTTTTTTTTTTTTTTTGTTTCTTTTCCTTCTCCTTCGTTGAAATTGCAGAGCACCGGGCGAGGAAGAAATGTTTCAACCCGACCCGGTTGCTATTTTGAACAGAAATTAAACCGGTCAACAATCCGTATTAACCTAAATCTGACAATTGATCGAATTTCCTCTATTATTTTGTAAAATTTAACCGGTTCTTAGCTAATTGAATCATTCTAAACTCATTTACGAGCTTTATTTTTCCATTCAAGGTCTCAAAAAGGGAGAAACACCGACAGCGGTTAAATGTGACGATTGATCGAATTTGGCTCTATTATTTTGCAAAGTTTGATCGGTTCCTAGCTAATTTGATCATTTATGAGCTCTATCTTTCATTCTAGGTCTCAAAAGGGGAGAAACACTGACTGTGGTTATTTTTCCATCTAGGATTTGTTCGGTTTGAATAAATGATTCTCTCGTTTCTTGTACAATAATTATTATAATGAACGATGTTTAAGGGCTTAGTGAATGATAGAAATAGTCGTCCAATCGTTGTTTCAGTTTAAAAAACAATTGAATGTATTTGACCAAGAAGATAGATTAGTGGCACAATGACTGAAATCGAAAATTTTAAAGTTTTTTCCGTAACCCAAATTGTTTTGAGAATTTTTGAATAACCTTTAATAATTTGATTTACGATTCAACAAGAAATTGGTATTTCATGAAGCCCTAAATCCTAATAAATTGAAGCATGATCCAAAAATCATGAACCGTGAACGTGATAGTTCAATGATAAGTGATCGTCATGCATAAACAAAAAATTTGTACATTTTTAAACGTCTAGTGAATTTCAAAAATGCAATTCATTGCATCTGTAATAACTCCGAAACAACTCATGTGTATACTGATGATAAGTGAATTTGGGATTAATGATTCTCGCGTGCCTTGTAAAATACTTATTATAATGAACGATGTTTAAGGGTTTAATGAATGTCATGGAGAATCATTCTATTCACAAGTAGTGACCATGTGTTGGTTGATTATTGATGAGAGTCAACTTTACTATGCTTCGGTGCATGTTTTAACCCCCGTTTACGACACTATTGGCTTGTTTTGGGTAGTTTTAGACCATTTATAGGGAAAAATGCATTGCACACTCACTTTGAGGCAAACCGTCAAATAGATGGAAAACCTCACCATTTTACGGCATTTTGACCCATTTCGAGGCCTATCTTTCTTTCGGAATTATGCTTGGTATGTTGGTTGCTATGGAAATGCAGGAAATAGGTGACTCGTAAACCCGGACGATGAGGTATGAGGGTTAGAGAGCTTGTACCCGAAGCCACGGAGTTCTTACGGATCATTTGTCTCGAGCATTTATACTCACAGTTGACTTAAAGTGACATTTTACCCCTCTTGTAGACGGAATTCGGTTTATACTTCTTCACAAGAGTTGTAGATCTTTGGACAAGCTTTCCAACTCATCTTGAATCACTCAAATCGGAGGTCTGCACGCAAAGTTATGGTCAATTTACTGAAGACAATCTAGTACCAAACTATCTGTCGAGCCAAACTTCAGGCAGCTCGGCTCGTTATGCGTTTTTCACCACAAAAATGCGAATTTTCTGCAGATTTCTGATTCTTCTCGGCCCCAAAACCCTTAGAGTCACCATTCCTCCATTCCTTCACCTAGATTAGCTCTTCTTTCACTATTTCTCTTAGATTAAACTCAAATTAGCTTAGATTTTAGCTTTCCTTCCCTTAATTTTTGCATTTTGGATCATCTTCTTCCCCAATTGACATGGGTGTTGATGAAGCTTGATGTAAAGACAATTTTCTGCGGTTTTGGTTATTAATCTTTCCTCTTTTCAGTTTTATGGCTTTGATTCTATCTTTGATTGTTATTTCTAGTTTTACTATGAGTAGCTAAACATTTCATAGTTAAATCATGTGAAGATTGAAGAAATTGCCCTCTAATTGATTAAATTGGGAATGGGTAGTGTTTAATTGTTGTTATATCGATGAATTCATGTCTTAAAACTTGTTCTTAATGCCTGAATTAGCTTGTACACCTAGTTCATTAACTCACACACCACTTTTATAAATGTATGTTGCGAAGGGGTGTGGGAAAATGGGTTTTAAGATCGTTATCTACAATTGACTGAGTTGTTTAGATCGATTGGGTAACGAGGTTTGTCAGTGTAAATCGAGCGGCTCTAGAGTGTTTATCTTGTTCCGGTCAGTTAAATCCTTAAAGGCGAACTGTTGAACCAGGCAAAGGGTACTAGGTTGTTGCATGGCGTCTAGTACTATCTTAGGAGTTTGCACCCATGAACGAGTTGATATAAGCATTAGGATGGTTGGTTGGTAGTTTCCATTCTCAAATAGTCGATTAGAGGGGCGAAAGTATTCAATTGGATCGCGATTTGGCTATGCCTCTATCTCTCTTTACTCTAGTTTAAATATCGTTTTAGCATAATCAAAACTTGAACAAACTTGATTAGCCTAAACTAAGTATGAGAATGACTTTGGTATTCGATTGATTCCTCGTGGGATACGACCTTGCTCTCCACTATAGTGCTTCCGACCCGGTACTCTGCCGGTTAAGGTTGGTCGTTACTATTTTGGTCATCAATTATCTGTGATATTCAAACATATTACTCACAAATTTTGGTTCAATGTTTACGATTTAAGTTTCATGGTTTTGGGTTTATGGTTCATGGTCCAGGGTTTAGGGTTATGATTAGTTTTTTTTTTTTTTCTTTTTTGTTTTTATAAATGTGGCATATAAGCATTCAAACCCTAGGTTATGACTTCGTGTTGATTGATTCTCTGTTACATTAAACACAATGCTTCATTCTATCATGGCAACTATAGTGAATGCCATAAATAATTAAACAATCCTTATTTAGTGAGAGACATATAATCCACATTAGCGTTTTGTGTTAATGATTTAGTGTTTAGGGTTCAAGTTTCAGGGTCCAAGGTTGAGGATTCAATGAGTAGTGGATATGATCTGGGTTTAATGAATGTCACATATAATCAATCCACGGTTAGTGACAATCAAACAGAATGTTCGATTCTATCATGGGAGTTTTACAATTTACGATTCACAGTTAAAGGTTCAGGGATTAAGGTGTAGCGAATGTCGCATAGATTTATTGAATAATGATATAGTGGCCCGTGCAAAGAAATCCATGAAATGTACATGCTTGACAAAATATTAATGTTACAAGTGTACAAATGTAATTGCTTAGGTGCACATTCATAAAAACACATTTGTGAATGTTTTTTTGAGTTTACCACTATGAACATTGTCACACGACACCGAAGGAACGATGTTTTTGCGAATTCCCCGTTGCTTTTCTTGAGTACCATTATAAATGCGTATCGAGAGTATGTTTCATATATATAATATATATGTAACCAGCTACAACACAATCCCATTTGTAAGGTGGAGTAAGCTTGACGTTAGCACCTACAACACCCTTGTGTCCCATTTATTATGAAACTAGATGTATTTGTAAATTGATAATCATAGGTATATTGGAATTAAATTTATATATACGTATGAAATATTTTGGTATGATATCGATAATATATTAACTTATTAAAATTTTAATGATACTCGCACTTATGCTAGTAGTATATGTACACGTATCTGTAATTTATAGTGATTTATTATATTGTTTTATTTTAAAATAAATAAATAAATAAAATATTTTTGATTTTTTTTTTTTACAGGAGCAGCAAAAATATGTTTTTTTATTTCTTGGATAGACGTAAAAGGGAAAAAATTATTGCCGTGCCGTATAATTAATTTGTTTTTTTTCATAAATTGTTTACCGGTTTAGCAGGTTAAAAGACGTTAAATGATTAATTATGTGTGTTATTGTACACATTAACTATGATGTATTAAAAGAATGATCCAACGTTCATAATTATTTGTATATTTTTCAACGGTAAAGATTAAAAAACTGAACAATTAGAAACTGGACTGTAGCCACTCTCCTTAAAATGTATTACTTTAGTAATGATGAGTAAAAAAATGTTAAGTTTCGTATTATATAACAACACGAATAAACAAAACGAACATAGGATGAAAATGTATTTTAAGGGGAAAATAATAGAAATCTTATATATATTAGTGTATTTTTCGGGCGCAATGGGACAATTGCCCCACGGTAGAGGCAAGTTTTGTTATAAATTAGTTTTCTTTCGGCTATAATAAAATCGATACGCCAGATCCTTAGTCTAGATGATGCAAGTTTTGTTATAAATTAGTTTTCTTTCGGCTATAATAAAATCTTTCGTCTTTTGTGGAAAAAAAAAAAAAATGTTGATATCGCTCGAGTACATCCAATTTTTACCTAAATAAAATTCCTACCAAAACTATATTATAATTATATTTACAACGATTTGATAGACCATGAATATACGGAAATGATTAAGGCACTGGAGCCCGTGCAACTTTCATCCACCGAGAAAGACTTCTCACTGTTGATTGAGTTTTTTTTTGGGAAACGAAAATTTTTAACACACACACTTTTGGCCTCTAACATGGTTCGAACCCTGATTATTATGCCGGGTTATAGTCTAACTCGGGCCTCGATCCTTTGTTGTAAATCGACCACAGCCGCAGCTGCTGTGACATAAAACGACGTCGTTTTGTATCGAATCGATGTCGTTTTGTTCCGACTTAAAAAAAACACACTCGAAACGGTGTCGTTGTGGCTCGAAACGACGCCGTTTCGAGCTCACAGCACGGCACGGCAAAAACATCACGGCAGAGGATCCTAACTCAGTCTAGCTCACCACTAATCCAATGCATCTTGTACATTGATTGAGATTCAATGTTCGTCCCTTTTTACGACGTGTGATGATACAATTTATCTAACATAAAACTATTTCTGTGTTCACTTTGGATATAGATAAAATGTTTAGATAAATTCATTGTTAATGTAGTTGTTGTAGTAAAAGACACCCTTTAAGACTTTATCAACCATAGTACTACTACCATAAAAGCAAATAAGGTTGATTTGCGTATACACGTATGGGTAGTTTATTGGTTTTTGGATGACAGATTACACCACAGAACGCGGGATCGACGAATCTCGACAGTTGCAATGCATATGGGCGGACGTAGGATCCCGGATAAGTGGGGCCGATATTATGGGCGAGTGTAAATTTTTAGGAGGCACAAAAAAAATACACAACATACATAATAGTGTGTTTTCCGGATCTAAGAGGAGCGCTTGACCCCCACCCCTCCTCTTAAATCCGCCCCTGGCAATGCATAAGTTAGTTTTGAATACAACGTGACTTCTTATAGACAATGGGTCCTGGTTCTCCTAAGGGGCCGGTAAGTTACAATGATTAATATTCTCATTATTCGTCGATTCGGGATGCATACCACCTTTTTTACTTCTCTTTCTCTGGCTTAAAACTTAAAAGATGGGGATGGAAAGACTGCAAAAATAAAAAGAAATCATCAAAGCATATATGTTCAAAAATGGGGCTAAATTACAATTTTTGTCCTCTAATTAAACACTTTTTCGATTTTGGTCCTGGTTTTTCTTCGGCGACAATTTAGTCCTGTAAGTAGTCTTTTTTTTTTTACAAAAATAGTCCTGAACGCCGGAAAGACCACTTACAGGACTAAAATTGGTCTTTTCCGGCGATAATTTTAGTCATGTAAGTGGTCTTTCCGGCGACAATTTTAGTCCTGTAAGTGGTTTTTCCGGCGTTCAGGACTATTTTTGCAAAAAAAAATACCACTTACAAGACTAAAATTGTCGTCGGAAAAAAACCAGAACCAAAATCAAAAAAAATGTGTAGTTAGAAAACCAAAATTATAATTTAGCCTTCAAATGGGTTTGCAGAAAGTCTTTTATGAAACTCACATGGTTGTGTACTTTTGATTCCTTACTTTTGTTCAGCAAGTATTGATGAACGGAAAAAAGTAGATGGAAATAATTATATTTTTTGGTCCCATATTTTTTATTTCTCAAAGTTACACTCCAGCTTTGAAACAGGGGCGCCCCTGAGGGGCATGGCTCGGAGCCCTCCTGAAAATCAATAAATTAAAGGGCTCCATAAAATTTTGACTTAATATTATATATATACTGTATTTATATGAATAAGGAATGTAGTACCTTAATGGTTAGCACTTTCATATACTAGACATGAGATTTGGTTTCAAACCTTGCTAGCTACAATAAATTTTTATATAAACTAGGACTAGGAGTCGAATAAGTAAGTTTTTTTTCTTCCAAATCCATGACTATCTCACGCAGCATTTTTGTTTTATTTTTTTTATATACATTTTGGTTACTGCTTTTTTTCGAATGGCCCCTAAATTTTTTTTTGGGAAACCTAAATTTGGACAGGGACGCCCCTGTTTTAAAATAGAGTAAATGATGTAACTCATGGTTATACATCAATGGTTCACTTTGCATTTATTTTTCTATTATTACGAAGAGAAGTCGATACAGTCGAAATGTTCTGTTTGCAATTATTTTTTATTTTTACGGATAGAAGTCGATACAGTGTATCGAACTCATACAGTTGATCTCAAAGACCAGATAGTCATTACAACATTAATCTATATAACTCTTTTAATTATCACTGAGTTTAATATAGCGAAATATTTATGCGACAACAAAATGTACACAACAACTGTCACAACACACTTTTGAGTCATTGATTTTTATGGATTCAATAGGTCACACATCATAATCAATTGTTCTAAAACGTGTTGTGCACAATGCTGTAAGCCTGTAACAAGTTATTGTGATACTATTACTACTCTTTAATAGAACCTTAGTGGAGTAATTTGTATCAGCATATATACAAGGGTAAAACGGTAAAGGAATCTTGGGTTAGTCTATACATCCCACGCAGTTTATATGTTTGTTGGGAGAACACCAATGCCTCCACAAATATCTCGTTTATCACTCTCTTCTAACTCTCAAGTGTTCTGCTCTCTCCCAAAGATAAGTTTCTGTAAAATAAAAGTACGTACTCAAATTCCTTATCATTTCCGGCCTGTATTGTGTATCATTTGTAATAGAAGATCAGAAACTTTTGGCATTTTTTTTTTCATCTTAATTAATTAGTGAAAGCAAATCATGAGGTTTGTAGAGTTAGGAAGGAAGGCGTTGTTTTGAGCCAGCTGCTCGGTTCTCTCTTTGATCGGTAATAGTCATTAATTTCTCTCTTTGAATTTTTAATTTTTATTTTATTTTTATTTTTATTTTTTTTAGCTATTACATCTAAATCCATCACCACCTTAGCTTTATGTGACACAAAGTTGCAGAGAAAACTTCTAAAATTTGAACCCAATATTGTGATTATAAATTTATTTTGGTTAGACAATATGAACCATTATTCTCTGGGATTGATGTTCACGTTCATGTTTTTGTTCACATCGCAGGTTTTGACTTTTGACACATTATTAAAAAGAAAAAAACATTCGAAGTATATAAGCTCCATCACTTGCTACCATAAGCATGTTCTCGTCGGATGCGCATCCCAGAAATCGACCATGAGGAGGATTTTATTATAAATGATTTTAAAAACATCGATGCAAACCGAAATATATGTATGTACTAACAGAGACGGCTTCAATAATTTTGGTATGAGGTCATAACAATTTATTTTGTCTTTTAAACATATGTTTGTATATTTAGTTTTATACAAATAATTATGAGTCAGAACATAAAATGAGTTTGCCCGCAGGTGCGCAGTTATATGTATCGGTAACATGCTGCCCGAGCCACTTCTGGCGCCTGTTCCCGGAGGGATTTTGATGGCTTTACGGGGACTGTTTAATGATCCAAGAAATGTGATAGTGGGGTTGAACATCGTCTTTCTTAGACAAGCATTGTTGGATGATTACGGCCTAGTTCTTCAGGGTAGAGACATGAAGGATGCAGGTTCTTAGATCTAAACAAGTTAGATCTACGCGCAGCTGATGGATCACGATTTATACATCACAATACATTATTAAATTAAACTACTACAAGGGGGTTAAGATCATGTTACCAATAGTAGGAATAGAAGCCAAGATCTTCCGATGTGTTCTCCAAACGGCGGTTGGTGGACACCCATCTTGATACACGAACCTCCTTGATATGCAACACATTCTTCTTCTAAAAACCCTATACAAGAAAAAAAAAATTCTCTCTTTTACAAGTGTGGTGGTCGAAATTTTCATTGCCAATTACCCTTGGAATAACTCTCCTTTTATAGGAGAGTAAATCCTTGGTCTCCAAGTTTTAATTAATTAAATAAATAATTAATTAAACAAAATAAAAAGATATTTACCTTAATGACTAATTGTGACATGTATTGACCAATAAGAAATCAAATAACAAGTCATCCAACCAATCATATAACAAGAATATCTTTTATTTTCCATAACACAAGAAAATTAATTCTTGTGCTAATTAGAGACATAAAATGGCGCCACACTTAGGGTTAATAAGCCCACAAAAAACTGTCTTTTATGTGTATTATATTATTTAGCCCAACTAAATAATATCCATGCATATCAATTAATTAGCTGTTAAGGGTGAAATTATATGATTTATAATGTTATATTTTATAATGTTTTCCCCATATTCGTATTAATTGCATGGGAATTAAGTGTTTAAATGAATTATTGAGCAAATAATATTTTTAATGAGTTAATCGCAAAGTTGGTGAATTTATATGTTTTAATTATGATTTTATGTTTATTGGAATTATGTTACGCTTTGCGGTGTTTTTGATGTCATGTAGGTACTTGTTTGAGGCTAAATTGATGATCAAATGTTGATAAAACTCGAGCTAAATCAAGATAGAGGAGATAATGGTGAGTTGGATTGAGAAGGAAAAGAGATAGAGTTGAAGAAATCCGTTTTTGATCGAAGATGGACTGGCGTCCAGATCAGGCGAACGAGCGTCCACCTTGCAGCAACCCTGGACGGGCGTTTGAAGACCTTAAACGGGCGTCCGAAGGAAAATTTAATACAGAGAGTTTGGACGCTGAGCAGACTGGCGTTCACCTCCGTCCAGATCAGGCGAACGAGCGTCCAAGATAGTGGACGGGCGTCCAAGCACCGCATTAGCCTAAACCGACCTAAAAATCTATAAATAGGCGCGATTTCTCAAACCCTAGACACACAATTCGAACCCTAAATTTCTAGGGGCAGCTTGGCTGCGTTTCTACATAGTTTTCTTCCAGTTTATACACTTTAATTCTTAGATTAATTAGATAGTTTTTATGCTTTTTATTCATCAATTCAAGTTGCATAGAGGATGATAAGAGGCTAAAACCTCTTTGAACAAGCATCGTGAAGCCTTCCTTCAACAATTCAGTTTTGATTCGTGATTAATCTGTGAGTTTCTATCTCAAAGTTGTTTCTTTTATCATTATTTATTATTGTGTAATGCAATTATATCGAAAGATCGTTGCTTTGTGATTGTTTTATTGACGAGAATCATATAAACCTTAGATCACCGTGATAAAAGAATAGATCTTCGATCTAACTAAAACGAGAGTTATTAGATTGATTTTCTAGATCAGAAATTGAAAGATTTCACGCCTGGTTAGAAAGATCGAATCTTTAATTGAAAGATAGAAGATTAGAAAACGAACTTGTCTGCGAAAGTGGGTGTTCATGCCTTAGATTAGGTGAATCACAACTTGAGTAGGGATCACGAATTAATTCGAATTAGAATTGAATGTTGATAGGATAGGTGGATCGATTGCTTGTTCGTTCGTTATAATTTGATTTTAATCCTTTAAACTTGAATTGCTAGATTAGTTTACTTTTAATTGCACTCTAGTTTTTATCGTTTTCAGTCTTGCCTAGCATTGGATTAATTTCCTCTGTCTAGTTACTTTTATGCATATTTGTTTAGGTTAGTTCTTCGTTTAGGTTAGTTTCGTGACAATAGTTTAGTTGAAAACAAAAGCTAGGATTCACATTCGTCTAGTTCCCCGTAAGATCGACCCGGCATTAGCCTCCGTACTACGATCCTTGCACTTGAGGTTAACCGGTTTATTACTTGTTGTTTTGTATTGATAAAATCCGGGACAAGTTTTTGGCGCCGTTGCCGGGGAACCGGACGGTTGTCTAGTTTTTGTTTTTAGTAATTTAGGTTAGGTTTTTGTTTTTATTTCTGTTTTTCGTTGGTGATTTAGTTGTTTTTACTTATTTGTTTTTTTTTTGTTAATTAATATTTGTTCTTGTTAGTTGTAGTATAGACTTTTGTTTTTGAGTTTTAGTCTCTGTTTTCTGTTTCGTTTCTTTTTCTGCTCTCTGTTCGAATCTGTTCCAGTTGGACGAGCGTCTGGTCATACAGACGCCCGTCCAGTTCTTCCTCCAGGAGGACGCCCGTCCAGTTAATTGGACGCCCGTCTGTCCTGTCTGCCATTAGTTTTTATTTTTATTTCAATTAGGTTTTCTGTTTTTTTCGTAGGTAAGTGTCGTAGGTAGGTTTCTTAGGTTGAATCGTCTGACTCCACACCTTTTACGATCAAATTTTAGATAAAAGGGTCCGTTTTAGCACTTGATAGTATTTTAGCCATAACTTTCAGCTCGAGTGTCCGTTTGGCGCGCAGGACCCCAATTCGGAAAGCTCGTTCCGACGCCGACGACGTGGCAGACGGCCTAAGGCCGTCCGACACCGTTTTCGAGGTCAAAATCCACTGTTTTCCCTTCCATTTTGGGCTCAGAAGATTTCAACACGTTTTTTTTTCTTGCCTTTTTAGTATTTTCTGTTTTTCTGTTTTAAATTTTTCGTAGTTTAGGTTTCTGATCAAGAATTTGAGCAATATCTGTGAGTCAAAGACATAGTAATAATGGCTGCAGAAGATAGACGGACGTTGGCCGACTATGCCATGCCCGGTACAGTCACCATAAACCCGGCTATCGTCATGCCTACCATTACTGCTCCAAACTTCGAGCTTAAACCCGGACTTATTCAGATGATGCAGCATGCATCAATTTTCCATGGTTTCCAATCTGAAAACCCCCACACTCACTTACACACATTCTTGCAAATATGCGGTACTACCCGTATCCAAGGTGTAAGTAAGGATGCCATCAAGCTTAAACTATTTCCATTTTCCTTACGGGGGGAGGCACTCGAGTGGTATCACTCTCTCCCCTCGAATCCATCACTACGTGGGCCGAGCTCGAGAAGGAATTTCTAAGTCAATACTTTCCTCCTTCAAAAACGACCCCATTGTCCGAACGAAATCTTCACATTCCGTCGGTGGAAAATGAGTCATTCTTTGATGCGTGGAAAAGGTTTAAGTCTCTCCCCGCGCAAGTGTCCCCATCATGGCTTGCCAAAGCAAAGGCAAATCCATACTTTCTTCGGTGGATTGACCGAGCTCACCAAGGGCATGGTCAATAGTTCCTCTGGTGGGGCATTTCTCAAGAAAACACCTGATGAGGGGTGGGCGCTGTTCGAGGACATTGCCAAGTACAATTATGCCCCCTCTTATCAAGCCATTCAAGCACCTCCTCCACCTCCCAAGGTCGAAGAGGTGACTATGCAAAATCTCGTTGCCATGTTGCAGAAGCAAATGGCAACCTCTCAAATGACAGCGTCTCAAAACTTCTCAAATCCGAGTTATCAGGCTCCTTCACCTTCACGAACTCTCAAGTTCTCGTACCGTGAAGCTTGTCGTCGGGCCGGCCATATGACCGGCCAATGTCAATTTTCTTCCCCTCTCGCTCGGCAAGTCAATGCCGTTTCATGACTATGGACAACATAATCCAATCACATGCCAAGTATGTGATAGCATGGGGCACACTCGCTCGCTTCGTCCCATGATTGGGCGAATGCGGAAGTCAATGCTTTCTCTCGCCGTAAAAATCGAGAGATCCAACAACCAATTCTCTGGCCAGAACAATTTCCAAAACCAAGGGTTTAATCAATCACAGGATTTAATCCGAATTCAAATTTCAATAGAAACCCCGGTTATGTTCAAAACCAAAGCTCAAATTTTTCCAACCCGAGGTTCAATCAGAATTGGCCCGCCAATTCTAATTCTACATTTCCAAATCAGTCCAATCAGCCTCTCCCTCAAAATCATCAGAACTCTCAAGGCCCCTCCCACTCCAACAATTTTGAAACCAAGTTGGAGGAGCAAAGTAGGACAATAAAAAGTCTTGAGAGACAGATAGGGAAATTGGCCGAGCGCCTAGCGTCAAGACCCCTGGGCATCCGCCCAGTTTTACCGAGAAAAACCCAAGAGGCGGTCAAGTCGCTCGGCCGATATAAGCAACGACCAATGCACCGACCTCGTGCCAACAATGCAATACGGTAAAGAGGAGGCCGGTGCGATGAATTTAAGAAGTGGCACTCACCGAGTGGTCCCCCCGGCTTCCGGGAAAACCACTAGCCCCTCCCCGCCACCGATGAGGCGAGAGGGGAAGTTGAGCACCCATCGTCCCCTTGGCCGAGAAGGCAAATCGTGGGGCCGATCCCCGATAGAAGAAAGAGTTGAGATTCCTCGGTGGCCGATCCCTCGAGGAATAAAGAATCGATCGGATGTCCTCGGTGTGGCCGTCCCCCGAGAAGTGAAATAATTAAGGATCCTCGGTGGCCGATCCCCGAGGACCGATGAGTTAAATGATAGTCGGTGGCCGATCCCCGACTAACAAAAAGAATGGAAAGACGGTTCGATGGAAAGATTTGGAAGACAAAGCCACAATGCTTCCTCAAAGAAAGTATTTTCCGAGGATGATTTGAAAAAGCTTCCCTTTCCACCTAGAAAGAGCAACATCCCATTGAGCGAAGATAAGAAGTATGAAAAGGTGCTTAAATTGTTTGAAAAGTACTCGGGTTAATCTTCCATTATCTGAAGTTTTGGTTGAGATGCCTAAGTATACCAAATTCATCAAGGATGTTGTTTCTTCGAAGAAGAAGTTAGCAGAAATGGATCAGGCAATTGGTGAGGATTTTTCAATGATCAATTATCCAGACTTACCAATCAAAAGAAGTGACCCCGGAAAATTCGTGCTCACATTGCAGATGGGAGGCCTAGTCTTCCCAAATTCTTTATGTGACCTGGGTGCATCCATAAGCTTGATGCCATTATCTGTTTGCAAGCAGCTGGGTTTACAAAGTCTTCTAGAACCCACTACCATGAACCTGCAGTTCGCTGATAGATCTTCTAAGAAAGCCTCAGGGATCCTAAAGGACGTATTGGTTCAAATTGATAGGTTTACCTTCCCAGTTGACTGGTATGTCTTAGATATGGAGAAAAATGAAAATGTCCCTCTGATTCTTGGAAGACCTTTCCTTTCTACAGCTAGAGCCCTCATAGATTGCGATGGTGGGCAAGTGACTATTCGAGTTGGTGACCAAGAGGTGAGCTATAGTGTTTCTAAATCTATTCAAGTACCCTCCGGTTCTCCAACCGGCTGTTCCATTGAGGAGACGTCTGATGACTTCAATGATTTCATGGATAAGCAAGTCATGGCGGTAGAATCAGAATATGAGCGATTGATCGATAATTTGAACAATCATGGTATGGTAAGTCTAGATCAGTTGGCAGCTGAATTCGAGGATGAGCTAAGAGAAGAAGTTTTGGCAAATGGGGCCACTAAGTAAGCTCGGCGATATTGAGTTAAAGAGTGGAGATCTCAAATCAAGCTTAGAAGAACCCCCGAAGATCTAGTGTTGAAGCCGTTGCCTAAACATCTTAAGTATGTGTTTCTAAGAGAAGGTGACAAGCTTCCTTTGATCATCTCTCGCCAAGCTATCTCGAATAAAGAGCTTAAACCGTTAAACGTCTTGCGCAAAAATGAGAAAGCCTTTGGATGGCGGGTGGGAGATATCCGAGGGATATCTCCCGACATCTGTATGCACAAGATCAAGACGAGGAGGGTGCAAAACGAGTTAGACGGCAAATCGAGAGAAGGCTCAACCCTCACATGCAAGAGGTAGTCAAGAAGGAAATTATAAAGCTTCTAGATATGGGTATCATATACGCCATTGCGGACGGTGAGTGGGTATCCCCAACTCGGGTAGTTCCCAAGAAAGGTGGAATTACTATTGAGAAGAATGAGAAGGAGAAGAGATAGCATCGAGGCTCGTTACGGGATACGAGTATGTATCGATTATCGAAAGCTCAATGAGGTCACACCGAAAGATCATTTCCCCCTTCCATTCATTGACCGGATGCTTGAGCGTGCCGGCGGGGCACGCATTCTATCGCTTCCCGGATGGATATTCGGGATACTTCCGCATACCCATCGATCCCGTCGACCAAGAGAAGACCACTTTCACTTGCCCTTATGGTACATTCGCCACGGGCGGATGCCATTTGGTCTCTCGTAACGCCCCGCCCACCTTTCAAAGGTGTATGATGGCAATCTTTGACGGGCTAGTTGAAAAGTGCATGGAGATTTTTATGGATGATTTCTCGGTCTTTGGTCAATCCTTCGATGATTGCCTCGATAATCTTGATCGTGTGTTGTCTAGATGTGTGGAAAAGGACTTAGTGCTTAATTGGGAAAAATGCCATTTCATGGTAGATGAAGGCATAGTTCTTGGCCACAAAGTGTCGGCCAAAGGTATAGAAGTAGATAGGGCCAAGGTTGAAGCTATTGAGAAGATGAGTTATCCTAAGAATGTTCGGGAAGTCCGAGGTTTTCTCGGACATGTCGGCTTCTATAGAGGTTCATCCAGGACTTTTCAAAGATTTCCAAGCCCCCGTCTACTTTACTCAAAGAAGACGTTACTTTTGATTTTGATGAGAGTTGCAAGCTAGCGTTTGAGGAGCTTAAGAGTAGGCTGATCTCTGCTCCAATTCTTATATCGCCTGACTGGAACCTACCTTTTGAGCTCATGTGCGATGCATCCAACTATGCAGTTGGTGCAGTATTAGGGCAAAGAATCAAAGGGAAGTTTCAGCCAATCTATTATGCCAGTCACACACTGAGCCCCGCGCAAGTTAACTACACTACAACCGAAAAGGAATTGTTAGCTGTGGTGTTCGCCATGGACAAATTCCGTAGTTACTTGTTAGGTGCCGTAGTCACTGTTTGGACTGACCACGCGGCTTTGCGATATCTCATGACCAAAAAGGAAGCTAAACCGCGCCTCCTACGTTGGATACTGATCCTACAAGAGTTTGATGTGCACATCAAAGACAAAAAGGGCAGTGAGAACGTAGTGGCTGATCATGTGTCTAGAATGTTGAACGAGGAAAAGGATGTACCTGATGATATCGATCTTTACTTTCCTCTGGAAAACATCATGTTGATAGATGGTTGTGCTCCAGATGTTCCTTGGTATTCTTCCATCGTAAACTACCTTCATGCCCAATACCTTGATCCTGAAATGTCTTATCAGGAGAAGAAGAAGTTCTTCTCTGATATGAAATACTTTGTTTGGGATGAGCCTTACCTCTTCAAAATCTGTAAAGATGGTTTGCTAAGAAGGTGTGTTCCTGAATCTGAGCAATGCGATATAATCGAGCAATGCCATAGTGGACCCACCGGTGGTCACTTTGGTCCCTGGAAAACGGTTGCGAAGATCTTCCAGTCCGGTTTCTATTGGCCTACGATCTTCAAGGATACAGAATCATTCTGTAAGTCTTGTGATAGATGCCAAAGAACCGGAGCTTTAACAAGGAGGTTTGACATGCCGTTGAAACCCATTCTTGAATGCGAAGTCTTTGATGTATGGGGCATCGATTTTATAGGACCTTTCCCATCATCTTGTGGCAACAAATACATCTTACTCTGCGTTGACTATGTTTCGAAATGGGTGGAGGCAATAGCCACTCCTCACAATGATCATAAAACGGTCATGAAATTCCTGAAGAAAAACATCTTTGTGAGGTTTGGATGTCCACGCGCCTTGATTAGTGATGAAGGGACACACTTTTGCAACCGACCTTTGGAAAAAGTCCTCGAGAAGTATGGTGTTCGTCACAAAACTGGCACACCATATCATCCGATGACTAGTGGTCGTGGTTGAGTGAAGCAACCGAGCTTGAAGAAGATCCCGGAGAAAACGGTGAACGATCATAGAAAGGATCGAGTCTAAAGTTGGATGATGTACTATGGGCATATAGGATCGCCTACAAGACCCCCACGGGTACATCACCCTACCAAATGGTTTATGGTAAATCGTGCCACCGCCGCTTGAGTTAGAGCACGGGGCGTATTGGGCTACCAAGTTTTTGAACTTCGACTCCCGATCCCGTGGCAAACACCGGCCGCAAAGCAGCTGTATGAGCTTGACCCACTCTTTTCTTTTGTTTTGTTTATTTATTTCTTAGTTTTTTTTCAAAGAGCAACAACTTAAGAGAAAGTCGGCAAAGAAGAAATCGACCATGGGGAAGTTTAAGCAGGTTTGGAGAGCTATCAAAGATTTGACCCCATGTGTTCCGTTGTTTCGAGCTTCGAGCTTACACGAAGTAGTGACCGGCGTAAAAGTCAAATGTCGGTTTCTCGTAGGCTCGGATTTTATGTTTTCCTCGGATTTTATGTTTTTTTTGTATTTGAAATTTTTTCTGTTTTAATAAGGGGTGCATTGGTGTTTTGAATGGAATTTGTTGTTTTTGTTGAGGCACTGCTGTGGATGTTTTTCAATCTCGACTTCTCTTTCTTTATCACTTTTGTACGCTATGATATAATCCCTTGTATCCCCCGAGGTATTTCTTTGTTTTCATGAGTGCAGGGTCTTTGCATTAGCTTTTGTGCGATTTCAGATGATGTCAGTTTTCCGGTGGATGGTCCACAGTCTACTGCATTCATCGAGCATTTCTGGAGGTGGATCGATACGCTTCCAGAAGTGTTTCTTTATAACTACAATCAGCTAAGTTCTCTTTTCTTTTATTTTGCACAACATGAGGACATGTTGTAATTTAAGTGTGGGGGAGGGGATTAGTCGGTATGTATCTATGCACTTGCTTACATGATATTATTTCTATGCTAAAATGATGCTAAATTTTCTGAATTTTTGTTTTGTCTCGAGTGAGCAATGCATGTTTTTGTTCGGTTTGTTATATTCATCGATGCTTTATGCCATATGTTCTGTAGGTTAGATGTTTCACCTACTCTATTTTTTACTTGCCATAGTAAATGATGAGCTAATTTATAAAGTTATACCCCTTTTTTGACGAGTGATTTCTGATTGTCTTATAAGTCGTGTGCTTAGTGCTACGTATATATCGCGAGATTTATGATAGTTGTATTTAGATCCAAAGTATGAGATACTGTGAATATCTAGACGTTTGAATGTGATAAGTACCACGTGACTTATTGTCAAATGAAAAAGTTGAATTAAATGAATAAAAAGGGTGTGTCGAAAGCTAGTCAATGATTTGAGTGAGGTAGGGTGTACCACGTATGTCCTATTCCACTATGATGACTAAAAGCTCACGACAGTTAGGAAAAGCTGCCTTATGATTGGAGTAAGGTAGGGTATTATCGCGAAATGTCCTATTCTGCTATGAGGGCAATAGCTTCTTCTAATGTGTGTTTAAAGTGAATAAGTCGAATCAACTTGAGATATGTTATGAAATGAATAAGGCTTAGTTTTCGTTAGTCTTATCCCCAGTATAAACTGATAGATATGCTGTAGGGATTGTCCTCTGAGTATTTCAGAAAGGCCCTAGATTCATTCGATCATATTTTTTTCGGGATATGTCACGTTTGTAGGATACATCTTATGAGTGTCATTTATTGCTAGTCCACGAGGGGGTATTAGCTAGTTTTGCTTTGAGTTTTTCAAGTTTGGATTTAGTGGAAGTTTTCTATGTCTATGCACACACACGATGGTGAACTTCTAATTTATTGACTATGTGGTATATGTGTTGAGATGTCTATATTCTTTTCGAGCCTTTATCTTGTTTTGTTTTGCTCGGGACGAGCAAAGTTTAAGTGTGGGGGAGTTGTTAAGGGTGAAATTATATGATTTATAACGTTATATTTTATAATGTTTTCCCCCATATTCGTATTAATTGCATGGGAATTAAGTGTTTAAATGAATTATTGAGCAAATAATATTTTTAATGAGTTAATCGCAAAGTTGGTGAATTTATATGTTTTAATTATGATTTTATGTTTATTGGAATTATGTTACGCTTTGCGGTGTTTTTGATGTCATGTAGGTACTTGTTTGAGGCTAAATTGATGATCAAATGTTGATAAAACTCGAGCTAAATCAAGATAGAGGAGATAATGGTGAGTTGGATTGAGAAGGAAAAGAGATAGAGTTGAAGAAATCCGTTTTTGATCGAAGATGGACTGGCGTCCAGATCAGGCGAACGAGCGTCCACCTTGCAGCAACCCTGGACGGGCGTTTGAAGACCTTAAACGGGCGTCCAGAAGGAAAATTTAATACAGAGAGTTTGGACGCTGAGCAGACTGGCGTTCACCTCCGTCCATGAGCTGCTGGACGAGCGTCCAAGATAGTGGACGGGCGTCCAAGCACCGCCTTAGCCTAAACCGACCTAAAAATCTATAAATAGGCGCGATTTCTCAAACCCTAGACACACAATTCGAACCCTAAATTTCTAGGGGCAGCTTGGCTGCGTTTCTACATAGTTTTCTTCCAGTTTATACACTTTAATTCTTAGATTAATTAGATAGTTTTTATGCTTTTTATTCATCAATTCAAGTTGCATAGAGGATGATAAGAGGCTAAAACCTCTTTGAACAAGCATCGTGAAGCCTTCCTTCAACAATTCAGTTTTGATTCGTGATTAATCTGTGAGTTTCTATCTCAAAGTTGTTTCTTTTATCATTATTTATTATTGTGTAATGCAATTATATCGAAAGATCGTTGCTTTGTGATTGTTTTATTGACGAGAATCATATAAACCTTAGATCACCGTGATAAAAGAATAGATCTTCGATCTAACTAAAACGAGAGTTATTAGATTGATTTTCTAGATCAGAAATTGAAAGATTTCACGCCTAGGTTAGAAAGACTGAATCTTTAATTGAAAGATCGAAGATTAGAAAACGAACTTGTCTGCGAAAGTGGGTGTTCATGCCTTAGATTAGGTGAATCACAACTTGAGTAGGGATCACGAATTAATCCGATTTAGAATTGAATGTTGATAGGATAGGTGGATCGATTGCTTGTTCGTTCGTTATAATTTGATTTTAATCCTTTAAACTTGAATTGCTAGATTAGTTTACTTTTAATTGCACTCTAGTTTTTATCGTTTTCAGTCTTGCCTAGCATTGGATTAATTTCCTCTGTCTAGTTACTTTTATGCATATTTGTTTAGGTTAGTTCTTCGTTTAGGTTAGTTTCGTGACAATAGTTTAGTTGAAAACAAAAGCTAGGATTCACATTCGTCTAGTTCCCCGTAAGATCGACCCGGCATTAGCCTCCGTACTACGATCTTTGCACTTGAGGTTAACCGGTTTATTACTTGTTGTTTTGTATTGATAAAATCCGGATAAAATCCGGGACACCATTCTGAGTGGGAAGTCTCGTGAACCCGACTCGAATATCTTATCATTATTTACCATTAACCCTCTGATGATCAATTAATATGCATATCTGACTAGTAGCTAATTAGTCAAATGCGAAACTTCCGGGATCGATCACTTTCTTAGGGCTAACAAATAAAGGGACCGTCTCTCTCTACTTCCCGCAGGAAGGAATGGATTCCATGTCTGCGAAAATCAGAACTACTCACTCATCAGGAGATAGTGCCAATGAGAAGTGGCTTGGAACACATATCTAAGTGAACCGTAACTAACACATCAAACACTACCCCGAGACAAGCGGCACCACAGTGATCACCTCAGGATTAAGGTTGATTCATATATGATCATCTAATGATTTAATAAGATTCCTCGATTACAGAATTATACCGAGAAATACAGATTAAATCGGTCCGGTCCTATATGAATGCCATCATATACAAATGCCCCACGTAGGTACCCTTTACCGACAGTCCGGATAAGACTATAACACCCTAAGGTGTTCTGGGCGCATTATTGGTGTTTTAATCAAGAGACCCTAAACTCTGATTAAGTTCACCACGGACTAACAGTTTAAGCATATCTCCACTAACTCAATCCTCACGTGTAATCATACATTGAGTTAAGTGGTTACATACAGATATACTTAGGGTTTGCAGCAGTGTATTACTTTACAAGCACCAAGCAAGTAACTAAGATGAGATAAATTCTGTCATCCATTATTAAAAAAACAATTACACAAATTGTCTTTCGGGCACTATACCTAACAATCTCCCACTTGCACGAAATGACAAGCAACAATTGTTTTTAGAGCACACCATTTCTCATCTTATTCACAACACTCTCCCACTTGCTCTAAAAGCAGATGAGACATATCCATCAATGCCGTACCCTCCAAGCACTCGACTTGGTACACTGATTAGTTAGGTTGTCGACTCGAGACGATCTTTAGGATTGAAACGTTGTCGGTCCTTCCAATCAGGCGGTACTCTCTCTTAATATGCTTTTGACTTCTTGTGACCGAGAAGATCCTTCTAAGCTATCTCTTCTCTGTTTTCACAATGAAGTGATATCGGCTTATCAGACCTGGAATTACTCCCAGAACAAAAAGGAAATTCTAAGCACTATGAGTAAACACTGAGCCCGAGGTCAACTTAATGATCATCCTTAATCTGACTACAAGTCAGAATCAGTGTAGTCAACCATATTCAAGTTTGCACTTGAGTATACAAGCATATGATTCCTCGTTCTCTAAAGATACTTGAGGACGTACTAAACCGCTATTCAATGCTCGAATACGAGATTCGACTACTATTGACTTGTTATAACCTGACTTGCCGTTATCCAAGAGAGACTATATCCCATTTTCTCTTTATCCGAAGATTTGGAGAATCATTCCTGAGAGGTAGGGTAGGACTACTCTCGATGAATGTTGCATACGTATATGCATGATCATCTCATTCAATAAGATGGATGGGATAGCCAATGACTCATTCCTTTGAATTTGACCGAATTAAATTCTTAGAATATAGTCCAATTCTCTCATCTAGAGAATCTTGGCCTGTCAGTTTCCGACTTCAGATAGCACACACATGTTGTTTCCAACCGTTTCAGTGTTATCATTCATGAACACTAATACTACTACTTTACCAATATTGATATCCAGTCTACTAAAGACTTATCAATATTCTGGTCAAGTCCACATATTTTAAAACATGTGACTTTAAATGACCGAGAGGTTCTCTTAAATCCACAAAGGATATAAGCCCCGGCAGTCACCTTGCCGTTTGTTCTAACCAAGACCCTTCTGTTCCGAATGAATTCAGAATCCGTTTTTTTGGCAAGAAAGTCTCAGGGTATCACCCCTATTTTCTGCTTTCTAACGAAATCTTGCAAGACTGAGTGGTGAGAGAGTTCAAGGTCTGGTTAACTCTCTACTTGTCGGGGAATCACCCCTATACCGGTCGGCTTTGCGCCGAAAGTTTAAACTTTCCTATTCATTCGACTCTTTTCCGTGTAGATCCAATTGCTCCCTCTGGGCCTGAGACACTCAGGTGGTTCTACAAGAGGCTGAACAGAATTGGAGTACCAAAAACTCCATTCACAGGGTTAAGGATTTCAAACCAACCTCTATGATCAGAATCCTATACAGCCCACCAAGAGCCATAGGTTATTAATCACCCCAGCAGACTATAAAGTCCACAAAACCACAATGGGTCAATGGTTAAAACATACTCCCAATGCGTTTTAGGTGGATTGACATTCTGATCTAGTAGTATTTATCAGTGTAGTCACCAACATCTGATGTTGGACGTGGCCTGACTAAATCAGATAGTAACTTCCTAGAGTAACCGTACTCCAAGGTCTAAGGTTGTTATCTATGTATTCTTTCGTAAAAGGGTGTGACAAATCAACCGTCACTTTCGATCTCAAGAATCTTATAACCAACCTTCACTCGTCACATTAAGATATTTCACGAATAGTTATATTCGTGCGTGTGTGCAAAATCTCCAAATCCTACCTTCAAGCACTAAGTGCTAAATGCCTACATTTACGGAAGTGGTGTGAACCGAATTCACTCCTTATCCATAAATTCACGAGCATCTTCTCGGGTAGACTTCTCGGTTTACATAATAATGTTAACCGTTATTTTGCAACAATATCTTAACCGAGTTAAGCAGTGTATTGTAGCACATATCTAACTATGCAAGGCGAGGCTACGGTTTCTTCCTCAGTGAAAATCACTCTACTTGAAGGCAGGCCGAGCATCAGTCCAAAGACTATGCGAAAGCCTATTTCTGAGCATGGAATACTCTATTCTCTGCTAAATCAGAGACTCCTCCTCGTATTCTTTCGATAAACTAAATCGCGTTTCGAGTAGTTATCAGACAAAATGTCACCACTCAAAAATTCCCACTAGCTTGTGTCTTTCACTAGACCCCGAAGGTCATGATGAACAAGCTATGTTACCCCTTCAAATCTATTACCATCTCCCGATTGAAAGGAAACTTAGTCATTGTTCCTTTGAGATAGTGTTCCTAGACTGGGAGATAGGAATCACCCTTAGCCAGTCGTCAGGTCTTATCTCTAGGATATATGCACTAATTAATATATATTGAAGGGTCGTTTATCTTAATACGGAAACCTTTTACCTTTAATCGTTTTAGATGTGTTACACATACCTATTCAAACTTTTCTTAGTGGTTCTGTCTTTATCAAACAAAAGTCCGAGTCTCAGATTCGTACTACAAATGTCATCTTCACTTTGTTTAAGGCAACTGTAGTATCGAGATGGAAGTGAATCCACTTGTTTCAACGAATCTGTAAACAGAAAAATAATTTTTTCTGTGATATTCAAGGATAGAATCCGAAATTCATTTCCTTATATCACTCCCACTATTCTAGCTGAAATTAATGCCCGTTGTCTACTTTATTAATTGTTAATGCATAGCTTCCTTGTTCTTCCAAAGAACTAAGCTACCGAGTCGAGTTACTCGGTTAAGAAAGTCACTAAGGATTCATTGGTTAGTGATCCGAAATCACTTTCCTTATCCTATACTTTTTTTAATTAATATTTTGGTTTAGCCTCAATCTTAGTTTAGATGATTAACACTTGTAGACATTCTTTCCCATTCTTGACTTTCCTTAAAAGGAAATAGTCTTGAACTAGCAGTTCGTTTGAGTAGACACTACTCGTGGACTGTGGGATGTCTAATGAAAGCGTTACCCAGTAGGACTAATTTTCTAATAAATTAGAAAAACAACAGATAAAAGCTCCCACTAGTTTATCGGTTCCAAATACCGTCTAACTAGCGACACTTTAATTTATGATTCTCTAATTTTCTATTAGAAAATTTCTCGTGTAGACACTACACAATTAATTTTCACTAGAAGAATTTTATCGTCTCAATCATCTTTCAAACTAACTATGGTTGTCTCTCGTTCAACACGAGTGACAGCAATGACATACTTATTTACGTCACTTAAGTCTTGAAGGCTCAAGAGAAATATCTCTTCCGAAAAATTAATCGCATGTAAGATCAATAAGTACAACGTTCTAGTTACTTACCACTTTTTAACGAAGTCATTACTAGTCAATTTACACTAGCAGTCTAGCACCCTAGAGAGATATATAAATAGTTGTAAATAAAATTGACAGAAAATAAATCCAAATCATACACTACTAATAAATTTTAGGAACATAAACTAAGTACTTATAGTCTATCCTACCGTTCCAAGGATTTAATCTAATGCCTCAGTGCCGCCTTAGGGTAGGTCAAAGAGGTGTCGATTAATATTGAAGATCAGATTGAGAATCGAACATCTCATTTGTGATCGTCAATCACCTTTCCTTTTTCAGCCAAGGTACTACCAAAAATACCCTTTATGAGTGTGACCTACTCGTCTCGCATTTTTAGGTAGACCCCGAGTGTGCCGTCTTAGGGTCGGTCGGTGACCCGACGAGTACCCAAAATCCTATCCTTTCGGAGACCAAGCCTTGAATTTTGATAGCGGTGAAGGCCTTCCTTAGGGGCCGAAATCAAAGCCGGCACGAGGCGTCACCATTCTCTCACGTTGCTTGTGTCAACGGTAGAGGCCGTGGGGTCGGTACGTCGCATCTCCCTCTCCCACTCAATATTTTGAAAAAGTGGTGGGTTTACTGATCACGTTTTTGGACTTGATGTTACATTAAGGAACAATAAATCATAGGCCCGAATGTTGTCGGTTACGTGGGCTAGCCCACCCGACCTATTCGTTGGAACATATGTGGCCGTCGGACGGGTCAAGACTAGGGGAGCTCCGTTGAGCCGTAGTGGCACTTCGGATGGCTCAGCCTTGCTAGACCCCCGTGCAAACGCCACACGTGGAGGGTGAAGTCGATCAAGCCGTAGCTACTGTTGACCACCCAACTGTGGTTAAACCACTTTTGAACCATGTTTGCCCGTGATTATCCAATCCTTAAACATCAAACTTTCACGTAGACACTACGGAACAAAAACGTAATCTCGTCTAGGTAAGGTGGAATTCACCGAGAATCCAACACCTTAACCACGAGGTTTCGGGATTTTACTCCTTATGCTTTCGCAGAGTGGGATTCACCGAGAATCCATCACCCAACCTCGACGATTGAAAAAACCCTTGTTCCTCGGTTTTTACCCTAATTAGTTTCTAATTAATATCAAACAATTAATTAAAACTAATTGCATGTCTTATACATGCCTAACTAATTCCTCGAATTAATTTCTACATGTATGCATATGGAGTGGAATTCATGATATGATGCATGTCATGGCAATTTTCCGGTTCTACACATACAATCTAAATATGTATTCTAGTGCGGAAAATAAACATCAAGATGGACCGTTGGCACCGCCGTATCTAATCTATTAGAAAATAAATAACCAAACCCTAACTAGGGTTTACTACTTTCTAACATAATATGCAGCTGTTCAAAATCGTTGACGATCGGCAAACCAAACGAACTCGGATTGCGACGAAACTTTCCAGATCTGTTACTCACTCCTTGGGCTTCAATATGGACGTTTGGATCGGAGTTTTGACTTGTCAATATTCTCCAGTGAGCCGCCCAACTTGCTGCTGGATCTGAATTTTACAGCAGCGCCTCAAAGACTTCCCGAGGCCGATCGGGAATCGAGATGAATCCTGATCGACCTGAAATTTTTATTCCACGTCCAAAACTGAATATTTATCGATCTGACTGGATGGATTTGCGTTTCAACGGTCCAAACTCTCCCAGAAATTCGAGGAAGTCACAGGTAGGGTTTCTGTGAATCCTACGTTTTTCTGTTACAGCAGCCTCTTCGCAGCCACGAATGGATATGGAGATGGACTCCGATCGACGCCAAGTTTTGTGGAATTGTTCATCATCTTCCAATATTGATTCTGACCGGAGGGATCGTCGTTTCATCGGTTCGATCAACGGGAAAAATGGAGAAACTAAACATATACTAAACAGATCTATTTTCTGGAAATTAAAAATTGCAATAAAAATAAATTACATAATTTCCTATACTCATATGAACGAATTTTCACCGTTTATATGAGTTTACAATAGATCTAACGGGTAAACAATGCCAACCCCAATCCATCTCTTCAACCACAACAACCAATCATTATCAATGCATAAAACAATAAATAAAATTTACCTACATGCAATTCCACTCCTTTAAATCGTTTAATTATGATTATAACTATATAAATCGTGGAACCTGGCTCCGATACCACATGAAGGATGTAGGTTCTTAGATCTAAACAAGTTAGATCTACGCGCAGCGGATGGATCACGACTTATACATCACAATACATTATTAAAGGACTTAAACTACTACAAGGGGGTTAAGATCATGTTACCAATAGTAGGAAGAGAAGCCAAGATCTTCCGATGTGTTCTCCAAACAGCGGTTGGTGGACAACATACACGAACCTCCTTGATATGCAACACCAAGAAAAACTTAAAGTTTTTCTTCTTCTAAAAACCCTATACAAGAAAAACAATTTTTTCTCTCTTTTAAAAGTGTGGTGGTCGAAATTTTCATTGCCAATTACCCTTGGAATAACTCTCTTTTATAGGAGAGTAAATCCTTAGTCTCCAAGTTTTAATTAATTAAATAAATAAATAATTAAACAAAATAAAAAGATATTTTCCTTAATGACTAATTGTGACATGTATTGACCAATAGGAAATCAAATAACAAGTCATCCAACCAATCATATAACAAGAATATCTTTTATTTTCCATAACACAAGAAAATTAATTCTTGTGCTAATTAGAGACATAAAATGGCGCCACACATAGGGTTAATAAGCCCACAAAAAAATGTCTTTTATGTGTATTATATTATTTAGCCCAACTAAATAATATCCATGCATATCAATTAATTAGCCCAGCCAATTAATTATCACTGAGGCCCAAATAACAAGATTATTAGTCCGAATTACAGAAGCCACATCGGGGACCATTGACCTATAACCAGTAGCTCCAATAATTAATTATTCGTCGAACAGAATAAGTACAATAATTATTAATTCCGGGATTACGCCACCATAAACCCGAAACTGAACTCTACCGATTATAGATGTAGACTTATACTCAACCCATAGAGTGAATAAGCGTCCATTGATATAATCACTACATACGGATTAACCCTCCATAGACTGTCCATTCTGAGTGGGAAGTCTCCGTGAACCCGACTCAGAATATCTTATCCTTATTTACCATTAACCCCCTGATGATCAATTAGTATGCATATTTGACTAGTAGCTAATTAGTCAAATGCGAAACTCCCGGGATCGATCACTTTCTTAGGGCTAACAAATAAGGGGACCGTCTCTCTACTTCCCGCAGGAAGGAATGGATTCCATGTCTGCGAAAATCGAACTACTCACTCGTCGGGAGATAGTGCCAATGAGAAGTGGCTTGGAACACATATCTAAGTGAACCGTAACTAACACATCAAACACTACCCCGAGACAAGCGAACTTACACATCGGTCAACTAGGTGTAACATTAAATTTAGTAGTCAATTTATCAATTTTCTACTACTTATTATCGTGATTAGCATTCTGATTTATATCATTTTGTGTTTAATTACTCTGGCCACTACATATTCTTCAATCCAAGATGGAAAATGGAGGAAAGAATTTTGGGACGATAAAGGTCGCCTTTAAAATCCCAAAGGTACGTAGGAAGAATATAACACCCAAACTGGAAAAGCGCAGACCACTTTTTTACTTCTCTTTTCTCTGGCTTAAAAGGGGAATGGAAAGACTGCAAAAATAAAACGGAATCAAAGCAATATGTTCATATGGGTTTGAAAGTAAACTCACATGGTTTATGTACTTTTGATTCCTTACTTTTGTTCGGAGGGAAGAAAGTAGACGGAAATAATTACATTTTTTTGTCCCTTATTTTATATTTCTCAAAGTTGCACTCTAGCTTTGAGAGAGAGGGAGAGAGTAAATGATGTAAATCATTTTTTGTCCCTTATTTTATATTTCTCAAAGTTGCACTCTAGCTTTGAGAGAGAGGGAGAGAGTAAATGATGTAAATCATTGTTATACTTCAACGGTGCAGTTTGTAATTATTTTTTATTTTTGTGGAGAGAAGTCGATAGAGTGTATCATTAAAGCACACTTACTATTTTAATAATTACCACTAAATTTAATATCGAAAATATTTGTGCCGAACAAAATATACACAACAAATATCATATCACACTTTTAAACCATGAATTTTGTTCCACATAAATGTCCATAAAGTAATAACATGCTCAACCCCATATAAGTGTGACACATAAAAGTCTTGTCAACTCACACTAGCCCTTTTTACGGCAAACGAGGACGACAGTCTCAACATTTGATCGGATTATTTATGACTCATTTAGCACTACCAGACCAGGGTCTGAGAGCATTACATAATCAATTGTCCTAAAATGTATTGTGCACAATGTACGTTGTGGTTATTTTTCTGGTGACACTATCACTAATGTTTAATATAATATAACCATACAAGGGTAATTTGTATCACCATACAAGGGTAAAACAGTAAAAGAATCTTGTGTTATCACTACTCTTTAATGTAACCTTGGTGTAGTAATTTGTATCACCATACAAAGGTAAAACAGTAAAGAAATCTTGTGTCAGTACATCCCACGCAATTTATATGTTTGGGAGACCACCAAAGCCTCCACCAATATCTCATTTATCACTCTCTTCTAACTCTTAATTAGTCAAAGATAAGTTTCAGTAAATTAAAAGTACTCAAATTCCTTATATTTCCGGCCTATATTGTGTTTTATTTGTAATAGAAGATCAGAAATTTTTGGCATTTTTTTCATCTTAATTAATGCAGCAAATCATGAGGTAGAGTTAGGAAGTAAGGCGTTGTTTTGAGCTAGCTGCTCGGTTCTCTCTTTGATCGGTAATAATCATTAATTTCTCTGTTTTTTTTTATTGGCCATGTCGTAATTGGAGCCTGGGGAGGGATGCTTTTAATTAGTTAACGATTGTGTTTTGTGCTTAATTTTGCTGCAAAACGGGTAGTTGTTCTTGTATGTGTCCTTATGTTTCTTAAATTATTAAAGGAGATTACTATGCTAGGTCTTGATTAATTAATTAGGGCTGGTATAAAATCCCCCGAATCCCGATTCAACCCGATTTCCATCTCGCTCTTACGTCCTGAATTTTTTCCATCTTGAGTTTTTGTTAACCCGAATGTTTAAGGGTTTGGTCCAATCCCGGCTATAGTCAAGAAATATTCAGGTAAAAATTGTATACTCGACTGGAATCCCGACTAGTCGAGTATGTTCAGTGGTTTAATTCTTTATGTTTCTTAAATAATTAAAGGAAAAACTTTTTTCATTAACTTCCGGTTTTGTCTGAGAAAATGAAGATTATAGTGGATGATGTGTGATTGAGTTTTTTTCCCCTTTTTTTTCTCACCTTTTTTATTTAGCTATTACATCTACATCCATCGCCACCTTAGCTTTAAGTGACACAAAGTTGCAGAGAAAACATCTAACTTCGATGTCTAAGTAAAAACGACGTCGTTTCATGTGTGTTTTATTTCTTGAATAAAATAAAATTAAAATAAAAAACCAAAACCAAAAAATAATACACACATTAAAACGACGTCGTTTTTACTTAGACACCGAAGTTAGACACACAAATTAGACAAGTGATCTCATCCCCTAAAATATGAACCAATAATCTGATTATATTTAAACTTACTGTCTTAAGTTATTAAATTTAATTAAAAAAAGTTATCAAATTTATTTTGGTTAGAGACAATGTATGCTTAGTAAACAATTATTCTCTCTAGATGTTCACATTCATGTTTTTGTTCACATTGCAGGTTTTGTCACATAATTAAAAAGAAAAATATTCGAAGTATATAAGCTCCATCACTTGCTACCATAAGCATGTTCTCGTCGGATGGCGCATCCCAGAAGTCGACCATGGGAATCCCAGAAGTCGACCATGGGAGGATATTATAAAAAAAATACTAAAAACATCGATGCAAACCGAAATATAGGTATGTACTAGCAGGGACGGCTTCAATAATTTTGCTATGATATCAGAAATTTGTTAATTTTTGTTGTCTTTTAAACATGGGTTTTTATATTCAGTTTTATACAAATAATTTATAGTCAAAACATAAAAGCAATGAGTTAAAACATAAAAACAATGAGTCAAAATATAAAAATAATGGGTCAATATATAAATTTAGTGAGTCAATACATAAAATTTAGAGAGTCAATTTCACGTGTGTTTATAAATAAATCTTACTGTATATAATTGTAAATATTTTTTAAGGGTGTCGGCCGCCCCATAACCGCAAAGGGTGACGCCGCCGCTGTGTAGCAATACTCTTTCCGTCCCAAAATATAACTCAGTTTAGTTTTTTTGGCTTTCTCCGATAATATAAGTCTATTTAGAATATCAATGAAGCATTAATGTGCATCCGCCCCTGCTTCTAAGTTGTCCCAACTCTTTATATATATAGCCTCCTCATTATTCTTTACTGCTTATTGTCTTTCTTAATATGATGTGACGATTGACGATTTACCTTTCCATTTTAAAGGGAAGGGGAACATAAATGACACCTGTTATGCAGCATGGAGTACTGGTGGTAGGTTATGGAACAGAAGATGTGGATGATTACTATTTGATAAAATATAGTTTTGGACAAGATTGGGGTCACAAAGGCTTTGCAAGAATGAGAATCAATTACTCAGAAATTTTTTATTGTCGGTTATATATTGAATATAGACAAGTAAATGATATTTTTTGCTGCGTATATGTGATGTTTTGATTAGAATTAGGTGTTTTTGGTGGTTAAAGTTTCATAATAATAATTCTTGTGACGTAGGTCTTGATAGGGTTAGACTTGAACCGGGACTTATGAAATTAGCCTCCAATGCAACTCACTCTCTGTTCATGCAGATGTGATTCATTAGCATATAGAGGGAGGCTTTAGCAGCCCGTGGTATCTCCTATACAATAGCCTATAGTGACCACAACTTAATTTGTTATTGATTCACTTATGATTCAAATGTGATGGTTTCGTACAAAACCATTACCAAATGTGATAATGGCATGTTGGATGCATAGGAGACACCACGGATTTGTTGGATTCTTTGCATGGTCTCATTGTCTGTCTGTCTACTAAAGATTAGGTAAATGTCACTGTCTACTAAAGATTACGTAAATGTTTGGATGATAGTTAATTATGTGGTGTCTAATAGTGTTAGTTTTAACTGAAGTCGGTCTACTTCCTTTTCAAGTTGTTTAGGTTCAACTGTTATGATTCTTTCTAATGACTAACGTGGAGCAAAGCAACCGTCCAAAGATAATTTACGACATAAGTAATTTGATACTTCCACTGCTACTTCCGATGCTCATCTACCGACCGCTACTTCCACCGCACATTTACCGATACCGACCGCTACTTCCACCGCTCATGCATGCAGCCGTCAAAAGATATTTCACGACATAAGTAATTTGATACTTCCACCGCTCACACATCTACCTATGCTAAAGGCGCTACCGATACTGAAGGCTCTATGAGCAACAACTGTTATGCCTTAGTTGTAATTACGTATGTTTATGACTTTTTTAGCTTTTACTGTTCGAAATTTGCTATATCTATATCTATATACTCATAATAAAAGTGCGATGAGATGTTTTCCAAAATTGTTTCCTACCCTCGGTGTTTCCTCCTATCCATTATTATTTTATTTTAAATAATACAAATTATATAATGAAAAGATATATATAAAATTGTTTCATACCCTCGGTGTTTTCCCTATCCATTATTATTTTATTTTAAATAATACAAATTATCTAATGAAAAGATATTAAAAAACTATTTCCATCCTACGTGATCCAAAGGTTTTTTTTTTAGGGGTCCAAAGTTATCCAAAAATAACTTTCGGTTATTAGATCATTATTATTTTATTTTAAATAATAAAATTTAATGGTATTCGTATTCAAATTATATAATGAAAAAATATTTAAAAAAACTACTTCGATCATTATAATACGTGCTCCAAAATTATCAAATAATGACTATGAGATGAACTTAACTTCTTTCTTTACTATGAGATTTAGGATCGACAATTTTCTTCGTAAATTAACTAATTACTTAATATAATTAAAATTAATTCATAAGTTAATAAATATTGTTAAAAAATTAAAAATTAACTAAGATAACGAGTACTTTTATTATTAGTTTTATAATGCACAAAATTAAATTAAATACATTTGTTTTTAAATATTTTGAGCTATATGTTATATTATATATTAGCAATGCTAACGTCTTATTCGCGGCCCATTAGTATTTTGAGAATGTTAATGCCACCACAACGAATCTATCTATTTTGGGGCACCGATGATGTTCGACACATGGAAAGTCGAATACAAGCTTAATATTCGACTTTGCAAAGGTCGAATGTCCATTTTAAACATAATTCTACCCGAAGTGTAGTGTCATTGTATTTTCGTCATGGTTCCATTAACAACGCCCTTAGTATTTTAGTTCTGATATGAGGTGAATTTTTTTTTTAAAAGGATTATATTTTTAGTTATTTCTCATTTGTTTCTCCTTCATTTATCAATTACACCCCACTTTATATATGTAAATAAGTTCTTAATCAACAATATATGTTGATCTACACCCATCATTTCCGTAAATGACAACCTTCTTAAATATTCAAAAAAATTAGTACGTAACACTTTATCTTTGTAAATAAGTTCTTAATCAACTATATATGTTGATCTCCATCTATCACTTCCGTAAATAACAAACCTTCTTAAATATTGGAAAAAATAGTACATAAAAATATACCTTATTCCTTACACAAATTGTAATTAGTATATAACTATTACATATATACTATGATTATAAACTACATAATCAAAAGTATTTTTTATCAAATGAAACATACAAACAACTTTAGCAGGAGATCATGAAGTTAGGCTAGATAGTAAGAACATAGGCAAGCATAGCAACTTTTCCACCCTAATTAAGAAATTTATTTTTCACTTTATTCCTACATTTTTTGAATAACAAAATAATAGACTCATTTTCTGTAATAATGACATTTTTGCTAAAGAATTGTGCTGACTTAGAGATGTTAATAGCATGTCTAGAGACAAATTCAAAATTAGAAAGAGCTTCCAACATAGAGACTGCAGACTCTTTAGGAGCATTTGTCAAAATGTGAGAAGGTCATCTATAAAGAAAAGATGATTAATAGTTGGACTCCTAAGAGAGATTTTAATATCTAGGATGCTTCCATCTAAATCACAAACCTTTAGCAAATGATAAACATGTAACAAATCAACTTTTAATACCTGGGATGTTTCCATCTGAATCGGAAGACCTTAGTTATTGATAAATAAAGGATCTCCTTGCCTGACACCTCTTGAAGGGTTATAAACAAAACCAATTTTGTCACCATCAATGATATTGAAAGAGTATGATACAAAAGAAACGCATTTCAAAATCAGGTCAATCCATTTGAGAGAAACCCGATTTTCCTTGATAAAAGTTAAGAAAGACCATTCAAATATGTAAAAACCTATTGAGATATCCAACTTTAAGGCCATATAAGCTTTCTTACATTTCCTTTTGTTAATCATATTATGCAAAGATTAATGAGCAATAATGTAAATTTCCAAAATTTGTTTGTCAAGAGCAAAAACGTTTTGATTGTACTGATACAAAAATATAAAATATTTTTCAGCCTGTTAGCAAGGACTTTAGAGTCATTTTTATGAATAACATTGCAAAGACTAATTGGTCTATAATGGGTGACTTCAATTGAAGAAGAGACTTTGAGAAGCAAGGCAATACATGAATGATTATATTTTTAAGAAGCTTCCCAGAATTAAAGAAATTTCTGAAAGCATTAGCAACGTCATTGTTATTAATGTAATAGCGATTTCTTCGAAAATATTGAGGACATACCATCCGGTCTTGGGGCTGAATTTGATTTCTATTGAAAAATAGCTTGCCTTATTTAGGCTTTTGAGACTTCGTTTATTCTTCTTTTTATCCAAGTCATTATCTGCAACAAAACTCTAGAAAGCAGAATTGGAATTGTCAAGCCCGTATGCACCTTCTTATTTTTCTTTATGGTTATGGAAGTCGTTAAATCACCACCCCAAATGAAACGAGTACCCCCAAAAGCCATTATGTATTGCAGAAATGACCATTGCTCCAGTCTGTGGGAATGCGAGAGGCTCATGAAAACCCCAACAAACTACCAATACCGACAAGTGGAGTCATCTTTGATGCAGACTTCTATGGTAAAGCTGGTTGAGACAACATATAGTATTGACATTTTCTTTCCACAAAAGAGCAAGGCCACCTATCATACCAGAGAGATTAACGGTGCAGACATGATCAAACTTCTGCCTTTTGCTAATACTTACCAAACTACTTTCCTTCTTTTAATTTCACCTAAAAAGACAATACTTAGGCAGTGGAGTCTATTTACCTTCTCAATATGGGATATCATCAAAGAGCTCCCCACACCTTGATAATTTCACGCCATAATCGATAATTTCACGCCATAATCTCCATTGTTCCAGTAGAAGCCACATAGGGTTGGCTTCTTTCACCCTGAAATAGTCAGATAAAGATTTTGGTTCACTAATACATATTTAAATTCGGGTTCAACAAGACTAGGAGTTTAAAGATCCATTAATTCAAGAGTTTTCTTCTTGTCTATAAATCAACTCGCTGAAGTATCAGAATCCAGAGGTACCTTACTTTCATTATCCTTTTTAGCTACGAAATTCTTCTTCCTTCTTGGTTTGAGAGCAACACCAGCTTGTGAAATTTTAGCAGCAATCAGATTTAATTCCTGTAGAAGCTAACTACTTAAAGATTCTTCAACATCTTCCTTCTTTTTTACTTCTTCTGTGTACCATTCCAATAGGAGAATACCCAAAAGAAAATGGAAGCTTCCTTAGGAACCACATTATTATAATCACTTTTTAGTTCGTCGTTAACATTGTCAAAACATGACATATTATATTTTCCACTTTCTTGCTAGCTAAAATCACCCTTATTAACCCCTTTAGATAAATTAGCCAAGAGTTACATCTTCTATTACGAGGCGACTGGAAGAGGTAGGTCTTTGAGGATTATCACGCAAGGATTTAATAGGCAGAGCACTTATGATTTATATTTCTTTGGTCTAACACTTTAGAGTAAAAACCTCTAGATGCATGTCTAATATTTACACAATAAGAACAAAATAAGAAACATTTTCATACTTAAAAGTAGCCCATCTTTCTATATTGGCTTGGGCGACCGTCATACCTTGAATTAGAGGTTTAGAGCCATGAAGGTCTACGAGACATCGAACAAACTTACCATGCTTACTTCCTCCTAAAACCACCCATGCTTTGCATGCGTGCCCAATATGTCCACAAATGTACTTCTCTGCATCCCTCTTTGCCTAATTAAGAGAAATATTACAGACTTGGACCCAGATTGGCACTGTGTTGAAAGATTCATCATCAATCTTAATACCTTCCTCCACTTTTTGATTTCCATTATGTAAGAGCCAAAGTACCAAGCACATCCCACTAGCATCCGATCCGCATCATCTTTAGAATTGAATTATGCCACTAAACACGCCATCAGGGCCAGCCCTCCAATAAGGTGGAGGAGACAGTGGTCTTAGGCCCAACGGTGTCGGGGCCCAAAATTACATGTTTCGCTAAAAGAAAAAAAAAATTTATATGTAGATCCAATCCGATCCAACCTAATAAAATGTGTTAATTTTTTTTATTTGAATTGATAAAGCCCAAAAGAAAATTTACTCGAATCGATAAAGGCTTATAAGAAAATTTTATAAGTATGTATTTTCGGGAAGAAAAAGAAAAAAAAAACTTTGAACTAAAAAGCCTAATTCGGCGACTTGGCCTTAGACCCAAAAAATGCCAGGTCCGGCCCTGCATGCCATTAATTCTTTCAGATAACCTCCTGTGTTCAAAACTATGGATTCTAATTTCTAAGCACATGTGCCACTAAACATCGAACTCATGAGCATTTTAAAAAAAATCCTCATATTATGTTACCCTTATTAAGACACTAACAACATGTGTCCAAATTATAAGAAATGTTAGATAAAGTGAAAATAATTGAAGTACAAAAAATAATATGTCCATTTAAAAATAATTAATGTGAATTTTCTGGTCATAAAAAGTTAATGTACAAATTATTTTTAATGATGACAAACAAATAAGTAGGGAGATCCTTCAGTTAAATACATTCTTCTTTTTCTTTGGGTAACAAAAGGCATAAAGAGGTTGTCTCAATGATTCATAGATTTACCAAAGCATTGAGACAACTATCTTTATCCATAGAACAAAAAAAAATCGTGAATGTAAATTAAGAATGCTAATCGTCTTTAGAGTAATTATAGGTGTATCGATTAAGTAAAGGGTGACGTCGTATTAAAAGTAAAACAAAATGCTCTCACCAATTTAAAAAACATACAAATGGAAAAAAAAAAACGATATCATTTTTTAATAATTATTAATTTACAACTACTTATATCATCTAGATTTATCATATACCTAATAATATATGCAATATAACATTATATTGTTAATTTGTAAAATTTAATCAAAACACGTGCGAATGCACGTGCGTTTTCATTCTTAGTATATATATATATATATATATATATATATATATATATATATATATATATATATATATATATAAAACTTATGTAGTATGCAACTTTTAAGATAGCTGCGATTGCTTTTGGGTTTGGAATAGTCAAGATTGTTGCCATTGTTGTGTTTCGCTAACATATAAATGCATGTGTTTCGATCTGCAATGGCCCAGCATTGATCATTGTTGTTGAGGCGGCCTAAGGATCAGTTGGGGCGAAAAGTTTGTGTGCGTTATATTATTGTTTCTTGATAATGTGACGCCCCGTCCCGGATACCGAGTCTTTATCCGGAAAGAACGCCCGGCATGCATATATTAACTTTTTAAATCGTCAAAAGTAATATATACATAAGCCTCGTAACAATTAATCAGAGTAAAAGCGGATTAAATTAAAACTAAAAGATAACTCGGAAGAGAATGTCAAACGACAATCAACGGATCACCAAGTCCCAAAATCTACGTCCAAGAAAACTGAAAAGACGAACAACGAAATAAATGTTGTTGTGACTTATTACATCCCAAATGAAACTGAAAAGATACTACAGTCTATCTTTCAGAAACTGAGTAATAAATTGCATAAATAAAAGTATCAACATCAGCATATCATCTCGAGCTCAAACATCGGCTCCATCAACTCCATCATCGTATCCATACTCATCATCGTCCTGATAACCACCTTCTCGGGGTGGGGACAAGAGAGAAGAGGGGGTAAGTACAAACGTACTTAGTAAGGGATAGAAGAAACGGTTACACACAATATATAACATATCATTCATAACAAGTAAATTCTACAATCTCTACCACATAGGTTGCATTGAGATCACTCTCACCCTCTACTAGATCACATAGTACATCCTCACGCACATAAATTTGTTACATCAATATCAAAGGACACTACGCACGGTGAACAACTGCACCGCAACACGGGAAGCACCTCAAGGGCACGGGCTTAGGTCCCCGTGTGGGAGTTACACGCATCCCTTGGCAGCAGACCAAGTAGAGGGGTGTAATCGTCCCATGCTAAGAAGAATAGACGTGCCTCACCAATGATAATGATGTTTTAGCTTTTAGACACATCACATATGTAATTTACGGATTTAAGTCTAACCACCTGATCCATTCACATAAAAGACTTCTAGGGACTTCTAGTCCTAGACATCTAGTTATGCTACCTAGCACATTGTAAAAGAATCATTGACCACTAGGTCAATGTCCCACAAGGCCTAAACAACGCCTTCCGGTGCTCCCACCTTCTCCCCGCAGAGGGTCTCAGTTGTGGTGCGATTTGATACCAAGGCTACCAGAAGTCGATGTTAGACATTGTCAATTAACATTTAATGTTCTACAGAACATACAAGCCACATCTTATCAAATAAATACATATATAATTTTCCAGAAAATAGAGTACATATGTTTAAGATCACTGTACCTTCCCTGGGAATGCATATGTAACAGAATGATATAGTAATTGATTAATGTATATAAGAAAAGCATGCAGGCAGCATATCTTTTTCCCTCTCTTTATCCTTTTCATCCTAACCATAATATACAAAGTTGCAATCCTCTTACTATTTTCTACGTTTCCTTTTTTTTTCCTTTATACTTCCTACGGCACATGGTCTCCAATAGGCAGCAGCCTATTCAAGTAAATTTCGTCAGGCAAAGCAACACGCGTTTATAAGAGGCTTTATAAATATAGAGCTTAAACTCTAATGTAAATAATGGATAAGACACTAAGGTGCAAATCAAGGAAGAAGAGAGACTAACTCCAATTTCATACTCAGTCGTTCATTCTTTTTTTTTTGGTTCGGTCATCAAACTTCCTGCTTCCAGTATGCAAACCTTGCCAATTGATACATTAACTCCCCTGCAAGTATAGCCGTACCTTTTACTTTATTTTATTTAATTTTATTTATTTTTCTCTTGGCAACAAACCATAAGTACACATATCTTTTTCCCTTCGGCAGTGGTGAAAACATAAGGGGAAAATATATATAATATATACCATAAACAAAACGTCCATGAATGAAAACAACACCAACATAATTAAATACGGTTGAACACAAATAATCCGTTTAAAGAACACCCCCATACCTTTGAAATTTCGAAAGCGAATTCGAAAGCAAAACGGATATTAAAAAACTTCAATCCTCGATTCCAACATCTTCTACGAATCACCTACGATAATTGACCATTACACTACGATTATTGAAGGATCTATAATTAGGGCTAGGAAGTAAAACTTACCCAAAAAAAGAACGGTTGGTATCGAAACGATCGCCTCCTTGCGGTGATCAATTTCTTCTACTATGGTCTGCACCGAAAATCTACCGTTAAGCTCCGAATTTGGAAAACAGCGTCCGGACTTCTTTTTTTTTTTTTTTTTTTCTTTCTCTCCTGTTCTTGCTGTCGGCTGTGCTCTCAATTTTCAGAAAGAAAAACCGTGTTTGATATAATGGGGATTTTTGGTAACTATTTCTTTAAATAGCCATAATTAAAATCCATTAATAAAATCCTTTTGTTTCTTTTTAAAAAAATAATCTCTTATGTTAAAAATAAAATAGGAACATATAAAATATATCTCATTTTACTCTTTTACCCTTCTTAAATTTTCGGGGTTTTACATTATGTGTTTGCATCTTTCCATCTTTCTTGAGTAACTTGACAAATGTTCTATCATCCCTAACAAGCATAACAGGGACAAGACGATTGAAGAAAGAGGGAAATATACATAGATTTCAATCCATGTACAAGGATTGCCATAGTTAATATACACATATATATATATATATATATATATATATATATATATATATATATATATATATATATATATATATATATATATATCAAGCATGAAATGTGACAAAAGTAGTAATTTACGGGTCAAGAAAGCTGAGGTCTATCAAATGCATCGTGTATTCAGTTGCTGGATCTGTGATGTTGATAGGCTCTATGTCACAAAGACTTGCTGACCAGTAATACAAGATTGTAGTATTTGTTTGTGGGAATCTATAAGCCCATTCTTCAGGACGAACGGCACCAGGCGGGCTTGAAAAGACCATATTTCCTGTCATTATTTTCCACTTCTGGTTTCTCTTCACCACCAAAAACCATACACATTAGAGATTGGAACCGCTCCCTGCTCAGTGAATCTCCGATAAAAGCAATGGTTTTGTCCTGCATTTTGGAATACATTAATAAAGGAATAGAACAAACCTGCTATAAAACACCTGAAAACACTAAGAAAAGTTCAAAGTAGGCCTCTTTTCCTCAGGGGTTACTGCTATTGTCAGAGCAAATATGCTGAATCCAAAGCAAAAATACTCTCGCATTAGCAAAAAGTGCTCTGGACATAGACATGGCAAGGGTTTTACGCTATTGCCAAAGCAATTTGCTCCTTTGCTCCGTCACATTTTCTCTCTCCCTGCTTCTCCTTTGTGAATATTTGTGTGTGCTTTATATGAAAGAATGTGAAACCTCGCCTTTCATTATTCACAGTATTGGTATTTATACCAAGATTACATCAGTTACAAGATCCTATAATTGGGTCCTATAATTATGCTAAAATAATGGTCAATTCTTACAAACAATGAATACATGATTGACTAATAATAATTACAGAATTGACTAATAATATATTTCTAATACTCCCCCGTAGTCGAAACTGGAGGACCACGGATGTTGAGACTATCACGAAAATCTTCAAATAGTAGCTGAGGTAAGCCTTTGGTGAAAATATCAGCAATTTGATACCGAGTGGGGACATGATGGACACGAACCTCTCCACGAGCAACTTTTTCACGGACAAAGTGAATATCCATCTCTATGTGTTTCGTCCGTTGGTGTTGTACCGGGTTACCTGAAAGATAGACAGCACTAATATTGTCACAATATACCAATGTCGCCTTTCGAACCGGACACCGAAGCTCTAACAAATAAATTACGAAGCCAGCAAGATTCGGCCACCACATTAGCGACCCCGCGATATTCGGCCTCCGCACTAGACCGAGAGAGAGTGGGTTGGCGTTTGGAGGACCAAGAAATAAGGTTATCGCCCAAGAAAACACAATAGCCGGATGTCGAACGGCGAGTATCAGGACAACCTCCCCAGTCCGCATCCGTATAAGAAACCAACTCCATGGACCGGGCAGGTGTTAATTGTAACCCGAGGTGAAGAGTACCCTGAACGTATCGAATAATCCGCTTGAGCGCATTAAGATGGTCCGTACGAGGATCATGCATGTAAAGACATATCTGCTGGACCGCATAGGAAATATCCGGACGGGTGAAGGTGAGATACTGAAGCGCCCCGGCAAGACTGCGATAGGAAGAGGGGTCGGCAATAGGGTCACCCGCCGAAGACCCGAGCTTGGGCTTTGTATCTACTGGGGTCCGAGAGGATTTACAATTAATCATTCCTGCGCGCTCAATGATTTCAAGTGCATATTGACGTTGAGAGAGAAACAGCCCGGTGGAGTTACGAGTAACACGTACACCCAAGAAATAATGTAACGGGCCCAAGTCCTTCATAGCAAACTCCGAGGCAAGCTGGGCCATAATGGAGGTACGTAATACATCGGATGAAGCCGTGAGAATAATGTCATCAACGTATAGCAATAAATATGCAAAATCTGAGCCAGAATGATATATAAATAACGATGTGTCCATGCGACTATGAGTAAATCCCAGAGTAAAGACGTAGTCAGCAAACCGCTTATACCAGGCCCGGGGAGCCTGTTTGAGACCATATAGAGACTTACGAAGGAGACACACATAGTCGGGGTGCACCGGATCCCTAAAACCCAAGGGTTGATGCATATATACTGTCTCATTAAGATCTCCATGTAAAAAAGCATTTTTTACATCCAGTTGATGGAGAGGCCACTGCTTAGAAAGTGATAACGTCAGAACTGTCCGGATAGTGGCCGGTTTAACAACCGGGCTAAAAGTCTCCCCACAATCAATGCCCACCTGCTGTGTTTTACCATCACCTACAAGACGAGCCTTATGGCGCTCAAAAGAACCATCAGCATTAAATTTATGAGTAAAAATCCACATAGACCGAATAATATTAATATTAGGTGGGCGAGGCACCAACTCCCATGTCCCTTTTTTAATAAGAGCATTAAATTCGTCAGTCATGGCTATTTTCCAATTCGGGTCACTAAGGGCAGCTACCGGATTACGAGGAAGAGGTGATTTAGAAGACACCGTGAATGCATGATCAGAAAAATATTTCGGATTCGGTTTGAAGATGCCACGTTGTGCCCGAGTAGTAGGACCAGGTGGTGGGGATGGTGGAGGAGTTGGGCTGTTCGGAGTTGGGGCCGGGCCGTATGCGGAGTGGAAGAGGAAGCCGAGTGAGGGTGGGCCGAGGGAGGAGACTCAGATGGGCTATTTGAGGAGGTGGAGCTGATGGACTGTGATATAAGAGGTGATGTGGGCTCATTTGATGAACTGGGCTGTGTGTGTGGGCCGAAATGCTGGGCCAAAAATGGAGAAATATCTTGCTCCAGGAAATCATATGAAGGAGCCGGCTGTGACATATTAGAAAATGGGAAAACACTTTCATCAAATAATACATGCCTACATGTGATTATTTTGTGCGTTGCCAAATTGAGACATTTATACCCTCGGTGATTGGGTGGATACCCGAGAAAAACACAAGGTGTTGATCGAGGTTGAATTTTGTGTATAGTGGTGGACGGTATAAGTGGAAAACATAAGCAACCAAACACACGAAAGTGAGTGTAGACGGGGTCTCGTTGGAATAAACGTTTAAGTGGAGACTCATTTCCTATAACACGGCTCGGAAGAATATTTAAGAGGTAAGTGGCCATTTCTAAAGCATGATGCCAAAAGGACGGGGGAAGGGACGAATGTATAAGTAATGTGCGGACTAGATTATTTATGGTTCGAATTTTACGTTCTGCTTTCCCGTTTTGAGAAGATGTGCGTGGGCATGAAAACCGAAAGTCAATGCCAAGAGTCGCACAAAAATTACGAAGAGGGTGATTATCAAATTCTCCCCCGTGATCACATTGAAGGGTTTTTACTTTGAGTGCAAACTGCGTAGTAATATAGGCATGTAACTTAGTAAATACCGAAAAGACATCAGATTTTCGAGAAAGTGGAAACGTCCATAAAAAATTCGAATAAGCATCCAAAAATAAAACGTAGTAGCGGTGGCCCGCACTACTCAAAACAGGAGATGTCCAAACGTCACTATGCAAAATATCAAACGGGGAAAAAACAACCGAAACAGAGTCATAAAATGGTAGGCGAATATGCTTGCCTAACGCACAGGACTGACAAAGCTTGTGTTTGGAGGGGGGGAACATATAATAAATTTATTGTGACGAAGCATATGTAAAATATTCGGGCCCGGATGACCCAACCGATCATGCCACACGGAGGAAGCTAACAACGCGGAAGACGAAAAATTCTGATCAATGGCAGGAGTGATTGGGTAAAGCTCACCCGAACTATTACACCTCATTAGACAAATCCCCGTCTGCAGGTCATGCACAGAAAAACCATATGGGTCAAACAATACACAAGCATTATTATCGGTGGTGAACTTCCTTACAGAAACTAAGTTTTTGATGATATTAGGGACGTGGAGGACATTATTTAAACGAAACGGTGGATAAGGTGGGGGCAAAATAGTGTTACCGTGACCATGAATCGGAATAGTATGACCATTACCAACAACAATTCCATTATTTTTGCTCAAATTAAAATAAGGCATAAGAGTACCTGCGGAAGATGTCATATGAGAGGTAGCCCCGGTGTCCATAATCCAATTGGGATTCGGTGGATTGAGTGACATCGTATACAATGCCGCATCTATATCAGTGGGTGCGAGCTGAGTGTTATAAGCTTGCGGAGCAGGTGGTGGGCGTGGCTGTCCGGCAGACGGACGGACCCATGGCTGGGCTGGATAAGGGGACGGCGGTGGAGGCATCTGCTGCTGCTGTTGCATCGCCGCCAGCCACCAAGAAGGCACCCAATTGAGATGTTGTTGTCCCTGTTGCCCAGATGACTGCTGGCCATTCTTACCATTCCGGCGACCATTTCCATTACCACCATAGTTTCCCCCAGAATCATTCCGGCGGCCAGACTGCCCCTGCTGTTGCTGACCATGGCCGGAGTTCCGACCACCATTCCTTGGGCGTCCAGATCGATGCTGACGAGAGCCAGACCCATGGGTACCTGTGTTGGCGACGGGCTGTGAGGGTCGAGAGGAGTCATCGGCCGGCTGGTGTAACAGGGCCTGATGTGAGGACCCAGATTCAACCTTAGCTTTTTCAATCTGGGTAGTTTCCTCCAAGGCCAACTTGGATCGAGCAGAGGCGAAATCGGGAAATGGCGCAGCGAGTTGCAAAACCGTAACAAAATGATCATACGAATCTGTCAACCCATCAAGCAAACGAAGAACAAGAGCCCGTTCCGTAACTGGGGATCCAACGTTGCTGAGCTGATCTGCCAGCGTCTTCAACCTATTGCAATAAACTGAGGTTGAAGAAAAATCACGAAGGTGAGTATTATGAAATTCCTTACTCAGAAACATGGCCCTCGAATTCTGATTGTCCAAGAACATAGTCCGCACACGGAGCCAAGCGGCAGCGGCGGTGTCGTCTTCTTTGAGGACGTAATTGAGAACATCCTTGGAGACGTTGGCATCGAGGCGTTTCCAAAGCGGTAGGTTGTCGGCTTTGGCTCTGTCGGAGGCAGCCTTCTCCGTCGGAGTTATTATATGATCAAGCACATCATGTGCTCTGGCTGTGTTTTTGAACAAAGTCACCCAAGATTGATATTGGGGATCCTCGAGATCGAGAGTAATAGGGATGAGGGATTTCACATTAGTAATTGCCAGTGCTGAAGGGAGTTTGGAGTCAGACATATTGATACAGATCAACAGAGGTAGACGACAAACTTGAAAGGAAAAAATATATATATATATATATTCAGCGACGGCTATTGAAGGTGTATAGAAAACCTAGCTTTGATACCATGAAAGAATGTGAAACCTCGCCTTTCATTATTCACAGTATTGGTATTTATACCAAGATTACATCAGTTACAAGATCCTATAATTGGGTCCTATAATTATGCTAAAATAATGGTCAATTCTTACAAACAATGAATACATGATTGACTAATAATAATTACAGAATTGACTAATAATATATTTCTAATATTATATATAGTGAGTAGGTAATATAATTAATTTCACCCTTTTGTGAGCCTGAACTAAATACGAAAGTGGTTGTGATACTTGACCAATTCCTCGTGGGATACGACATTACTCGCCGTTGTAGTACAACCGACCCGGTACTCTGCCGATTAAAGTTGGTTTACTATAATTTGGCCATCTGGGCACACACAGAAGATGGTGCTTTATTCGATAACCTAATAGACAAATGACCTAAAACTTCATGAAGCACGGGAAATGAGCAATGTCCAAGATGTTAATGATAGATGGAGGAAGAGCAGGAGGTGGCGGCAAGGGCTTGAGCTGAAGGACTGTTTAAAGTGGAAGAGAAGCTATACAGACCAACTTTGACAAATCTCCTATGATAGACGCGGCCCGAGTAATCCTTCACAGGAAAATAATTAGTATGAAATTCAAAATAAACAGAGTTATCGTGTGCAAATTGACAGACATAAAGCAAATTATTGGTAAGGGAATGGGTGACTAAAACATTATGCAGAAGATAAGTTCAGGAAAGGGAAGTAATAGAAGAAGAGCCAAGATGAGATATAGATAAAATTGTATCATCACCAATGTGCACTTTGTCAGGACCGTCGTAGGGCTCGTAGGAGAGATTCAAATTTTGAAAATCATTGGTCAGATGATGTGTTGCACCGGTGTTTGGTATCCAATCGTTCATAGAAGGTGGTGGGTTGTAGTCTGTGTAATATGTGTGAGGTGGACGAGGGGAGGGTGGGGGAAGAGGGATGTGGTACGGATACTGAGAGGGCGGGGTATACTTGTAATAGCAAGCTTGAGCCATATGGCCCACACGAGAACATATTTGGCAGGTTGGGGTTCACTACTGTAAGGAGGACGGGGACAGCCTCGGCCACGGCCACGCCTCTAGCCTCGGTAATTATTCAATCCTCGTCCATGATAAGGGTTAGACTGTGAAGCAGGTGTGGAGGCCAAATTCACAGCAGGACTTGGGTTTGAGGGGGACCACGGTGGCTAAGAGGAAGAGACGACATGATGGTGATAGAGCTGTCGGGCCTCAGCAGTGAGCAACTGGGAATATACTTCATCAATGGTGATAGACATACGAGATCCAATCATGATCACGAACGAATCATAATCCAGGCCGAGCACTACCAAGAGATAGGCAATAAAGTCGTTGTCGTTTTGTGGGTGGCCGGCGAGTGCCAAGTCATCGGCAATCCTTTTTATTAGTAATAATCAGAGGCCGAGAGGTCTTATTTGCGAGTTGAAGCAAGATCAGTCCGTAATTGAATCAACATTGACCGACTGGCCGACGCAAAAGAAGCTTGGAGAGCGGACCAAATTTCAGTGGAGGTGGAGGCGGTGTAAACTTGCATGAGTACATCATCCGACAGAGAGGAAGTATTGTGCTTAAAATTAGGTTGTCCTGCTTAACCCATTCGACGTAGGGTGGGTTGGGAGAGTTCCGGCAGCGGAGGTGATCAATTTTTCCGTCAGGGGTAGAGTGTCATCAACATAACCAAAAACACCTTGACCTTTGAGATATGGGAGAATTTGAGCGTGCCAAAGATTATAGTTTTGGCAAGTGAGTTTTGCGATGTGAATAGAGGAAGAAGGGGTGAAGGTTGGGAGAAAAGAAGAAGAGGATGTGGCATTGGCTGTGTTGCCGGTGGTTTCCGTCGATTCTTGGAGGCCGGAAGACATGGCTAGGGCTTAGAAGAAATTAGGGCAGCGGGAGGGGTTTAAGAGAGCAGCTCGGTGTAATGTGTATCAGAGAGGAGAAAACATAGCTCCGATACCATATTGTAAAAGTTATCAATCGTATTTCATTGAATTATATCGAGAGTACAACGGTTCTTGTATAGGCATCATCTAACTTAGCCAACAAGACAATAATAATAATAATAAAATACAACTAAATATAATTATTTATTCTTTATTGATAATATCTTCAACATGGATCCACCAACCAACTTCCCATTTATTAATTGTCACGTGTGACAGTCGACTCTAAGCTCTAAAAAAATTCAAGTTTGGAGACCACTTCAACTTCTTTAGGATAGATAAAATCTTCATTTTGTATGCCCTTAAGAAACATATCCTCTCAAGCAAAGCACTTCTTCAGGCAAATGTGAAATACGCTTTTGTAACATAGTTTAAAGTGTATTGTATTTCATTGATTCAACTGAATAGAGAAAGTACAAATATAAAAGGTTGGGTGACTTAGTCAATAAGTCACTACAAGATAAATACGATAATAATAATAGTTAAAGTAAATAATAATATTCAAACTACATTATCCTCGACACGCCCCCGACAATCCCGTGAGAAGTGGCTGAACACAGAGATTGGATTTAAACTGGAAAAACGAGGTTGGGCCAACGGTTTGATGAGGACATCGACTAACTGTTCCTTCGAGGAGATGAAAGAGATGCCGAGCTTGCGAGCTGCAAGTAATTCGCGAACATGGTGGAAGTCGATCTCTATGTGCTTAATGCGGCCTGAAACACCATAAGAGCAAGGTAGGTGGCTCCAATATTATCACACCAAAGAGTAGGCGGGGAAGACAACGGAACCTGTATCTCACGGAGAAGACTGCAAAGCCACTAGAATTTGGCGGTGGTGTTATACTCGACCTCGGTGCTACTCTTAGAAACCGTCAAGTGTTTCTTACTACTCCAACTAATGAGATTATCACCAAGGTAGACACAATATGCCTCAACAAGACAGAGATTATCGGTGTCAGCGGCCCAATCAGAATCAGAATAAGCCCGGAGTGAAATAGGGGACCAGCGAGAGAAGAAGAGACCATCGGAGATAGTGTGCTTAAGATACCGAAGAATACTCTTAACTACAACCCAATGAGCTTTGGTAGGCGAATGCATATACTTACTAGCCTTGTGGACCACGAATGCAATATCAGGAAGAGTGAAACTGAGATACTAAAGACCGCCAACAATAGTGTGGTAAAGCGACTAATCGACGCAGGGAGGGCCGTCGTCAATGGTAAGTCGGGTAGAGGCTGACATAGGTGTCTGACAAGGCTTGGCTTTGTCCACCGAGGCACGGCAAGCATTTCAAAATTGACTTAATTTCTTTGTAAGAAATAGTATCATTACCATAAAGCATTATTTGTCTAAAATGCTTAAACGACTGGGGAAGTGAACACAATAACAACAGGGCCTGATACTCATCATCAATATTAGCATCTATATTACTCAAATCCATAAGTAGGGAATCAAATTTATCTAAGTGCGATAATATAGATAACTCTTAGACATACGAAGCATGTACAAACTTTGCTTTAAATAAAGCATATTCTCCACGGTGTTTTTTAATTTTTCCCACAAATCCTTAGCAGTAACATCAGTGGCTACCTCTTTTAAAACCTCATCAGAAAGACACAAGATGATACCTGACACGGCTTTCTTGTCGATACCATCAAACTCATCATCTGACATTTTCTCGGGCTTTTTCTCCTTCCCAAGCTCAAAGCTCTCCTGAATCAGCATGTCCTCCATCTTCAACTGCCACATATCGAAGTTGACGTTTCTATTGAACTTCAAAAAATAATACTTAGTTACCGTCATGATGACTAATTCTTCAAAAGCTCGAGAAAAAAACCACCTCGGAAATAACCTCAGCTCAGAAACACCTCGGCTCCGATACCAATTAGTTAGGAAAAAAACAAGCGATAGCCCTTAACGACGGTAACACAAAATAACAAACGGAATGAAAAAGACAAAACACCAAACTTACGTAGTTTCCGGTAATGTGCCGACTAGTCCACGGGCGAAAGAGAAAATATTACTATAGAGAAGGATTACAAAATATACAACTCTCCGAAAACCTAAAAACAATAGTCAAATAACTAAGACAATTGAAAATTTATCTAAATAAATCTATATACTATGTAAAGAGAGGCACATGAGCATACAGCCGGCCACGTTGCCATTTTCCTTTGCAAAGTGAGGCTTCCTGTGGTTGACACGTGGTGATCTGTGCATCTGACACGTGTCAATCCAAAAATATATATATATACAAATGAAAGAAGTACGTACGTGTATGATGCAGCTGTATGGAAAAGAAGATAGACCATGTGAGCTTTAAGATATACCGTAATTTATAGATTTTATTAGTCTGCAATGAATAGATCAGTGTAAAGGCAGTCATTATGTCGAATTAAGCTAGATCATGAATACCTTTGGGTGGAGAGGAAAGTGATTCATGGGATGATCAGAGCCACAAGTGGGCCGTGGGCACTCTCATCCAAAGCTGCAACCACTGGCGGATCCAGCATATCCAAGGAGGGTCATGTGACCCCACTCAATTTCTAAAATAAATAAAAAAAATCTTTTAGTATTAAAACTATGTAGTTTTGTTGTTAAAAAGTGTCATTTTGTCGATAAAAATTGATTTTTAGACTTCGATGACCCCACTGGATTTTTTTTTAGATAAAAGATGTAGTTTTAGACTCCGGTGACACCACTGAAATATATTTACGGATCATACTTTATTTCAACTATGGGAAAACATCACCAATTATGTCTAATGGTCTCTAGGAAAACATCACTGCAGATGATGCATAACATTATGGAATATACTGTTAATTAATTTATGCATAGTGGTGGTGCTGCAAGCAAATGATGTACTCATCGCTTTGTTACTTCCTCACTAACTAGACACTAATTCTTAAAAGCTAGAAGGTCGTCTGATTCTATTAGCCTCATAAGTCATAACATCGAAAGATATATCCACAACGTAACTAGCAAATCGAATGGAATATCATGCAAATAAGTTTAATTTCATCAAGGAATGTGAATTGACCTTGATTCTATTGAACTCACACCTTATTTAAAATCATATTGAAATTTTTGCTTTTTGGATATTTATGGTATTTTAAATTGAGAAAATCATGTTTTTTGAAAAGTTTGATTTTGGATATTTATGGTATTTTAGTATGAAAATATGGTGTCTACTAATTGTAATCATTTTAACCTCTTAGAAGATTACATTCATATGTAAGTTAAAACTTTTTTAATCAAGTACTTGCACGCTGTTTTTTCATTTAGGTGTTTTTGGGTTTGAAGAATGTAATTAATTAATGTGACGCATTCCATCATTTTCTAGAATTGCTCAAAAATATTTGCTATTCCGAAGATATAGTAGCTTATGGAAAATATGTTGCAACTGGTTCAGCCCAACAACGTTGCCTTTAATTGAAGATGTATCAATCAATTATGCTTAAAACAAATGGGACTCTCATGATAATCTTTTCAGAGTTGGGTTTAATTGTTTCGGAAGTAGTCACTATCAATTGTATGTGTTTTGATCCATTTTATAATTTTATGGCTAGATGGGTACCTTATCACTTGATCCATTTGTAATATATATAATTGTATGGTTATTTTGATTGTGAATGTGTTAATGTTTCGTTTATACAAAGCTTTCTTTTTAAAGTTATATTTTTATTAAAATCTATGTTGTCAAATTCATATCTTATTGTTAATACATTGTAGCGGGTATGCCGTGCTTTGCACGACATATATATAGCAACTAGTTTTAGTACAAATTGATGCACCTTAAAATAATGGGAACTTCTTCCCCAACTTATTCATCTCCACGTAACTAGTTTTAGTACAAATTGACGCACCTTAAAATAATAGTCTAAGTACTATTATATATTCATCTATGAGGCTGATTCCAATCACCAATCCGATGTGGGATGCAAACTAAATCAACTTAATAAATTTGGGCTTTGGCCCATCTACACTAACAATCCACAATTACACACTGTCAAACAACCACATCACACTTGTTATATGTAAAATGCAAATAATAGCTCAATGGCCCACATCAATGGGTACATAAATTTAGGGGTCGTTCTACTGTAGGGACTCCCTAGTATGGAACTGTTTACGTGGCAGGATCTGGACCACACAGTTTTCTGAGGTGGAATACACAGTGCCCCGTGTGTAGAAATTGTGTGGTCCAGATGCTGCCACGTAGACAGTTCCCTAATAGGGAGTTCCTAGAGATAGAATTTTCCTAAATTTAGATGTGGGAGTGGATATATTGGGAGTACTCTCTGCACGATTTTCGAAAAAAAACCATTTGCAAATGAGTGGTTCATAATAATACACCTATTTTGCCTTTTTCTTTCATTTTTTTTAATTTTTTATTTTATTGAGGCAATATGGGATATTTTCAAGTATGAAAAACGACACCATTGAATTGAATAAAGTGTATCATATTAAAAAAAAAATTATAAACTTTTGCAGCTTTTTACATATTTTGCCACAACCATGCAACAGTGGATACTCTAATCATAAGTAGACCCGTCCAAATGGTGGAACCGGACCGGATCGGAATCCGTCGATTTTAAACAGTGCCGGTTTGACGAACCGCCGGTTTTTCAACCGGCGGTTTACTGTTTAAAACCGGCGGTTGCCGGTTTGGGTCGGTTCCGGTTTACCGCGGTTTACTCCCGGTTCAGATCACGGTTCCGGCCACGGTTTTAAAATTTCATAATTTTTTTTTTCATTTTCACATAATACTTATTATTTTCACTACAATAACAAATTATTATTCTTTTCACTATAATTACTAAAACGAGAGTAATATATATATTTTTTAAATAGTTTTCTATTCGGTGTTAAAAATAATATTAATATTGTGTTATTTTATTTATATGTAAATAATGTTATTTTAAAAAAATTGTGTTATTTTTTCAACGCTTGTACCGGTAATTCGGTTGCCTACGTATTTTTTATATGTAATCGTGTCGGAGGCACAACACATATAAAAAAATCAAAGCGAACGTAGTTCTTATTGTTTATTTTTTAGTTTTTTATGGTTTGTGGTAAAAGTTTTTATAGTAATTTTTATTAATTCTTTTTTTAAAGTCTTTTATAGTTTTTGTTATATATTTTTTGAGTCGGTTTTAAGTATACGTTGATTATAAATGTTATTTTATTAAATATTAGGTGAGATATAATGTGTTGTTTTTTTTATATGTAAATTGTGTTGTTTTTTCAACGCTTGTACCGGTAATTCGGTTGCCTACGTATTTTTTATATGTAATCGTGTCGGAGACACAACACATATAAAAAAATCAAAGCGAACGTAGTTCTTATTGTTTATTTTTTAGTCTTTTATCTAATTTTTTTTTTAGTCTTTATAGTCTTCTTATATGTTTTTATAGTATTTAAAGGTTTTTGAAATGTTTGTTTTATTGTAGTCTTTTATAGTATATATATGTGTAATGTGTTTGTATTTTATAGTTTCATACAATTTTTTAGGTTTGTATATGGTTTTTTTGGGTGTTTTTATAGTTTCTTATAGTTTTTTTTAGTTTTGTGTAGTGTTGTTATGGTTTGTTATAGGTTATTATTGTTTTTTGTATTCTTTATAGTATTTTTTTAAATGTTTGTTTTATTGTAGTCTTTTATTGTATTCTTTATAGTATTTTTTTAAATGTTTGTTATAAATTTTTTTAAATGTTTGTTTTTTGGGGTGTTTGGGAGAAAAATAAAAATAAAAATAGCCGTTGCATAAATAGCCGTTGGGCCGGTTCCGGTTCCGGCTGGTTTCACCCGGTTCCTGGGAGGGCGGTTCCGGTCCGGTTTCTGTTCCAATAATCACAAACCGGCACAAACCAGCCAACCGGCGGTTCCGGTTTTGGTTGGCCAGGTCTAATCATAAGTCCGGCCCTATGGCCAACCGTACATTCTACCCTATAACATAAACTCAAATACTGAAACCCTATATCCTTCTCTTATTAATAAGAAAGAAGGGGTTAAGGGAGTGTGACAGGTGTTTTTTTATATTGGTTCTTTTTTTTTTATACTGTTCATCGGCCCAGCCCAGTTCTTTTTTTTTTTTTTTTCCGTTCATCGGTCCAGTCCAGTTTTTTTTTTTTTTTTTTTGAGATTGGTTCTTTCTTTTTTTACTGTTCATTGACCCCATTCCATTTTTACTGTTCATCGGCCCAGTCCAGAATTTTATTTTTTTTAATTTTTTTTGAGAAGAAAGGTTTGAATTAAATTGTTTCATTTTGGAGGACTCAATTATATCACCTTTTAATGTGCGAATATATGTAGCAAAGGTATGACTATTTTCAAAATATAAGACCACGACTTGTTGCCGACACGATTTTTGTATCATGCTATAAAAATTGTGTTTGACGTTTACATAAAATATTATAAATTTCTTAAAATAAATTCATTTCATAAAAAAAAAAACATATCGTTTGTATACGGCGATATGACTACTTTCAAGATATAAGACGACGACATGTTGCCTACACGATCTTTACATCATGCCAAAAAAAAGTGGGTTTGACGATTACATGAAATATTAAATTTCTTGAAATGAATTTTTTTTTCGTAAAAAAACATATTGTTTATATAAAATATTAAGTATCCTGAAAAAAAAAATTATTTCGGCCACAAATATTGTTTGACTGTCTATAGTGTATTGTTGATTTAATTTCTATGGAAATTCGAATTGTGTATTTTACCATGGCCGTTAAAATTAGCCTAGATCTGAGAATACAAAAAAAGATTTAGTAGTGTCGAAATGTGTCGATTTTGTGTCGTGGAGTGTTGACAGTGTGTTAGATTTTAATTAAAATTTTAATTAATATTCATTTCATCAACCGACACATGTTGGATATGGCGTCGGGGTGTATCGGAGCGTGTCGTGTCGTGTTTTTGATAGAACACGTGTTGTTGCAAATAATATCGAAGATAGCTTCATTTTTTCGGTTAAAATAGATTTAAGTAGAAATTGAAAAAAAATTGTTCAGTAGTGTCGAAAAGTATCCATACGATGTCGGGAGGTGTTGAATATGTGTCGGATATTCATTTCATCAACCGGTATGTGCCGTACATGCCATCGTAATGTATCAGAGCGTATCATGTCGTGTTGGTTGTCGGACACGTATCGTATACCTTTTTACAGTTTACTCGGGTTTATTATTTCAGTCATCTTTGATTATTACATTTGCTGATTCACTTTTGATTTTCGTATTTCGGTGATTATAAAAATAAACCGGAGCACCAATAGTCAGAGCACGATGCTTTTCTTCCTAGTCCATATTACAATAATATTAATGCCGCCCCCTTTTTTGGGTGTCGGTATTGCCGGGGCAAATAAATTACATCCATGGCAACTTCTTAATCGAAAATATGATTTGACAAAAATACCCACTTAATTAAATATGTAATAGTTCTTCTCTGTTGGCTTTCCTCCAAAATTTTCTCCCATCCCTCTCATCCCGTGACGGAATGTAGCTATGAAAATTTTATGTGACACGATAAATATGTCACATAATACATTTATCCTAAATAAAAATTTATTTTATATTATTTCCTATCAAAAATACCAGGGAATAATATAAAAATAAATAATTGATTAAAATCTCTTACAAGAAAATATAGAGATTTAATCAACTTATAACAAATGGCTAATGTATGTACTGTATACAAAGAAATATATGTGACATATTATATTTGTCACATATTACATACGTCATTAAATTTAAATTATTTATTATTGTTTCCTACATTTAATATTAGGAAATGATATATAATTGATTAAATCATAAAGTCCCTTAAAATATAATTTAGGGATTTTATTGGTTTATATTAAATGCACTCCCACCGAAGGCTCTCCTCCAACATTATAAATAGGAGGGCCCTTGGTCATTTGAGAACAGACACAAGAAGAAAGAAAGCTACAACAAGAAGAAAGGATACAAAACAAGAGGAGAGCAAGGCAACAAGAAGAGAGGAGACACAAAAGAGTTGGTGAAAGCTTCCAGCACTCTGCATCAACACAAAGTCGTTGATCTTCCAAGAAAAACTAAAAGCTCCTCAAGAAAGGCTAGAGGATCAAAAAGCATCTTCAACGCTCGAAGATCAACAAAAGTCCAAAGTTCATCAACAAACAAAGGGCCGAAGTTCTTCAACAGAAGGGTCGAAGGTAACACAAACGTGAAGGATGCAGGTTCTTAGATCTAAACGAGTTAGATCTACGCGCAGCGGATGGATCACGACTTATACATCACAATACATAATTAAAGGACTTAAACTACTACAAGGGGGTTAAGATCATGTTACCAATAGTAGGAAGAGAAGCCAAGATCTTCCGATGTGTTTTCCAAACGGCGGTTGGTGGACACTCTTCTTGATACACGAACCTCCTCGATATGCAACACCAAGAAAAACTTAGAGTTTTTCTTCTTCTAAAACCCAAGACAAGAAAACTAATTTTTCTCTCATTTTTATGTGTGTGGTCGAAATTTGCCAATGCCTAAGGCTTGGGAGAACTCTCTTTATATAGGAGAGTAAACCTTGTCCTCCAAGGATTAAATAATTAAGAGATAATTATTACATTAATCCTTTATTCCAAATAAAAGATAAATAAAATGATTATCCCAAACAAATTAGGATAAATCATATTATTATCTAATATTCCATGAATTATCATTTAACAAATAAAAGATAAATCACATGTCAAATAATTATCCAAGAAAACTAATTTCTCTCTAATTAAGTGACATATATATTGGCGCCACATTAAGGGTCACTAAGCCCACATAAAATGTCTTTTATGTGTATTATATTATTTAGCCCAACTAAATAATATCCATGCATATCAATTAATTATCACTGAGGCCCAAATAACAAGATTATTAGTCCGAATTACAGAAGCCACATCGGGGACCATGGACATATAACCAGTAGCTCCAATAATTAATTATTCATCGAACCGAATAAGTACATTAATTATTAATTCCGGGATTACGCCACCATAAACCCGAAACTGAACTCTACTGATTATAGATGTATACTTATACTCAACCCATAGAGTGAATAAGCGTCCATTGATATAATCACTACATACGGATTAACCCTCCATAGATCGTCCATTACGAGTGGGATATCTCCGTAAACCCGACACGAATATCTTATCATTATTTACCATTAACCCCCGATGATCAATTAGTTCACATATCGACTAGTGATCAATTAGTCTAATATGAACTCCCGGGATCGATCACTTTCTTAAGGCTAACAAATAAGGGGATCGTCTCTCTACTTCCCGCGGGAAGGAATGGATTACATGTCCGTGAAAATCGAACTACTCACTCATCTGGAGATAGTGCTAATGAGAAGTGGCTTGGAACACATATTTAAGTGAACCGTAACTAACACATCAAACACTACCCCTGGACAAGTAGCACACTGTGATCACCTTAGGATTAAGGTTGATCCATATATGATCATTTAATGATTTAATAAGATTCCTCGATTACGGAATTATATCGAGAAATTCAGATTAAATCGGTCCAGTCCTATATGAATGTCATCATATATAAATGCCCCACGTAGGTACCCTCTACCGACAGTCCGGATAAGACTATCACACCCTAAGGTGTTCTAGGCGCATTATTGGTGTTTTAATCAAGAGACCCTAAACTCTGATTAAGTTCACCACGGACTAACTGTTTAAGTATATCACTACTAACTCAATCCTCACGTGTAATCCATACACTGAGTTAAGTGGTTACATACATATATACTTAGGGTTTGCAGCAGTGTATACTCAGGGGCGCCCCTGTGGGGGGGGCCGGGGGGGCCATGGCCCGGAGCCCCCCCGAAAATCAATGAATTTAAGGGCCCCACAAAATTCGACCTAATATTATATATATACTGTATTTATATGAACAATGAATGTATTACCTTAATGGTTAGCACTCTAGTATACAAGATATGAGACTTGGGGGCCGTTTGTTAAAACTGAAGACTGAAATCTGAAGTCTGAAATCTGAAGTCTTAATTCTGAATAAATTAAGTAACTGAATATTTTAAGTGCTGAAATTGATTAGGCTTGTTTGGTAACATTTATTATATTTGAAATTAGAATTTGTTTCGTGAGTGTGTATGTGGGTGTGGGTGTGGGTGTGTGTAGGGTGGGTGGGGGTGTTGGTGTGGGTTAATGGGGGTGTAGGTGGGCGTAAGGTGGGGTGTGGGTGTGAGTGGGTGTCGGGTGTGTGGTGTGTGGTGTGTGGGGGTGGGTGTCGGGTGGCGTGGGTGTGGGTGTAGGGTGCGGGGGGTTGTGGGGGTGTAAGGGTGGCTATGCGTGGGTGTGGGTGTGGGTGTGTGTGTGGGGTGGTGGGTGTGGGTGTGGTGTGTGGTGCATGGTGGGTGTGGGTGTAGGGAGGTTGGGAGTGGGGGTGTGAGGGTGTAGGTGGGTATGAGGGTGTGGGGTGTGGGGGTGGGTATGGGTGGGTGAGGGTGTCGGCGGGTGTGTGGTGTGTGGGGGTATGGGTTGTGTGGGTGTAGGGATGTGGGGTCGGTGGGGTATAGGTGGAGTGGATAGGGGTAGGGTTGGGGGTAGGGTGAGGGTGGGGTGTAGGTGTGAGGTAGGTATGGGTGTGGGGTGTACCTCTACCTAACGTAGATTTATTGAAAAAATTCAGCATTAAGTAGTTCCTCAACCACTTAAAATTTTCCATAATTTTTCACAGGAAATTCCGAAGATCTTAATTAATTAAGAGGTGTTAAAAAGTATTATCAAACAACACTTATTTTAATAATCACTTATTCTTTTAAGAATAAGTGTTAAGTGGTGTAAACAAACAGGCCCTTGGTTTCGAATCTTGCTAGCTACACTAATTTTTGCTTTTTTTTAAACTAGGACTACAATCAAATAAATAGGTTTTTTTTCCTTCCAAACCTATGACTATCTCACACAGCTTTTTTGTTTTATTTTTTTAATATATATTTTGGTAACTGTTTTTTTTTTCGAAGGGCGAGGGCCTAAAATGCTTTTTGGCCCCGAGCCTAATTTGGACAGGGACGCCCCTGTGTATACTATATAAGCACGAAGCAAATAAGATGAATAATAAAATCTATCATTTATTAATTTAAAACAATTACAAAATTGTCTTTCGGGCACTACATCTAACAAAATGTTCCTTCCAATCTTCATCAACTTTGAAGTCTTCCGCCATATCCGGAGTCTTCAATTCAAATTAAAGATGTTTCCGCCATATCCGGAAAGTCATAAATCATCACCAAATTCAAAGTTTTCATCTATATCCGGGAAGCTATTAATCATCAAAAAAAAGAGAATCAAAGGATCATAGATATTGTACCACTTTTATTTTCAAAAAATTAATAAAACTCATTTGTTACGATTTTGTGTTTTCTTTGTCGCATTACATGGATTAACACGAAATTTACGTTACAAACAATTTATTAGGAAAGCCCAACGACTATTAACAAGAAAAGACATGTTGTCGTTGACTAAGATACATAACAGTAATATTTACAAACAGGCAGACGCAAAGATCTCAGTTGAGATGCAAAGCAGATCGATTTGATGAACTAGGTTTGAAGGAACAACTGAGTATCATCAGATTGGAAAAAGGAATCAAAGATGAATTCTAAATCAAAGCTGAATTCTAACGATTGTCATTTCCTCAAATGGCATGTGGAATGTATTTGTCTGAGGGTGTCATCTCTCCACGAACGCAGAAACAATCACCTTGCTATCGCTTCAGTATGAAACATCAACAAGACACTCAAGTCCTGACTTTTCTACATACTTCTTCACTTCTGGACATCCATTGTTTAGGTCCGAAATTTTCACCATCCTTGTCGACCATTAGACAAAACATAAACTTTCGACTTAATTATATGACAAAAATCGACTTTGTAACGGTTGAATGTGTCGAAGACAATGTAACCACATTTTTCACTCACCACATTACGTCATATCACACGGTTTGAACCAACATTATCATACTCGGCCATGTATAAGCAGGGCCGGCCCTATCACAAGCCAGGCGAGCCAGTCGGCTTGGCCCAATGAATCCCGATAGGCCCAATCGGTACATGTTTTGCTTATCCGAAAAAAAAATTTATAGAGTTAATCCGATCGATTTATAAAAAAAATCGTATATTAAAAAACCCGATTTTGATAACAAATAGGCCCGATTCTTTAAAAAAAAAAATACCCAACCCAATAAAAAAATTTATATATAGGCCCGATTCTTTAAAAAAATTATCCAACCCAATAAAACAATTTATATGTTCTTAAATGTTCTTCATGAAGAAAGTAGCGAGATAAAAAGAATTCGAAAAAAATTGAGCCAAATGCTTTATATATTGAAGACAAATAGGCTAGTCATAGGGAAAAAAATAAGGGAAATCGGCGATAAATCAAAGGAGTTTTTCGAAGTTAAAGCTAATAAAGAACCATCTTCGAAGACGATGAGTCGAACGCTTGAATGGGTTAGCGATAATATCGATTGAGCGAGAAATTGGTTGATGAAATTGATGATTATACATTGATTAGTGATTTCGCCTCCAAATGTCTTGAAGAGCATTGTTGAATTAGTATTTAGTATTAATATATATATGTATGTTTTGTGTTTGCATTATGAATTTGATGTTTGTATATGAATGTATTAGAAAAAAAATTGTATTTTCGGTCGATTTTTTTTTTTTTTTGTGTACATAGGCGATTTTTTTTAACTCGAACGGCGCAAAAAACGTAGGACCGGCCCTGTGTATAAGTCGAAATAATTCATTTTCAAGATAAAATTAGGAGAATCTCTCAAGTATTTTATAAAACACACAATGTACATTATAAAATTTCTAAAATTTCCCAAGCATCATTACTCACACATAATCCGAAAAAAATACACTAAAATTTATACGCTACATATAGTTTGCCCCCCTTAAATTTTTTATTTGCGCTTTAAAAATTTTATTGCCCCCCCTTACCCGAGGATCCTGCGTCCGCCCCTGCTCACACATCACCACAAGTAAATAAAAAAAATTAAAAATTGTAAACATGTAATAAGAAAATGAAAATAATTTTACCTTACTTGCAATGCCAAATCGAATATCAAATGCTTCAATGATCTCTCTTCAATGATGCTCCTTCAAAATCTCTCTCCCTCTTTTTTTTCTACTCACATAAATTCTACTTAGGGGAGAAATTGAAGAGAAAGCAAGAATGGAAAAAAAAAAAAAAAATCGAATGACGAATTAAGGAGGAGAAGGGGAGAAGGGGAGAAGGGGAGAAAAGGAAGATTTTTTTTTTTAAAAGAAGCGGAAGAAACCGTTGAGAATAGGGAGCAAGAGTGTAATAATTGTGGGGGTTAATTGTTAAAAAAGACAATTTGAACATAAAAATATGGAAATGACAGTGAAATTTTTTTTCGGGTAAAAAGGACATGTCATTATTCCACTGTAATAGTGAAACATTATATTTGAGGTCAGTTCCACTGCAGCAAACAGATTTGGGGTTATGAACAGTATATTTGTCCTTTTATACCACTCCTCCTAATTGTAGATTATGGGAGAGGAGGGTGTTGGGTGTAATTAGGGGTTATTTTGTGTTTTTTAAAGTTAGGCGGTTAAAATGTAATAAAATAAATATGTACAAACCATGTTCCCTTTTTTTTGTCATCTTTTAAACTTCACTCTCCAGTACGAAGAATAATTGTGGATTATGGGAGAGGAGAGTGTTGGGTGTAATTAGGGGTTATTTTGTGTTGGGTGATAGGTCGCATTACGTACACCGTGCTGTCATGTCAAATACGGTATGAGACGTATAAATGGACAAAAACGAGTTGTATACATTACATTCATCCAACGATACAGTGAAATTCGGAATCCCTCCCGACACAAGACTCTCCAGCCTCTTTTAATCAGTTATTAGCCAAGAATTCTACTTACATAAAGAATAAAAGTGGAAGGATATAAAGCAACTAAATATGTAATAACTGAAAACTTGCCTAATAATGCAAGAAAAAAGAAGAAGACTATATCTGCGCGCAAAGTATTTCATTCCATGTATCAGGGATGCCAGGAAGGCACCAATGCAAACAGTCGCTTACGCCTTGTTGTTCACCTGCTTTGCTATATTGTGATATATGGGCTTCATCCCTCAATTCAGATAAAGCAGTTATGTCTAAAAGTCTTACTCTTGTACCCTTCACAGCTTCAGCAATGACAGGATCACTCGATTCGTCTTGTGTCACTCGATTTCCTCTAGAAAGTGGTGTGGTATTATTGCAGTGACCTCCTGTATTCCAATCACCGTTGAAGAAATGCCTCGGGGACATGGTTCTGAAGAAACCTTGGAGACCCGGACGCATTCCAATTTGCAAATCAAGCCATCTAACATTAGAATTCACCGTGTAGTTTTTCGCAGTCCCCATTTCGGAAAGCTTCTTATCTTTGATTGGTTTTCCATTCATATGCATCACCCATTTATTTCCTTCAATCTTTCCTCTGTTCCAATGATGGCCTGTATTAAGAACTACTACATCAAAGTGATGAAGGAATCGGGTCAAGAAAGCCGGAGGTCTATCCAAATGCATCGCGTATTCAGTTGCTGGATCTGTGATGTTGATAGGCTCTATGTCACAAAGACTTGCTGACCAGTAATACAAGATTGTAGTATTTGTTTGTGGGAATCTATAAGCCCATCCTTCAGGACGAACGGCTCCAGGCGGCTTGAAAAGACCGTATTTCCAGCCATAATTTACCACTTCTGGTTTCTCTTCACCACCGGTAACCATACACATTAGAGACTGGAACTGCTCTCTGCCCAGTGAATCTCCGATAAAAGCAATAGTTTTGTCCTGCATTCTGGAATACAATAATAAAAGTACAGAACAAACAAACATGCTATAAAACACCTGAAAACACTTGTCTCTCTCTCTCTCCCCGAGGTGTACTGCTATTGTCAGAGCAAATATGTTCAATCCAGAGCAAAACAGCTCTGGCAACATGGAAGGGGTATTATGCTATTGCCAGAGCAAATTGCTCTGTCACATTTAAACTCTCTCCCTGCTTCTCATTTGTGAATATTTATGTGTGCTTTATATAGTGAGCAGGTAACATACTTGTGCAAAAATAAAAAAAGGGGCATGTCCTAGTGTTGTACCAAATAGATTACAATTCTTGAAGACAACACCGTATGCTATACCAAAAGGTTTAAAGAAGAGGCGCATGTATAATATACCTTTTCAAGAAGTTGGGTGCTATAAACTCTGGCATATCACAAGATTCTGGCTGCCAACGGTAACCCTCATATGAAAAATCAGTACGTCGAGTCAACCTGCATGCCCACATACTTGATAACCACTGTTTACATCCAGATCCAGAATAAAGTGGCCTGTGGCTGTCTGCTATCCAAGTTCCCTTTGCATAGTTACTACAAGCTGCAGCAATCACGTTATATTATTATATCAACGGTGATGAGTGCACACAGTCTACTCTTATCAAACAACAACAACAAACTGCTAATTTACCCACAAAAGAACATATGCATGTGTTTCATTACACTACAAGAAAATAATTCTTTTTTTTTCAGAGTTGCCTTATTGATGTCTGATTTTCCTTTTTCATTTCTTAGCATATTTGAGCATACAAAACTCGTATTACTACGATATTAATGATAGACTAATTTCTGGGTATAGATTGAAAGATAGCCCAAAAAAATCACCTCATAATTAATTAATAGATGCCACCAATATTAGTGGTATACAATTCTAATTGCTGCATTTTTCATGAGCTCCAATCAATATCCATAGACGTTAATTTTCAAGAAAATCATTAAGATTCCGGGAATCACAACTGCTGGTGTATCAGCTAATGCCTGGACTTCTTTCTTCAATCATTAATATGGAAAAACCAATAGCCTAAAACTTAATATTCGCAGCCAGAATAGTACACAAAATAAAAAAAGGATTTCACATGAAGGGACTAATGATAGCCATGAGACTAGGAGAAATCTGAAACAGTCCAAAATTGCATTAGCTAAACACCCAGAAGCATGAAATGGCATGGTACATGTTTCGTAACTATAGCTAAGCGGTAGAATGACGTAGCCATATATGCAAGTTTCTATGAGATGGAATTAATAGCTTTCTAAGCTCCAACAAACATCACCTTCCTTCCCATTGCGACAGCAATTTGGCATTGCAAAGACGCAAGCCCTAACTTTGATATTAGGCATACCAACTGATACCACTCAATGGGATTAACGGGAACGAAAATGATTATTTTGGGCAGCATTTCTTAAGAATGCATAGAATCGTGAGACAACTGCAAGCCTTAACTTTGATATTAGGCATACAAACTAATACCACTCAATCAAGCATGGGGTAAACGGGAGTGAAAGTAATTATTTTAGGAAACATTTCATAAGTATGCTTACTGATGTGCAATATCCTAAAAATGTATTTTCCTTCGACGGATTACTATAGTTTCAAGCACAATTTTGGAAAGCCATAGCATACTTGATACTTGTTGAGAAACGTGGGACTGAACGTTATCATGTTGAAACCCAATTAAGGATTTAAAACTTGAAAGAAACCTATGACACCAAATCCCCTTAAATCTTGCCTTTCATAACTTTATGAGAGCTTCATAAAGAGAGAACTCATTATTGCAAATCCCATATATCTCCAAACAAATAACAAAAACTACAGATTCCACTATAGAGCAAATTTAGCAGAAATAACCTCAAGAACAAAGGATTCTGTTCTGCATCTTCAGAAATTTATTTAGCTTCAGCTTGTCTATCTTTTCATATGGACCATTCAAACAACATAGATGAATCTTTTAGTCCCTTGTTGCAAAAGTGAAATAGCAGTCGGGTAAAATAAAGAAGAGATATGAAAATAACGAGGGAAAATATTACATACTAAAGTTTTCCTCGTTAAATCTGTCAATCGTCCATCGAGTGCAGTATGATGGATATTGCATCTATGCTTTCGACAGTTCGTACTTTATTGGGTCTTTATGTGGTTATACAGAAATGTAAATCAAGAAGAGGCTCAATCACATTAAATGCAATCAATCATTTTTTTCCACCCTAGGGTTCAGTTACATGTATGCTTTTACACCTTTACACCCTAAGTGTTCCACCTTGTGACATTATCAACTATAAGATACTAACCTTCCCGTCATTCTAGGTCTTTCCCCTCCGTATTTAAGTAACCTTCTGATCTAACAAGTATGACAGGTACACTTACTAGTTACTAATCACCTCACAACAAGGCCACGGAGTATTCATGAAAGGCTGCAAAATTGCCATTTAATTTGATAAATGTTTGTAAGTTACCCAGTGACCAGTGTAGTTCATCCGTTGAACATATCATGTATGGTAGGGCTAAGCTAGAAAAGAGAATGAAGAGCAGTATTCGTTGAAGTATTGCAAATGGCTATGATGCCCCACCCTTTTTTTTTCTAGTCAAGAGATTAGCTGGGATAATCACCATTGTGGATCTACCAATTTTTACATGATTATCATTTAATTTTCAAACAAGAGTACATTATGAGATAAGTAGGAAAGAAATTAGCACAGATTTACAGAGGACAAAAAGAGCACAGTAGCATAATTCTAGAAACATATACTGATATATTTCTAGTGGAGTGAAAAAAGCATACTAACCATTATCAGTTTAGTAACTGACTGTCCTACATAGGAAACACAAGACCGGAAAATGACAAGTCACATTTACTATTAACAATTTATAAGAGGATAACACTTGTATTATCATTGGGGATAACAATAATTTACACCATCTTACCTCTATTAGTTGTGGCAGAACTGTTTGCAGGGCCTGGCAAACCATCCATATTCCTTTTAACATTTTTACCTTCTTGTTCAGCGGCAAGGCCATCAATATTATGTTTCTCGGCCTTCAATGGTCTGGAAGAATCAGATGACTCGTGCACTGAAAATTCTGCAATTCGATTTACAAGAAGATAGAATCAATTATCAGTGAAACTAGTAATCCCTGAATCCCATTTTTGTATAAACATATTACATAAAACTGATCCAGCTTATAAGCATCTGACAACTAGCTAAAAATCAACAAATGCAAGACAGACATTGTGCCATGCATACTCTGTAAACCACCAGAACATATAAATCCCAGACAGACTACAAATGTCAACATGTTAAAAAAATAAAATAATAACACAAGATAACAGCACATGGAAAATTGAAAGACGTTCAATCAAACATGAGACTTCATTTTTCCATATTTCAGCAGAAATTCGTAACAAAATATGCCGAAATAGCTATCGCAAGAATAAACAAAAACAAAACATAGACGGTACATTTGACAATATCTAGCGAAGAAAATAGGTGAATGGTAACATAAAGAAAATCAAGTTGGACAAAAGTTGATAACTCATTGTTTTTTTTTACTACTTTGTGTCTCATTTACATGCCAATAATATTTAGAATCAGTAAAAGCCAACGAATTTATAAACTTACAGAATGCATGAATTACTGACCTTCTGATGATATCAAGCTGGTCAGTGGGTTTTGCTCTGAAGACCAAAGAAATATTATTGTGAAAACAACAACAGAAAGAGCAAGAAAGAATCGTCTCCACAGCAATATATTGACCTTTCCTCCCATCATCTTCTAAGTTATCCAAAATGAAAGTCTTGAAACTTTGTTTTTGATGACAAATAGGAAGCATTGAGGAGGAAAAATTGAATGGCATTAGATTATCTGGTCTTGGATTCAGCAGGAAATTTCAACAACAGACAACTGCAAACCAAAAAATTTAGTCTTTCAGACGTTACAAATATTTCTGAATCGACGTATCAACTGCCGAGCAGAACCCTTACAAGGAAAAAGCTGATGAAATTTCCAAAAATCAAAATGCATGATGCAAGTAGGGAAAGTTATTTCTTGGATCTTGCAACCTTTAACATGTATACAAGAACATTATCACTTATAATTATATCAGCTATAGAAAAATTTGGATTAAACTTTAAATTTTTTTTTTAACTTCTCTTAAAACTTAAAGCTAGAAGTTCCATTTTAGCATTTAAGCGTGTATGAGCAGGAAAATTTGCAATCATACATGAAGATGATAGAACTTAAAGAGGATATTTTTAATGCTAAAAGGATTATAGTAAAAATGAAACAGTTAAAGGCTATAATGATGTCTAGGTGAAATTCCCCATAGTTGCAAAAAAGAAAAATTCCCAATGCATAGCAAGATGCATTCTAGGATGATCATCTCCGGACTATTGACTATAGTTAAAACTGAAGTCTGAAATATAAAACATTTGAACATTTAATTTATTAAGTATCTGAATAATTTAAAAGTCGAATCAGTAGCAATAAGTCTGAGCCTTAATGCTGAAAATGACTACAAGTGATACTCCAATCACATAGAATCGGAATATTCAGACCCTTAATTAGTTGAATATATAAAATGTTAATTATCTACTCCCCATTAACTTAACCTTTTAGGAGTGATGATAGTTCAACATGGTCTCATAGCGAGAGGTCATAGGTTCCAACCCTACCCCAAGCACAGTCACCCAAAACAAACAAACAATCAAAAAAACAAGTGTTGGGCCTCTTTAAAAATATAATAGGCCTACACTTGAGGGGGCGTGTTGAATTATATAAAATGTTAATTATCTACCTCCTGATCCACTTAAACTTTTGGGAGAGATGGACACCACTGAATGAGAATACTGAAACTAAGTAAGGGTAGGCATCTTCTAGAACCTAAGATACAACAACAGCACAAGCAACACTAATGTAATGGTGGTAAAGAAAACAGGTATGAGAAATAGCAACCAAGCTGTGCAGAATTGAGATACCAACCAATCAATCAACATAATGTGCACTTGGTGCAAAATCAACTTATGTGTGATACCTTTTACTGATAAGATCAATAATGTGCTAAAGGGGGCAGCAAAATGATTCACGTTTTTTCAAACTGGAGAGAGGAAGGAACTCCAAGAAATGGACAATAACTATCAACGCATCATTCTTCGTATCAATTGCATCTGCATCTGCATTTTTCAGGATTCAGAGAAAGTGCAAACAAACAAACAAACAATTTTGAAACGAAAACAAGCAAAAGAGAAAGCACATTTGGCGAGCCAATTAGCCTACACCCGTGTGTATTGTAAGCAGAAAACAGCAATGACAAAAACCTGTGTGGCAGCCATTGTCAGCAGCCTACCTTTGCTTAGCTGGTGCTCAATGTTTCTCCATTAGAGTGCCATGAGCATAGATCTAGGACTAATATATCACCTTTTTCTTTTCTTTTTCCTTTTTTCCTGACGGAAATACTCGTTTATGCCACCGCTTTGTTGACCGTTGCTTTGATTATGACACAATTTTATTGGTGGATGTATTGACACATCTTTCTTTATTATTTATTATTGGCATTCAATTCTTTGATTATTTCTTTTGGGTGAAAAAAAATGTCGGTGTCACTGGTGATGTTGGTGTTCAATAAGGAACACCCCACGTTTTTTAAAATGTAACACTTTTATGAAGGAAATGTCAGTGTCATTGGTGTTCCTTGTTGAACACCAACCCCAGTTCAACAAGGAACACTAGTGACACTGACGTTCACTTTATAAAAAATTACCGGATATCGAAATAATTTTTTATGGTACCGGAAATAAATAGAGTTGTACGATAGAACCCCTAATTAAATGGTCAAAATTTTAAAAATTTAATTATCGAATCTATCCATTGACTTAATGCTTTGATTACCACGTTACTCATAAAGAATTATTTTTTTCCGGCACAACATAATTTCTACCAGAAATATTACAACTCTATTAAAATTTGATGCTTACCTTGAGCATCAGACATTTTTTTTAAATAATAATTCTACTAAATACACCACACCTAAAAAGAAACCAATTATTATCATTATTTAGTAGAATTATTATTTTAAAAAAAAATACACCTAAAAAGAAACCAATTATTATCATTATTGTGGATGTCAACTTGCATTCCTAAATTTTAATACTATTTATTATGTCTTTATAAGTTAGAAATCTCAAAAGTCATCTATTACTTTGTCTTGTTTAATGTAGTATTAATTATAATGCTATAAGAGCATATGCAATAAGAAGGTCTTTCACAATGTGAATTTGCCGCAAGGACTACAAAATTGTCTACATGGCGACATTGTCTTTTTGTCACCACATTGTAAACTACAATAACAAAAAAACCACACTTACTTTTATTATTAAAATTTGTCAAAAAAAACCCGAGCAATACACGGGATGTATGATCTCTTATGAAAAAAATGTAAATACTCAACATGTATGAAACAGAGCCCCGTCAAATTGCATTGTAATTCAACTTAACCCGTTCAAATGGATCGAATATGTCAAAAATAAATAGGTCGAACCGCTCGAACCCACTCCAAACGTCAACACCGTACAATCACCCAAACCAATAACCATACATTTTCACTTAATAACAGCGCCGCTCAAATTTCGCTAGAAAAAAAAATCTTTCGTTCATCAACCTAATCTCCTTCGTTGTTTATTCCAACATTTTTTGATGGCTCGTAATATATCAATCAAAATTTATGAGTTTGTTTTAAACAAAATTATTTAGACCGTTACGGCACCACAAGCGGGTACAATGTTTTTTTTTTTAATTTAAAAGTTATGGGGGCCTTTTCCTCATAAAAGAATGAAATAATTAATCATACTATCATAATATATCTTGTCAATGTAGTTTTATAGTTTACTTTTAAAAACAATAAATATTGTCTTTTTGCAACGTGACGGGATTAGTTGAAGGTTTTTTTTTCGGGTTTTTATACTGCTAATTGATGCGGGGTTTTTGTTTTGACAAAAGAAAAAAAAATGTGGAGATAAAAAAACAGAAAAAAGAAAATAACAAAGTTGCAGAATATTTACAATGTGAAATTTTGTAAATTTTGCACGTGGTATTTTTTTTTTTTTGACAATTAGAAACAGAAAACGTAGAGATTGGAAAAAAGAGAGGAAATGTAAAAAATAAAAAATAAAAAAAAATGCCGGACATCTTAAAAAATCAGAATGAATGTGAACATGATTACAAATAAGCCAAATCATTGTGTAAATATTTTAATTTGATTTAATATAATTTCTTTTAATGTGTAATATGTTATGGCGGTGGGATTTTTATCATTGTGTAAATATTTTAAAAGATTGAACATAAAGGCTATTAATGTGTAATATTTGAACGTGGGTTTTTTTTGGACTATTAGAAACAGAAAACATGGAGATTGGAAAAAAAGAGAGGAAGAATGTGAATATGATGAATAATGTATATTTTGTAGATTAATGCACAGTATTTTGTAGATTATGTATATAATGAAATTTTTTTTTTTTTTTTTTTTTTTGACAATATGAAATAGAAAACATGGAGTTTGGAAAAAGAGAGGGAATGTTAAAAAAAACTGACAGACATTAAAAACAAAAAACGGGAAGAATGGTTATATATACATGTATAAAAGAAAACAATAGAAAATATAAATTAAATGAAAATATAATTTTATTTAGAATTACCATCTCTTCTTGACAATTGCTTCTAATTCTCCGTTCAGAATACTCAATCTAACAACATACTACACAAATAAGCAAAATCATCAAAATTTGAGCGAGTTTGGACATCGTCTGCAAAATCACAAACTTAAATATATCTCCGTTCACAAACCAATAAAAAAGAAATGATACATGATGCTTGCCTTTAAGAAAATTAATAATAAAAGAACAAACGGCTGCGGGAAAAAAATTGCGACTAAATCTCCGTCAGAGCTCTCAATCTAACACCTTACTACACAAATAAGCCAAATTATCAAAATTTGAGTCAGTTTGGATATCGCCCGCAAAATCACAAACCTAAATCTCCATTCACAAACCAATGAAAAAGAAATGATACATGATGCTTGCCTTTAAAAAAATTAATAATAAAATAACAAACGGCTGCAAAAAAAGGGGAAAAGATGCTTGCCTTTCGGGACTACTAAATATTGTGTTGGTATGTGCAATAGAAGAAATATATATACTTGAGTTTCATTGCGAAGATTTAAATTAGCATGAGTGGCCAAAATTTTCAAAATTATTCAGCATCAATGCGGCAAAAATCAAGGAAATTATTAGGAGTGGTATGAAATTTAAATTTGACGTTGACTTCCCTTTTTGGTTCACAATGACATTGTGTAAATATTTTAAATTGATTTGAATGCTATTAATGTGTAATATTTGAAGAAATATTTTAAAATATTGAACATAAATGCTATTAATGTGTAATGTTTGACCGTGGGTTTTTTTTTTAAGAATCGGGTCAAGAGCGGGTAATTACCGGGTTCGGGTCAAATCAATTTTAAATCCCTTCCCTTTTATATATTAGTATAGATAAGAGTTTCCCACCAATTTCAAGTTTTCAACAACCAACCATTCATTTTACCACCAATTTCACAAATCAAGCTAAAATAAATTATACAATTAAATACGTACATGAAATCGAGTAAAAATAAAAAGTTGAAAATTTTTAACAAGAAATTATACAAACAACATATATAAAAACGAAGTGCAATAAAAATAAAAGTTGACAATTTTTAACAAGAAATTATACAAACAACATATATAAAACGAAGTGCAATAAAAATAAAAGTTTGACAATCTTTCATTTTATCCCTGGAACAATCTGTTCTAGTTTTATCCATTTAAATGCAACTCTTTACTAAATAATGCATCATTTTCCCAAATAATCATAAAAACTTCAATACACCAAAAATCTTCATCAAATACACAAAATTATAATTTATGGTTCCAACCACTCTTATCTGATAAGAAAATAATTTTTAAAAAAATAATACAAACAATCATCTTCTCTGACAATTCGATTTACATCACAAAGGTAAAGAAAGAAAATAGACAAATTTCTGTGAAACATAGATTGGGATACATAAACTCACCTTTCATCTACAAAGTTGCATTAAATTCTGCAAAGTTTCTTTAATGCAGCTCACAAATTGCCAAATGGACCAATTTTACAATCCACCTCTGAAACCCAGCTAAAATCTTAACACCTCTGAAACCCGGCAAAAATCTTGATATAAACTAGGTGTATTCCATTGATGAAAAAAGTTATTTCAATATGATGTTGCGATGTGAAGAATAGAATAGAAGGGGGGATATATGAAGAGAAATATAGTAGAAAAATTTAGAATGTGGTGAAAAAAATTTGGGCGGAAGGTTCGAGGCTTTTTTCCGAATATTATATTAAAATTGATGTGGTTATGGTTGTGGGTATGTTAAGATCAATCGCTTATCATTCTACTAAAAAACAATTGGTGTTAGTAAAAGCACTACTATATTTCTTTATATATTCAAGAGTGTGGAATCTCCCAAGACCCCCCCTCCCCTCAAGTGTGGGCAATCTCTCCCAACACTCCCTCAAGTGTGGACAATCCCTCCCAACACTTGCATAATTTTTTTTAAATTATGTTCACACTAGGGTTCGATCTCATGACCTCTGTCTCTGATACCATGTTAAGATCTAGCACTTACCATTCTGCTAAAACCAATTGTTGTTTGTAAAGGCGCTACTATATTTATTAATAGATTCAAGAGTGTGGGAATCTCTCCCAACACCCCCCTCAAGTGTGGGCAATTGATGGGACTTTCCTAGGGTTCCAATTTAACCGGCAGTGTTCTGGATCAATTGTAGTCTAGTACGGTGGTCAATGTCGTATCCCACGGGGATGTGAGGTCAAACGCCAATTATTATCTTGATCCGAATCGCAAGTTTGTTTAAGAAAGTAATACTTAACTACAAAGATTGTTCAAATGATAAAAGAATCTAACCAAGATGATTCATAGTGTTAGATGTAATATCGTCGGATCAATCATAGATTGACCCGATTACGCAGCGGAATGCATCAGATCTAGATCTAAACGAAACAAAAAACATAAATTAAAGATCTAAGTACAAGGGGGTTTAGGAGCCAACCTTTTTATGGTGCTTAACTCCAAGATCAAAAGTCTCCTAGAACACGTGTATGAGCAGCCACAGCCTTCCAACGTGTGTCTCCCAACAACACCAAGTGGATGGTGTTTCCTGCCGCCGGACCTCCTTGATATGCTACCGGAATAATCCCGAACATTATTCCAACTTGAAACCCAAAGAACTATAGCCGAAAATTCCAAGCTATATTTCTTCCAATATGGCGTGTTTTTGTGATCGTCAAAAGGCTTGGGAGAACTCTCTTTATATAGGAGAGTAATCCTTGCCTTCCAAGGATTTATTTAATTAATACAAAATCAATTGAAATAATCATTTTCCTAAAAAGATATATCTAAAATATTCCAAAATAAATAAGGATATATAAAAGATATTCTTTTCCTTAAATTATTTAACACATAAATAATTTAATCACATGTCTTATTATTTATTGAGAAAACAAATTTCCCAATAATAAATAGCACAATATGCGCCCCAAACCCTAATTAATTGGGTAATGCGCATTTTCCATTTATTTGGGACGAGTCCACGAAAAATTTATTTTCCATGTATGTAATCATCTAGTCCAACTAAACAATTAATCAACGTATCAATTAAATAGCCCAATCCACTATTTAATTATAATTGAGGTGCAACGACGAGAAACCTATATGCTATATTAGGAGCCATGTCGGGGACCATGGACCCATATTCAGTAGCTACAATAAATCGAATAAAAATTATCCATCAGATAGAATAATTATATCCAACCTATTAATTCCGGGATTACACCACCATAAATCTGAAACTGAACTCTATCGAATATAGATAACTTACACTCAATTTATGAGTCGAAAGCGTCCACTGATATAATCATTACATACGGATAAATCCTCCATAGACTGTTCACTTCGATTCGGGATATTTCCGTAAACCCTTCTCGAAACATATTATCCTTATTTACTATTAACCCCCTAGTGATCAATTAGTTCATAACAAATATAATATGAACTCGGCCGATCGATCAGTTTCTAGGGTTAACAAATAAGGGAATCGTTCGTCTACTTCCCAAGGGAAGGAATGGATTCCATATCTGTGATAGCAAAGACTACTCACTCATCCCAGAATAGAGCCAACGAGAAGTGTTGGACCACATACTGCGAAGTGATCCTTACTAACACATCAAACTCTACCCTAGTCTAAGCAGTCGACTGTGATCACATCAGGATTAAGATTAATTCATATATGATCATCTTGTGATTCGATAAGACTTCTCGATTACGGAATTGTATCGAGAACTCAAATCAAATCGGTCCAGCCCTATATGATTATCATCATATATAAATGCCCTATTAGGTACCCTATTACCGACAGTCCGGATAAGACTGTCACACCTAAAGTGTTTTGGGCGCATCATTAGCAAATTAATCTAGAGACCCGTACTCAGATTAATAAACGCTACGGACTAAGTTAATTTTAAGTATATTTCACAAACTCAATCCTCGTGTGTATAGCCATACACTGAGTTATGTGATTACATAATCAATATACTTAGGGTTTTCTGTGTGTATTAATATTGGCAATAAATGCGAATAAATAAGATGAAATAAATTCTGTCGTTTATTTAAATAAAACAATTACAAATTGTCTTTCGGGCATAAAACCTAACACATAGTTCAAGTTATCTCTCCTTAATTCCTTGGAAATGATCTACCTACCACCTTTCAATGGTGTCCTAATGTGTGAACGGTGCATTCCTAAACAAGTGGTTTCCCCTCATACGAGTGAATGAAACCACTTTTTGTCTCCTCCTTGGTCTAAGTACATTAAACCTAATGAATTGACAAGATAAACGCTTGAATGCAAAACTCCCTGGATAAGGAACCGAATTCCGCTAGGGTCGATTCTACCTTCCGCTCTTCTTACCCTCTTCTCACACCTAGTGTCTCCATTCGGTATCTATTAGATTTGTAGGTGCATATGTAAGTTAAATACTCAAACATACACAATGGCAATCAATACAAGTAAGAAGAATTTCAACACAAGAGAAACTAGAAACATAAACAATCAATTCCAAGCAACCATAGGGTAACTATCACAACTACATCACATTAGCTAGTAAAGAACTAGCCACTCATAGTTATGGCTACCAACATGTCAACGCTAGCATTCATAACAACAAGAGCAATTAAATCAAGGTAAAGGCTAAGAATTTACCAATCAATGGAAACTTGAAAATGGAAAATGGAAACTTTCATTCAACCTTCAATGGAGTCAAACACAAAATAGTTGTTCTTGCTTCCACCAAAGTGCTTCAAACATCAAAATAAGATTTCTTAAGGTTTTACAATGGAATTTAAATGCTAAATAAGAGTGATTTTGGCTAGAAGAGCCTTGAGGGTGGAGGTGCCTTCAAGCTTAAGAGAGGAATGTTGTTTTTCTTCTTCTTGGGTGTATTTTTCTGATGATACTTGAAATTGAATACAAAAGTCTACTTAATTTGCTGCTTTTATACATTACGGCTTACGCCGGGTGTTTCACGGCTCATGCCGTGAGTGCTTCTGGTTCCCACGGTGCACGCCGCGTCTGACAAGGTAGTTGGGATTTGACCTCAACATTTAATGCACCCAACAGTCTCAGAATTGATGTCTCGGCTTACGCCGTGTATGTCTCGGCGTGCGCCGGAACTTCAGATTGGAATTGCCAATCACATAAATTAAAGTGTTGTCCTCCTATTGTTCTTGTTTGCTCCAGCTATGGTACGAGACTCGATAAATCCTCGATATTCTCATTCCCCGCTTCAATAATTACTACAAAACACCAACACGAACATACCACACGTAATTCCGATAACAAGATATAGCTAATAAGTACTAAAGAGTGTTAAATCGCTTGAATACTGGTTGTGTCTACACAAAACAAAAGTGATTTGATTCATCACGAAATTTGTTGTAATTGATACAAAATATCACTATATACTAAAGAAATGGGAGTATAATATCCTGGAATTTCATCATCAGCTTGACATACATCAGCAATCTCTCCAACACTTGCACAATTTTTATTCAAGAGTGTGGCAATCTCTCCCAACAGGGTAGAACCACCACCACGTTCACAATCTGACAATTAAAAATATCTTTTTTTTAACCTATTGCAGAATTTTTTTGGACCACATTGTGACTTTACCAAAAGTTGCTATCCGCAATGGTATTTATTAACCTATTGCATATGCTCTAAGTTGCAAATTGTTCACTTCCTATATATATGTATCTCCTTCTTGGTTGTAAAATGATGGTGATGAAATATAAGAAAAGTTCATTTTTATTTCTCTTTACATCTTTGCTCTTATGACTTTGTTTGTTTTATATTATTTTATAACACGTTATCAACACGAAACTCTACAAATGATGAGCTTGGTATTTGATTGAAAAATCTTATGAAGTTTGTAGAAGAAAACAACGAAGGCCTGAAGATCAACAATGAAGATTTTAAAGAAAGGAAGTATATTTTTTAAGTTGAATTTTATTTTTACTTTGAGAATGGTGATTGCATACCAATTGTTTAATTAGTTTTTTGTCTCGCTTGATAATACAGTGCTTATGAATGTTTTGTTGTAGCATGATTCTCTATCAATTGAGCCAATATGGGTGGTAATTCTACCAGTCAACAACAATTGGAGTGCCGCCAAATCATCAGCACTGATAAGAAATGAGTGATTTGCTGGATATACAGAAACCCGAATCCGGATCCGATCTATAATTGGATCATCAGATCTGATTCTCAGCACCGATCGAGACACTCGATCTTGCACAGCGGAAGCTACGAATAAATTCGCATGCGATTTTACCACGATATGATCTACATAAATAATTAATCTAACTATGAGAAGGTTGAAGATTTACCTTGTTCAAGATGAATAATAAATCGACAAATAGAGAAGCCGCAGTCTTTTGGATTGTATCTCCTAGCGACGACTGGTGGACGTCGATCCTCGCCTCAGAACCTCCTCGAATATGCACAAGAAAAACCCTAGGTTTTTCTTCTCTTAATGATTAAGGCAAGAAACTAATTTTTCTTTCTTTTAATTATAATGTGGCGCCAATTCGTCAGTATAATTGTGTTAGGAGGAACTCTCTTTATATAGGAAAATAACTAGTCAAGAGAGAGTTATCCTTTTCACACCACAATTACCTATTCCCACAAGGAAAAGATATTTGCTAAGAGATAAGAGATAATTCCCAAAAAAATCATTCTCTTTATCTCTTTTCCATAAATTATCCAATAATAGATAATTAATTAATTACACATATGAGATAATCTAGGAAAATTTCTTTTCCCAATTTATCCATAATGTGTGGCGCCATTTTAGTCAACAATTTAATAGAAAATGTATTTTCTATTTTACATATTATATACCAAATAAATAATATTGCATATTCATTAAATAGACCAACTATTTAATTTATTCTCGAGGTCCCATAAAACGAGAAAACACTCGCGTGTTAGGAGCCAACCCGGGGACCATGGACCTATAACCAGTAGCTACAATAAATTAAATAAAATATTCATCGAACAGAATATTTCTACTTAATTCATTAATTCCGGAATTACGTCACCATAAATCCGAAACTGAACTTTATCGATTATAGATATAACTTATTCTCAAAACGTCGAGTCGAGTCGATAAGTGTCCATTGATATAATCATTACATATAAACTAACCCTACATAGACTATCCGTAATGAAGTGGGAATATTTTCGTAAACCTTCTTCAATACATCTCATCATTATTTACCATTAACCCACTAGTGATCAATTAGTTCATAACCAATACGAACTCCGCGGATCGATCAGTTTCTAGGATCAACAAATAAGGGGATTGTCTTTCTACTTCCCGCAGGAATGAATGGATTTCATATCTGTGAGACACACACTTCTCACTCATTCCAGAATAGTGCCAACGTGAAAGTGATTCGGACCGCGCCTCTTAGCGATCCTTAACGAACACATCAAACCCTATCCTAAAATAAGTAGGAGTCTGTAATCACTTCAGGATTAAGGCTAATCCATATATGATAATCTTGTGATTTAATAAGATTTCTCAATCACGGAATTATATGAGAAACTCATATTAAATCAGTCCAGTCCTATAGGACTCTCATCATATATAAATGCCCCACTTAGACAACCAATGTCGACAGTCCGGATAGGACGGTCACACCATAAAGTGTTCTGGGCCCATTAATGGTGATTTAATCAATAGACCTCATACTTTGATTAAGTTCACCGTGGACTAACAGTTCAAGTGTATCTCCATAAACTTAATCCTCGCGTGTGACACACACACTAAGTTATATGATACGACTTGGGGTTTTCAGTAATGTATTACTTATAAGCACGAGCAAATAATAAGATGAGAATAAATCTGTCATTTATTAATTATAAAAACAATTGCACAAATTGTCTTTCGGACGTTACTTCCAACATGATTCTCCTCAATTGTGATTTCCAGCAGATTTTTCCACCAACACTTTCCTATCTGATATGAAATTGGAAGCTAACTTTGATAGCGCATCAACCCTTTTATTCTCTACTCGAGGTATTCGGCCGACCTGGACCGGCTAACTTTTTTTTAGTAGTGACTGAGCCACAATTAAATACCTCCTCATGGGTTCTTATTTGGCTTCATACTCGCCATTTATATGGTTCACGAGGAGCTGAGAATCACTGTGAACTTGAAAGTTATTTACCGCAAGCAAGGAAGTTAAGGCCCTACTTCCAGGCACAACCGATTACTGTAATCATCGATTAGCCTCTTCGGCAAATTCTAGGATTAACTGAAACCTCAAGAAGGTTGGAAAAGTGGGTCGTAGAACTGGCAGAGTATGATCTCAACTTCCGTCCCTGCACTGCGATCATGGCACAGGCCTTAGCAGACTTCTTGGCCGAAGGGATAGCTATTCGCCTAGAAGACGATCAGCCAAGTCAGGAAGAAAATAAATGTAATTTATATGTGGATGGAGCGGCCAACAAAGAGGGAGCAGGGGCAGGTCTCCTGCTCGTTAGTGCAAAAGGGGAAGAGTTCCCATATGCTCTACGGTTTGGGTTTCAAGCCACCAATAATGAAGCAGAATATGAAGCGTTAATTACAGGGCTCAAACTGGCAGTACATTTTGCTTTTTACCTCATCCTTTTAGATCCTATTATGGTGTTTAAGATATTGAGATTCGCATTACAAGATTCTTTGTTGGTGAGAAATGGGAGAAGCAAATGATAATATATGCAAGAGCTATTTTTATAAGGTTTCAAAAGAGCCATTGAAACAAAATTGTCCGAGATAAAGCTCTATACTCTCCCGAGTCTCGAAGAGATTTTATTGAATTTTATTGAGATATGCGTAAAAATGAGTATCATATTGAGACATAAAATAAGGAGTATTTACTCATGATAAATAACAATTTCTCGATGATTTGAACAATTTTTTTAAAATGGAGACATATGTCCATTTCTAGAAGAGAATATGACCAATACAATATGCATGAGTAATGCAATGATATATGTACTATATTACATAAGATGCCTCATATTATACAATTTCATTTCGTAAAATGAATACGATCAAATATAATTATATAAGATGCATAATGCTATATAAGTACATTCTGTCAAGTAAATTTCATCAAATTAAAATTTTAAGATATATCATTCCGTTCACCGAAGTGAACGTGGTAATATATTATTCTTCTGGGGACATCAATTACCGTGGTCATACCAAAATGAGACAACGGGTGAAACAATAAATGTCAAACTCCAGAAGAAATTATTCAAATTTCCCTGCTTGAAATATTTTCTTGAAGTTTGTTGATACTCGCATAAGAGGATATCACATTAAAATGTAGAATCCGTCACGGATTATTGCAAATATTCTGGATATAAATTGTGATTAAAGTATTGTCCGAGATTAGCGGGTGGAAAAATAAATACAAATAAATCAATTCTCGTGACAAACATTATAATATAAATGAACTTGAAGTTCATATCTCAATCGTCGTGTTTGAATCACGTAATACTGTGTTGACAAAATTTATCAGGTGAATTAATTAAGAACTCTAAAAGAGTTATCAATTATAAATATTCTGGTAATATAAAAGTTATAAAGACATGTCACAAAATAGCTATATAGCATATCAATATATAAGACAAAATAAGCATTGTCAATCTCATGTAGGGGAGAAGATGAACATGAAGTTCGGTGTATTATATTATTTTATCGAAACCCCCAAAGGAATGTCAAAAATAATGTGAATGATTCTTGAAGAATCTAAAATGACGTAGTGCTACATATGTTGATATTTATTCTAAACGCATGAAGCGTATGAGTTATTTGTTTCCAAAAGATATAAATCTCATAGATATGAGATAGTTAAATAAATTTTATAATCATTGGAAACAAAAGTCAAATAACACTTGATCATGAGGTTGATATAGCAAAAACCATTGTGTTTCGAAATGTGTAAATCGCTTGAAGCGAATAACAGAGCATCAAGTTATAGCTCGGTGCAATTACTACATTATTAATGAACATCATTTCCCGTCATTAAAGGGAGATAAGAAAACCCCATTTCACAATTAAAGAATGCCGAGAAATTTTATAAACATAAAAGATCTTCCGCGCATCAGTCTAACTGAATTGCTAAAATATTTTAACTTACAGTGCTTAGCAACTAATATGTCAGATGTTTTATTCAACATAAAAGAGTGACTATTTATAAATACACCATATCAAATTTTATTGTTAATATTTATCTACGCCAGAATCGTAGAAGACCGGTTTGTGTAAAACATGCATAAAAATCCGTGGAAAATGAATTCAATATTGATATTAAGTCACTCATGAAATATCTCGAAGAGATTCATCTTGAATACGAAAACCCGAATAAATTCGCACGTGCATCAAATGATCAAATATTGGGGTTGCGGAACAATTGAATCCATGCATTGGTAAGGATTTGGTTTATGCTAATATTGAATTAGCAATGTATTTATGTGGACAAAAACCCATATAGGCCGGTGAAAAATAAATAAGCAAAGGAGGAGAAATGGATTTTGATCGACAAATATTGAATTAGCAATGTATTTACGTAATTATCTATATATATATATATATATATATATATATATATATATATATATATATATATATATATATATATATATATATGTGTGTGTGCGTTTTTATATATATTCTAGAAAAACCCAGTGGGACAAATACTAGACAAGGAAAATAGTTCATGACATATGCGTTTTTAAGTGTTGCACTGACTGCTCATTAAAAACCTTTAACTAAGAAAACCCTATGGGTAAAAACCAAAACATCAAGATTGTTTTGAAGTTGTCGCTCCCCTGACGACGGCATTCTTTCAAATGTACACATTACAATACTATAAATTAACATCTTTCTCCAATAAAGATGTAAGAATTAAATTAGTGAATAAATCTGTCATATTGTCACAAAAACGTACTTTTTGTTATCACATCTCTTATAGAGTTCAATTTAAATGTAGGGGCTAAAAATTATCATACCCACTACTCATTTGTGCAACACTGACAACAGAATTCGAATTTTCCTCATAAGTAACAATAGGGGATTTAATACCATATGAGCTACTTATACATATATACATATATATTTCATCTTCAAAAAGAATATATTTAATTGGTTTCACTAAATAATTTGCACGTTGCGATATTCATTTTCTTTCATTTTTTAAATCCATCATGGATTTTCATATGACTTGTCATGTCTAATGACCTATAAATTTACGGTCGTGACGTCATATAAAACATAATAGATGATGCCAGAGTCATTAATTAGAGGAACATGATGTTATCCGTAATGGGGGAATGTAATTGATCAAATCAATATTTGGTTATTACAAAACTAAATTCAAGTCAAGTTCAGCCTCCAGTGCTTATTTAATTTCACTTAGTCTATGTGCTTCTAACACTCTATTATTGACTTGGGTTTTGGATCGAGATTATAATAGCAAATTATGAGGCAAATATATCGTCGACGACTGTGATATTATACTATAAATTTCTCCCATAAAATACTTTGCTTATTCAATATTAGCATAAACCGAATCCTTATCAATGAATGGATCCGGTTGTTCCGCAACACCAATATTTTATTCTTTGATGCACGTGCGAATTTATTCGGAGTTTTCGTCTTCAAGACGAATCTCTTCAAAAAAATTCATGAGTGACTTAATATCAATATTGAATTCATTTTCAATGGATTTTTATGTATTACACCGACCGGTCTTCTACGTTTCTGCCGTAGATATATTATCAATCAAATTTTGGTACAATTATAAATAGTCACTCTTTTATGTTGAATAAAAGAAACTAGCAGGTTACTTGCTAAGTACTGCAAGTTAAAGTAATTTCGTAATCCATTTAAACTGATGCGTGGAAGGTCATTTATTTTTATAAAATTTCTCGGCATTCTTTAATTCTATAATGGGGTTTTCTTATCTCCTCCTAATGCCGTGAAATGATCTTCGTTTAAAATGTAGTAATTGCACCGAGATGTAACTTGATGCTCTGTCATTCACTTCAAATAATTTACACATTTTAAAACACAATGATTTTTGCTATATCAACCTAATGATCAAGTGCTATTTGACTTTTGTTTTCAATGATTATAAAATTTATTTAACTATCTCATATCTATGAGATTTATATCTTTTGGAAACAAATAACTCATATGCTTCATGCGTTTAGAATAAATATCAACATATGTAGCACTATGTCATTTCATATATTTCAAAAATCATTCACATTATTTTGGACATTCCTTTAGAGGTTTCGATAAAATAATATAATACACTGAACTTAATGTTCATCTTCTCCCCCACATGAGATTGAAAATGCTTATTGTGTTTTATATATTGATATGCTATATCGCTCTCTTAGGACATGTCTTTATAACTTTTATATTACCAGAACATTTATAATTGATAACTCTTTTAGAGTTCTTAATTCACCTGGTAAATTTTGTCAACACTGTATGTGTATTACGTGATTCAATCATGACTATTCATATACGAACTTCAAGTTCACTAGTATTATAATATTTGTCACGAGAATTGATTAATTTGTTTTTATTTTTGCACCCGCTAATCTCTGACAATTCTTTAATCACAATTGATATCCGGAATATTTGCAATAACCCGTGACGGATTCTACATTTTAATAATATCCTCTTATGCGAGTATCAACAAACTTCAGGAATAAACTTAAAGCGGGGGAATTTGAATAATCTCTTGTGGAGTTTGACATTTCAATATTGTTTCATCCGTTGTCTCATTTTAGTATGACCACAGTAATTGATATCTCTAGAAGAATAATATATTTCCATGTTCACTTCATTGAACGGAATGATGAATCTTAAAATTTTAATTTGTTGACATTCACTTGACAATATGTCCGTTGTCTCATTTTAGTATGACCACAGTAATTGATATCTCTAGAAGAATAATATATTTCCATGTTCACTTCATTGAACGGAATGATGAATCTTAAAATTTTAATTTGTTGACATTCACTTGACAATATGTACTTGTATAGCATGATGCATCTTATATAATTTAATTTGATCATATTCACTTCGGGAATGAAATTGTATAATATGATGCATCTCATTGAACATAGTACATATATCATTGCATTACTCATTCATATTATATTGGTCACATTCTATTCTAGGAATGGACATATGACATCATTTTCAAACATATTGTTTAAATCATCGAGAAAATGTTATTTAGCATGAGTAAATACTCATTTTTGTATCTCATTTTCACGCATATCTCAATAAAAAAAATCGAGACTTGGGAGAGCATAGAGTTTTATTTCGAACAATTTTTGTTTCAATCGGCTAAGCCATTTTGTGTGTAAACATGAGCCACGGGATGTTCCATACATATTCCAATTGACATGCAATAATCATCTAACTTATGTGATAAATAGTCACCGGCATTATCCAAACGAATTTTCTTAATTGGATAGTCAGAAAATTGTGCTCATAACTTAATTATTTGAGTCAACAATCCAGCAAATCCATGGTTACGAGTAGATAATAAACATACTTGTGACCATCTTGTCGATGCATCAATTAGCACCATAAAATGTTTATAAGGTCCACACGGTGGATCTATACGTCCACATAGATCACATTGGATTCTTTCTAGAAATGCAGGTGATTCAGTTTCAACTTTAACCGGTGAATGCATGTTTAATAATTAATTTGCCTTGTGAGCAAGCAACACATGAGAATTCACTAGAATTTAACACTTTTTGACCTTTTAACGAATGGCCATGTGAATTCTCTATTATACGTCTCAGCAATTTTGGGGAACCGGGATGTCCAAGGTGACCATGCCATATCATAAAATCATTAGAATCAATAGACTTCCAGTCTACTATGTGATGAATTTCAGCTGCTGTTATTTTTTGTATAATATAAGTGAGAAGATAGAGCATGCAGCTTTTCTAATAAACATTTTTGTCCAGAAATTGTATTTGTAATCAATAAATATTTATCACCGAACAATTTTATTTCAATGGCTCTTTTGAAGCCTTATAGAAAAATAGCTCTTGCATACATTATTATTTGCTTCTCCCATTTTTTTCTAATTGAGATTTTTTCATGGTATAACGTGCGTTGTCGCACTCTCAATAATCAAATGTTGTCATCATCTTTAATCAAGATTCATCATCCATTTATGTGAATTTTATATTCACTATATGCCCTACAAAGGCTATTCTTGGATTTCATGTCCATATATATGTACTTTCAAAAGATTGATCATCTTTATATGATCATGTCATTTTTTGATTGATATCATCATCATTTTATTGATATCATCAATGTCACTATATCAAAATACTTATAGTATAATCATAATACAAAAAAAATTAAAATGAATTGAAACAAATAAAAAAATTTACCTCAATACTTACCACAAGCAATATACCTCAGATCAATACATACCACAAGTAATATGAAATTTTCGAGACGGCCAAAATTGTATTATTATCTTGGTTGTCTCCCATGATTTTGCCATATCCCAATAGAGCACTTGTTGTATTCAACCATCAAGTGGATACCAACATGCTCTTCTTTAAAATCTTCATTGTTGATCTTTAGACCTTCGTAGTTTTCTTCTAAAAACTCCTACAGATTTTCCAATCAAATGCCAAGTTGTTTGATATGTCAGTGGTAAGGTCTCGTGCTGATAACGTGTTATAAAAGAAATATTATCTTATTGAAGAAAAGAGTAGATTGCTTATTTTTAGAGTAATAGCAACAAAACCACTAAACAATAGAAATGACAAATACTAAAACAAAGGAAAGAAAAGGATGCCAAAAGAAACAAAGGGTAATACTTCTATTATTTCTTTTTTCACATCAACCCCACGCAGATGGGTTGGGGGTTATATATATTAAAAGAAGATGGAAATAATATGTAACCAATACTACAATAACGGTACATTAATTTGGGACTTTTGACATCCAAAACATATTACATAGTAAAAACTTCTTAATTTGTACTTCCTCCATTCCTAATTATATATCGCATTTATTGGAAAAATAACTTTTATTTTTTGGATTAACCTGATCATTTTTTAGTTGAAAGTTAGTCATTTTTTAAATGAACCTGGTCAATTACTTTTTCTTCAAATACGATATATAATTAAGAACGGAAGGAGTAGTTCTAAAAATAAAATTAAAAAAAGTTCTTAATTTGGGATTGACCAACTCAAATCCCAAGTGGACATTTTAATCCCCCAGCGCCACAAGCTTTCCTAGAAAATCGTAAGGAAATAGCAAAGGAAAGCTGCCCTCAAAAAAATAAAATAAACAAAAGAATTAGAAAAGAAAGCTTTTCAGACCATGCATCTCATGATCCCTCCTTTTTCTTTGGGATTCAAACCCATCTTTCTTCCAAATTCTTTTTGTCTACGATCAGCAATCTTTGCATGCATGCAACAGAAATGCCTTGTAATCATGAAAATGTTATAGATATATAGCAACTACTATACATACAGGTGACATATATATATATACATATGGCTTCATTGTCTAACCAACCATCTAAGAAGGCAATGCGTAGCCCAGCAGGAGGTTCGTCTGGGGCCTCTGCAGGAAACCGCGGCTCGAGCGGACAGACGGTAAAATTCGCACGGCGAACTTCGAGTGGTCGATACGTTAGCTTATCAAGAGAAGATCTTGATATGTCAGGTGAATTATCAGGGGATTACACCAATTATACGGTCCATATACCTCCTACACCTGACAATCAACCTATGGACACCACCATAGCGGCTAAGGCCGAGGAGCAATACGTTTCGAATTCGTTGTTTACCGGAGGTTTCAACAGTGTAACCAGAGCTCATTTAATGGACAAGGTTATTGATTCTGAGGTTACTCATCCTCAAATGGCTGGATCCAAAGGTTCTTCATGTGCCATGCCGGCTTGTGATGGAAAGACCATGAAAGATGAGAGGGGAAATGATGTGTACCCCTGCGAATGCAGGTATTTATTTTGAATACAAAATTTGTGATGATTCACGGATACTTCTGTCTCGTGACGTGTCCCATACATATATCCTACAACGATACACACCGAATATACTTAGGATACACTTCTGGAGCAAAATCGTAATTTCAATAGATCGATTCACATTTGCATATTCATTACTCAGATATGAAAAAACGAAGAACCATGTTGAAATTAAGTAATTACTGTTAAATTAATGAATGAAAAGTTGTCCAAAATGATGAAACAAACACTACTACCAAAAATTGAAAGGATATAGTATTATATTTGTATTATTTATACAAGTATCCTATATTTTTAAAAAAATACACATGCACCAGCGTATCTCGTATCCTCGTATCCTTACCCCGCGTATCTGTATCTATAAAAACAAATTAAAGTTGTGTGCTTGTTTCAGGTTCAAGATATGCAGGGATTGTTACATGGATGCCCAAAAAGACAGTGGGCTTTGTCCTGGATGTAAGGAGCCATATAAAGTAGGAGATTATGATGATGGTGATTATTCTGGGGGAGCCTTATCCTTACCAGCACCTGACGATTCTAAAGAGGATCGACGAATGTCTATGATGAAGAGGAATCAAGGTGGTGATTTCGACCACAATAAATGGCTTTTCGAAACTCAGGGAACATATGGATATGGAAATGCCTATTGTCCTCCCGATGACGGGTATAGAGATGGCATTGACGACGGATTTAAGGGCGGAATGTTGGATCCAGCAGACAAACCATGGAGGCCCCTTAGCCGAGTATTGCCTATTCCTCAAGGAATCATTAGCCCCTACAGGTAGGCCGGTTATCACAATGTGTTGCTATTTTTTAACTCGTTTTTATGTGCATAGATTGTATTGTTTTTGCAGGTTGTTGATATTCGTTCGGGGGTTCGTTTTAACATTCTTCTTGACATGGAGGTGGAGACATCCAAATCATGATGCAGTATGGCTATGGTTAATGTCATGTATATGTGAACAATGGTTTGCATTTTCTTGGATTCTTGATCAAGTTCCCAAGTTTTTTCCCATTAACCGCTCCACCGACCTAGAAGCGCTCCATGACAAGTTTGATTCTCCTACTCCATCAAACCCTACAGGGCGATCCGACCTACCCGGAATGGACGTGTTTGTATCTACTGCTGACCCGGAAAAGGAGCCACCCCTTGTCACCGCCAACACTATTTTGTCCATCTTAGCCGTTGATTACCCTGTAGAAAAGCTGGCTTGCTATATTTCAGACGACGGTGGTGCCTTGCTCACTTTTGAGGCAATGGCGGAAGCTGCAAGCTTTGCAGATCTTTGGGTACCTTTCTGTCGTAAGCATGATATCGAGCCGAGGAACCCAGATATTTACTTCAGCTTGAAAGGGGATCCTACAAAGGGAAAGAAAAGGTCTGATTTTGTTAAGGATAGAAGGTTGGTTAAGAGGGAATATGATGAATTCAAAGTGAGGATAAACGGGCTTCCGGATTCAATAAGAAGGAGATCTGATGCTTTTAATGCTAGAGAGGAGATGAAGATGTTGAAGCATATGAGAGAGAGCGGGACTGATCCGATGGAGCCGATCAAGGTCCAAAAGGCTACTTGGATGGCTGACGGCACCCATTGGCCCGGCACTTGGGCTTTTCCAGCCGGTGATCATGCTAAGGGTGACCATGCAGGAATTCTACAGGTAGGTCTGCTGCTACAAGTACAACACTTGTATTTCGGTTTCTAAAACAACGAAAATCTAAATGAGTAATGATACGGTCTATCTTTGTCTCGGTAGAGTCTTTCAATGGCACAACCTCTGAGACACAATCCTTTATCATGGTGTATGATCTAATGATCAGGATTGGACCGGACCATCATGATTAAAGGTGCAGATGATGGTTGTGTCACCCATTGTGCCTCACAGGTTGTGCTCGTATCATACGACAATAGGTGTTTATTGACAAATATGTTCCTCTAAATCTAATGAACATTATTATACTTAAATGAATGAAAGGTTATGTTGAAACCCCCAAGCATTGATCCACTAGTAGGAGGGTCGGACGACAAGATAATTGATTTTGGAGATATAGACATTCGTCTTCCTATGTTTGTGTATATGTCACGTGAAAAGCGGCCAGGATATGATCATAACAAGAAGGCGGGAGCGATGAATGCATTGGTGCGATCCTCGGCTATATTATCTAATGGGCCCTTCATGCTCAACTTAGATTGTGATCATTATATCTATAACTGTAAGGCCCTTCGAGAAGGAATGTGTTTCATGATGGACCGAGGTGGAGAGGACATTTGCTACATTCAGTTCCCCCAGAGATTCGAAGGCATTGATCCATCTGATCGTTATGCAAATCACAATACTGTTTTCTTCGATGGAAATATGCGCGCCCTTGACGGCTTGCAGGTTTTTAGTGCTTTTCGCTATATTTCATTTCTCTCTTATATTGTTATAGGTAATGCCTCCTAATGCCTGGAAAAAAAAAATCCAGGGTCCGGTTTATGTAGGCACGGGTACCATGTTTAGACGGTTTGCGTTGTATGGTTTTGATCCCCCACTACTAAACAGCAAGGCATTAGAAAAAGGCGCGGAACTACAAGCACTAAAAGCAACAGAATTAGATCCAGAACTCGATGTGAATTTATTGCCAAGGCGTTTTGGAAATTCGACGATGCTAGCTGAATCTATACCCGTGGCTGAATATCAAGGTCGACCACTCGCTGATCATCCTGCTGTCAAGTTTGGACGACCACCAGGTGCTCTTCGGGTTCCTCGTGAACCACTTGATGCCGCCACCGTTGCTGAAGCCGTCTCTGTTATTTCTTGTTGGTAAGTAGTATTTCTTGTTAATTCGACTCTGAAATGATTGAAAACAGATTTCGACCTCTAGAAGGTTGAAATTTGCTGGTGCCCGAGTAAATCGACCATGGTGCCATTAATAGTGTCCTATATATATATATATATAGTAGATGATGGACATGACTGAAAATAAATATATTGGTGGTCAGGTATGAGGACAAGACAGAGTGGGGTGATCGGGTGGGTTGGATTTACGGTTCAGTGACAGAAGATGTGGTGACAGGATACCGTATGCACAACCGTGGGTGGCGGTCGGTTTACTGCATTACGAAACGAGACGCCTTCCATGGATCAGCGCCGATTAACCTTACAGACAGGCTACATCAAGTGTTGCGTTGGGCAACGGGCTCTGTCGAAATCTTCTTTTCAAGAAACAATGCGTTTTTAGCTTCGCGGCGCCTTATGTTTCTCCAACGTCTTGCTTATTTGAATGTGGGGATTTATCCTTTCACATCTTTGTTCCTCATTGTCTATTGTTTCCTACCAGCTTTATCCCTCTTTTCAGGCCAATTCATTGTGGAACAAGTTAACATTATATTCCTGGTTTACTTGCTCATCATAACTTTTTGCTTAATTGGACTAGCAATCTTGGAAGTGAAATGGTCTGGTGTTGCATTAGAAGATTGGTGGCGGAACGAGCAGTTTTGGCTCATTTCCGGCACCAGTGCCCACCTTGCTGCGGTGGTGCAAGGACTTCTCAAAGTCATGGCAGGTAATTTTATGAGAATGTTTTTTTACTTATTTTTATATGGGATTTTAATACTTTTGGTCCATCATGTTTTATCTTTGTTTCAAAGATAACCCTTATGTTTTTGAATGATACTTTTGATCCCCAAAATTTTTGTTTCAATTTTAGGACAATTGCTAATTAACTATCTAAATTAACGTTGACTATATGTTTGATCCAACCTGACAGCCACGTATGCTTTCATATCCTATCTAAAGGATTAAACATCGACATTAAAAAAAATTAAATACATTGTAGAGATTTTTTTGTTGTGCACCGGTGTCAATTTAAGGGAAAGAAATTAGGGATTTGAAAGAGAAACGAGGGAAATGTCGATGTTAATCGTTTAAATAAGATATGAAAATATACGTGGTTGTCAGGTTGCATCATCAAACATTTAGTCGACGTTAACTTAGACGGTTAATTAGGTAATTATCCTAAAATTGAAACAAAATACAAACATAAAGAACCAAAAGTGTCGTTCAGAAATACGAGTTGTCCTAAAATTGAAACAAAATTCAAATATAAGGGACCGAAAATGTCATTCAGAAACATAAAGGTTATTTTTGAAACAAAGCTAGAATATGATTGACCAAAAGTGTCAAAATCCCTTCTTATTTAATCCTAACTAAAATTTAATTTTGTTGGTGATGCAGGTATTGAGATTTCTTTCACTCTCACTTCAAAATCTGCTGGAGAAGACAATGACGACATCTACGCCGATCTATACTTGGTGAAATGGACGTCCTTGATGATTCCTCCAACAGTCATCGGAATGACCAACATAATCGCCATCGTAGTAGCCTTTTCGAGAACAATCTACAGCGCGGAAGCGCAATGGAGCAAGTTTATTGGTGGTGGTTTTTTTAGCCTGTGGGTTCTTACACATTTGTATCCATTCGCTAAAGGTTTGATGGGACGAAGGGGTAAGACACCCACGATCGTGTTTGTCTGGTCGGGACTTATTGCCATCACTTTATCGTTGCTATGGGTCGCCATTAATCCACCCAGCAACGGCGGTGTGGCTACCGCTGCTGGTGGTGGTGGTTTTCAGTTTCCGTGAAACTAATCCGATCACTTCCCCGTGATTAGAACAATAAAACAATGTTATAGGTATAATTAAGCATTCAAACAATGGTAATTAAGTTGTACTATGATGCTTTGGACTATCCGAATGATCCAAATACTTTCCCGGATAAAATTTTGATTATCATATGTGCTATATGTAATACAAAATCACGAAAAAGAATGCTATGCATTTTCTGTATCAATCCCACAAATATGAAACACCGGGGATGTAGTAATACCACAATACTTTAACAAAACATATATAAGCAAGGAATCATCCCACAACTGCCAAATAAAAAATAAATTAAAAAATTCCATGCAATGTCCATTTTAATTTTGATAAAAAATTCCAAATTGTACATGAAGGATGATACTGTCCCATTTGCTATTGTAAAAACTATCCCCAACTTAGAGTGCAAAAGCGAAATCCTTGTTAGCATACCAACTGTGGATACATGTCTTTGATGTTTATATCTACCTATATTATTAACGGCTAAGGGGAAAGTTCTCTAAAGGTGGCCACGTTACTGTTTTTGTGGGGGATTCAGATATTTTTGTTGGTATATGGAAGGCTTGCCACGTGTTAATTTAATTGCCACATAGGACTTGAGAGGGAGGGGGAGGGGGGAGAGAGTGAGGTGACTTAGGTATTTTCCTTTACATAAATCATTTACCAAAAAATATTTCCTTTGGCTTCGACGGTGCTCCATGGAAGGTTAAAAAAAAAATAAAAAATAAAAAAAGGAAGGCAGACGCTTTGTCCGGCGGAAATTGAGGCGGCGTTCCATTATCCGACGGTTATTCTGCTCGTCTACCGGTGAATCACTATGCTTTGTGGTTAATACAGCTGTTTTCTGTACTTCTCTTCTCACCAACACCGCCGGAAATGGTTTTGGAGGCTTGATGATGTCATTGTTCAGAGGAGGATGAGTAGAAACTGCTGGTCTGCCATGTTTACTAGAAAAAATGATTTGGGTGCTGACCTTCTACCGTGTAAGAGCATCGAAAGCAGTTTCCCTATGGATTAGACCTAAATAGGTAGGTTTCATTACAAATTCACACTCTATTATCTGCAGGTTATCAATTATTTAGTCTGATGGTTCTTAAAATGTTTTCTCAGATCTAAATTTAGCTTAAATATCCCTCATTTGTACAACACTTCTCACGGGTTCATTGCAAGTTCAGGTGCATACCATTTTTTCCTCTCTTCCCGTGAAATTTTACTGCACTTCCACCTTATCCTTCTATTTAATGCATGTTTATTCTCTGCATTAATGCATGTTTATTCTCTGCATGTGCTGTATAAATGATCTAAAGTTGGTTTTTTGGGGGGTTGCTTTGTCCTTACCTCTTTATTCATCTTACTACATTCACACCGTAAACAGTGAAACCTTTTGTTCTTTTTATTAGCTCATATGCAGGATCTTTTGGTTGTAATTAGTATTGTTGGGTTGTACTTTATCTTTATAAACAATGTTTATGTACCTTTGTAGTCATAAATGTTGTATGCTGTCTTGTGCTCATTTATGGTGTTTTTTGGCACCTTTAAGTAACACACTTGTCCTTTTTTATTAGTTCATGTGCAGGATCTTTTGGGTAATAGGTGCTGTTGCTTTGTGCTCATTCCTTAAATACCCCTCTGTTGTTCAAAGCTTATCACAAATTCACTGCGGTTCCAGGTACTTCCCGTTTCTTCTTCTGTTCCCATAAAAAAATATACTGCCTTTATCTTCTTCTTCTGTTTAGTTAATGCATTTATGTCTTCTGCTTCTGCTCAATCAAAGCATGTTTATTATATGCATGTCCTATAAATGATCTAAAGTTGGTGTTCATTTTCTTATTCCTTTGTCGTTGGTTCTTGATTTGTGATTTGCCCTCTACTGGTTTGTTCATTCATTTAAACATATGATAAGGAAATTGCCGTCAGTCCTTTGGGTTATATTTAGTTTTTATTGATAGTGTTTGTTTGCCCTTGCAATAATATTAAATGTTGTTCTTGGTCTTATGCTCATTCATGTTGGCTATATACAATTTTAATTACCATTTATGTGCTTCTTAGGTTATATATATATGCTTTCTCTTCTGTGGTTAGTTACCCTATGGGTGTTGAGACAGCGTTCTCAGTTCTTATGTGTAACATAAGAGTTCAGTTTATAGTTTCCCTTTATGGACTTATAGACTTTGTCTTGGTTTGCTTTATCTATGGCAGCATAGTCTTTGGCCTTTGTCTTTACTTGTTCATATAAATTTTTATGCATGGAGCTGTTTAAGGTGGTTCTCTGAAAATTAAGTTTGAACATATGCACAGCAGTATTCAGGAACTTTGACCTTTTAAGCATGTCTTGCTTAGGGATACTGTATGTGCTTTTTTAGATGTTGTCTTTAGCAACCATGTACTATTGAGTTTCATGCATTTACCTTTCTTATATTTCTTTTTTTAACTACCTGTTTGCTACTTCCACCCTTATCCTGTTGGTAGATCTTTCTTGTATGTTGGTCCTCATGTCAAAACCCTCTTGCATTACAACATTAGCTTTTTTGTCTGTGCCTGTGTTACGTACCTTAGTTCATGTACGTTATCAGAACTTGTGGATATGCAGATTACGGTTACACTAATGTGAATTTCCTGCAATTGCATTACAATATGTGAATGCATTCATGCAAAATATTTTTCTTCCACTTCTTACAGTTGTTACTTGCTGATTATGGTGGAGTCTTATGCTTTGTTTTGCATTATTCCTTTCTGGTTTAGAATAAGCAAGAACAAAAAACATCAGGCGAACGTGATATCAGAACGCTCCTTCAGTTCTAATGTCTGCTTCTTAGGTGTGTTGGCTTATCTGCCTTTTCTTTCTGTCACTATTTACTTGCCTTTTAACAGACATGGTACTTCACCTTGTTTTATCTTATTCCAATTTGCCCCCTTGTTCTTCTCCCTTAAGGGTTTGGCCCATTTGGGTTGTTTTATTGTGTTCACCAGTCAGGTCATTGGCTGAGCTTGTTGTTAGCTATTTGTTTGCCAAATATTTACAAGGTTCAAAAAAGATGCCTAACTACCCTAAAAAAAAAAAAGATGCCTAATAAAAAAACATCAGCGCTTCTAAATGTCTATCCTTTTAGTACATCCCAAAGAACTCTTGCCATATAGAGCGTATGGCGGATAACAAGTGTCTGAAAAAAGGGTTTATTGGTCTGTTTTACTTCTACTATCATAGCTGATTTTTTCATCTTCTGCTTGTCCATAGCAATTAGGGCCTTGGCTATTGCTTCGTCCTCGGTACCTCATCCTTTGTATAACTCACTCCGAGATTACATTATAGTCAATAAAAAGTAAGTGCTACCTTTTCAAGTATTGCCGTTTTCAATGCTAAGATTACAAATTACATTTCTGTACTGAGTACTTCATACTATGCTCAAATAATTTCCTTCTACTGCTACAACAGGAAACGAATGATGCTTTTGCGCTTGTGGGATGAAACATTGGACTATGAAGAGTTCAATGTTTCGACCAATCGACACGTGCTTCAGATAGGCACATGCTTTTTGTGCTTCGTATAGGCACGTGCTTCTTGTGCTTCGATAGGCACGTGTTTTGCTTTATGTATTGTAAAATATTATGGATCCAACTCCAAGGTTGTAAGGCAATAAATCGGTTTGGTTATGTAATTATCCTATATATATAGCTACTTCGTTTTTAGTTACTTACATTAAGGTCTTTACTACTGCATTACTATCATGCATGTACCATTCCCCAAAACAACAGAATAAAACATTCACACTATCAACACTTTGAATGCTGTTTCGATGGGCAGCCGTGCCTTGCACGGCATCAGCCCCACTAGTCTTATCTATGCACCGTATATATTTGATTGTTTCAAAATATGCTAAATGTTACATTATTCTATATCATTTTTTAAGGAAACCAACAGATTTTATTAAGGCAAATTCGCTAAAGAAGAGGAGTCATGACACCATGCCTAGCTAGCAGGTGCACCGGGACGTTACCAGAACGCTTAACAAACATAAAATGACAGTAAGCAAAAGAAGCCGCATCCAAAAGACAGTCGCGAGCAAGGCAACCAAAGGCTGACAGGTCGTCCGAGGGTCGGGATAAAGCCTAGACGCAAGCCAAGCAGTCACTCTCAAAAATCATCGACGTGAAGCCAAGTCGATCCGCCTGATCCAGAGCCAGCAAAATCGCACGCATCTCCAACAACTCCGGCGTATCGTCCGGGTCAATGTGAAAGGAAAAGGCCGCCACAATAGACCCCATTGAATCTCTAAAAATCAACCTAATACCCGATCATGCGTCCGCCACAGAAGCATCCGTGTTACACTTCCAGGTCCCTGAGTGAGGTGGGCTCCATACTGCTGGGAGAGGACCCCCTCACCCACACCAAAATCATCACTCATCACATGGCTATACTCCCATGCCGCCGCTGCCGAAGTCGTTACAACCTGAGAGGCATAAATAGGCACACCCTCAAAAACAACACTACATCGCGTCTTCCAAAGATTCCATAAGATCATGCAAAACTCCGACACCTCCTCCCTAGTGAATCGCTCCAGAAGGCACCCAAAGAATTCCCAGAACCCAGAAGACTGCTGGCCCAACAAGTTCCCAAAGGGCGAGGCACTCCAAATTGCCTTAGCATAGTCACAATCAAACAAGACATGACACATTGATTCTCGCTCGCGGCCACATGCCAAACAACCACTGTCACCAAGCTGCCGTTTAAGGAGGTTCTCCCTTATTGGCAAACACTCCTACAAACACCGCCAGAGAAATTTTTGAACTTGTGGGGGCACAGCCATCCGTCAAACATCTCGCCAAACTCTATCCGTTGTATCACGGGTTTACCGGTTAGTGGAAAAGCAGTGAACTATGACATTCCGAAAACGGACAACCCGATACAATGTGTGAGGAATATTCTCGGTATTCTTTCGAATGTAGTGGCTGCTGAGTTTGATTATTGCGGAGGGTTAAAGGTGTCAAAAATTTGGATGAAAAACATTCTTGCGGGTAAGAGTGGGCAGGGTGGAATCAATGTTGATCATGTTGTACGGGGGTATCTGTTGTATTTGTTGAGGCGTACCCTTTTCAAAGACCGGTCTGGAGACAAGATACGTGTAGCGTATCTTCTTTTTTTGAGGAATTTGGATACAATGCATGAGTGGGCTTGGGGTGCTGCAACACTTGCGCATCTGTACCGGTAACTTTCGCAAGCAACTGCATTTAAGGCTGCGGGAGTGTCCGGCTACCTTACACTTTTGGAGGTATCATTGTATATTTTAAGTTATTTGGCCTTTGTTGGTTTTCATGAATGCTTTCACAAGTTTTTGAGTATTTTTTTTTTTCAGATATGGGTTTATGAACATTTTCCAAATTACACCCCCGAAAACGATGAGTTCAAGGAATGAGAGATGGTAATGTCGATGAAGTGGAAACCTATCGGCGGAATGAAGGATGCAATTGCTTTGAATGCACTACGGTATTTGAGAGAGGATCTGGACTTGATGCAGACGCGAGATGTTAGTCGGTTTGTTGGATGATAATGTTCAATCTTGTAGAGTTTTGCCTATAACACTTGTCATCGTTGCAGGTTGTGTGGAATACATATCAAAATATCAAAATTTTGTCCGATGACAACATATGTTGGTATTACGGGTGCATAAGGGTACTAGATATTACTAAGCCTTATCACCCCAATCGCGTCAACCGTCAGTTTGGTCATGTCCAATCCACACCACAATTACCAATCCCTCTGAAAATATCAACTAGAAATGGGAAACAATGTCTCATGTACATTGCAAATGACAACGAATTCCACAATTATTTTAATCATCTAGTGCACAAAAGTAAATGGATGGGAAAGGCTAAATTTGAATAGGAAACCAGTAGTGATTACATGACGTGGTATCGATCAGTTGCCGTGCGTCGATTGTCAGGTGTGAGCAAACGGAAGCAACGACATTCAAGAGAGGTATGAATAATTGTGTGTACCCATTTCTTTATGTTCTTTTCATTAACTAAATACATATTTTATATTTTTGCATTTCCATAGAGGTTGAGGAAAGTAAGATCAAGGTTATTAGTGTTGGATATACAGAAACCCGAATCCGGATCCGATCCATAACTGGATCGTCATATCTGATTCACAGCACCGATCAAGACGCTCGATCATGCACAGCGGAAGCTACGAATAAATTCGCATGCGATTTTATCACGATATGATTCACATAAATAATTAATATTACTATGAGAAGGTTGAAGATTTACCTAAACGGAGAGGAATAGTAAATCGACAGAGAGGGAGAAGCCGCAGTCTTCCGGATTGTATCTCCTAGCGACGACTGGTGGACGTCGATCCTCGCCGTAGAACCTCCTCGAATATGCTCAAGAAAAACCCTAGGTTTTTCTTCTCTTAATGACTAGAACGAGAAACTAATTTTTCTCTTCTTTTTATTATAATGTGACGCCAATTTATCTATGTCATTGTGTTGGGAGGAACTCACTTTATATAGGAAAATAACTAGTAAAGAGAAAGTTATCTTTTTCACACCACAATTACTTATTCCCATAAGGAAAAGATATTTGCAATAAAACAAGAGATAATTCCCCAAAAAAATCAATCTCTTATCGCTTTTCCATTAATTATCTAACAAATAAATAATTAATTAATTACACATGTGACATAATCTACGAAAATTTCTTTTTCTAATTTACTCACATTGGGGCGCTACTTTTGTCATTAATTTTAATAGAAAATGTCTTTTCTATTTTACATATTATTTACCAAATAAATAATATTGCATATTCATTAAATAGACCAACTATTTAATTTATTTTCGAGTTCCATAAAACGAGAAAACACTCGCGTGTTTAGGAGCCAACCCGGGGACCATTGACCTATAACCAGTAGCTGCAATAAATTGAATAAAATATTCATCGAACAGAATATTTCTACTCAACTTATCAATTCCGGAATTACGCCACCATTAATCTTAAACTGAACTCTATCGATTATAGATATAACTTATTCTCAAAACGTCGAGTCGATAAGTGTCCATTGATATAATCATTACATATAGACTAACCCTCCATAGACTATCCGTAATGAAGCGGGATTATTTCCGTAAACCTTCTTCAATACGTCTCATCCTTATTTACTATTAACCCACTAGTGATCAATTAGTTCATAACCAATACGAACTTCACGGATCGATCAGTTTCTAAGATTAACAAATAAGGGGATTGTCTTTCTACTTCCCGCAGGAAGGAATGGATTCAATATCTGTGAGACACACACTTCTCACTCATTCCAGAATAGTGCCAACATGAAAGTGATTTGGACTGCGCCTCTTAGCGATCTTTAACGAACACATCAAACCCTAACCTGAAACAAGTAGGAGTCTGTAATCACCTCAGGATTAAGGTTAATCCATATATGATTATCTTGTGATTTAATAAGATTTCTCAATCACGGAATTATATGAGAAATTCAGATTAAATCGGTCCAATCATATATGACTACATCATATATAAATGCCCACCTAGATAACCAATATCGGCGGTCCGGATAAGACGGTCACACCATAAGTGTTTTGGACACATTAATGGTGGTTTAATCAATAGACCCCATACTTTGATTAAGTTCACCATGGACTAACAGTTCAACACAAAAAATAATATGGCTACATATGATACGACTTGGGGTTTTCAGCAGTGTATTATGGACAAGCACAAAGCAAGTAATAAGATGAGAATAAATCTGTCATTTATTAATTATAAAAACAATTACATAAATTGTCTTTCGGACGCTACTTCCAACAATTAGCGCAGTATATGATATCATGCAAAACCATTCGAAGTAGAGTAAGAAAGAAATGTTGAAGGTGTTTGCTATAACATACGAGTTCTTAGTAACCGGAGTATGTAGCTCGGATGTTCTAGTGGAGGCAGAGGCGGTGGCAGAAGATCAAGGTGTAGAAGAACATGAGGCGGAAGGAAGACCAAGTAAACGTTCAAGGACATCGAAGAAAAAAATTGATTGTTGGATATGTTTGTTACTTCTACTCCGATAAAACTTGTTACTTTTATGGTTCATTTAAACTTTTACTTTTGATTTGATTTATGTTTGGATTACTTTGGTTTGAAGTATGTTTGGATTGCTTCGGTCTCATTTGTTGAAGTTTGGATTCCTATGTATTTTGTCTATGTTTGGAAGTATCATTGAAGTTTGATAGTGTGTTGTTTGTGTTGTACTGGGTGTTGTTTTGAGGTCAATGCTTCAGCCTCTGTTTCTACAAAACGTCACTGTTTTTTACGCCCGTAGTGCACTTTAACTTCAGAGTTGGTGACGTTTTGTGTTCCAGTAAGTTATCACTTGATTTATATCTTTAATACGTCAGTGAACCTGACGTTTTAAAGATATCAGAACGTCAAAATGGATGGCGTTTTGAGCTCCAGTAGGTTTAGCCATGGGGAAATCTCTGTAGCTCATACGTCAGTGAAACTGACGTAGAAGAGACATTGTAACGTCAGTGTGTCTGCCGTTTGGTGTTCCGGAATGTTTTAGCCTATGTATCTGAATATGTAAGTACTATTGACGTTATAAGATACAGTTAACGTCAAAATTGTGGACGTTTCGTAGAACGCCAACGTTGCTGACGTTTACGAAAAAATAAACGACAATTTGGCCGACGTATTTACTCATAATAGGTTTTAGGCTTTTGGATCACATAACTTTTGTGACTCTGACGTTATTGTAAACCACGAGCAACAGAGCTGCTGGCATTTTTAGTTCCAGAACTTCAAAAACTATTAATTTGACTGTCATTTTCAACCTAACTACATAAACAATCATCAAATCTCAAAAAAAAAGTACAACTTTACAAAACACCTTACAAAATTTTATCAAGTAGTGTTATCAAAAGACCTTTAATAACATCAATCCATGTTTCCATTAGTTTCTTCCAATCATCAATCGCCGTCTTTGTCTTCAAGTTAGACACAAGACCCTTCTCAATGTGCCAACGGCATAAGAGATTCTTTATTTTCGGGAATACGACACGAATTGCATTCATCAATGCCTCTTCTCTATCAGTGACAATACAACAAGTACACTCACTTTGGTCCCCTATTGCATTTCGTAATGTATTCAGAGCCCAAGTGAAACTGTCTTCCCTCTCCAATCCAAGAAGCGCAAACCCAATGGAAAACGACATGTCCGTAGACGTGACACCAACTATCAGCAAAAGAGGCATCTTGTACTTGTTCGTCTTGTATGTACAATGCATAAGCAACACGGAAGGGAAGCACCTAGCAAGACACAAGCTATCGTTATATGCCTAAAAAACATCTCTCACTACATTCTCGACATGCCGGGAATGTACGAAGGCATTAGTATTTTCCGCCAAGTTGTATACCTCTTGCATCACTGAACGACCCTCCCGTGCTCTCTTTCTTTACCTAGAATGAATGTTGTATATCTTTTTGGCTGACATGCAATTTACTTCGGTTGTATGCCGTTCTGGGACATTCTAGCAACGGTTTCAATCTCTTCACTGCTAATTCTTCCGAGATATGCATGGCCCTCATCAAACTTGACCGTATTGAGATTATGAACCCCATTAATTACTTATACGGTCCAGAACAGCTTCACTCTATCATGTGTGGTTTTTAGTACGAACGGACATCCACACTTCCTTGAAGATAGATCCATTGGCTTGTTCTTACCGGAACCACCTACTTTTTTCATATTTCCCACCTTTGCAATGGTCCCTTTGTTCACCGCCCCTCTCACATTGGTACTTTATATATGGTGTCCGTTTCCCAGATAAATCCGATCTCAACTTCACAATCACGACCCCATTATCTCTTCCCAACTTTTGAAGATGTTTGGTTACATCTTCATGGGAAAATACCTATAGCAAGAGAAGTACGGAATAAAATTCAATTTTCAAACAAAAAAGTATTACAATAATTTGCTTAAGGTACATACACGGTCGGTTTCAAAAAGTGAAGCCATATCAGTTGATAACTCTTCAGGCATTTCATCCCACAAAGCAAGTATGTCATCATGAGGATTGTTAAGAAACTCTTGATCTTCTCAAAATACGTCTCATCATAATCATTTACCCCCGCACCATCGCATGGCTTCTTACCCTTGTGCTCATTTGGGTTCTATGCAAATAATATGAAAAACCAACAAGTTAAGTGTATGCCAATACGAAAAAATGGTAAAATAAGTGTGATTGTTTGTAACGTCGGCGTTATTGACGTTAAGTGATATTGGACGTCAGAACATGTGACGCCAAGACATCAACCTAAACACAAGCCTCTGGCTTACAAACGTCTCCCATCAGACGCCCGGAATCTATTACGACGTCATTCTGCTTGACGTTGTAATTCCAACGTAACTTCAGTATAGCCGACGTTTTTGGCATCAGAAACGGGGACGCCCGAACACGTAAAAAGACGCCGGCGAAACCCTATATACCATCGGAAAACGCATAAAAGTATGATTTTTCTCCACAAATCATGCTTTTACATGTTCTTCATGGTGTAAGCCATTCAACTATTTCAAGTTTTGAAGAAAAAAAAAAAAACAAGATTTTGGTGTGAGAAATTATCATTCTTGATCTCATTTGTTCTTCAAATTGGGTTGAAAATGGTATGCCTTCAAGTGATATTGCATCATTATCTTCTTTGGTATTCATGGTTTCAAGGGTAGGAGATGGTGAAGATGGGTTCATCTTGGGGTTTATGGCATTTTTTGTGGCGAAGGGTAGAAGAAGATGAAGATGATGGAGGGTTTGGTTTTTTAGGAATGAAGATGATGAGGAGAGGTTAAGGTTATGTTAATGAAGATGATGAATGTGGTAGTATTGGATTAATGTTGTTAGATTATTAAAATTAAGTTTTGTGGATTAGTTGTAACGGTGGATTATAAAAGATTAATTTATGAAATTATTATTTTTCAATGACAAAATTGAAGTTAATTTATTTATGGTGTATAGAGTAATTTTAATATTTTTTTGGTGGTGGAGTAAAGAATTAATAAAAATATTCAATGTAATGCTTAGACTAACTTATAGAGTGTCGGGAGTACTCATGGTGCCAGAAGCAAAACCGTAGTGCCGATAATAAAAGCCACCTATTTAATTATAACCAATTATAACCAAGAATGTTTTTTCTTTCTTTTTAATCATTCTATTATTAGAGTCGGAGCATAAACTCACTCTTTGAATATGTGATTTTAACAACTATAGAGTAGCAAAAACCCTTCGTGTACCATTGCATTTCCAAAAAAATATGGAGAAAATTTTGTTCGCACATGGAACATATATATATAACAAAATTGAGGCTAGCAAAGTGTATCCAAAACAAAATATGGGAAGGAATATTGAGCCAGCAAATAGAGCAATTAAGGTGGGACTGTACAGTGAACAATAATGAATAAATCAGTCAGTCAGTCAGCATTTGAAGATCAAAGGGCCTATGCAAGACTCAAATATGTTACTCAAAACAAGCTGAACTTCTGATGAACTGTGCTCACTCCGTACCAAACCTACCAATACCGGGAACAGCCTCGTAACGTGTCTCCTAAACACGTCTCGTTCCAGACTCTTGAGAATACGCAACACAGAAAGGACTAACGGCGTTCGTGCTGCCAACTCTTCCTTCTTGTTCAAACCCAAAGGAAGAGTCCAGTTCAGCACCGGTTTCTCTTCAGGTTTAAAATCACCGGTGCATTCCAAATATAGCTGCAGAATTTCAATAGATACAGATACGAGCTGTTGCTCTATGTTTATCTCCTTTTCCTCACTTTGGGATGCATTATTATTATTATTATGAAGAAACAAATCGTACAAGAAGTCCATGTAATTCTGGTACGTTTCGTTCTCAAAGTGAAGCATAGGTGGATCTGAGACCTCAAGGATGGAGCACACCTGTTGCATCTTTAGTTGCAGTGGTTTATTCGAGTTGAGGTCATGAGCAAGATGAACAATACTCGAAAAAGCTTTATTCAGCATCACCATAGAGCTTGCTGATAAGAATTGCAAATTCATCTTATACAGCTCGGTCGTTACCTGAGGAAAGTAGGAAAAGCATCATATGAAATCAGTATACAAGATACCAGAATGCTGGACAAGTATTACTACTTAATCCTTGAAAAAAAAAAAACTTTTTAAAGATTATATATATATATATATATATATATATATATATATATATATATATATATATATATATTGTGTATAACCATTCCTCATAGTCGTTGCGAAATTCTGTGTAAGAGCAACAAGTACAGAAGAGAAAGCAAACCTGTAAGATGAGTAATTGTGCTGATATATGGCTTTTCATTCTCGAGACGACGTATGCTGCAGTATGCAGATTGTCATCTTCAGAATCTTCATTCATCATTGTTAAGCCAGATGGCATGCCCGAATCGTTGTTATAGGATTGATCAAGATGTGGGATGTTAATGCCGTCCAAAATCCTCAACAGCCTCATAAAACTCGGTATGCTGCAAGATACAGTTTCTTCTAAAGCAATAAAGATATCTTGCCATTCTTCTTCAACAAGTCTATCTTTAAGATCATTGACTAACCTAGTCACTTCAGTAACCCCAGAGGCAGCTGAAATTTGGATGGGATCTACTATGAATCCAATTAGTATCGATACAACGGATCTTAACTGGGATCTCACCTGACTAAAGAAACTCACAAGTAAATCAACCAGGCATTGAGCTGCTAGGGCATATGTTTCAGTATCCCATGTACTTCCTCTATCGACTTGTAAGGATTTTGAACTGTGGTTAGAAGCTGCAGCGTCGTTTGAGTTTTCGTTTTTATCATCATTGATAGCATTAAATAGTGTGAGTATAACAGAATCAAAGACGATCGTCCAAAACTGGGTTGAGAAAAGATGACCGTGGTCTTTCAGAATATTAAAGAGAACTTCCATTGCACTTCTTCTTATAGTAGATCTCGTATCTGAAGTAATTTTTGCAAGACCTGATAGCAAAGGTAGCCAGAAACACGTATGATCTTCTTTATCTGGAGAGGTTTGTCCAAGTGAGTCATGTTTATCTACTTCGGCTATGGTTGATGCATCTTTAGGGCTTAATGTAGAGGAAACAAGCCCTCCTTCAGCAAGTTTAAGAGCACAGAACCGGAGAAAAGCAATGGCATTCAGGCTAACATCGCTATTAAATCTAGTACTTGTAAAGGTGATGAGGCATGTTACACAATCTGTAAATGTAACCACCTCAGTTTCAGTTATGTATGAAAAATAGTCTCGAACAATCCTTTCCATGGTTTGGAAAGCTAACAAGACAATATTTTTTCTTTCATCAGTTGCAGCAGCAGTAAACACCTAAGAAGAGAGAAATTTTGCTTAGAAATTTGCATATGAGAGACAGCTACTGAATTACATACTTCAGAAATCACATGAGCATGACACATGAATATCCAAACAGATGCCCTAAGGCAAAGCTAATCTTATTTCTTAGGCATATGCATGGGAGAGTGCAACTTAACTCTCGCTGCAATCAGTAGGAAAAAAGTAGGTAATAGAACTTTAGACCTTAAGTACATGCAACTTTAGAAGTTCATAAGCAACTTCAAACGAACATGTAGGTCAATAAAACACAAAAGACATGCTTTTGACCCCTACACCCCACCGCCCCCTCTTTCTCGTTATGTTCCATGATCAGAAACAATAAGTAGAAGGAAATGCAGGATATTTCTTTCAGGGCAATAATGTCAATTCTCACAGCAAAAACATATGAGAATAACAAAAGGACAAGTATGCTACACAAGGATTCAGCAGCTAGCTTGTGAGTTAGAGAGAGATAGAGGAAAATGTTTAGATGGACAGACAGAACACACACACACACACACACACAAAAAGACATATATATGTACATGTGTGTGTAATATACGTATGCATCTATATGTATGGAAATCCTAAAATTTATCAAATGTTCATGCAAAATATTACTCCCTCCGTCCCAAAATATATGTCCGTTGAGCTTTTTGGTCTTGTCTCATAATTTTAGGCCATTTAGGATACCAATAGAGCATTTATTGCAATTTTCGCCTTGTACCCCTAATTTATTATATATTCATCAACTTTTTATTACTTTACAACTATTGCATGAATGGAAATCAAAAAGGGTATTCTAGACTTTTGTCATTAAAATTAATGACATTTAACCACTTTCTATCTTAAACTGTGTGAAAAGTCTAAATGGATTTACATTTTGGGATGGAGGGAGTACGATGTATAAACAACCAAGTCTAAATAATTATACCGACAGATCATGCAGAGAAAATTAGGCCTCGATCAAATGGGAGTCAACTTCAAAAAATACGACACTATACAAGCATGCAATCCAAGTAGGAGACACAGGTAGTGCCTCTTCAAGGGTTGTTACTACAATGCCCTTAAGTTTATAGCTTCAAAACTTTTGCCCCATGCATATGCAGTCATTAAGAAAGCGTATTTACCATAAAGACACTTCTCCATCCAGATTTGACATTATTCACACGGCTGAGAACCATCTGTGAGATACATCGCACTATTAACTCCCTGATTTCTGCAGAGCAGCTCTTCTGCATGACGATCACAAATGGCTTCAAAAAGTCGTTTTGAAAATTGTAATTTGCAAGTTCTTCACGCTCCAAAAATTTCATTGCAAGCTGCCGTAAGGAATCCATGGCAAATATTGCGACAGAAAGATTCTCAGACAAGCCAACTGCCACGAAAAAATCCGACAGAACACTCCACATACGAGACCAGACTAGTCTGATCCGGTTCATGTTATAATGTCTGCAAAATAAACCACAGGATAGTAAAACATTTTACCATGATTCTTTGAAACATTTCTAAATGCAATGTAAAGGCATAACTACTAGCCAGAGTACAGGATCTTACGCAACTTCAACAATCTTTGTTAAACTGAAGACACGAGGATCGGATGGAGACTGCAACTCCGACATGGAAACTTTGCAAAGTGACGTCACGAAGGCGACTATTGCCTCACTATTCAACCTTTGGCTGTGAGCGAAAATGTGGTTTAACTCAAAATTACCAATCTGATCAAGGAGATTCAAGTTAGAGATAAAGCTATTTATTTGTTCGGGGGTAACCAGCCCCGGAAAATTGCCCCCAAGATTTGTACTGTCATAAGAACCCCCTCGAACAACAGCAACCACAGCAGGATTCTGGAGAGTTCCTTTCTTCTTTAGGGATGGAACACTAGCTACTTTCAAGGATTTGTCATCTGTTTCAGCAGCTGATGCAGTGAGAAAAGATGCATCAGACGGTGCACCCTCTCCTAACAGTTGCAGATGCTCAAAACGAGATAGACACGTTAAAATGTGGTCCCAAGCTTCTTGAAGATGATTCCCATCCTCAATGGCAATTGATATCATAGCCTGTTACAAGACAAATCTCTGAAATAAGTTACGCAAAAGAACATTGCAGAAATATATGGTCAGCATACTTAGGAGAGGTGGAACACTTAATATCATTCATTAACCGTTTCTCTTCTACAACTATTAGAGTAAACTCCATTTTGACTTTAAAGCTATTTTATTCAAGATAACCTAAAATCTTAAATCCCCCCCCCCCCCCCCCCCCCCCCCAATCTTGGTCCAACCACAATTGTCAATAATAAGCCCAATGCATACACTTTTTTTTAACAATATGGGTGATAAGAAATTCAAAAACAGGATAACCATCATTATTTTCCATCCCAATTAATGTTTAGACCATCCAAACTACCAAAGAAGCACAAAACAGCCGATCAATCTGGCAAAACAACAAACAGGGCTACCTTTACAGCATCGACGTTTTTTTGCTTCATATCTGCTGCACAATGAAGGTAAGTGAACTTGGCCACAGTGGTCACAAAAGCATCTCTTTGGGTCTGCATGCCCATTACAGCAGTCACATGTATAGCATATCGGAACCCCAGCAAACATTGTGTAGTTGCTTCCTTGTCATCACTTTGGTCTAGAGTTACACTAAACGCAGCAAGCATAGGACCCCAGCAGACTTCAGTCATAAACCTTATTATTGCCGGATCTGAAACAGCATAATATGCTGACCTGGAAAGCACAAAAAGACGAAAATTCTAAAAATTGTTTAGGCAAAGAAGAGTCTATACAGAGTACGACAAACCAGGATTGACAACCATAAACCAATAAAAGTCAACGGGAACATGTCTGACCCCATCAAGAGGATGTCTACCCAAGAAGCAAAAATGCATATACCAACATCCCCTTGATGTTGACAACAGATAAGAAAGCCAACATGAATCTGTCATTTGTGATTTGGCTACTACATAGTTCTTTATCTTATGAAGGGGGAGATAGGGAAATATCCTCAAGAAGACAGACATCATTCTTGACTACATTTAAGTGCATAAAACAAAAAAAGGAAATCAGCAAAGATAGAGGGTCTCCTCTTACTCGGATTTTCCAGATTGTGCTTTAAACTGCTCTTGAATGTGCCTGATAAGAAGCCCATTGGCACCCAAGGGTCTTTCTTCTGATGTCTTCCAAACTAGATTCAGAATGCCATCCAGACCTAGTAACTTATTAAGGCCATTTCCTGGTTTGCTTTGAGGTTCAGAGGAATCAGCCTTCATTTTTATCTCATTCTTCACAATTTGATCATAAAGGGCACCTAAATAATCTTCTCCCAAATCCTTTCCACCATCGATGCCTCGATTATTTCTAATAAAATCAGCCTTGGTCATCTTCAGACACAAATAAATGTGGAATAAGAGTTGACAAACAAAATGCACATCAGAGAAATGTTCACACAGACAAAGCCCCAAAAAAAATTAACAAAAGAGAGAACAAATTAGAAGTACTTCAACCAGCTAGAATAATCACGTGGCATAAAATAAAATAAATTATTTGCAAATTCCTCTCACTGTTTTGAGCATGTACAGAAAAAATGTATAAGCCAGAGTTTTTAAGAGAAATATAATGCCTAGCAGATATCTGCATCACTGATCAGAGATATTTACAATAATGAGCTTTAGCATCATGAACTTAGAAGACAATTCTGCAATCCAGGCACATAGCCATGGAAGGGAGCATATTGTTTGGAAAATAGAGCAAATATATTCATGGTTTGAACTTTAATTCATCCTATGCTGCAACTAAAAGAACCGTCCTGCAGTATAAAATGAAGAGCAATTATGGATGTGCATATCCAATCCAGGACTCGTTACCAAATTGGAGTATATGTGCATCGTAGCATGACATCTTTTATCGGGCAACAAAGAATACAAAGGTTGCATGGTCAGGGGGGAAGAACAACAGAGACATGGCCAAGATTTGCTAATTAATCCAAGTTTGAAAGAATTTGCATTAATCCCAAGGTTGTAAAAATTTCTTTATTTTCAGATAGGCCATCATCTCTGGATGTGTTCGAAGTAGTCTTTTGATTATCTGCCTATCTGGAACAAAATCATCTGGCAGACCAGTAAACAAGAGACTGCTAAGCAAAACAAAGTACCATTTCTGATGTAATATGGGTATGTGAGTTGCTCTTGATGTATAACGATGGAGAGATATGGCTCACTTACAACAAAAGAACATACTAGGATAATATTTAACTGCACAGACATGGAAGAATTGATGTATCTCAGTTTGAAATGGTGTATCTTGTACCAACACACTGCGAATGGAACAGATGCCTAGCATCCAGTTAACTGATCAAGTTTCAAATTTGTCACACGGTTCTATATCGAAAAGACATTTTCCTAAAAGTTTAAATACTATGGAAGAGCATGTTGATGCATTTGAAATGGAAAAAGAACATGGTGACACCTATATACACTGGAGGGGGGGAGTTCACCCAACACAATGGTCTCCTTTCTAGACGAAGTAGAGAAAGGAACTAGGTCACAAAAAGAACAAGACAATAGGCTTCTATGACTTTCTATAGGTTCTCACCAATAATTCCACCTCCCAGCCGCTAGTATTTCTGAGGATTTCATTTTAATAATTTCAACAGTGCCAAATGAGGGGGGGGGGGGGGGGAAGAGAGAGAGACAGAACACAAGAAGGTCAGAAACTGCTCACCTTATCCTTCACCATTGAGTTGTGCGCATCTGTATTGAGCATTATGACAGAATAAGCAAGAACGTATGCAGTGTCTGCACTAGTAAACGAATTCGGGTTGCATTTGCAGTATCGCTCTGCAAATTTTTCCATGATCCGATCAATCTTCTGGGCTTCTCCAGGTAAACGAAATCCTCTAAGGAAAAACCTGATTGCTTCACCAAAGTCCATTCCTTTAAAATCAAAGGAATCAACATAGGCATGCATAACTTTCAAAGGGAACTCCTCCCTTTCACCCAAATAGTCACCAACCATCCCCTCATTCAGTCCAGATGCTTTCTTCAAAAACGAAGCCACCGCCTCCGCAGAATTACCAATCTTTCCAGCACTTATTAAAAAATCAATCCCTTTTGATGGTTTTCTATTGAAAAGAGAAACACCTTTCTGCATTTAAATGACAACAGTTATTTTACCATCAATGCAAGGAAAAATAAAGATAGTAGACATAAGATTGAATGAAAAGTCAAGGATAGAAAACTATAGGGTTTCTCTGCAATTAAAAATATAACCTGACCTGAATCTCTAATTTATGAGCTCGTCGCTGCTCCAGGTTGGCAGCGTCTGAGAACTCCGCATTTACATCTGAGTGGAGTTCATAATCAGAAAAGCTTCCTTCCTCAGAAGAGATCACAGAGCTTTCTCTCAGATTATCATTTTCAGGCTTCGTCAGACTCAGTTCCCCATCTTTCAATTGCTGGTCCATCCATATCCCCATTGACCTGATTATACTTACCAAGCACTTCACAGATTCAAGCCGAAATGCAATGTCTTGTACAGGTGACAAAGAAGTGGTGGAGCCAGGAGGAGGACCTAAAGCGGTTTTTAAAAGGCCATTGACAATTCTGCAAGTAGGTGAGGATTAAAATTTTCTTTCAGGTAAATATTTCATCCTAACTAAACAATGCATGGACAGAAAACATTGAAAACCATTTATGTGTACAGGTGGCGCCTTAAGATGGGGTTGCGCTGCGCATTAGGTCGATTAGTCCAAGAAAAGAGAGTTGAATTACCACTTCCTTCAATACCTTGCTCTAGTTATTGGTCTTAACATTTCAAAATAACAACTTCAAGTAATGGAGATGAGACCATTGGCATAGGAACATGTTGCTTGCATCCATGAAGGATAGCATTGAGAAAATATGTCTCCTTGTTTTCAAAAATTTCCAGTTACTTCTTTTGTACTTAACTAGTTTTGACAAATTTCAGTAACTATAAAGAATCCTGTGACCCTGTTCACATACCAAATAATGATTCTCACCTAGTCGTGCAAGTAGGTTGATGTAAGGACATTTTATTTAAATTTATCTTTTAATCTTGTTATAATTAGTTAATAGCCATGTGGGCTTTTATTTAAGTGCAGGTCTACCCAAATGGGCTTTTTAGCCTATTGTCGAGTTAATTATCTACCTCCTCATCAGCTTAAGCTTATGGGAGAGATGGTAGTTCAACATGACATCAGAGCAGGAGGTCCTAAGTTCAAACCCCGCTCCAAGCACACTCTTCCCAGACAAAAAAAATCAAGTGTTGGGCCTCTTTAAAAAGAACTATATAAAAGGCCCACACTTGAGGGGGCATGTTAAAGTGTATAAAATGTTAATTATCTACCTCCCATCAGCTTAAGCTTTTGGGAGAGATGGTAATTTAACACCAATAAATGGACTAATTCTCCTAAATGTTCGGTCAAAATGTAATCTTGAATCCTTTTTCTCTTTTTGAGAATGAAATTATCTAAGAACTTGTATTAGCCCTTGTTTTCTCGTTTATCCATCGTAGATCTTCTACATCATAGGTTCTACCTTATTTTGCCAACTCTTTGCGCAAGGAAGAGAGTAAGATGGATGAAGTCAAAGGAGTGAAACAAGAATCAGTGGACTCAGTAAGAGAGCAAGAGAAGCAGCGAGGGACATCGTTTAAAGATTGCAGGGCAGATTACAGCAACATGTATGCTGCCTTAAAGGATGAAGAGGTCAGGTAAGTGAGGAGAAAAGCAGATGATGAGGTAGGGTGATGCTTTAATGCTCAACGACAGGAATTTACTGTTCAATGATAACCAAAAGCAGAGCCCTGAGATCTAGCAATAAAACACTTTAGGAGAACGTTAAAGACATTATTTCAGCATTAAACTTTTTGCCAAGTCACGGATATGGGTAACTACTTTTGGACATGTTAGCTCAGTTACTTGTCTACTCTTGTCTATTTCTCACATATAAGGAGACCTGTTAATATATAAATGTATAGATTCCACTTCTCTTTAACACCTTAAGCATTTAGATTTGTTGGTAATTTAATAATACTATTGAATTAATTATAGTCAAATGGTATTTTTGACTTTTATCTTTAAAATTTATATCACTATCCACTTTCATAAACTGTGCAAAAAGTCCAAATTAACTTATATTTTGGGGCAGATGTAGTATTATATATACAATGATTTTATGCTTAGTAGAATTATTTTATTTCTCTTCCTCGTACGTATTGGATCAAACTCGCCATGTTACCCTTTCATTCTTTTAAGAATGATAAGCTTTTTTTAGTTATAAATCATATATTATATTGGTTTCAAATGAAGATTTGTCTCAAGTATCTTGTATATCTATGGATACTCTCTAAGTTCCTCCTAACCTAAAAAAATCATCAAAATATAATGTGTCCGAAAAACCGTGTAATGTTTTAATTGCGTATAGTTTTATACTAAATTCTATTACAACTGCAAATACTTCTAGTTTGTCAAATAATTTACTGTCAGCCAAGATTAATAATCGTAAAGACATAGAATCATTAATTGTGTCACATGTGTAATACCGAGTTTAAAAATATTCAAGGGTTTAGCAATAATCCCATATGGAGCACAAATCTCTTGTATAAATCTGTTAGGCCCAATGACCTTCTCGACTCAATCACATCATATGTCTGTGGCCAATCCGACATGGCTTGAGTCATGCTTGGGTCAGCATGCACTTCATCGTCATGATGTATACGACTTTCGTTTGTCCAAAAGAGTGTTTGGACAATTTAACATAGTATTGGTTTCTTCTTCAGAACTTCTAGAACCACTTTAAGATGTTGTGTGTGGGAAGCTATGGCAGGGTTGAAGATTGGGATGTCATCAAAAGATATCAGCACAAACTTCATTAAGTAAGGTCTCAACGTCTTATTCATACTTCTCTAGAATGTCGTTGGGGCATATATGAGCCCAAATGACATCACCTTGAATTCAAATTGGCCATAATGAGTTACAAAGACGGTCTTCTGGACATCATCAAAATCTAATGGAATCCAGACCTTAAGTTTATTTTAGAAAATACCCTAGCACTCTCTAACACATCCAATAATTCATCAATTGGGGGAATATGGTAACTATCCTTGACAATCAAGTCATTCAACCTTCTGTAATCCACACGAATCTCCAGGTTTTATCTTTCTATTTCACAAGGAGAAACGGTGATGAAAATGGACTATTATTGTGTTGTATAATCCCCCGTTGTAGCATTTTATCTACCAACTGCTCTATTTCATCCTTCTGACTGTGAGCATATGTTTTAGTTTCACAGGTTCAACACATTCTTTTAAAGTGATTGTCTGCTCATAGCCCCTCATTGGTAGAAATCCTTAGGAATTCAAACAAACCTCATGATACTCTTCTTCAATGGGCATAGGATTCAGAGCTTGTTCCCGTATCAAATTGAGGCACCCTTAGAGTCCATATGTTTCATTTATCAAATTCTTAGTAATGATATTGTTGTTGACCATCTTAAGCCGAACTTCTTTTGTGTAACTTCTCTTCTTAACTTGTTCTACCTCGTTAGTGAAAACAAGCTCTTTGATGAAGTCAAAGACCATGAGAATGTACATTTTCATCCTATCCACCTCTAATATCATGTCACGTCATCTCAAATTGATCAATCTCATATCTTGTTATAACTTAACCCCTTGCAGATCCATGGCAAGTCAAGACACTTAAATTCACTCGCAATTCTATTTCCATCTACTATTGTGATTAACATAAAGTGAGTTGGTTATGTCGCACATTGCACCTCCTTGGCAACTTACTGGTCTATGAAAGTGTGAGATGCACCATTGTCTATGAGGATGGTAATTGGCTTTTTCTTCAAGAGGCCTTTAGTCTTAATGGTGTTAGAGGTGACCTAACTATATAAGGTGTACATTGATAACTAAATAGTCTCAGATGGTCCAGTATCACGTACCATATCCTCTTTATCCACATTGTCTACTGTAATCTCTCCTCAAACTTCATTATCCTCAGCTAGGAGAAAGTGTATGTGTTTCTGCTTGCACACATGGCCGGGTATTTTTCATCACATTTTAAACATAACCCCTTGGCCTTATTCTCTCGTAACTTCTTAGGAGAAATTGCCTTATGTATCATTGGTTTATTCTCAAATAGGGGTATTTTTAGTCACCTTGATGTTGAATGGAGAGAATCTAGACTGGCCAGAGTTAGAATAATTTGTCTGCACATGCAGCCATTATAATAGATTCATGGCATATGACAGCATTAATGACATCATACATGTCCTTATGCTTTATCAATATCCCCGTAGACTTAAATTCAGTGTTAAGGGCTCGTATAATTCATTTGATGATGTATGTCTCTGTCAACATATGATTTTTTATGTTCAATAAGCTTCTTGCCTCAAACTCCAATAGATATTCCTCTACTGTGGTCTTGTGTCTCAGTAAATGGAATTCATCTACTGCCAGTTGTAATGACCTACCTCCAAATCGTCTCATAAGTTCTTTTTTTAGTAAAGCCCAATTCATATTGGAAAACTCAATCTTAGATTTCCAAACCACACATCTTCTTTTCCTTGAATATGTATTTCTATTAAGCCTACTATCGGATCAGCCGAAACATCATGCATCTTGAAGTATCTTTCATTACGTCGTTTTCCATTCCTTAGGCGATTCTCTATCAAACTGGGGGAAATCGACCTTAGGAACCTTAACTCCTGCCTCAGATTTCCCTTTTCTATCTAATTTGAAGTTAGCTTCATACCTATATGGCATAGGTAGCAAGCCGTCATGAACTGATGGGTGAGATCCAGTCTAATGAGATGACGAAGAAGGTGCTTGTGAAAAAGTCTCACCCACACTATCAATTTTTTTCATTCCCGCATGTAACATATACGCCAGGGAATCATTCTAAACTTGCATGGCAACTTATTCGCAGTCATAGATGACCAGAATAAGTCCATTTTAACATGCACCGCATCAATTTTCACATTACAGCTATGCACCTCCTCCATGCAAACGTGAACATCTTCTTCTAACATATTCTGAACCTTCCACAACTCATCCATTGCCTCCAAATGTGTACTTTCATCCCAGGACCTTACTCAAAATATTATTGTGTCTAATGGATTTGAGGTTTAAATATGTTATTCAATAATATAACGATTAGTTCATTATTAGTATTTTTTGAAGTTGATGATTCATTGATGAATTGAAGTGAGTAACATATGATTTTTTTATTATCTTGTTTGTCCCAAACTTGGAAATTTAACGGTAGGTGTCGAATTTGTTGTGTTGGATACTGTTGAAGGATAGTTAGTTTTTGGATCTTTAAGATTTGCATGGGTAGATCTTAGTTAAGAATAAAACATTTATTAAATTATCCCATTGGATTTAGTGACATAATAGTACTAATGTATTACATATATTATCATTTGTGTTACGACACAATTTGTTATTTCCTATCAATAATTATAATTGTCAAAAACCGTATAAAAAAAACCGGAACCAAGCTGAACCAAACTGTACCGAACAAATGGTAATGATGATCAATGAGTCTACAGTAGGAATCAACGGTGTAGATACACGTTGTGGCACTCGTTGTGTCACAACGGTTGTGTCTGTATCACTACTCGTTTCAAAAATTGAAAACCTTATAAAATGGTTTGGTTTTAAAAAACAAAAAAACAGGCCGAACCGGACCATTTTCAACCCTAATTTGATGAACAAAGATCCCCACAAGAATAGCAACACCCCCATATATATATATATATATATATATATATATATTATTTGAGACACAAACGTACATAAAACAAAAACGGATACAAAAGAGCATAAAGTTCACAATAAAATTTTACCTTTTTGTCGGTTATTTTCGGATTCAACTTCAACAGTTGCTTGCAACCCAAAGCTTTGCATTCTTCTTCTTATTATTATTACGAAAAGTTGATTGATGATGTGAAAAATATTGATAGTGATTGGTAAAGATTATTATTAATAGTAATAATAACTAAATTACTCAAACTTAGCGGTTGATTTTGGTATATATAATATTTCGTATTTTGGAATCGGAATTGAAATTGGAATTGGTAATTTGGTTATTATATAATAGGGGGAAGGGGCCACAAGGACAAAAAAAATTAATAAATGAGTCTGGAAGGACAAAAGTAATATTTTCATGATTATAAAGGACAAAAATCACAATTGTTACTTTAAAATTGTTACTTCACGTGTTAATGTTACTTTGTATTTCACAATTGTTACTTCATATTTAATCTATTCCACATTTGTTATGTCATATTTGTTACTTCATAAATGTTATTTTTGTCCTTATTAAATTACAGTTTCCTTCTATCCCGATTTTTTTGATAATTTTGTCTTTCTGGACAAAAATCTATATATAATAAGCAAATTACGGTATCAAAAAAAAAATAATACGCAAATTACTCAGACTGTTGGTTTTGTTTTAAGTGTTTTTCCTATTGTTATTAATCTTTTTTTTCCTGCAAAATATTGTTATTAATCTTTAAATAGTCTTCAACCGTAGATAAATATAATAATATAATAATATAGGAATAATATAATAGGGCTCAAAAAAAAAGGAATAATATAATAATATAAGATAAGTAATACATGAAAAGTGTATAAATATAATAATATAACAATAAATTTTAATAAATAAAAAAGTGGGGGAAACACCGAGGGGTAGGAAACACTTTTTGGGGGAAACACCGAGGGTAGGAAACAATTTTTGGGGGAAACACCTCATCGTACTTTTATTATGAGTATAGATATAGATATAGACTAGAAGAACTTTGTTAATTCCCACAAACCAAAAAGGAAATCAACATGAAATCAATACCTTCATTGGTTTAAAATGACAGAAGCCCAGATTGGAAGAGTTTATCAAAAGAACAGGTCTGTTGATAAACGAAAAAAGGGTTTCCCAGAAAAAAAAACAAAATACAAAAAAAAGAGTTCCCAGAAAGGAGTGTCAAGGACAACAATGTTTCAGATCCAAAAACACGCAGTCAGAGTTCCAAATAAAAGTGCATTTCCACTCACCCAGCCCTCTTCCACTGAAGCCCAAAAGGGAAAGGAAGAAGTCAAAGATGGTGACAATATTTACAAAATTAATATCACAACTAATAACTTAAAATTGATAAATATTTGTAAGGCTCTTTTCCCTTGATGATAAAAAACATAAGAAATATCTGAAATTCAAATCATTTTCAAAGGAGGTGTGAACATGATTGTAATGGTTTTTTGCATCAATCAAATATATATCACAAGATGGATAAGGGGCTAGTAAAACTTAATCAATCTTCATACCTTTCGAAAATATTTGGTGCATCCACATCACAATCGTAGTTGACAAATGTATCGATAATAATCTGTGAATCATGAGAGATGCTTTCCAACATACTTAAAACGGTCATCTTCTGTAAGAAACTAGGTTGAATTACATTCTCCAGCACACGGAGGATAAGCATTGGGAAAAAAATTCCAATTTCTGATTTCAAGCCGGATCGGAATTTTGTCAATAAACTCTGAAATATAGAACAAAGAAGTTGGAATATAGTCATAACGGATAGAGCACTATTCTTAATCAGTGATAAGCACAAATACTGCTTCAAAGCGTTGAGGAACCTGCATGAATAAAAGGCAAGGTCAGCTTTACAGGAAAAATCCTCACCCATTCAATCAACTAAAATCTTGAACACATATTAAAATAGATTTGACATCTGAAATAGCTTTTTCATATACTTCTTTGTTTTGCTTCACCAGTCTAGCATTTCCACTTGCTTATGCAGTTGAAATAAGCATATATTTGATGAGAATCTAAGCATCAAAACAACAAGATAGCAAGAAAAACCATCCTTCAATACTAGGATTGAGTATAATCTTAACAGCGCCTGTTAAATGACAAAAAAGAATCCCCTCAAGTGTGTGTAATCATTATTCACCATCTGGCGGAAAATGATCAACAGACATTTCCAGATTTTCAGGGGAAGAAAAAAGAAACGTGGAACCGTGATTAAGTTTATGAAGTTCAGGAAGGCAAGGCGCTCCTCTAAATGTAAGCAGATCCAATGTTTCTTAACCTTAAGAAAGGTAATGTTTGAACTTTGGATTGTTTATTAATTATTTGGTAGATAATGGGTTGAAGTTCATGATATCCATATATGGGATCGAATAGATTGATCCCTCTTCCCATCATGACAGATATCAATGGAGTAAAATTCAATAGGATAAACATCTAAGATAATAATAACTCCAATGTAAACTTTATCATCGCCTCATCTCTATCCATTCTACACGGCTTTTCTAACTCTCTCTACGCTACTTAACCTATCCATCATTGTTGTCACCTACACTCCCCTCAAGTTGACACGTGGATATCAAACTTAAAACAAATAAACTGAAGTCAACAATGGCTGAGTGCTTTGATGAACATGTCCCCCAACTGGTTGTTCAAGGACAACACATAATTCATCTAGAATCTTAACAGTGTTTGGCAGTTTGGAGCCAGCAACAATCTCCAAATGCATCATAGCAATGCATTTGTCTGCAAGCAAAAAGCAACCAATCACACTCACTAGTTTGCTTAGTATCTCAGTACTTTAGTATTGCATTGCAATTGTGGTTCAGGTCTTCAGGCAAACGAATTCACATGGTATCTTGCTCAAATCTTGTTCAAGAAACATGTTTAGAGTCCATGAAGAGAAGCAGAGCACTTTGCTACTCACAATAATTGGGACTGCTCAAGACTCAAGAGCTGCCAGCTTGTGAAAGTTATCAATCAAGAATGCACTTTTGTCCACCTTTTGGACCTCCATGAGGCCATGTTTTCCTCACCTTCCCTATGCAAACTTCTCCATTACTGGAAATGGAAGGGAAGCTACCAACAACAGTGTTTTTTCCACTTCGCTGTTGATTGTAAAACCTCCTCAGGGGAAATCAAAACTGGAACCCAACACCAGTTGCAGAGATAAAAGAAAGAGATTTGTCTGTCATTTGGGTTGCACTCCTCGCCATCTCTGTCCAAGAGGCCCATTTTGCTTCAAACCAACACCAAGATGAGAATCCGAGTCGCGTTGGCTAGGGACATACAACATTCCTAAGAGACTCTCATTGAAGCTTCATGCGCTCATGGAATTGGATCTAGCCTAGTGGTAAAGGCCATTGCCCTTCCTGGTGAGAACCAAGGTTCGATTCCCATCCCATCCCGTCCCCCAATATAATAAAATATCCCCTTCCCCATTCCCCATTTAAAAAAATATATCACACGTTCAGCCGCATTAGAAACCGCCCGAGAGGTGGTGGAAAGTTTGAAAAGACTAGACTCTAGAGGGAGAAAGTTCTATAGAGAGTTTTTTCCATCAAATAGAAATGAGGTGTTGAGGTACCTATAGAATGGATGTCAAAGACAGCAATGGAAAGAAAGAATATCCAAGAGGGTTCAACAGAATGATGACCCCAACGAGGTAGGTTAACCAAAACAAGTTGCATAAGGAAGAAAAAGAACATGTTTTCCATAATAAAGGGCGTTTTAGACATTTTATATTTCTCTGTTAAATCCGACTAGAAAAAACACCGAAACCTTTTCAGACCAAGCCACAAAGACTAAAAGCAATATTCAAATAAAAGGTCAGGACAGTAAACCAAGGAATGTATAGACAATTTACCACGAATTCCATTGAATAATGCAATCCACACAATACACAACTTGCCCTTTAAAAAGAAAAACTCCCAGTATTGTAACACTGTAAACTGTCTGCCATGCGACCTAAGATCACAAGTTTGTGCCCATGAAACAGCATATTAAATATAAAATAGTACTACTACATGCCTAATGCATTAGACCTCAAATGATCCAACCCTTTCAAAAACAACTTTCAATATGGGGCTGTCTACAGTATCAATCAAAAGATACTCGCGGGGATATAGATTGGTAGAATGATATTGAATAACTTCAACCATGGAATGAACATGGTTATATACAAAATCAATAGAGAGCTTTAAGCACAAAAAATCTAGCAAGAAAGCAGAATGCAATCCAGACAATTGCCAGCTTCTCAGTTTCGTTCAATTGATAAATTGGGTAAGATGTAATCGAAACTTAAATGACGACAAGGTGTAATAGAGTCATAGAGTTTCCGTTTGCACTCTTCATGGTCCTCTACTTGGTAAGTTGGTAACAGATTACACATCCTAAATAAGCTGGACAACATGTAGAGAATAATACATAGAAAATTAAGAAGTTGCAGGGCATGTGAATGAACTCCAAGGCACAATTTTAGTTTTTTTCAAGAGATGTTTCTTCCCTTTCGAACAATGTCACATTAGGGAATGTATGAATATTTCTATCTATATACAGAAAAGTTGTTTGGTTCTAACTGTGACTTTGATCAAACCAGAAGACACTCAAAGGATACTTATGATGCTTTAAAAAATGAAGTTAGAATAAGTTTTCATGTCATGCAACAGAAGAATATATAGGGAGTGAAAGGGTCTTATTTGAACAGGTTTATCCTTTCAAATGAAAGGATGCATTCAGTTTCTGCATCAACAGTCATCAACCATAGTCGGTCGGATTGCACCTAAAGAAACTTATTTGGTAAGGATTTTGCCTTTTTGAACTTCTATGGAAATAAAAAATTCTTCCACGACATTCCACCCTCACCCCTATGATGGAGCGCTGGCCAGTCAGGTTGCGGTGACATTTATCGGAGTGGCGACTCTATTACAAAATAACACAAAATATGCAAAATTACAAAAATATCTAACACAATATTTGTGCAGACATGCACTTAAAACGCAAGATAATTATATGAGTGCCCTCGCAATTGAGGGTGGCCTGATGCATCCCGCCTATGCAGCATACCGGAAATGACTGGACCTATCGTACGTAAGCTAACTTATATTTCTATAAGATGGTAACTTGTATTTCTATAAGAGGAAATTTCTACAGTTGGAAATTGCGACATTTTATTAAAATGCGACAAACACCTTTCTTGTAAGCACTCACAGTGGTCATGAGGAAACCATCTGGCAAATAAAGTGGTTGGAAGCTAAGTAACAAAAGACCACTAAGGCATAATACACATTTTTAACAAAGCCGAGGAATTTTAAATGAATCTATCAAGCCCGGTCAATGTTAAAACTGGAAGTGCGAATCCAACTCTTACTGTCACGTGTGCTCATATAGTAAAATAGTAAATTCAAGAACTCAAGGTCAGAATTACATAAGGATTTGTCATGGTCACGCTCTTTCTATCTCTCCCCTCCCTCCCCCACCACCTATACTCCCCACCTCTCGTTACTCTCTCAACAAGTCATACATGCTCTAACATGATCTAACAGGAATATAGCCAATGAAATGATTGGAGAATGTGAAAAGATATAGCTTATCCAAAATGAAGAAATTCCTGACACTGATTACAATAGCAGACAAGTGACAAGTCTCAGCTACAAAACAGCTAGTTAACATCAGTGGTCTATGCAGTAGATGGGGGCTGCCTTTTGGCTTCCATTAATACACAATTTTCCTGTGTGTGCTTTAGATTAAAGAAATGTGACAAAACTGATAGATAAACATAACAACTTCAAGCCTTTTGATATAATTCTATAAAGATCACTAAACGGAAAGAACTGAAAAGCACCATGTTACTACATTTCATAAAAGAAATTGGAAAAAAAAAAAAAACAGCAAGGTAAACATGCCTCTCATTTGTACGCCAAATAGGACCAGCATTTTGCATGATGACCTTTAGAAGCTCCAATGACAGTATTTTCCCCCTCAACAATATTTGGTCATCTTGGTGCTCTTGCGAGGAGAATTTCATGGATAATTTGCAAAGGTTCTTGTAAAGTGTAAATCCATCCTCCCTGAGCTTACAGTAACCGCTAGAATCAAGCTCATGATCGCCATTGGAAGACTCAATTTTTATGTCAGAATGATTATCCCCGTTTTGCACCGGAAGCGGAACCACTTCTTTAGCATCCACAATCTCAGAAACAAAATTCTGCACAAAAAGTATTGAACCCCCTTCGTTCAAATTTCTGTCGGTGAACTCCAATAGTTCAGCAACAGATACAGTCTTAAAGGGAACGAACATGGAATTGTTTTCCACCCAGGTGAACACAATAACAACAATTTGGGCAAGAACGGCTTTTGCACAAATTTGATTGGTGCCATTGACGCCTCCCAAGTAAACATTGTAGCAGGACCTGACAATGTGCACCAAGCAGTCGCCCCTAATGACGACACAAGGCGATCGTACAGCAGAGAGCAGAACCTTGAGCACGCCGAGCTCAGTAGCTTCTTCACCTAGGGCAGTGCACTTGCAAATAGAATCAATGAGGCGGAAGACAAGGGAGCTATTATCAATAACGATCTCGCAACGGATTAGACCAAAAGAGAAGAGCTTGAAAGAGCAATCAAGGGCAGGCTCAACAACCTTAGGAGTACCAGATTCAAGAGCCATAATAAGAGGCTGAAGCAAGAGATCGACATCTTGAGAGGAAGAAATTCCGTAAAGGGGAGTACAACTAGTGGGATCTGGGTCAGAAGAATCAGAGAGTGATTCCAACCTGTCTAACGCGGACTTTGCGGCAGTCACCAGGTGACCATGTTTTCTCCAAGCAACATTCTTGATGATTTTGTCAAGGGAGGGGCCAAGCACCCAGCCACAACGTGACTTCCCCCCTAGATTTTGCGAAGGAGAAGGGCCTGACATGCGGATCACGAAGAGAAACACAGATCTCCGTCGAGCTATCGGTGGATATCCTGAATCACTCCACCTATATATCTATATGGACAGTCAGATTATTATTTATTACACAGAATAAGAACGGGATGAGCAGCCGGAAGCTAAGCCGGGTCTCTTCATCCCAAAGCGCTATTTCATGTTTAACGGCCAAACTATACGCAGCGCATCTATATTAATATTTAGGAGCAAATAACTACCAATTGACCCGTTTTCAAATGATTACCCGACCCAGACCTGGTTTCACCGTAATAAAAATAAAAATAAAAATAAAAATAAAAAACCACGAAACTCATCAGATAAACTTCCCCACCCCCTTCTTCGGCAACTTCCTCCGTTCCCCTCAATCTCCCCCACTCCCGTAATCAATATTTCCACGATTCCCTCATCTTTCAGTTATGCGTTATCACTCAACTACATGAAAAACCCACCCATCTATCATTTGTTTCAAAATGGCGATGATGTGCAAATGAATTTCAACATACTTTCATCAGGCTACCATTTGAGTTCCATTGATATAAAAGCCCTGCAATTTTTACGGCATCGGTCGGGAATTCGATTATAGTTATGATTATTTTTGCTGCTATCTCATGGTTCTGATCGAGTTTCTCATTCTACAAATTAATGATTCTTATTTCTATTTTTTTTCCAATTTAATCCCGTAACATCATTAGTTCGGTCAGGCAATTCGATTGTGTTTATTGTATCTTTTTGTTGTGGTGCCGATCGAATGTATCATGGTGCCTCGAATATTTCATGGTAGAAATTAATGATTCTTTTTTCTATTTTTTTCCAATTTAATCATTAACATGTTCTATTCGGTTGTTAGAGAGGGTTGCAGTTCTGCTGGAGACTGAGTGTGCGTGGAGTTTCACTTACCCAGTTCTGCTGGAGACTGAGTGTGCGTGGAGTTTCAATTACCATTGTCATATGTTCATCAATGGTGCAGGACGTTTCATTAGATTTTTTTCCTGAAATTATGACTGGTGAGTTTTTTTTTTATATCTTTAATTTCATTATATTAATTTTTCTTTTACGTATATTATGCTCTAATACAGATTCTTTTTTCTATTTTTTTCCAATTTAATCATTAACATGTTCTATTCGGTTCTGCTGGAGACTGAGTGTGCGTGGAGTTTCACTTACCCAGTTCTGCTGGAGACTGAGTGTGCGTGGAGTTTCAATTACCATTGTCATATGTTCATCAATGGTGCAGGAAGTTTCATTAGATTTTTTTCCTGAAATTATGACTGGTGAGTTTTTTTTTTATATCTTTAATTTCATTATATTAATTTTTCTTTTACGTATATTATGCTCTAATACAGGTTCTTCACATGATTGCATTTGCGGGGTGTTGAAAGAGAGACGGTTGCTATAATTTTCTTTTGGAAATGCGTTATTTCCCTTTGATTGTGTACTTATGTTTTTTGTGGTGTGTATCCTCACTAAAACTGACAGCGTCCATTTTTTTTCTTGGTTATGGATTTGGTGACATGGAACGAAAGATAGCTTTACATATAAGTGGAAGCAGCTCATGAATGAAATGGAATAAGTTTTGAAAGTCACCAATATCCTATTCTCTATAGCAGATTCATTATAGGTAATCAACTTATCATCCAAGTAGGAAAACTTATACTCTCCCTAACTTCTTAAGCTTTGAGATGAGATCGTTATTCGTCAAATACACTGGTATTAAAAGAGCTGTAACTTCAAATTATGTTTCCAATGTTAAAAGGTATGTAAATTACACTTATCTTTGAGAGCTTCTGCTTTTACGTAAGATGGCGATGTAGTTGCTATGATGCAATGGTGTCTCAAATCTGAATAATCAGATCAAAAGAGCTTAATTTAAAAACATTTATTCATGTTTTACCTGGTGGCATTTAACTTCCAGTCCCTTTTGTTCACTTCTATTGCTGGACGTGTCATAAATTTTAACGGAGTAAAGTGAATATTCTCCATCATCTTTATGCAGTTATTGCAACAGGAATTTGCTTTGCTAAGAGACCTGAAGGGAATGAAGCTATTCATGCATACCAAGCTGGAAGCATTCACGGTGTAGCTGGAGCTGGGACTTTTGGTGGCTCTACAAAGATTGTAACACACAAAGCTGCATGATGTGAGCGCTTTCTGTTTTCTTTTGTTACTCTCTTTCGTATTTAGTATTTATCTCCGAATACTCAAGTATTTTTCTTTTAGAAAATATGTAGATGTCTTCTCAATCTTCTGTAGCATGATAATAAGCACATCTACAAGTGGAATGCTATCATTATTGGTGTGAAATTGAACAATTTGTGGTTTTGTTTTTATGGAAGTGTTTATTTTTTCCCTTTCTTTCCTATTCCATGTGCTGTTTGTATTATCATTTGCTTTTTTGATTGAGTTTGGAGGGGTTTAATGTGATTGTAGTAAGTTGCTATTGAATGCAGTAGATAATGTACATGTGGCTTTTATTTTTATGAGGGGAGGGGGTTTCTGTTTATTTCCTGGGTCATTTAGTTTTATCCATATGGAGATGCTACTTCTGATTCCAGTGATGAAGAATATGGGGGGAAAATGGGTAGAAAGAGAAGGATTGATGGTGATGGTAGAGCTACTCTTGGATCTGATAGATGTCAACCAGCTAGAAAATGCCATACTGATACTATGGCTGAAAATGACTGCTTGAAAGAGATTGAGAAAAGTGAAAGGAGCAAACTTCATTTGCATTTGATTCATGTGCCATTTTTAAAAATGAAATATGCCATTTTTAGTAAAGGAACATGGCTATGTGTACGATAGTTGTTACAATACTTGAACATACAATAGTTGCACTTGAACATACAATAGTTGCATTTGTGCAATGTATATTTGCTAATGCAAAATTTTCTGGAAATACAGGTATACCTACTGATAATGATGGTTCAAAGGTAGATACGGATACACAAGGTGATGACTCTTTTGGTGGTTTAATTATTAGTTTATATATACGTATGTGTTTCATTTGTATTTGCTTAAACAAGTTGTTACAAATACATTTGTTTTTCTAATAGTATGTTTTATTGTCTTCAATAATGGTTTATTGATATGTTCATTTGTCGAAGTTACTACAACTGGATACTTTATGCTGGTTCACAACCATGGATGCATTTGACAGAGCTTTTGGATTTGTCAAAGTGTACCTATGATCTGTTGCACCATAAAGTTGTATGTAAATGTAATTATCCTATATCCCACTATGCCATCTTTATTTAATTGATATTATTAATGTTTATAGCTACTGATGAACTAAGAAAAGAAATTATTTTCTTGCATTGGTAAAGATTAAATCTACTAAGATTTATTAAATGAATGTTAAAGAGTGAATACTGCAATAGACATTAAGTTAAAATTTTGCTTTTCTGCCTATTTGTTGTAAATTATTAGCAATAGTGGATATGCGAAAAGTGTGATTTCTATTATACTCAATGTACTGTCTTCCCTCCTTTGACTTGGAGGAACTTTGGCTGTAATAATCCTACTTTGTAAATTGGTGTTGCATGCATATGTATGTTCTTTTATTTACACGCATATCCATTTTTCAAATGGAACACAATTTAATGTTAAGAAAGTTGCCATGTTTCTAAATGTAAGTTTATTGATGAAACTTTATGGTTTTAATGTTGATGTTCTTATTTTTCCTGTCATATATTTGGTTACATTTTCTCTAAGTAATGGTTCTTCATGTGAACACTTTTACATTGTTTTGCTTTTCTCTTCTATTCAGATCCTGATTTGGCCGGTTGAAGAAAAAGCATTTCAAGGTCTTTCAAATATCGAAAGTTTTTATGAGCACTTATAGGAATCTACGTTTTTCCGAGGTGGGAATCGTTGAGTAAATAGCTTATGGCAATCCTGATGCTTACTAATCATGTTGATGAGATGCTTGATGGCAGTTATTCCTATCAAATAGGGATGATAATAATCTCATGAATTCGTTTGGAAATGCCTTCTCTGTTCCCCAACTCCATAGTCCTGTTCATGAACCCGATAATGCCTAGAAGGCATCCACTCAACATAACTAATAATGCTGCTTAAATCATCCATAGCTAACTGTGCATCAAATAAACCTTTTATCAGCAAGGTTAAATCATTTGTATGCTACAAGGTTCTTAAATTATTGCATATCAGCACATTTTTCTTTTGTATGGAATTAAAACAAAAAGGCATTATATTACAGATTTTGTTTAGTATGTATTTACACAGTTCAACCATCGATTGTAATAAACATTCTTATTTGTGTCTATGTAGTTTATAAACATGAAGTTCCCTTAATTATTTGACTTTTGTATGAGGATATTGTATTCTATTTCATTCAACTTATTCATACTCTATTAAAATGTTTGACATAGACGTCTCCTTCCAATACACATCTCTTCTTGAGTTATACCCGCATCATACGGAGTGGTGCATCAAGGTTCGAATTTTACTCATATCGACTTTTTAAATATAACGTTTTCCGTGCATCGCACGGGTTTCCTACTAGTATTTACATACTACAAAGCGAAGACTTCTGATTTTTATTTTTTATTTTTTTATATTTTATTTTAATTAAAACCTCTGGTATCCGGAACCAACTTGCCTGACTAATCCGGAGTTCTGTATGGATCGTGTCTGCAGAATCTGACTCGTACCCAGAGGTAAAGCCTGGCCAAGAGCTTTTTCAACATGACGCTTGATTTTAGGATAGAATGTGTTGTGTCCGGTTCGGCCACGATGCTCGACTCCGGCCCTAATCGGTTTCTCTAAGCCCTTTGGCACGGGTTACGCTATAAGCGATAACGGGTCAAACTATTTGTAAGTAAGTTGTAACGGTCACCAATTTTTTTAAGTGAACCATTGAATTAAATCAAATCCTAAGCACACGCATCAAGTACAACAGGTGGCGGGGTCACCCCGATGACACATGACCAACCGCTGACAAACCCGTCTAGGTAAGAAAGTGTGTTGGCCTATTGCCCGTGTGTCTGACATAAGAGAAATAGCAAGACTCGAAAAATCCTAGCCAAGTGTAAGCAATCAACAACTTTGCATCCAAAATAAGTAATATCATCCTTATTGGACTGAAGACGATGCACGCATAACAACGAATCCGTCTCCACGACAATCCGTTGGGACCTCGCAACGCTGCCAAGAATAATGCATGGTGAATCGCGGTCAACTCCAAGGCCTCAACATCCAAAGAACCCACAACTCGCTTGAGAGGCCAGATGAATAACCCGCCATTCACTATCACAAAAAAGTATGCCAATCGCCGATCCATCTGCCCCGTAAGCCGCATCCGTATTTACCTTTATAACTCCGAGTATTGTGGGGCGCCCACGCAACAGGCCATGGCGGTGAAACCGTCCGTGCCAGAAGAGTTTGCATGGCTCAATATACTCAACGGCTTCCTCCCCAGCGTTTGGCGGTGTACCGTCAGCAATTAATGTGGGTCGAATAACGGGTAATTGAACCTTGAAAGGATGATCCAACTAGAAATTTGATTGATTTGTTGGTGGAAAATTGTTGTGCCAGTAATGACTGCATACGTACCCATATAAAGGGCTTAGGCCGAATGTAGTTTTAGATAATGATGATGATGATGATACTTTATAAAGGCTTCACACGTGGAGGGAGACGATTGTGTTGCCATTAAAGTCGTGACCAATGAGGTGGAGCCGTTTAGGAGCCATACATGGAGCAGACATGGCACCTGATGTTGAGAATCATGGAGCAGTTATGAGATCGAGAGTTATACCCAGCTGATGAAGTGTAATTGTCATTAAAGGTCGAGATCGATCTGTCACGTATCAAGCATAAGTGGCTGAGGTGAACCCCCACCATGTCGACAGCATGAGACCACGGGTGGCTTACGTTGGGTCGACCATATAAGATAGAGGACGACATGCGTCATGCCGTACAGAGGACGACCTACGTCATGTCGATTGAAATACCGATATATAAGACATGTGTTGTATGAAGGGGACGTTGGTCCGTAATGCAAGGCTTGTGAGAGTTCGAGAGGGGTGAATGTGTTAGGAAATCTACGCGTGAACGCAGCGGAATTCAAAATTTTATTTCCTTTTAACCAGGATCGACTTCGTTTAAGCAATAAACAAATAAGCAGTAGACGGTGGTTACCTTGATTGATCTAAAAGATCGACGTTTTGACCGTCTAAGAAGAGTAGCGATGCACGGAGCCGCCCAAGCGTTCGGCCTTTACCGGTGATCCACACGAACAACCCGCCAGAATCCCATCATAGATTGCTACTAGAAAAATCCGGTTGCTAAACCGGCATTTTCTCTCTCTCCAATCTCTCTCTAAGAAGCTCTCTATTTTTCACAAGAACTATTAGCTCTTGGAATTGTGATGTACAAAAAAGCTAGCCAAGCCTCCATTAAATAGGGTGACTAGCGCTCCTACAGTTCCCAATCTGATTGGGATTAGCTTCCTAGTAGATTGAGGAGAAAGAAAACATTTTTCTAATAAAATAAGGAAAATCCCTTTGATTGATTTATCTCATTTAATATTTAATATCGTATATTAAATATTTCCTAAGATATATATTGAAAATATCTTATATTGAATATATCTTTATCTTATTACCATAAATCTATTTTTTCAAAATCAATTAATATCCAATATTAATATTATGGTAATCTTATTAATTAAATTGCACAATTCAAATGTATCCAATACACTGGTGTCCCCTTCCCACTAATTTGGGAATTGAGATTTTTTTTAATTAATATAATACTATGATTAATTAATTCACAAAATACATGTATATCATATATACCTATTTATAATGTTTGGTTGGGAAACTCCAACCAAACTGTCCACGTGTATTTTATTTTTTTTTACTGTTCATCGGGCGGCCTAGCCCAGAATTTTTTTTATTTTTTTATTTTTTATTTACTGTTCATTGGGCGGCCCAGCCCAGAAAAAAAATGTGTTTTTTTTTTTTTTTGAAGGGTTTGAGTTAAATTGTTCCATTTTAGAGGACTCAATTGTATTTTTAATCTACACATTAGCTTTAATTTATTCTTAATCTTATTATGTGTGTTGTGCTTAAGATGTATCCGATTCCGATTTAAACATTTGGGAAATGTCAAAGAAGCACTCCACGTGTTTTTTTTTTTTTTTTTTTACTGTTCATTGGGCGGCCCAGCCCAGAAAAAAGTGTTTTTTTTTTAATTTTATTTTTTATGTATCCCCATTTCATATCCAACGAGTGTGTACAAGCCGCGCGTTGTGCGGCCTTCCCATCTAGTATATATATATATACTAGTCAATAACTCGTGCAATGCACGGGATTATTAAACGTCACTGATACAAAATTGACGTCGACATGAAATATAATGAACATGATTCATTAAAACAATGTTAATCAAAAGGGATAGTACTGTTATCAATAGTACTCTTATCAGTAAACATGCATTAATGTTTCTAAACGGAACATGATCTATGACAAAATATATGAAGCAAATGTTACAAACGTGAACACAATGAAACGCAGAAACAGGAATATGTGTAAAAGAAAATGGTTATTGTGTAAAGTTACAACTGTCACCAATGAAAGGTTACTGGATAAACTGTAATCATACACAACTAAATAAAAACTTAAAAATCAAACACTTCTCTGTATACAATATTTTGTGTGTAATCACATGGGTCGTCCTTTTTGTTAACTACAACTATTTTTAGACCAGAAGGTGATGTAACGCGGGAAATTGCAACATAGAGTTGACCATGAGAAAACACTGGGTTTGGTAGGTATACACCTACATTCTTCAGGACTACTGACCTTGACTCTTGTTGATTGTCATAGAAAATGCCAACTTCAGGTGAGTTAACGGGTGTGGAAGCCATACTATTGGCGAAAAACCTATGTGATTTGGAAGCAATAAAGTAATATGGATTAAATAAATAATATGCAAAATTTGTAACGATAGGCACTCAAAATGTCGAGTGTCGTAAATTTGATGGTTATTCTTAGTTAATTATTTATTTTGGTATGTCAGTTATTAATATAAACATAACTTTATCTTATAATGTGATATAAACATTTTATTATACTATATATTATTATTATTTTATTTTTGACATTATTTTTACTATTAAATATTTCATAGATGTTTACTTAATATTTTTGGCGTACTCTTTTGACTAACCCTCGGCCCTTTTACCCAAAACACATAAGCCTATTTTCTTTTCTATGAAAACCCTACTCCTACACTATTATACTACTACCGCCCCAACTCTTTTACTTATTCTAGAAGATTTTTCTCCTACCGCACCCCATCTTTATCTTTTCACTTTTCCCCTTTACAATCACATTTTCAACTATGCTCTCAAACGTCTCCTTTCTTCTGCACCCTTTCCATCTCCATGAATCTCTTTCTCTCTTGAAAAAAGCGATCGGTTTCTTTACTCCTCTTTCACCCGAAATAGCTTCTGATGAAAAGCTCTCTGCATCACCTGGACTTTTGCACAGATCGAAAGATGTGCTCTACAACTCGCCTCTCTCTTCAAGATGCCATATCTCTTCAGCTTCGGTCAGTGAAGGTAGAAGTCCTTTTCATCTAACGAATTTTTGCAAGCTGAGGCCTATGATGTCCAAATCAAACTATCAACCCGTTTATCTGCTATCTCAGGGAAGTTCTCCTCATCATTTTCAATTTTGCAACATTTTTCTTCCCCTTTCTGTGATATCTGTGCTCATGCCTATAAATATTATTAAAGCTAAAATCTTTACTGCTCAGATAAGCTTAAATCAGGTTTAAGCTGCAAATGAACAAAAAAATCGAATCTTTTCTCTTAATGCATGCTCAGATCTCAAATAATCCGTAAAGATATGATGTTAAATGGTAAACTGTTTTGATCTGAATATTTATCTGGTAATTGCATGCCTAATTGACTTTTACAGTGGATAAAATGCTTAACATGTTTTTAATCTGTAATTAAATGTTATCTGCCTGCTTCAGTCTTTAATGTGGTATTTCTGTCTGTCTTTTCCTGCCTAGCCTCATCAGAATCCGAAATATATATGCATATATACACTTGGTTATGTTATATAAATTTTAATCTGTAATTTGTGTATATGTATTTGATGTATATGTTGTTCAAATGTATAAGACAATATGTCTCTTATGCAATCTACGCAATATATATTATTGTGGATAATTTTCTGCTCTATCTGGTTGCAATTGTTTGCTGTATGTATGTGGTAATGCGATATATGTAAAGAACATGATTTGTTTGTATTTCGACAATATCAACAGTATTCGTAAAAAAACATAAAATTAGTAGACCAAGACCATGAAGAAAAGAAATTACCTGAGAATTATTAAGAACAACTTAGCAACCTGGACTATTTACTGCAACTGAATGAGGCAGGAATGAATTTGGTGAATCTTCAAAATCTGCAAAAACCCACATCATTGAGTTGCATCAAAACACCAAAACTCTTACACTCAGTAAATAAAGCATGGAAACCTCTTAAACACAGTAAATAAAGCATGGAAATATGAGTGGCATTTATGAATTTTACTTACTGTGATTTAACTTTGGTAGTGGTGTAGGAGGGTATGCGTTGAAGTGGACTATGATGAGGGTTGCTGCAAGGTGAATGAGTTTTAAATAAGGAGTGGGAGTGGGATTGGGGTAGTTTTTTGTGGGAGTAGTGGGTTTACTAAATGAAAAGTATTTCTTTTTAAGAACGTGGATTGTAGAATAAATATCTAGTAGTTATATATCTTTTTAAAAGACGAATAATATATAAATTGTTAGTATTTGTTTAGCAACGCCAAAAAGGTCTATTTCTTTGGTTGGCGGAACAATTAAATATTTTTAGAACTTAAACAAATATTTATGTGTAGACAAACTGACATATTCTTTCATTTTTGCTATTTATTTTATAGGTTACCATAACATTTTTGCGTGCATTATTTGAGCTAGCTAGTATTCTTACCGTTTTAGCCACTTTCAATATTCATCCTCCATTTAACTTAAATTTATCATTGAAAACACAATAAATCCGTTTGTTTAGAAAAAAAAAAAGGAATTAACCAACCCACTATTCCCACTACTCCCATTCTAACTCCCCACACTTTCATTCCATGATCCGTTTTTTAATAATGTTTTTCTTTTAATAATGTCTTTTATTTTTCTTTTATTTTTATTCATCCTCCAGCTCTCTTTCACAATCTTTAGATCCCCTTTTTGTTTTCCATGCTACTTTTATTTAATTTTCATTTTTTATTTTTTTACATTTCACCAAGCAACTGCATTTTATGATATAATTTTTGCAGCGAATAATATTGGACACATTCACAAACATTCATACAGTTTTGTTCTCCATACTTTATCCAAAAAATTATGTATTTTGTTGGACTATTATATGTTTTGGCGTATGAATGATTTCTTTCTCGAAGAAACTTAATTAGTTGCCACTGTAACTCCTGAAGTGGAGAACAGGAGTAGAAATTGTGCCCAATAAAATGTATAAGTTCAAATGGCTTAGGAAGTAGATTCAGAAACTTTTGTGCTATTTCTCGTTACCACACAGTGCGATTGATGATTTTACAATCTATCTTTCTATGACCAGGAGGGAGGATAATGTCATTATCAGGGAAGCCCCTAACCCGTGTTCAATACTATATCTTATGTTGAAATGTAATTGTTTTCTATTTTTGGGAGGGGGGTAAAGTAATTGGAACAACATTTGCTCTGAAGATATTGTTGCACATCCTGAACAGTAGTGTTCGTGAGGTTATAGTGTTGATATGAAATGATCGAGAATTAAAATTGCCATAAACAGCTTTCAAAAATTAATATGTTACAAACTAAAACAGAATAATTATTTTCAAAATAATAAAATAAGTTTACTTTAAACAAAACAGGTTTATCTCTCACAACAACAACAAAACAAAAAACAAATTATATAGCATTTAATTTCTATAAATTAATATTATGAAATTTTTTTTTGATTTTTTCTTCTAGATTGCCGAGTAATTTAGCATATGGTGTTTCAAAAAAGCCTTTATAATTATTCTCATTTAAAATTTAATAACGAACCATAATAATTTAGTAAAGTTAATAGTTTAATATTGTATAATTTATGATAGAGATTCTGATGCAATATACTTTAGATATAGATTATGTAAAACAGGAAAAATAGGAAGAGTCAAGAGTCAAGTGCTCTAACACTAATAATAAAGATGTAAATAAAAAAATGTAGTAACACAAAACAAAGTAGTAATTATATGCAAAGGTTAAGTAATAAAGGGACATAAAATGAAACCAAGAAGTTGAATAGAAAAAAATACCCAATTATAATTACAAATTCAATTGAGGCACTGAAAACCCTACATTAAAAGTTGAAGGTAATGAAATATGGAAAAAAAAAAAAATAGACGACATAAGAGTAAAGGGCAACATTTATTTATAAATGTAGACGTTTTTTCCTAGTTTTATCTCGCTTATCATGCCATGCTTTTGTGTCCACAGCGTGGCAATGTCCGCTAACACCAATCCACATGTTGCAAGGAGCGGGCATATCACAAACGAAACAATAACACTGCAATGGCAAGACAAATGTTTCAGCAACATAGGATAACATACTACTACCATACCCTTAAAATAATATAAAAAGAGATAGTAAATTGATAGAAAGAATACCGGCTCACGGTAGTGTTCGTGAGGTGACTCAAAAAGGGTACGTTACACACACGTGTACGGGTGGGGGTAATCTCTACATGCCACCTACAAAAAAACAATATTTGAACAACATTATTTAAAAAAATATGTAGTTTGGATACACACATTTAGTCAGTGATTGTAATACAAATAGGAAGATACCTGCCCCTTTTCGGCAGCCACATAAACATCAGAACCATCAGAAATGTCGACAATAGCAATAGAAGAAAACTGAGGGTGAAAATCGATAATGAAACAGTCGTCGGTCTCCTCCAGAGGGGACATATGTGTATCATTTGGAGACCCCGGTGGATTGGTATGGGCCGAAACCCTTTTTTGTCGAGGTCGGACCATGGTTATTTCAGTTTTCTCAACCTCGGACATCTGTTGAATAATTTTCATAGAAGTAATTGGAGGTGGACGTGGACATGAAGGATTAAAATCCAGAATGAAACAATCTTCATTCATTTATAAAACTTTCATGTGGTCGAAATTTTTGGCACACGATATTGGCGTGTCATCTACGTAGACGACAATTTCCGGTGAAGTGACCATTTTTGTATTGGGACTGAAATTTAGGAATGTGATTGAGGTTATTGGGATTGAAATTTTGGAATGGGATTGAGGTTTAAATAAGGAGTGGGAGTGGGAGTGGGAGTGGGATTGGGGTAGTTTTTTTTGTGTGGGAGTAGTGGGTTTACTAAATGTCCCATAACTGCCGCATTTGCCATGTTCCAGCACGTTTGTGTGAAGTTGAGAGAGGAAAAAAAATTAAAAAGCAAAGTAGTAGTAGTCATAATGCATGTGTAGAAAACCCATTATTTTCTACCCACTATTTAACCACTATTTCTACCCACTACCTATCATTGGCACGTTCCATTTCTTACTCCCTAATAAAAGTGCAAAATATAACTGTCAAACAAATCCTCCTCTCTCAAAAGATTGTATTTTTAGCTTCATTAACATAATTTTTCATTGTAGCCAATTCATTTTTCTATGACAAATCTCAGGTTTCTTAATTTTTATTTTTAATTTTTTTTGTTTCTCCACCGTATTTTTTATGATCATTTTCAGTTTCATAGTCATAATGTGTAGAAAACCCATTATTTTCTAGCCACTATTTAGCCACTATTTCTACCCACTACCTATCATTCTAACTCCACAATGTTTTAATCCGTTTGTTTAGAAAAAAAAGGAATTAACCAACCCACTATTACCACAACTTCCATTCTAACTCCCCACTATTCCATGATCCGTTTTTTAATAAGATTTATCTTTTATTTTTAGCGGGTTATCGGATATTGAAAACGGTTTTTGTAGTGTATTTTCCGGGTCAATTAACGGGTAATTGGGTTAAAACCCTTCCTCTATATATATATATATATATATATATATATATATATATATATATATATATATTCAAAATTATGTGTATCATAATACACATATTTAATTAATCAACATAATTAATATCTTGTATTTAATTTATTCATAATAAATAAATACCATCATATTAATTTACCACTATAATCTTTATAGTCGTGAAATAAATTCCTTCCTTATTTGGTTATCACTATAACCGTATTTTAATCCGGCTAGATGTTCATATGTGTGTGACCCGATAGGCTTCCGAATATGTTGGCCGTAGACACAAAGTGCAAATTACAAAAATGCCTTTCATGCCTACCGATCACGGGATAGCGTCTAGCAACACACTGTGACCCCCAATCATCGGAAGAGTCAAATGCAATGACTACTACCTTTCATGTGAAACAGTTACCGTGTAAATAGAATCATATCGCTGTAATAATATCCATACGGTCGTTCGTCGAGTGTCAAACATCAACGACCGTATCGTATAATATGGATATCATGCTCTCTCGAAGTAACTCATTTACTTCAACTTTGCAAAGATTCACGAGAGTAAGACATTCCTTATAAGAATGCCCTTTCGGATATTCACCCCTACTAATAGGGTACGCGACTCCCGGACGACCAAACATGTATACTCCGTATCCTTCAGTATCACACTCAATCACTACCGCATGATCGCCCCATGGCTAGGGGAAACCTCAATAGTGTCAAAGCATGACAATCCACACCGTGATGTCATGTAGACTCCGGTCCTAAGGATAATTACACAACCGCCACATAGTGTGACACTTAATAGTGTAAGTGGGTCAGTCTAACGTACGCATTCTCTAATACACGTCCATATATAGTACAAGTGTCTTTACACTTCAATAGACGAGATCTATCCATGCCCTTAAAGACAGAAGACGTCTAATACATGCTAGCCTGTTCATACTATCAATGCCCTGTTTAATAGTACATCAGCCTAGATACATTTAAATACCAAACTTATTAAAGTGATTAGAGATCTCATCAACCATAATCGCCTATCATGGTTTCTCTATCACAGTTTAATACTAATGACGTTATCATATAACAATTCATAATTGGTTCCTTAAAAGAACAAATATATAACAACAAAAAAGCCATTTAATATATATATATATATAAACATAAAGAAATAGTATAAATGATCCGATCCGGTCGGATCCGGTCCAACCCGATTGGGTTTATGACACTATTTCAACAATCTCCCACTTGACTCTTCATGGACTATGAATATCTGGCATTACTTTTATGATGGTTCTTATCGCAGTAGCAAAGGAAACCTTCCATAAGCATCATTTTTCACCTCATCTTTAGGACTAACGTCCTAACATAGATAGATCTTGAAATCACCGGCTAGCAGTATCCTCTGCCGCGATCTATGCTAAATTCTTTTAGCATCACATCTATATAGGTAAACTATAAACCAACGGCAGTTAAATATATCACTATAGATTCTTATTTCTAAAATAAGAACTGCTAATCCAAGTGCATTCATAAAGACCTTGAACTACCAAACATTAATTGACTATGACATGGGGTGATAATTCTCGAGAGAGATATCCAATACCTTACTCAAAAATTATAACACACTCCCACTATCCCTCTTGCACATTGGGCATATCCCTTCTTTTGATTAAATCAAACTCCTTTGATTATCAAACAAAGAAATTGTCTAGAGAAACTCGTTTGAGTCCATAAATGGATCTTGTGGGCTCACATATCATGTTATCGTCTATGAACATCGGGATTTTTTCCCAACGTCTTCAACACTATCATATAGCCATGATACGAAGTTATAACAAGCATAGTCTGAATAGAACTGGGCTCAGCTGCCAGCATAAAGATAATTACAAGGTTTACACCCCGTACTCTTCAACCGTCACTATAGCCTTATGATAATCATATTACTATCCACATCAACCTTTCAGGGACATTCCCTTTAGGTAAGACAGACTAGGTTCACAACATGGTTGTCACTGATTGAATCTAATTCAAATGTTATGGCTCCTGGCCATATCTCTCAATCTTGCCTTTCAAACATTCCTTCATAAGTCGTGAGATATTCATTCTTCAAGATAAACATACCAACAGCCTTTTCAGGCTTGAGGTCATCCACAGACTTACAAAACTCTTATGTGCACTGAGCAGTGTTCTACACCTTATCACTATGTGGCGTCTGCTCACGTTCCAATGGTTGAGTATATCTTTGTGGTTCTCAAACTCTTTTGAGATCCAATTTACTCCCACTGTTTCTTTTGGAAGAAACACTTCCTCTAGAAGACGGCATGTTTGGAGACAAATATTTTGCTCCGCGGACAAGTAAATAATATCTAGTGCACTTGCTAAGATATTCCACAAAGTTGCATATGTCGTACTAGGCTCCAAGCCTTTCTGACTTTGCCTACGACAACTTCAAATCATCGGTTAAGATAGATTCGACATTATCCCCTTCCATATCTAATATGGAATTTGTTCAACATTTATTCTTTGGAACTCGGTTAAGTATATGTATTGTATAAGGGCACTATCCCGAAACAGGTTAAGGGATACTTTGCATGGCTTACGTCACACATTTATCATATAAAGTGTTGTTTCCATTTTAGAAGCACAATCCGATTGCGCATCCAAAGATGGCATCCTTCAAGGAGGAATCTTATTCATATTCAGAAAACTTCTAAAACACCTTTCATGTATTAATTACTTCAATCCAATTGAAGATTAATTCCTAAGTAGTTTATCAATCTCATATTCGTGCTAGCTTGAACTTTTCGGGCTTTCCGAATTGTTGTACTTCACCAAGTACATTCAACCATTTCTAAAAATAGTCATAGAGATTAATAAATATTATTTGTGGCATTGACTGTCAAAAGCCAACAAACATCGGCATGTTTAGGCTTTAGACAACTTTATAGATTTTATAACATTATCATAAAAGGGTATTTTAGTCATCTTTAGATAAGATACGCATTACCCACATAATTCATAATCATGCGGTTCAGACATCATCAAAATGACATTTGATTATACCTCTTCCATAGAGATTCTATCTAGAACAACCACAAATATCAAGGATAACAACCATACTAATATTTGGTTGAGATTTCATCACCTATATCGATTATATAGTGACTGTAGTCTAGTTGTTAGACTTGATGACTATTCAACTTTATCGGAATAACGTTTATTCCTTACAATTGAATTTGTCCATTAAATCCTAACGGATAACTGAGTGTATGTTCTTCATAAGAACCGGAATATAATAACATTTATTTAGTTCCCTTATCAGTTTACTAGATCCAGAATATGGTAAGTGTTACAACGTTTGCTTCACCTTCCATATCTGTATTTTAATCTTTCTAATTTAATCACACTCGTAAGATATCATATATCTTAGAATCGACTTTGAACTTAGATTGATTTATCTCAACACACATGCCTAGAATAGAAACTTCAATAAGTTCTCTATTTAAGCACATGCCCTAACTTTCCTTTTTAATCCTTTATGCACTTGTAAATATTTCTTAGTGTGGTCTTCATAAGACTTGAGAAAGATCGCAAGAGCTATGTCTTTAATCTCATTTCATAAAGAAAATCTAAAGTTTATTAAATAGTTTATTTAACCTTTTGAATCGTATTCAAAACATTGACTATTTAATTAACCTTTAAGCAATGATTAAAGAAATAAGTCGATACTTAAATCTTACAATTTTGAAAACAACATTTCCAAAATTCGATGTGGTCATTCTTATCCAACGTTTGAATTAATTGTCATCGTATGACTGAATGATCATATTGGATCGTATCCAATATATGATTAATTCGTTGAAACTTATTTCAAGTGATTTAATCGTGTCATGAGTTTCCGCTTGTCATTAATAATTAAAGTCTTGGAGCACTGCATCAAATATGTAGTCTCCTTGTCTCTAACTACTATAACGGGGTTGCTCGCGTCATTGCATATTTTAAAAGGATTAAAATTACTTAACCATACTTGAGAACGTTTCTCAAAAAGTAACAGTCACAATTTGGTTTTACTAATCGAGAATAAAAAACTTAAATATAAAAGTTTGCTAAAGACTACAACATTAAAATAAAGATAAAAGAGTGTTTTTGTTTATACATGCAAATTAAAAAATTGGTCTTATGGTTTATGATTTTGCTCTCTAATCAACTACTCTCAATTGACTTTCACGAATCTTTCAAAAATTCTTTAATAGCCAAGATCTCATCTAGTTACCCCGATTCCCGACGAGGGCCGATCAACCGGAATAATTCGAAAGGTAGGTAACACTTTACCAATCACATCTCTATGTGATTCTTGATGGTTAACTAGTCATCTCTTTGACAATTCACTTCTCTATGTGATAGTCAACCCCTTGCCACTAGAATAAGACGGTCCTGACGAGGGCCAATCACCGCAATACTCTAGTCAAGTCATAACCCAATATTCGCTAGATCTCATACGATCATATCTCAATAACGACGATATACCCGAGGTAGATCAACGCCCAACGAGGGCCGATCAGTTGGATCCGAACAAGGGCTCTTCACCGTCGCTATAATATTGGGAGACAATATTTCGATTTAATCTTTGTAGTGGGAGTATTTTATAAATTAATTCACTTAATTAATTTCGAATTAATTCTCTTAATTAATTTAATTATGGTCTCATCATGTATATCTATCTCTATAGACATACATCATACACATTCATCTAGATCGTGCCTAGTTGTGCATCTATCATATCATATAAAATAAATACAAGCACAAAATAAATAAATGCGTAAAGTAACCGGTATGATAATGTACTTTTCCTAGGTGCGGTTTCGAATACAAATACGAAACTGCGGTTTCGAATACCGCCAATAATCTTTAATGCTCCATTCTATCCCCCGGATATGGCACAGTGGTGAAGGCGAAACCGCAACGGGTGAGCGGGAGGTCTAAGTCGAACCCCAATCGCTAAAGGGCGGCTGTGTTCTAAGCTACTAGGTACCCGCTTACATCTCCATACACCTGCCGGGAGTATGGGGATCTTTAATGCTCCATTCTCCAATGAGATCTTTATTTTCGTCTTTCTTTGGTTTTCATCTTCCGCTCCATTCTTGTTACATTAATTTTATCTAATAAAATAAATACACCCGCCGCACGCGGGGAGCTAACGGGAATTGGATAATACAGAAAATAAACTAGGTTACGTTCTTCATAACGGCCTAGGACAATTTTTAAACCAATTAAAAATAAATCATTCACATCTATCATATTGGTCAAGTCAATGATCAATCGGAGTCCATATAATCATATTATATCTACTATCTACTATATCTAATTCATACAATAATATCTTATGAAAAAGATAAAATTAAAAACTAACAACTTGCGTCTTAATTAATCGATTAACGTTTAATCTATTAAATAATTTTATCCAATCAAGTAACTAATTAACATTTAATTAATTAATGATTTTAATCAAAATAAAATTAACGATTAATTTTAAAATGACTTCAATTTTAATTTTAATTAATTATAACTATTCCAAAAATAAATCAAAATTAAAATTTGGTCTATTTTGTTTCTTTCCTTTTGATTCCTAATCAAAGGGATGCATTTGGTTTCGTAAACCAAAAGACATCTTTTCACCCAAAATTTGATTGACTGCTTGGCCACTTTTTCCAAAATCAAAATTTTGAAAGTGGCTAGCCTTAGACCTTTTCCCAAATCAAATATTTGGAAAGGGCCTAAGCTATTATTCCAAACAAAATTTGTAAAGACCAATATTTTGGTTGATATGCCTAGCCACTTTCCAAAATCAAATTTTTTTGAAAGTAGCCTAGGCCTGGACTTTCCCAATTCAAATATTTGGAAAGACCATTATTATTTTAATGTCATGTGGAATCTCCAATGGCCCAAACTATTTGAACCATTAGTTAGTTACATGACAAAACTAAACAAAGGATATGTACCATAAGAATTTACAAAACAACAAACAAAATTTTTTGGGGTCCACCAAAAACCCACCAGCCGACGCCGGCCAACACAGAGGCAGCCGACGCTGCCGGCGTGTTCAAGGTGGGGTGCGGCCGCCAGTCGGCCGAGCAGCCCCACCGCCATATATTAAAAAAAATTTGTTTGTTCTTCCTTCTGCGAATTTCAATCATGCATCTATTATTTAATTAGTACGCAAATTAATTAATGCTTATTGCTTAAGCTCGAAACTCGCTCCGATACCACTGTTAGGAAATCTACGCGGGAACGCAGCGGAATTCAAATTTTTATTTCCTTTTAACCAGGATCGACTTCGTTTAAGCAATAAACAAATAAGTAGTAGACGGTGGTTACCTTGCTTGATCTAAAAGATCGACGTTTTGACCATCTAAGAAGAGTAGCGATGCACGGAGCCGTCCAAGCGTTCGGCCTCTACCGGTGATCCACACGAACAGCCCGCCGGAATCCCATCATGGATTGCTATTAGAAAAATCCGGTTGCTAGACCGGCATTTTTTCTCTCTCAAATCTTTTTCAAGAAGCTCTCTATTTTTCACAAGAACTATTAGCTCTTGGAATTATGATGTACAAAAGAGCTAGCCAAGCCTCATTTAAATAGGGTGACCTGCGCCCCTACAGTTCCCAATAAGATTGAGATTAACTTCTAGTAGGTTGATAAGAAAGAAAATATTTTCCTAATAAAATAAGGAAAATCCCTTTGATTGATTTAACTCTTTTAATATTCAATATCTTATATTAAATATTTTTCCTAAGATATATATATTGACAATCTCTTATATTGAATATATCTTTATCTTATTACCATAAATCTATTTTTTCAAAATCAATTAATATCCAATATTAATATTATGGTAATCTTATTAATTAAATTGCACAATTCAAATGTATCCAATACACTGACGTCCCCTTCCCACTAATTTGGGAATTGAGATTTTCTTTAATTAATATAATATTTTGATTAATTAATTCACAAAATATATGTATATATATATACATATATATATATATATATATATATATATATATATATATATATATATATATATATATATATTCGAAATTATATGTATAATACATAATACACATATTTAATTAATCAACATAGTTAATATCTTGTATTTAATTTATTCATAATAAATATCCACCATATTAATTTACCACTATAACCTTTATAGTCGTGAGATAAATTCCTTCCTTATTTGATTATCACTATAATCGCATTTTAATCCGGCTAGATGTTCATACGTGTGTGGCCCGATAGGCTTCCGAATATGTTGGCCGTAGACACAAAGTGCAAATTACGAAAATACCCTTCATGCCTAACGATCACGGGATAGCGTTTAGCAACACACCGTGACCCCCAATCATCGAAAGAGTCAAATGCAATGACTACTACCTTTCATGTGAAACAGTTACCGTGTAAATAGAATCATCTTGTTGTAATAATATCCATACGGTCGTTTATCGAGTGTCAAACATCAACGACCGTATCTTATAATATGGATATCATGCTCTCTCGAAATAACTCATTTACTTCAACTTTGCAAAGATTCACGAGAGTAAGACATTCATTATAAGAAGGCCCTTTCGGATATTCACCCCTACTAATAGGGTACGCGACTCCCGGACGACCAAACATGTATACTCCGCATGCTTCAGTATCACACCCAATCACTGCCGCATGATCGCCCCATGGCTAGGGAACATCAATAGTGTCAAAGTATGATAATCCACACCGTGATGTCATGTAGACTCTGGTCCTAAGGATAATTACACAACCGCCATATAGTGTGACACTTACAGTGTAAGTGGGTCAGTCTAACGTACGCATTCTCTAATACACGTCCACATACAGTCCAAGTGTCTTTACACTTCGATAGACGAGATCTATCACTGCCCTTAAAGACATATGACATCTAATACGTGCTGGCCTGTTCATACTATCAATGCCCTGTTTAATAGTACATCAGCCTAGAGACATTTAAGTATCAAACTTATTAAAGTGATTAGAGATCTCATCACCCATAATCGCCTATCATTATTTCTCTATCACAGTTTAATACTAAGGACGTTATCATATAACAATTCATAATTGGTTATTTAAAAGAACAAATATATGACAACATAAAAGATATTTAATATATGTATAAACATAAAGAAATAGTATAAATGATCCAACCCGGTCGGATCCGGTCTAACCCGATTGGGTTTAGGACACTATTTCAACAGAATGAGCTCTTTCCGATTTTGGAGTTTCTCACTAAGGAATTAAACTCGTGAGTTAAGCAAACTAGTAAGACAACTCGTCTGATTTCTTATTCTGGTTTGATTCACAGAGTGATAGAGTAATAATGTATTTAAAATAAGCCTTGGCTTGGTTTTCAGTGTAGTGTAGTGTGTAATGGAATATGCTAATACTTAAAGTAAATTGTTGAAAGTAAATGAGTCAGATGGTTTTTAACGATCTTCGGAGTGGCGTAATCTCTTACGTGACCACTTCTCATGTGACTTAGGAGGTATCACTATTGTATTATATGCTAATACAATTGGCAAGTGTCCTTGACACCGACAGATTCTTCACGCTCTAAACAGTTGATGTAAGTCAACTAGATGATACATTTCACGATATTTTATCCCAATTTCTCATGTGTTTATCGATGTTTGCATATCAATTCGAGTCATTATTTGCTTAGTTTCATCCAAATGTGTAGATAGTAATTATTATGTAAAATATCATATTTTGATAGGTTTTGTACGGTTATAGTAACCGGAACGTCGTTTCGATTTACGCTTGGTATTTTGGTGATTTATTACAGGATTATAAGTTGACCAAGATCACGAGAGATGGCACGTGTTGAGCCTAAACACGTATTTTGAGGGCTATAAGAGTATGCCAGAAGTTATCGAGTTCAAACGGATCATTTGTCCTCAGTGTTTCTACCGTATCCTATCTTCAACGGACATTTGAACCCACGTAAATGCTTTTTATGGAGAATACTTCTTCATGAGAGTTGTAGATCAATAAATGAGTTTTCCAACGCATTTTGAATCACATCAATCGGAGGTCTAAAACTCAACTTATAGCCTTTTTACTGAGATGTTGTGAAGGACCGGCGTACACCGAGACTACTTCCGGTGCACGCCGGAGAGTTACAGATTTCCAGAGAGGATGCCGGCGCGCGCCGGACCTATTACGGCGCACGCCGGAGCATCGCATAAAGCAAATTTCAACATTTAAAAGTCTATTTTTGGATATAATTATCAACCACCCATTTCCATCTTCTTCCCCAACCTCTCTTGAACCCTTGGAGGACACACTATCGTCCCAAGGGCTCTTCTAGCCAAAATCTCTTAGATTTTTAGCTCTTAACTACTTTGTAAACATTAAGGATTTGTAGTTTGATTTCTAGAATGGATTAGTGGAAGAATTTCATCTCCTTTGATGTACCAAACCCGTTGATGTTCTTGCAAATTGGATGGAGCTCGAATTTCAAGTTTGTAGCTTGTTATTGGTAAATTCTTAACTTTTACTTTGTGTTAATTGCTCTCATTAGTATGAATGCTAGCTTTGACATGTTGGTGTTTATATTCATGAGTGGCTAGTTCCAAACTAGCCAAGATAATGTTGTTGTAATAGTTTAATCTCTATTGGTTGATTGAGAATGTTGTTTTGCATTTCATAGCTTCATATGTTGTTGTTGTCTTTTCCTATTTGCACCGTATTGATTGTTGATGTTTAATTGATCACCTAGAACTTGCACACACACACACACACACACACACACACACACACACACACACACACACACACCTAGTTGAGACCGAAAGGAGATGTTTGGTGTGGGAGAAGGAATAGGAAAACCGGAACGTAAAATTGACCTTAATTGGAACTCGATTTTCTTATCCGGGGAGTATTGACATTGTCATTGCATTCAAGAACTTTATCATGTTGAATCATTAGGTCTAGGGTTCTTAGACCAATGATGAGACATATAGTAGTTTCATTCACTCGTATGAGGGGAAACTACTAGCTTAGGAGTGCACCGGTAAACACACTTGAACACTAATAGAAGGTTGGTAGGTTATTCATTCCCATGATACTAATAGAGATATACTTGATCATTCCATTGTCTTTACTAGGTTTTTTTAAAATCATTTTATCACCCTTTTGTAGTAGTAGATTTTTAGATACAATTACCTTATTGTATTATTGCGACTTAGATCAAGATAATAATAGCTTTTCGGTGTTCAACCTCACAATCCTCGTGGATACGACCTTGACCACTTACTAGACTACAATTTACCCGGTACACTGCCGGTAAGATTGGACACCTAGAAAAGTTTGATCAATAGCCAATCCTTGACAACCTTCAACTGCTTCAGTGGTCTACTTGCACGCAGCTCGTCTGAAGAACTCTCCTTTTTCAACGACTCCTCCGTTCCTCCGTTCTTTCACACCTTCTTTGATGCTTCAACAGGTTCAGATTCCTTGGTGATTGATTGTTGAATACGATGGTGTTGTATCACAAGGATACAATAGAGAGGTTTGATGGATCTATCTTTGAAGATCGATTTGCAGCTATCTTGATCAAGTAGATCACTAGATATATTTTTTTTTGTGCCTTTGCAAATCTGCTTGATTTCTTGATGTAGGGTGGTATGCTTTGAATATTAATTTCTTGTTCTTGATTGTTCGGTGTATGCTCTATGTTTTTCTCATCTTTTCATCCGTTGTCTCGTTCTTTATACACATTCCGAATATGGAAAAGTATAAAGTGAGTTTGAGGTGAAGACACGAGTGAAACGATCAGAACCACACACAAATTTTTTTTATTTCTATTTTTAGCGAGCCTCGAACCCTGAACACTTGTCACACAGTTTAAATACTGAATGAAATCGTGTCCTTCATATTGAAATGCACGTGTCTGTACACGACACGTGTGGTCACACACGAGTATTTCCGGGCAAAGAATGCAGTGTGTGTGTCACATTTCCGTTAGATGATTAATCCCACACGACAGAGGTAACGGGAAAGTGAAACTAAAATATAGACCATCCGGCATAGTAGCATAATCCGTTTGATCAACGACGGTGGGAGCATGGAGAGCGCCGGTGACTTGGTTGCTTTCCCATTGTTGACGACGCCAATCGAATCCACCTACAGGGCTTGCACCATACGATATAGATTCCCCTCCGACAACCCTCAGAAGCCCACCCCCACTGAAATTTCTTGGATCGATCTTTTTCTCAACTCCATCCCTTCTTTCCGGTATTGCAACCCTTTTTTTCTTTATGCCTTCACAGTTCTATTTGCATACAATTCATGCAGTGACTATTGTCACTACATATAATCTGACCGATGAATCATTCACTAGACCGATTGATTCATGATGTCCTTGTTACCATCATTGATCCTCACAGTACTTCAGTATCACTATTTTGTGTTGGCAGGAGTGGTTAGTGTATTTTGTGTTGCTTAAGAAGCATCATTTTGCTTCAAATATATTATGTTTTCCCAAATTTTTGCTAACCAATTTGAAGGTTTTTGGATGGAGGTTTTATTAGAGGCACCTTTTTATTGCTTTCCGTCAAAAGGCAGGCCAATGGAATGAAAATAACTGTGCTTTTAAGTTTAAATTCTGGCTTGAGTTAATGCAGGAAGAGGGCAGAGAGTGATGATACAGTTCCGGATGCTCCAGCTAGAGCTGAGAAGTTTGCTCTAAGGTCCCTATTTCCTCGCTATTACCATATTATGTTGTTACTTTCATGTTTTTGTTTTTTGAGTAATCTCTTTTTAGTTATTTATTACATGTATAAAAATGTTATTACTAAGGACAAATAATTGTGGTTTGACTGATAGATGGAACCATCTTTTGTCCGGTTGGTGCCAATAATATAATTTGCAAAAAATGGAAAATTTTCTTTACAATCACAATGCTTGGTTATTGGTTTCTCAGTATTTTATATAAAGCCCGGATAGTAGTTATTTCCCACTCACAACTGAATTCAAATGTTTTTGTGATGTCCTATCTTTAACGTTCAAGGTTTAACCATGTTCTGCTTCTTAAATTTGTTCCCATGTTCTTTGTTGATGTTGTAAGCACCGAATGATTACTTTTTATTTTTACAATGTTTTTAACAGGTACGCTGAGCTATTGGAAGATTTCAAGAAAGATCCTGAGAGTCATGGTGGACCACCTGATTGCATTGTATGCTAACCTCTCTCCTTTTATTTAACCAAATATGCACATGCAATTTGAGTTGAAATCCTGTGCAATATTATGCCGGGAAGCGTTTTTAAATAACTTCTCTAGTCTGACTGTCTCTCTTATATGAACAATTCCTTCTCTTTCCTTTGTTAAAGCATCTTTGTAGGCTTCGGGAGCAAGTCCTACGAGAACTGGGTTTCAAGGACATATTTAAAAAGGTTAAGGTAAGCAGTATGTTTATGGTTCCTAGCAGATTTCATAGCTTGTAGGCTGTTGTAGGGGATGCTCTCTCTTTTACATGGGCAGCTGCTCATATATGATTGGTTTTCGAGAATAAATAATATTTGATTAAGCTCCGTTTAGAAGAATGGGCACCATTATTGATTTTTTATCTTCATTTACAGGAGGAAGAAAATGCAAAAGCAATATCCTTGTTTGAGGAGGTTGTTTCTCTTAATGATGCTATCGAAGATGATTTGAAGCGTGTAGAAAATTTGGTTAGAGGAATATTTGCTGGAAATATATTTGATCTGGGCTCTGCACAGGTAGCCATTAGTTGGTCCCTAAGTCTGTCACTTCCAGGTTTGAATTACTAGGAAGTGAAGATGGAAGTAGTAAAATCCAGCAATAAGAGTGACCCCAACGGGGACACCCAATTACACCCTTCAAACACATCGTTTTCCGTTACAGTTACACTTTTTCAACACCCAAAAAATAATTCACTCCAATAAGCAACCTCTATACATCCCTTTAAAAACATTTTATGCTTACAAAGTGATATTTGAATACGTCGCACAACGGTAAAAAAAAATAAAAAGATGTCGTATCCGTACACAAAAAGAGTTCAAAATAAAAAAATAAATATTTGGACAGATTAATTTTTTTTTTATGGAAAAAATAGTATATATAATTTTTTTTTCAATGATGTATATCACCGTTGTGATACTACCGTTGTGCCCGTATCATTACTCGATACATAACACATTATTATATAAATGATATTGATGTGTGAAATTAATTTATTGAGTAAAAAGAGAGATAAATGGTGTTACTGTTCATATTAGCAGACCCTTCATATTTAGGGGGAGCCTTAGTTTTATTTAGGGATAGGGTGTTGGGTTGGGAGCCACTGTGGGCTTAAATGTGGGTTGCTCCCTCTATATTAGTTTTAGAGGGGGGATAAATCCCCCCATTGGGGTCACTCTAAGATCATATAGGGGCTAACAAAGCCATGATAGAGATTGTGGTGGAATGCCATGTTCTTCAAATGTTGCCATTAGTTTATGCTTGTTACTGATTGCTATATCATATTGCTTCACATAGTTAATACATTTTAATGTAGAGGATATGAGAATTTTACTGCATATTTCTAAATGTTAGCATCTGGTGCTTAAACTGAATATGTAGCAAAGAACTTTAAAATATCCCTGAAATTGATTTGAGTGTATAATGAGTGATTTTTACTTTACCCTTGAAGCTTGCAGAATTGTTCTCAAGGATGGCATGTCTTTTTTAGCCAGTTGTCAAAATTTGGTCCCTCGACCATGGGTCATCGATGACTTGGATGCTTTTATGAGAAAATGGGGCCACAAATCATGGAAAAAGGTATTAGGCCTATTTTTTTGCTGGTGCTAAAATATGTATGCAATTTTCACCCTGTCTGTTTTGATATGCTGCAGTAAATTGCTGCCTTGAATGCAGGCCATAATCTTTGTGGATAATTCTGGTGCAGATGTTATCTTGGGTATATTGCCATTTGCAAGGGAGTTACTTCGTCAAGGGACTCAGGTTTTTGTTAGGATTTAAAGACTTGTTTGATTCAGACGTTATAAAGCTAGTTACTCTATTTGTAAGGTTTGGTGCTACAAGCTTTGCTTCACAAACATGTTCATTATCGTAAGTGTTGCAGCTATTTATTGTCTACTACAAACAGACCACTGCACTCCCCCCCCCCCCCCCCAAATAAATTAAAATAAAATAAAATAAGGGAAAAAAGAAAATGGCGCCCCACCACATGAATTAGACATATGGGAAGTTAGCTAGGTTTTTTTTTTTTTTTTTTGAAATGTAAATGCTGGCCTAGTCTTAAATGCAGCAATTAATCATAGTTGTATAATTTCATGCATTTGAAGCAAATCACTGTTTTTGATTGTCTAAACATGTCTCCAACTTAGTGCTCCATTTTTCGGTGACAGGTGGTACTGGCTGCTAATGACTTACCGTCCATAAATGATGTAACATACCATGAGCTTCTTGACATTTTAGTGAAGGTGGTGGAATATGATATGGGTTGCTATTGCTTCATTTTGCCTTCAATTTTACTCTTGCTCATACATTTGATGTTTTATAGTTGAAGGATGACAGCGGGAAGCTTGCAGGTGTAGATACCTCCAACCTTTTCATTGTTAATTCGGGTAATGATTTGCCGGTAAGTTTCAGTAGTTTCAGTGTCTGATTAAGTGGAATGATAAGGAATGCTGTTCTGGTCAGATTACTAAGATAATTTTTGCAGGTGATTGATCTCACGAGAATATCACAAGAACTAGCCTATCTGGCAAATGATGCTGACTTAGTAATTTTGGAAGGAATGGTAAGTGTCAAAAGGGCCCCTTAAGTTTAAATTTATGTTCGTAATTTTCTTCTGAAAAGATGAAGGTTACTTTGTTGTTGACTTCATGTGCACTTTTTTGTGCATCTGTTGAAGGCCTTGGTTTTACAATCATGTGTATTATTTAATTATTGTGCAAAGGAGACCATCATTTCTGATGTCTGAACGGTTTGTAGTTCTTCAATTGAAGCCTCGAAATGTGGTGGAATTCATATCATAATAAAGCCTTGCAACTGACATTAAACCATGCAAGTCCTAAAAGCCGGGAATCTGTTTCCCAATCCATGATTGCAGCGATGTTATCTAAATCTTGAAAAAACAATTGCCTTGTAGTAGTACTGAAGTATGGATCCGTTTTGCGTATTTGATTGTTTAAGATACCAATAAGTCTCCATGTTAGATAATAAAGGAATTATTCACAACTACAAAGGATGAAAAAGGCCAACTCCACCTAGTGAGGATTAGGTTTGGGTGTTGTTACTCTACGAGTTGTACTGCCAAACTGTTCTGTACCAAGTGTGAACTTTACATTATCTGGACCTTTGGTATGTTAGGTTAAATAGAAAATATTCATGACTACAGATCGACTCCCTAGGACAATTGGTATGTTAGATCAAATAGAAAATATTCATGACCACACTGCACCTAGCAAGAACTTCATTTCCTCTGTCGTTCAGTTTGAATGCAACTACATCCAGTGGTGCAGCCTTCCTTTACATTAGATTGTCTTTTTTGTATTTGCAGCCCTCTTGGAAATTACTACCTCCGTCGCAAAATATAAGTCCTTTTAGACTTTTTCACATTTATTAAGAAAGTTAGTTAAATTTGTTATGTGTAGTTAATTTAGATTAAAAAGACTAAAATGACCTTTCATTGGTATTAATGCAAAGTAGTAAAAAGTGGTTGAGCATATAATAAATGAGGGGTAGAATGAGAAAAAATGTAATAAATGATTTGTTGGTTTTCTAAATGGACTTACATTTTGGGACAAAACCAAAAAGCTAGAAGGACTTACATTTTGGGACGGAGGTACAAGATAACACTTTGCAGCCCTAACATATCACATAGAAAAATAAGAACTTTCACAACCTGTAGACTCTGAGGGTGTATTAAAGCTGCCTATAAAATTTTGACTGGTAAAATTCCAGGTGAAGAGGCAAGGAGTCTATTTATTCCATATAACAATAGTCACATGAATCCTTTGTATGCTCTTGCTTTCTGCTGCCAAACGGATCCATGTCGCAGTTTAACCACATGAATCCATTGAACCCGTGAAGTCGGTTTGTTACTACAAATATTACACAAATATCCTCTATGAGTGCAGCTAAACTTGGTAATCCAAGCCCCTTTGATTGTGAGTTGCAAGTAGTCTTACAACTATACCTTGGCACCCATAAATAAATAGGTGCGTAGATTCTTGTGATAAATTCCCATCTCATTAAAATGATTAAGCAATTAGGAGTATTGCAATTATATATTTAACAGTCTAACATGTCTTCTCAAGTGTGGGCATGTCATTGTCAACATACGGATAAGAGTAGACATGTTGTACCAACATAGCAGCATTAGCAAAGTAGATATGTTGTAGCAGCAGTAGAAAAGTAGACATGCCGAGACATTTCCTGACTGACTGCTCTTTTGTTTAGGCAACCCCAAATTAGACTTCCGTGAACACTGCCCCTCCCCCGGTTGAAAATAAACATGAGGGTTGTCCTAGTCTTGAAGCCAATACCAGAACCGACATGAAAGAGCCTGCAAAGAAGCCAAGTCACCTAAAAGGCACCAATCAAAACAAGTCATTTCTTTTTCACCGTCTGGCATTAAAAAATCGACAGCTTACGCAAAGGAAGGTGCTTGCCTCCTCATTTTCTCTGGCCCACTGCACTTTGGGGCGCTACCCTATCGATTTTCACCTTGGCGACGCCATGACATGACAATTATGGTTCTTGATGCTCAGGATTCATGTCTGCTAGAAGAAAAATTAGCGTTAGTCATTGCCTCATAAAATCTGTAATTTTGTCAGTTAATTGAACATCTAACAAATGGTTCTTAGGAAAAAGGAAACAAATGGTTTGCAACTATATGAGAAATATATGCTTTAGACAGTGCTTATTAGGAAGATGTTGGCTGTATCTTTACTTTAGGAATGAAATTCTGTGGAATACAAGGAGACGAAACTATTCTTGTATCAGGATGTCATGTCAACATGATGGATGGATGGGTATAAAGTTTACAAATGAAGATTATCCTAGCTACTTTATTGGGCAAAGGTTGATACTCGTGGTGAGATGTGTAACGGTCCCAGATTATGCTGAGAAATCTAAAAGAACACTACAATAAAGAAGTGATGGATGACCTTGTGCTCATATGCCAATGATAATTTTATTAGACGCTGTTCGTGAGCACAAGTCAAAGAAGACGTGAAAAAAAAAGACAACTTTGCTGGGTGTTGGGGAGGATTGTATATGACCAAGCGTAATGGACAGATGATCCATATAGCCCACCCTATAGTGGGGAGAAAACTTAAAAGTGGGGGTGTCATTCTTGTTCTTGAATACAAGTCAATGTTTTTTTTTTTTTTTTTTTTTTTTGCACGACAAGTTAACGAGTACACGTTGAGCCAGCATTAAATGGCAAATGAGATCAACATAATCCCAGGTTCCTTTTTTGCTAATGAAACAGCTATCTCTACATCTAGTATTCAGTCTTATTCTGTATTAGCTACATTTTTTATGCTTTTATTAGCTTGCATTTTCCAGATATTTTGCGAATTTAACGTTTTTTGAAAACTTGTTATGCTTAGTTGTCTCTTTTATATAATATGACGTGTATTAGACTTCAGTTATGTGCAGTGGCATTGTTGTAACCGTCTTTACACCTGTAACTTAGATTTGTCGGTTGAGAAGAGCTTGACAGCATTCCTGACATACCTTGAACTTTTTTATGTTATATTTTCTCAAACTTTATGTTCTATGCCTCATCTGCTCCCCCCTTTCCCTTCCCTTCTCCTTTCTTGCAGGGTCGTGGAATTGAAACAAACCTGTATGCTCAATTTAAGTGTGACTCCCTCAAAATTGGAATGGTAACCACTTTGTGCATATGTTATTCTCAAATCTCAACATCTTGCGAGAATTACTATTTATGTGGAATGCTTATTCATATCATGTTGTTCTTTCTGTCATGTGCCCATCTGAAATGTGCATCTTGCATACAAACTCCATGTATTCCTACGAAATCCTTGAGCTAGTAATCTAAGAAGGTTAGGCTTAGCTCATCTATTTGGACTTTTCAAAACATGGACAAGAGTATACATTTTGTAGCAGAGTAGATGCAGCTGAAACTAATATTATTTCAGGATAAATGGTTTGATCTTTAACACCTTATGTGCTGATACCATGATAAATTGCCAACTCATCTGAATGCTTAAGGTGCTAAGAAGAAATGTATTGTAGACCTGTATACATTTAGAATAATCTCTCTAAATATGTATATCTGTTCTAAATCCTCCAGGTTGAGAATCGAATTCAGTTATTGTCGGAAATAATCCGATTTCTTCAGTGTAATTTTTATTGTCCTAATTATCCTATATTACTCCCTTAGTCATTTGATTATGGACTGATTGTTTTCTCCCTCTCAAACTCCTTGTAATGGCTAGAATCCTAAGTTGTGCTAGTGGGAAGCTGTCTTGTCAAGGGGCTAGTTTCTTTGTACTCTATTTATGAAACTCTTCTAAGAGTTGTAAAACTAATAAATTGAAGAGAATTACTTCTTATTTTTAACAGATTTTTACGGTTATAGAATGCAGTCTTCCCATTGATCCACTTTTGAAAGTGTCTCAGACCTTCGGTAGCAGTCCTCAACTTTGTGAATAATTTCACCACACATTGGCATCAAAGTCTTGTTGTCTGTTTGCCAATTTCCAGCAATGCATTAGTTAGTGGTTCCTTCCATCAATATGTCATTGTTGCTAAGTTGAAGTACATCGAATGCTTAATGCACCTTCACTTAAATCCAGGTGCAAGTAATGCTACACAAGTCTCGATCCTGAGGCTGGGGATCCTTAATCGTCAGGCCACCCTTATTCATTCCTCTTCAAATGGGCAGTGCTAGTGTTCGGTTCTTGGTACCCCACCGAGCATGGATCCATACTTCACGTTAAGAACTTGAACCCATAGACTACTTGGCTCTAATAGAACTTTTCCAGAAAAAAAGCTACATTCACATCTCGTAGTCTTTTCAAAACCAAGATGTCATTCTTCGTACCCACCACAGTACCATTACAAAAGAAAAGAAAAATTGTTAATATTAGCATACACGATTCCCTGTGTAGATAAGAATCATGATTAACGGGGCTTTTTTTTTTGCTGTTCTCTCTGTATGCATTTGATTCAGGTGAAGCACCAGGAGGTTGCACAGTTTCTTGGTGGAAGGCTTTACGATTGTGTGTTTAAGTATACTGAAGTGCACTCTGTTGGGTATGACAACAACCCATCCATCCATGTAGGCCATGCTGCATAATGTTTTCAGGAAATTTGAGCTTTTTATTGTTGCAGATTACACGGAACCAATCGCGTGCAAATTATTGATATTATTGAAAACACTAGTTGCAATATTTGAGTGTATTGCACCTTTTGACTTAATTCGTTTCATGTAAAGCGGTTATTTTACTGTTTTTTTTCCTCTTGTGATCAAGATCTTTTAACTGTCTTATTGTGCTTGTAACTTGGTCAAATTTCTTCTATTGATTATATACTATTTGCCTTATCTTTTCTGGTATGATGACGTGCTTAAAACACCGTGGTGCCCTTAAAGACGCCCTCGGAGGGTATCCTGCTAATTCTTTGTGATTATGCTTGTGCAATCAGGTTTGCCTTATCTTTACAGAAATATTACAATAACAACATATTACCCTTTGTAGCTAGAAATTTGAGAGTTACAAAGTAGTTAAAGGGGGGGGGGGGGGGGGGGTGCTGATTAGCTTGATTGAAGTTATACAAACTGAAATTGGAGCTGTGATCATCATTCATTCATTATGAAATACATTCCTAGATGATTCGATTCCATCAATTTCTTCCTGATCATTGTAACCGTTTTTCCCGCCAAATTTCCTATTTGAAAGTTCATGTTGAACGTCAATGAAGTTCTTCGTTTATGATGTAATTTGATTCAATTATGTTAGTTTTTTTTACTTGTTTTCTAGGTTCTTAACATGGCATTAGAGCGACGCATGCTCAAATCCGCTCAATAGTTCATAGTTTTATGTTCCTGGAGAATTACTAGAATTTTTCTTCGTTCTTGGAAGTCTTTATCAACTCAAATGGCAGAAGCAAATGCTCAAGGTGTTGGTGTAACATCCCGACTTTTCAGAAAAGGGCAAAAGAGTCTTTTAACAAAAATTCATATTTTTGTTTTATTTAATGAAATGATTTAAAGTATGTATATATATAACTATTCGAAATATATATATTTAAAAGGGTTTAATGAGATTAATTGGTAATTAGAAGGATTGATGAGGACTTAAGTGGTAATAACTCCTTGGGGAGTTATTTTTTACAAGTAAACCTCCCACTTAATTGAGGGAGTTATCAGAATGTGTTTTAACAAGAACGTTCAAACTCCTCTGAAGAAAAATAGAAAAGGAAAATCAAAGAAGAATTCTTTCAATTTCTTTCTAGTTCTTGGTCGGTTTTCAGAATCGTTTGAAGATTCAGAATCAACGGGAAGAGAGGATCGTTTTGATAGTAAGGTTTCAGAGTTTCGTAAATGTATGGTTTTGGCTCTAAATTTAGAATCTTGAAGATTAGATCTTGTTTTTGTTAGGTATAGTGCCCGAAAGACAATTATCTAAATGTTTTAGGACAGAATTAATAATTCATCTTATTATATGCATGTATGCTTATAATTAAGACACTACTGAAAACCCTAAGTACCTCGTTTATGTAATCACATAACTCGGTGTATGGCTATACACAAGAGGATTGAGTTAGTGAGATGTACTTAAAATTAACTTAGTACGTAGCGTTTATTAATCCGAGTACGGGTCTCGAAGATTAATTTGCTATTAATGCGCCCCGAACACTTTACGTGTGACGATCTTATCCGGTTTGTCGGTAATAGGGTACCTAGTGGGACATTTATATATGATGAAGATCATATAGGGCTGGACCGATTTGATTTGAGTTCTCGATATAATTCCGTGATCGAGAAGTCTTATCGAATCACAAGATGATCATATATGGATTAATCTCAATCCTGAGGTGATCACAGACGACTGCTTAGACTAGGGTAGAGTTTGATGTGTTAGTAAGGATCACTTCGTAGTATGTGGTCCAACACTTTTCGTTGGCTCTATTCTAGAATGAGTGAGTAGTCTGTGTTATCACAGATATGGAATCCATTCATTCCCTCGGGAAGTAGACAGACAGTTCCCTTATTTGTTAACCCTAGAAACTGATCGATGGGCCCAGTTCATACTATATTAGTGGTGAACTAATTGGTCACTAGGGGGTTAATGGTAAATAAGGATAATATGTTTCGAGAAGGGTTTACGGAAATATCCCGAATCGAAGTGAACAATCTATGGAGTATTTATCCGTATGTAACGATTATATCAGTGGACGCCTTATGACTCATAGGTGAGTGTAAGTTATCTATATTCGGCAGACTTCAGTTTCGGGTTTATGGTGGTGTAATCCCAGAATTAATAGATTGAATATTATTGTTCGGTCTGACGGATAATATTATTTAATTTATTGGAGCTACTGAATATGGGTCCATGGTCCCCGACGTGGCTCCTAACATAGCATATGTTTTCTTGTCGTTTCACCTCAATTATAATTAAATAGTTGGATTGCACTATTTAATTGATATGTTGATTAATTGTTTAGTTGAACTAGATAATTAAATACACGGAAAAGAGTTTTTTCGTGGACTCGGCTCAATGTGTCAAAAAATGCGTGGACTTTATTTACTAAGGGGTGGGGCGCATTTTTGGATTAAGTGATTATCAAGGAATGAGTTTTCTTGGATAATTATTTAATGTGTGATTTATCTTTTATTTGTTAATTGATAATTAATGGAATATTAGATAATAATATGATTTATCCAAATTTGTTTGGGATAATTATTTTATTTATCTTTTATTTGGAATAAGGATTAATCTAATAATTATCTCTTAATTATTAAATCCTTGGAGGACAAGGATTACTCTCCTATATAAAGAGAGTTCTCCCAAGCCTTAAACACATGACATAATTTCGAAAATTATGAGAAGTATTAGGCTTAGAATTTTCGGCCTAAGTACTTGGGTTCGAGTTTTAGAAAAACTTCGGGTTTTTCTAAGGTAGCATATCGAGGAGGTCCGGCGGCTTGAAACACCATCCACCTGGTGGTGCTTGGAGACACACGTTGGAAGACCGTGGCTTCTCATCTAGCTTGGATCTTGGATTGAAGATTGTTCTTGGAGTTTATTCACCATAAACTGGTAAGCAATCTAACCCCTTCGTAGGATTAGATATATTATTTTATATGCTTTGATTGTTTAGATCTAGATCTTGTACTTTCCGCTGCGTAATCGGGTGGATCTATGATCCATCCGGTGATATTACATCTTACAGTTTTGGCGTTCTAGTTGATCAATTCGTAGTTTAGATTGTTTAGAAACCTTTGATCACAATTAATTTAGGTTTAATTGTTGATCCATTAGGTTTGAGTTGGAGTTCTAAGAGTGCTGCATATTTCTTGAAGGTTTGGCTTTGGTTTGCTTGCTAATAAGGTAAAAGGCTCTTCCTAATGTTTAATTAAGGTTTTATGGTGTTAAGGTTGTGTTTTAGGTATGAATTGTGGTTATAAATCATGATTGTTGTTGTTGTTGTTGTTGTTGTTGTAATACGAGGTGTTATAGCTTGTTTAGAACCTGTTTTGATGCTATTTGGATGTATATTTTAGGGTTAGACTTGGTTGGTTTTGAGTAGAAATCGATAAAGTGCAGAAAACTGCATGTAGTGCAGTTTTTGCCCAGTTTTGGTGCCCCCAACCCTTTTGGCGCCACCTGACCTGTTCAGAGAGTTCTGTGAACTCTCTGAAGCATTTTCGGCGTGCCCCAAAGGCTTTGGCGCCCCCCAAACCTGAACAGAGAGTTTAGAAGAGTCTCTGATGCATTTTGGCGCACGCCAAAGGTGTTGGCGCCCCCAACACTGTCTAAATGTTGTTTTGAGTGTTTTAAGCTACGAGATGAGTTCTAAATGTTATCTCTTGATCTAATAACATTAAATGAATATGAACAAGCCTCGATTAAGCTTCTGATGCGTTTAGTTCCGGCACCGGATGTACTCTTCCATAGAGTTGAAGTTCGGGAACATCGTAAGGGTATGAATGGCTTGTGCTTTGAGGAATTAGCATTCCTCAATGTCTGTGTATGTGCTAGGCCTTGTCCGTGTCTAGTGGTCTAGGAAAGAGAGTAGTAGGGGTGAGGGAGCTTACTTGAAAATACTTAGGTGGCTAGTTAACAATTAATAATAAACGTACGCGTGTAGTTAATAAACATAGTAACATTCTTGGTAAGGAACTTGGCTATATCGTGATGTGTGGGCGGTGAGATAAAGTGAATGAATCCGCACGCCTATAAACGGCTAAATGGTAGGGGGACTTCGCCGAACGTGTACACTATCGGGTCTTAACTCGTGGCTATCGGTGTGATCCACTGATAGGTTGCAAACGATACCTCGTGGTGGGTAGCACCATGCGTTGTGCCCTTGAGTGCCGATGTAACAAAGATAAGTTAAGCTAGAAACAATTAGTCATGAAAGGTTGATGAGCATGAAGTGAACCCTAGAGTTGTGTCGGTCACACACGGATAACTTAATAATAATAATATGAACCTTTCGTTGTAAGACTTAATTATACATTAGCTTCTTCCTCTTGCTAAGTACTTTGTACTTACCTCAATTGCATATGTTGTTTTGTGTGCTTTTGGGGTGAGAAGATGAACATGTTAACCTTGAGCTCGTTGAGGAGTTCGATGATGATTTGATGACGTTGATGCCATGATGATGCTTTCTTTTTACTTTTTATTAAATGTTGTACTAGATTATGTTGTACTTCTATTTCAAGTTTGTAAGACAAATGTTGTATATTTCTTTTGGAACATCGTACATTGTAAGATTTTCCTTTCTACCCCTAGTTGGTTTGTATTCTATTCTTAGAGACATTTATGATTTTACCCGAGTTCTTTTGGGCTTCCGTTGCTTTAATTTTGGTACGACGACGTAGAGGCTAGCGTACTATTGGATTTATTTAATGTTATACGCGCCGAACGTTCTCTTCCGGATAAGTGCTCGGTATCCGGGAGCGGGGCGTTACAGTTGGAAACATGAATAAATAGAATAATAATGACAACCCGAGCTTGATTATTGTACTGTCTTTACTGAAAGGTTTGAGAATTTTCATCATTGGAAGAGAGCAATGACTAAGGATAAAGACATTAAAAAATTCTGATAATAAAATAAAGATACCATTAACTGATTGTACTATTTGCCCTTAGCAAAACAAAAAAACTCAAAAATTTGACCTTATTTATGTTGACATTTGGGGACCAAATAGATTACCGGCTGTGAATGGCGAATCTTATTTCATGTCTATTGTTGATGATTATAGTAGATTTACTTGGATTTTCTTGATGAAGGCTAAAGGTGAAGCAAATAAGTTATTGTAATATTTCTGTAAATCTGATCATTGTGGAGAATTCGAAATGAATTTTTTTATAAAACAAATGGGATTGTTCATCTAAAGTCATGTGTTAGCACTCCTCAACAAAATATAGAGGAAACATTAGCACATTTTGAATGTGGTTAGGGCTCTAAGATTTCAATACAATGTTCCTATTGAGTATTGGGGTTATTGTATTCATCACGCTGTTTATTTAATCAATATAACTCCCACTCATCTGCCTGAAAATAAAACTCCTTATTCTGTCATGTATAAACAAGAACCCTCTTATATATGACAGTGAAAGTGTTTGGTTGTCTTAGTTTCGTCTCCACTGCTTCACAAGGTAGAGGTAAATTTGATAATGGGGGCAGGAAATCAGTGTTCTTGGGTTATGAACCTCGTATAAAGGGTTACCGGGTGATGGATATTGAAACCAGAAACATTTCTGTTTCTAAGAATGTCATTTTACATACATATTTTCGACATACACATATACATTATATTTATATTAATTAATCTACATAATTAATATCTTGTATTATATTTATTCATAATAAATAAATATCACAATATTAATTTACCACTATAACCTTTATAGTATGAGATAAAACTTTCCTTATTTGGTTATCGCTATAACCACATTTTAATCCGGCTAGATGTTTTTATGTGTGTGACCCGATAGGCTTCCGAATATGTTGGCCGTAGACACAAAGTGCAAATTACAAAAATGCCCTTCATGCCTAACGATCACGGGATAGCGTCTAGCAACACACCGTGACCCCCAATATCGGAAGAGTCAAATGCAATGACTACAACCTTTCATGTGAAACAATTATCGTGTAAATAGAATCCTATCGCTGTAATAATATCCATATGGTCGTTCGTTCGAGTGTCAAGTATCAACGACCGTATCTTATAATCTGGATATCAAGCTCTCTCGAAGTAACTCATTTACTTCCACTTTGCAAAGATTCACGAGAGTAAGACATTACTTATAAGAAGGCCCTCTCGGATATTCGCCCATACTTATAGGGTACGCGATTTCCGAACGACCAAACATGTATACTCCGCATGCTTCAGTATCACACCCAATCACTACCGCATGATCGCCCCGTGGCTAAGGTAAACCTCAATAGTGTCAAAGCATGACAATCCACACCGTGATGCCATGTAGACTCCGGTCCTACGGATAATTACACAACCGCCACATAGTGTGACACTTAACAGTGTAAGTGGGTCAGTCTAACGTACGCATTCTCGATACATGTCCACGTACAGTCCAAGTGTCTCTACACTTCGATAGACGAGATCTATCCATGCCCTTAAAGACAGAAGACATCTAGTACGTGCTAGCCTGTTCGTACTATCAATACCCTGTTTAATAGTACATAAGCTTAGAGACATTTAAGTATCAAACTTATTAAAGTGATTAGAGATCTCATCAACCATAATCGCCTATCAGGGTTTCTCTATCACAGTTTCATACTAAGGACGTTATCATATAACAATTCATAATTGGTTCTTTAAAAGAACAAATATATGACAACAAAAAAGCCATTTAATATATGTATAAACATAAATAAATAGTAGAAATGATCCGACCCGGTCGGATCCGGTCCAACCCGATTGGGTTTAGGACACCATTTCAACAGATCAGTGTCAGGTTATATGATGTTGCTAGGAGATGCTCCAATCTCCTGGAAGGCAAAAAAACAAACAACAATTGCTAAAATCTCATCAGAGGCTGAATACAGGGCTATGGCAAATGCAATTTGTGAAATCCAATGGCTAATCTATATATTACAGGATTTACAGCTTCTAGTTCAGTTGCATGCTATGTTATTCTGTGATAATGCCAGTGCAATGCACATTGATCATAATACTGTCTTTCATGAAAGAACCAAACATATTGAAATTAACTGCCATGTTGTGAGAGACAAAGTCAAATAAGGACTTATCAAACTTCTTCCAGTCAATAAAAAAGAACAAATAGATGACATCTATGATGCACCGACACTTCAATCTGGTCGCCGTGCGCCGTGTCCGACACAAGACACGACACGACACACTCCGACACGCTCCGACATGTGTCGTCTGATTAAATTAATATTATTTAAAATTTAAATATCCGACACGCTTCCGACACACTGTCGACACTCCCCGACACTCCAGAACGCAATTTTTTAATTTTTTTCTTTATTTAAATTTTCTTCAATGGAAACATTAAAATATACGATTTTTATTTCTATAATAGTTAAATAAATAATACGCCGTATCAAGTTTATATGTTTTTTTGTTGATAAACAATCCTTTTTACAATTTGTAATATTTTGAGGTCAATCACAATTTCTTTTGACATCGTATAAAAGTCGAATATCTATTCTAGATATTCATAGAGTTTATGTAATACCTATCTTATTTTGTTTAGTTTTTTCTGATGCTTACGAATATTTCTTTTGATAAATTGAATTTTATTTACATTATATATATATATATATATATATATATATATATATATATATATATATATATATATATATATATATTAACGTGTCGGAGGTGTGTCGTGTCCTTAAATTTTAGAATTAGCCGTATCGCCGTATCCGTGTCGTGTCGTGCGACGTGTCTGTGCAACATATATAGGCTGACGTCCTCACCAAGGCTTTGGATGCACCTACTTTCTCTTATCTACTAGATAAATTGGGGGTTTCAAAGATCTTCCAGAATTCAAGTTGCTGAAAGGGATGCTGAGTGCAAGCTGTTCATGTACTACTCTCAGCTTGAGGGGGGTTTTACTGTATATAGGCTGAAAGGGATGCTGAGTGCATAAGCTGCTGATGATATGAAGACACCAACAACCTGCTGATAGTGTGGAAGCCTCAGCAGCTTGCTAATCACTTTCAGTATGATGTAAACTAGAAAGCGGTTATTCTGTTATAGCTTGTTATAACCGTTTGTAACTTACTTCTGACTGATTAATGAGGTGTATGAAGCTATAAATACCCATGATCAGCCGCATTGAAAACAACTTGTAACTTTTACTTGATCAATAATAATTCCGCATTTTATTTTGTTTGTTTGTAATTCTACAAACTTCATCACGGTTGATATAGAGTATGATGTCAAGAATCAGTTGAATATGAATCATGTTAACAGATTCTAATGCAGTTGTATTTTAGCTGGATCCGGAGAGTTAGAATCTGTAAAATACAGATTTACCATCTCTTACCGATTTTACTGCAAGTGCTCTAATGATGTCAAATAGGTAAGTATCCGGTAATCGATTTCCTCATCATGTTTCTAACAACCTTTTCATTATAGGACTTATCATGAGTAAAAGTCGGACTCTGCAAACACGATCCGAACCGTACTTCGAATTAGTCAAACCAGTTGGTTACGGATACCGGAGGCTTTAAGCAAAACTCGAAAAAAAAAAAAAAAAAAAAAAAAAAGGAACACACCAGCAAGGAGAAAGAAAAAAAAAAAAAAAAAAAAATCTCTCCAGCAAATGTACCAAAAATTAAGTCAAGCTGTATTCAATGGGAAATTCTATCACGGGGACTCCGGTGTAGGGAGTCCCCCATGTGTTCAGTTATGAACCACATGTTTTTATTCTGAAATAAATAAGTGTGAACGAAAATTAAAAATATGTGGTCCCATCCCTAGGATAGAACTTCCCGTATTCAATAATGCCAGTTCGTGGCCGTAACTAGAATTTGGCACCTTTATATATTCTTAGCAGCATGTTCCATCATCCCTCCTTGGAAATACAAAAGAGTTATTTCGTGAATTCTCTACAGATTTATGCACGGGGAATGGCCCCACTCATCATGGGCGAAGCCGGAAAAAACACAATTATATATTATCTCGTCTCATATTATAAGTCATTTTATCTTTTTAAATTTATTTCACAATATAAGTTATTCAATATTAGTATATTACCAATATAATATTTATTACTCATTTCTTCATGCTACCTCTAATTTATTATCAATCTAACAAATTTTCATTGTTAACAACTATTGTATTAATGATACTCAATTAGCATTTTAAATAGTTAAATTTTAAATTTATGACATTCAACAACTTTCTTAATAAATGTGAAAACACTCAAAATGACTTCTAATATGAGACGGAGGTAGTATGTATGTATGTCTCAATATTTTATTCTTATTTTCCAATATTAATGAAGATTTCAATATTAAAACAACTTTTAGGGAAACAAACATTTCTCTCATTAGTATGTTTATTCTTTTTATTATTACTTGTTTAAATATATCATTTTTGTAATAACAATAGAAATTTTTTTTTTGCAAAAAAATGGTATAATTTTTTTTTACATAATTTTAAAAAAAGAAATAAATGATTCGTCGATAATTATGGTGAGATTCTAATAAAATATTATATCTGTTCTAAAATGTAAATCCATTTAGATTAATTCACACAAATCATGAAAGTTGTTAAAATTTCTATTTGTCATTAATTATGATTAAAAAATTAAAAATGACATTTGACAGTTATTAATGCAAAGTATTGAAAAATACATGAATATATAAGAAATGAGGTATAAAAAAGTAAAGTGTAATAAATAATTCATTGATTTTCTAAATGAATTTATATTATGAGATAAAATAAAAAAGTTAAATGGATTTATATTTTTAAGCGAGACGAAGGTAGTAAGGGTATTCATATCAATCACCCTATCTCTATCCCCACAAATACTATTAAAAAATACATATCCCTACTTTACAGCAACTAAATTCACAATACTCTACATCAGCATCCCTATCTCTATCCTTACAACATTAAAATATTCATTTTTCAACTAATTTTTAAATTCAAATTTTACTCCAACGGCTATATTTCAACGGTTATATTTCAACGGCTATATTCGAACACACACATTTTTCCAAAATTATTTTTAAAATTTAAAATTTTACTCCAACGGCTATATTTGAACACACACATTTTTCAAAACTTACTTTTTAAATTCAAATTTTACTCCAATGGCTATATTTCAACGGCTATATTTCAAGAGAGGGAAGAAAAAAAAAAATCGTTTCAAAAAAAAAAAAAAAAAAAAAAAAAAAAAAAGTAAGGATAGCTACAAAGATGTCACCCCGCATTTGCCCAATGTAGGGTGGGGATAAAGTATCGATGCAGGAAAGTTTTTACTTCTTCCCTATTTTTTTCCCTACATGTAGGGATAAAGGTGGAGATAAAGACTCTGATGCTAATACCCTAATAGGTATAGTGAATTGAATAATCAAGAAATTGCCCTTGTTTGTTTTGGGTTGAGGGTTTTTTTTATTTTTTATTTTTTTTTATTTTAATTTTTTTTTAATTTTTATATATATATATCACATCACCAATCATTTCTTACAATTCTTTCCACCAATCAATTTTTCAACTACAAATAAAAAAATATTAAATCATCTCTCATCATTTCAATTTATTTATTTTATTACATTTTTTAACATTATTTTATTCATTACAATATTTTATTTCAATTTCTCTCATCACGCATTTCTTTATCTACACAAATTTAAAAAAAAAACATTTTAACTTCCTAATCATTACTTCAATAATTTTTATTATATTTTATTATCAACTAGTATATAAACCCCACCCCCCCCCCCCCCCCCAACAAAAACCATAGTTATCGACCCGGCCGGCCCGGCGGTCGAACCGGTGGTTGGCGGCCGACCAAAACCGGCCGATTCAAGAGTCCGACCGTTCGGAGTTGACCCGCCCAGACCCGGAAAACCCGGTGGTTGGACCGGTGAACCGCGACCCGGCCCGGTATGAATCAACCCGGTCTGTTTTTTTTTTGTTTTTTTTTATTTAAATTTTAAAAATTGCCACAGGATTTTTTATTATAAAAAAAACATCATTCTGTGACTTGAACCCTGGTCCCTCAGGTAGGAGTCGAATATACTAACCATCATTTCTTATTTCGTACTCTATCTTTTGGCAGAAATGAGTTCTTACATTTCTATATTCGTCAAATTAAACACCACAAACTAAAGTCGAAATTCAATACAACTTCCAAAATTGGCAAGTAATAAATTAACATTGTTTATAAACAAACTTGTTGGGAACGAGGACTAGCTTTTATTTGAATTAATAATGTTACAATACGTGGACCAAATTCTTTTGTAAGAAATTTTGATGGTTTTTTACTTGTATCGTCACGTGTTTTGGTATCAAAAACGCTTTTCATTTGTATTTATTATGATTTGGATGTTGAAAACTTGGAATATTTTGGAATTGATTATTATTATCAATTTTTTTTTATTTTTTTATTGTATGAAAATATTATTTTTAACCTTGTTGTGTTACATGACTTGAGCCGGTTGAATTCAAATGACCCATCGGCTGAATCGGTGACCGGTGATCCAAGAAGTTTTTCCGGGTCGATGACCGGGCCGGGTCTGATAACTATGACAAAAACTTCAAACCCAAAACAAACGGAGCCTAACATACACTGTTTCTCAGAAGAAAAAAAAAGAAGAATAATAAAGGTAACGAATCATGATAATTAGTAAGTATAAATTACTGAAACTTACTGATACTTTTTTATCATTCATCACTTTTCAAAACAATTAATATAAAACCCCACAAGCAAAAAAAATCCAACTTTAAACAATCAATATTCAAAAATCGAAATACAATTAGGCAATCATCAGATCGATAAGGAATGGATGGCTACAAGCAAATTGGAGTAGTATTATTAATAGTTTTATTGGCTATTATTACTACCACTACTACGGCGGAGGCAGCAAAAACAAAAGCAGGAATACCGACGACATTGGAAGGGCCTTTTGAACCGGTAACACACAGCTTTGATAAATCATTACGACGTTTAGGCAGTGATGATTTGCCAATGGATCACCCAAGGCTTCGAAGGAATGTCACCGGAATGTTTCCCGAACAAATTGCTCTTGCTTTCTCAACCTCTGCTATTTCCATTTCCATGTGGGTTTCTTGGATTACTGGTGCGTTTCTTTAAACTGAACACTTTTTTTTTTTTAAAATTTTAAAATTAATTCTTAATTTAGTTAATTATATTCTTCATTTTGTGTGTTTCACGTCCTAATATATGCATGTATATGTATCTAATCGAATCATATGTGATACACCGTAATTGGATGTCTCCACTTCAATTGGGTGTTTCTTGAAAAACACCAAATCATTTTTCTGGGAAAAAAATTGCTTGCTTCTTGTTTGTTTTTTGTTTTTTTTTTTAAAGGACAAAGGTTAAAAAGGACAAAAATTAAGGATTAATTAGCATTTTGTCCGGTGGATTGAAATTAATGACAAAAATGATAACTTTTTATTTTATTGGACGATTATGCACTTTTTCCTTGTTTGTTTTTGTCTTTCTGTTAGTGGCTATGTTTTGATATTAAAAAGGTTTCGGTAGATTTGTTTAGGTAGATTTGTTTTGCAGTGAATTTGAAGTCGTTAAATGTGGCTAGAATAATTTCGTTATTTCAGATGTCATTGTCATTTTTTTAAAATCATTTTTCACTACCTACGTCATTTTCGACAATTTCTCATCTACTTTTGTTCTTTACAATCATTACTCTTTTTTAATTTAGATTACGACGGTTTTTAAAATTGTGGACAAAAAAAAAAAGAATTAATAAGAAGGTTAATTATGTTTTTTTTTTTTTTTTTGTTTTTTTTCGTTTGAGGGGTTTTCTTTCTCTTTCTATGGTTACCATAATTGACACGTAACTTTTTGGTGTAAACCCTGTAACATACTCTTTCCGTTCCTATTTATTGTCGTATTTGCTCAAAAATAAATGCTTCGACTTAATATTAAAATGACAATAACATTACTTGAATACAATTAATGCAATACTATTTTTAATCTCTCATTCTTAATGGTAGATGTAGAAAAATACAATAAATAATACTTTGAAAATGTAACTACGACAGATAAAAAATAATTTTTATTTTTAACAACTACGATAGTTAAATAGAACAAATGGAGTAGATGATAGGGGAGAAATAAATACAAATTAATTTTTTCATGTGCTCTCAATATTACTACCTCCGTCTTATATATAAGTCATCATAAACTTTTAGATTTGTCTCACAATATAAGTTTCTACATTACCAATCCACATGTATTACCATTTTCTCTATCTTACCCCCTAATTTATTATCAATCCAACCACTTTTCATTCTTTAACAACTATCACGTTAATGATAGTCAAAAGACATTTTAGACAGTAACCTTTAAATTAATTACATTCAACCACTTTATTAATCTTTGTAAAAAACTTTATGATGATTTATATTATGGGACGAAGGTAATATTAGAGCACACTACAAAGATGGTGTTTTTTTTTCCCTTTCTTTGAGGGGGACAAAGATGATTTTAAAAAAAAAATGATAAAAAAGTTGCTACATTAGTAGTGCAATAATTTTTTTACTTTTTATTTATTTATAGAAAAGTAGTACTTTCTGATAGGAGTCATCATAATTAAAATAAGTTTAAGTCAAATATATAACCTTGAATAATGTATTGTCCTGATGGTGAGCTCTACAATATAATTTGATAAGTGATCGAGCTTCGATTTATATCGAAGACAAATATATAACCTTATACGATTTATCTTGTGTACATTTAAATTTCAATTTACCATTATCAGAAGATTATGATTATTATTGTTAGAGATTTTGGATATAATTTTCTCTGTGTATTTCTCATTACTGTGGCATGAATATATACATGAATTTACAAGAATTGCAGGCTAGTCTATTGGCTACAATCAAGCTGCTACAATCAAGCTACAGAAAATCCTATGCTATCTTTGACCATTATTAAGAGAATATACACTAATTAATTTACATTCTAAAATAGTAGATATATATTATAATGTAATATTTTAATACACCCCCGTAGTCGAAACGGGAGGTTGTCGGACGTTGAGGCTATCCCGAAAGTCTTCAAAAAGTTGCGATGGAAGTCCCTTGGTGAAGATGTCGGCGATTTGATAGCGCGATGGGATATGTAGAACACGTACTTGGCCACGTGCGACTTTTTCTAGACAAAATGTATATCGAGTTCAATGTGCTTAGTGCGTTGATGTTGAATCGGGTTACCGAAAAGATAGACGGAACTAACGTTGTCACAATAGATTATGGTGGCTTTTGTAATAGGACAATGTAGCTCAAAAAGTAAGTTTCGAATCCAACATGATTCGAACGACGTTCGCCACCCCCGGTACTCGGCCTCGGTGCTAGATCGGGATAACGTAGGTTGTCTTTTGGCAGACCAGGAAATCAGATTATCCCCAAGATAAACACAATAACCAGAAGTCGAGCGTCTGGTGTTTGCACATCCACCCCAATCAACATTGGTATAAGAAACGAGTTTGTGCATCGATGATGGATAAATGTGTATACCAAACTCAAGAGTACCCTTAACATATCGAATAATGCGTTTTAATGCGGACATGTGCTGTGTTTTTGGGTCATGCATAAATAGGCACACTTGTTGCATAGCATACGATATATCCGGTCTTGTAAATGTCAAATATTGTAAGGCACCGGCAAGACTTCGATACTCTGTTTGGTTGTGATAGGGATTACCGGAGGAGATACCGAGTTTAGCTTTGAAGTTGACCGGTGTAGGAGATGATTTGCAAGAGGTCATATTGGCGCGCTCAATAATTTCTTCAGCATATTTCTTTTGAGACAGAAAGAGACCCCCGGAATGGCGTGTGACAGAAATGCCCAGAAAATAACTGAGAGAACCCAAATCTTTCATTGCAAATTCAGAGCCAAATTTAGATAGGATGGATTATCTGAGAGCATCAGAGGAAGTAGCAAGAATAATGTCGTCGACGTATAGAAGAATATATGCCATATCCCTGCTGTGACGATAAATAAATAAGGAGTGGTCGGAGATACTATGAGTGAAACCCATGGCAGCTACATAATCGGCAAAACGCTGGTACCATGCACGTGGAGCTTGTTTTAGGCCGTAAAGAGACTTCTTGAGCAAACAGACATAATCGGGGTGGTCAGGATCTCGAAAATCGGGAGGTTGATGCATGTATACGGAGATGATTTGCAAGAGGTCATATTGGCGCGCTCAACAATTTCTTCAAATATTTCTTTTGAGACGAAAAGAGACCCCCGGAATGGCGTGTGACGAAATGAGACCCCCGGAATGGCGTGTGACGAAATGCCCGTAAAAATAGCGAGAGACCAAAATCTTCATTGCAAATTCAGAGCCAAATTTAGATAGGATGGATTGTCGGAGAGCATTAGAGGAAGTAGCAAGAATAATGCCGTCGACGTATAGAAGAATATATGCCATATCATTGCCGTGACGATAAATAAATAAGGAGTGGTCAGAGATACTATGAGTGAAACCCATGGCAGCTACATAATCTGCAAAACGCTGGTACCATGCACATGGAGCTTGTTTTAGGCAGTAAAGAGACTTCTTGAGCAAACAGGCATAATCGGGGTGGTCAGGATTTTGAAAACCGGGAGGTTGATGTATGTATACAGTTTCATCGAGATTGCCATGGAGAAAGGCATTTTTTACATATAATTGATGAAGCCACCAAGATTTAGAGAGAGCAATGCTTAGTACTGTCCTAATTATTGCAGACTACCGGACTGAATGTTTCCCCACAATCAATATTGGGTTGTTGTTCGGCACCATCACCTACAAGATGAGCCTTATGCCTTCGAAGAGCCATCTGATTTCTTTTTGTGCATGAAAATCCACAAACTACGAATAATAATTGCATTAGTAGGACGGGGCACTAATTCCCACGTCTTATTTTCAATAAGAGCATCGTATTCGTCTTTCATGGCCATTTTCCAATTATGATTACGTAATGCATGAAAGTGATTGGTGGGCAAAGGAGAGATAGAAGGTGGAGCCGCGATGTGAAGGTTGAGAATTTTTCAAGGTTTAAAATTCCATGTTGGGCTCGTGTGGTCATTTGGGGAGATTGAGGGGTTGGGCTGGGCCGAGTGTGCGAAAAATACTAGGGCTGGGTTGGTTAGAGGAGGGAGGAAAGGGGATTTGTGTGGGCTGACTTGGAGGGACCCGAAGAGGAGAAGGGTGATTTTGGGTGTGAGTTAATAGGCTGGGCCGGCTACTGAAAGGGGAGGCCCGAAGAGGAGAGGAAGGGCTAGCAGCGGAGTTTGATGTTGGTCATGCTGGACCTCCATGGATGGATCCCGAGGAGAAAAAGTTGGCGGATCATGTAGTTGGTCTGGGGTGGATATTAGGCCAGTATCTAAGAAGGAGTAGGAAGAGAGAGCATGTGTAGTGAATTTGGAATATGAAAAAGTTTGTTCATCGAAGAGAACATGTCGGGCAATAATAATTGTACGATTTGATATATCATAACATTTATAGTCCCGATGATTTGGTGGATATCCTAAGAAAACGCATGACGTTGAACGAGTTTGCAATTTGTTGATGGAGGTGGAAGGGTTAAGGGATAACATAAGCAACCAAAAATCCGTATGTGAGAGTAGGATGAGTCTTTTTGATAGAGGATTTTGGTAGGAGTTTGGAATGCAAGCGTTTTATTAGGGAGTATATTTAGTAGATAAGTAGCCATTTGAAGAGCATGATGCTAAAAGGAGGGGGGTAGAGAGGCATGGGCAAGAAGAGTGCGGATTATTGTTTATGGTACAAATTTTTCTTTCGGCATTGCCATTTTGAGAAGATGTATGAGGGCAAGAAAACCGGAAACTCATCCCATTTATTTGACATAAATTGTGAAAAGAAGCATTGTCATATTCTCATCCATTATCACATTGAAAACGTTTAATTTCCCTTTCAAATTGTGTTTTAATGCGGGCACGAAACGACAAGAAAATAGAGTAAACCTCATATTTATTTGCAATGGGAAAAGTCCATAAACAATTCGTGTAATCGTCAAGAAACAACACATAATAACGATGTCCACCCGAACTCAAAACCGGTGACGACCAAAGGTCACTATGCACAATATCAAAAGGCAAAGTAATGTATGATAAAGTCATAAAAAGGTAATTTATTTTGTTTGCCTAAAGGACAAGAATGACAAAAAAAATTATTTCGAGAGTTATTACAATCAATAAAATGATTGTTGCAAAGAGTGTTTAAGACATGAACTCCTGGATGTCCTAAATGATTGTGCCATATTTGTGATGTTAAAGCAGCAAAAGTAGATGGTGTTGAAGGGCCATTTGATGGTCTGGTGGTGAGTGGATATAAATCTCCCCGTCTAAAAATCCTTCACAGAAAATTTGAAAGGGTCAAATTCAACATAAACCTCATTGTCAATAGTAAATTTTCTAACAGAAATAAGATTTTTAATCAAGTTGGGGGCATGCAAAACATTATTTAAATTTAAGGGAGGGTGAGGATCGGGTAACAAAGCATTTCCACAACCAATAATCGGAATATTGTGACCATTTCCGACAGTAATACTACGATTATTACTCGTATTGAAATAAGAAGTAAGGGTACCTCCGTTACCGGTCATGTGAGATGTTGCTCCGGTGTCCATGTACCATTGGTCCTCCTCCACCACGACTTTTGCCCCGGCCACCGCAACCTCTGCCACGGGAGTTGTTACTTCGGCTAGGATGGGACTGCTGCGGGTTATTGGTCTGTTGGGATTGGCTACGATTATCAAGCGAGCTGTCATGGTGAGAGGCTGTGAGGGCCAAGTTGTTAGAAGAAAGAGCAGCCTTTTCGACCTCGCCGTTTCTTCCAAAACGAGCATGGAGCGGGCTTTGAAGAAGGGAGGGAGGGAGTCTCCATGACGAATTTGTGAGCCGATAGTGGCATAAACGTCAGTGAGGCCGGAGACGAGTTGAAGAACCAACCTTTCATTCGATACGGGAGCGCCGACATTAGATAATTGATCGGCGAGCGATTTGAGATGTTGACAATAAGAAGAAGCATAAGCAAAGTCCTCCATTTGAACCTTCGAGAATTCTTGTTCGAGATAAAGGGCTCTCAAATTTTTATTGTCTGAAAAAATGTCCTTAAGCCGGTTCCATGCTAATTCGGCAGTGGTATCACGTTCAAGAATGGTATGGAGGAGAACGTCAGAAATGGTACCATAAATCCATTGAAGCACAACGGCATCAATGCGTGACCAAAGGTCAGGATTCGTTTCTTTGAGAGAGGGAGTCGTGCCTTTGTCTTTTTTTGTGGGGGGGGGGGGTGATTTGATCAATTGCTTGGTAAGCCCGAGCATGAATTTTGAAGAGCTCCGACCAAGTGATATATTGGCCTTTTTCGATGTCTAGCGTTATTTTGATAAAACTTGTGATATTGGAGACCGTAAGAGCAGGATGAAGGGAAGAGCATTTTGGGTCTGTAGAGTTGCTAGACATTTTGAAGAGGAAAAGTTGATCACAGCAGTAGGAAACGAGAAGAGGGACACAGCTAGGAGGTGATTATCAACCTAGCCCGATACCATGTTAGAGATTTTGGATATAATTTTCTCTGTGTATTTCTCATTAATGTGGCATGAATATATATATATATGAATTTACAAGAATTGCAGGCTAGTCTATTGGCTACAATCAAGCTACAGAAAACCTATGCCATCTTTGACCATAATTAAGAGAATATACACTAATTAATTTACATTCTAAAATAGTAGATATATATTATAATGTAATATTCTAATAATTATGATTAGTATAAAGTCTTTATATCCTAAGCCATTCTCTTTTATATAGGAGTATCAATGTAGGAACTTCATTATTCAATGAAAAAACCAAAAACAAAGCTTTCCAATTAACGTTTCCGCACGTATCTCGAATCATTGTTTTATTATTGAATAATCAATTGATATAGGGTTTCCATCTCTCTCTCTCCTAGAAACCAATTTCTAGAAAAAACCCATCCTTGCCGATAAGGCATTAGCCCGGTGGTATCATTGAGTTTGTTAATCCGGAGGTTTCGGGTTCGAGTCCCAGTGGAAACAAAAATGTGTGTGCGAGTGTTTCTTTCGTATCCATCCATCCAAAAAAAAAAAAAAAAAACCCTCATTGATTTTTAGATTTCTTGTTTTCTTTGCTGTCTTTCCTTTAACACTACTAAAAATTCTACTTTTTGCCGCGGCTGTAAAGTGCCACTAAAGCCTAAATAAGTGACACTATAGGTTTATTGTGACGCCTATTGTTTTTGTGTCACCCGTGACAAGCAATTATGTGGCAAAAAGTTCTTGCCACGCCTTTGGCCAAACCGCGGCAAAAAGTAAAAAATCTATTGCCACAGTACTATACACCGCGGCAAAAAGTAAATCTAATTGTCATGGTGACACAGCGCGGCAAAAAGTTAAAATCTATTGCCATGGTTCCACACCGCGGCAAAAGCAAATAAAATTTAAAAAAAATCAGAAAATTTCCCCACCGCTACCCGACCCGTACCCGACCCCTACCCGACCCCACCCCACCCCCACCTGTTTGCTAAGCTAAACTAGTTCACCTCACCTGTTCGTTAAACAGGCTACATTTTGATACATACACAACTAGTATGGCAGAGTATTACTTAAAGAAAACAACAGAAACTCACATTAAAAAAAAGAGAGATTTACTTATAGAGCAATATACAATACACTAGTTCCAATATAGCAAATCTTTCAAAAGTCAGACTACATTTATATACAAAACTCTTGTGTACAGGGTTGGGGGACATACATCGAACTCATACATCGTAAAGGGTTGGGTGTCAATTTTGTCATTCGGTTCAAGTCGCATCTTCAATGGAGGGAAGTGAGAGAAAAAATTAGAAGAAACAACAGGAAAAAAGCGGAAAATTTAGCTAAGCTAAGTGACTTTACATAATGAAATGACAAAATGACACTTTTTTAAGATGATCCTAACCGCGTTACTAAATCCATGAGCTCATCAGCACCACAGCCTATGAGATACTCAGATCCAAGACCAGAATCCTCAGCAAGGGCTGCCCTTAACTGACAGGCTTTCGGGATCCCCGTATACACATGGAAATTTCAGTGTACTCAATGCCTCAAAAACTTAGAGCAAAATAACATCTCGTGACCATGAAAACTGAAAATAAGACAGTACTATTAAAATTCCGAGAGAAAGACTATCAGGACACACTTTCCTTTAACTCAGCTGAACAACAAAATTCTTGCCTTTACAGGGGGACCATACAGGTTTCCTCAAAAACCTCTCAAGAATTATATAATTTTTGCACTTCTATGCTAAATGTATCACAATTTGTGTGTACTTTTTTAGTTTGTTCAAACATTGTAGAATGTAGAAAGTAAAGTAGTCTAGAGTGGCAAAGCAAAATAACATACTAATTACCCAGCTGAAGTAGGAGAGATCATGGTCCCTTCAGTAATGAGGAAGACACCATCAGTTGCTCTTTGGGCATAATACTCCCCCATTGTTGGATGAGGCGCCATTACCACTCTGCCAACAAATTGATTGCCTAACCCAGAAAAAAAAATCAGCTCAAGTTCATGGGAATCTTGTATGATAGTTAGAAACACAAAATCAGAACCTGTTTTGGTCATTCTACTAGCCATTTAGTTCAAATTTCTGGCATCAAATCAAACTCCAAGCTTCTACACATATCCTATAATATTTTAGATGACCAAGTGGGCAATGATCACCTCATACAAGCTTGATACAAGCTGCAAGTACAAGTTGAAAAGTAATTTGAGTTGCAGATTTGCAACAGCTTTATTATGTCCTTTCCAACATGCATAAATTTGAGAATCAAAATTGAAACTATAGAAGCAGAAGAAGGCCGAGTGCTGAAGAGTGAGAGAATTGAATTGACATAAGCATTAATCCATTTTAAGCTCCAATGAAGCATGAACTTAGTTAGAAACCATAAAAGAGAAAAACTCAATCTATGTTTTGTAAAGTGGAACCTTTATGTCTTGTATACGTGTGACCATGTGAACTAAAACTGCAATATATATGTGAAAACCTCAAAAATGACCGATATTAATGTACGGAGGTAGTTTGTAAGGATCATGTGTACACTTACCGATATTAATTCTGCTCATCACTCTAATTCTGCTCTAAGATATCTTGTTGTCATCCCTCCTCCATCATGAACATCACACTTTTTTTGCACAACCTAAGCAGCATCTGAAAAGCAATCAATCATTGTCTGAATTTGAAGATGCTCCCGCGCAGTGGATTGAAGCCTTGCAATGTCTGTGAATGCCATATAACACACTAGAAAATAACAGTTAAGAAAGCAAGAAATGAACCTTCATTGTAAGATTGGTGAAGCTTATCAGGAACCTAAACCATATTCAAAACAGTCAGTCAGCTTGTTCAAGACAGGCCAAAAACAGGGTGTAAAGAACAAGTGCCAAGTTACCTCTGTTTTGCCTAAAATACTTTCTCAGACTAATATCACTTAAGGGCACAGGATTTCACAACAATCGGATGCCAAGCTGATATCACAAAATGGACATAAAAAGGCAGTGAAAGTGCAGGCAATCAAGAACATAGTAATGCAGATGAACACACTGCAATCTAACCCCAAAAATGGCAGCATATCAAGTAACAAATTCCGAATATAGTCATTCTATCACTACAAACTTGTAGACACTGATTAATAAGCGGGACGAATATCAATAAATTGATCTATAAATGTGCAATGACACATGCTTTGACACAATGATTTTCGTATTCATCATCAAACAAGAAGTGATAGTTAAAGTACCTCAATCCATGCAGCTAGTTTTGGCATGTTCTCAGTAACATCATTCTTCTTCACCTCAGGTGGGAATGGATTAGAAAAGGTGATCTATATGTTCTAAACGACACCCCTGAACTGCAATTCTCAAAAGGGTTCAAGTTTGGTTCAAGTGAGCCATGGCGTCAAAGGTTGGAACATTCTCAGATGGCTACTGTCCAATATTTGAAAGCCAATGGTTTCATAGATGTTTTAGGGAAAATCAAGACATATCACATTTGTGAGACCAGTTAGTTAGGGAAACATAGTAGACTTCCTTTTTATGAATATGAACATGTTAGTTCTAGTTCTTTTGAAATAATTCACTGTGATCTTTGGAGGGCAAGCCCTTGTTATATCCATTAGATGCTTCTCTTTTTATGCATGTTTTGTTGATGATTACACAAAGTTCACATGGTTTGTGCCTCTAATTCATAAATCAGATTTCTATGAGACCTACCCTAACTTTGAAACGATATGTGAAAATTATACAATTTGACAAAACCATTAAAAAATTTCATTCAGATTGTTAACAAAAACTGTTAACAATAAACTTCTAGATAAATAGGATCTTACATCAGCTATCTTGTCCTCACACACTCCAACAAACTGGTACTCTTGAAAGGAGACAGATGACCATCAAAGAGATTGGCATGACCATGCTCTTCCCTAACAACCTACCTATGTTTTGTGGATTGAGGCATTTCCCACTGCATTTTCCCTAACACCTGAACCACCATATAATCTTATTAAGAATCAAGTGCCATATCCTACCCTCTTACCTCTGATCCTTTACCACCATCCAATCCTTCGGATCACCATAAGCTAATCCTACTCACTTGGTCCACGGCCCTACCAGTGATCCTAACTTTTCACCCACTCCCTCTAACCTCTTAGAACTAGCTCCTAGTTCATCACTTTCCCTACCTCTTACACCAACCATCACCCCTACAACAGAATATCCGCCCAATGTCCCACAAATAACCCATCATATGCTCACTAGGGCCAAACATAGAATACTCAAACCCAATCCCAAGTATGCTCTTACAGTCTCCACCTTCCATGACATCCCTAAAGAGCGTAGAACTATGTTTGAAGCACTAAAAACCCTGACCGGAAAGAATCCATGGTACAAGAACTTCAAGCCTGCAAAGTCAACAACACTTGAGAACACTGCCCCTGGATTGAAGTTCACTGCTGCTACAACCCTTACCATGTCTGCCTACTCAGATGCATACTAGGCTGGGTGTCCAATCACCAAGAGGTCCACATCTGGCAACTGTACCTTATTGGGCACCAATCTCATCTCCTAGTGTGCCAAGAAACAACCTACCATCTCCAGGTCCATCATTGAAGTAGAGTATAGAGCTCTACCCCATACATCAATTGAATTAACATGGCTAAAGTATCTTAGTATTGATTTGCACCTCAATCAACCTGTTCACCTATATTCTACTGTGATAATCTCAGAGCCTTATATCTGACAATGAATCCAATTTCATGCTGCTCCTAACATATTGAACTAGACTACCATTTTGTACGAGAACGAGTAGCTCAAGGTAAACTTGTCACCAAGCATGTTCTAACTCAGTATTAAGTGCCAGATCTATTCACTAAACCGGTTACCAGATACTCCCTTTGCTTGTTTCTCAACAAACTATGCCTTCACCCCAGACATAGTTTGATGAAGGGTATTAACAACGACAGTCAAAATTCAGACAGCGGCAACTCAAATTCAAACAACACAAATCAAATTCAAAGTCAAACAGATCAAGCCGATGAGTGATAAGGTGTTTTATGGAGTGATAAGGCTGCAAATTCAGAATCAAATCAAGAGCTGGTTCGTGTGAAGTGATAAGCATTATCTTGGGTTACGAATTCAAGTCACAGTGGTGTCTATCTCAATTCAATTTGAATAAAGTTTGTATCTTGGTCTTATATGGCTAGCTTAAAATTAGGTCTTTATCCGATTATGGTGTCTAAATAAATCACTACTGCAGCTCTGATTGAATGAGAAAGATTGATTACCTTTTTTTGCTTCCATTGTTCTTCGTTTTTCCGCTATTCTCTGATTTCTTTCCGTTTGTTCCATAGCAAAATGACCACAACACACTTTTACACCATTGATCTTTATGTAGTTCATAAGCATGAATAGGCCGCACATCATAATCAATGATACAAAAATGTGTTGTGCATATTGTTGTTACTATTTTGTTGTGCCATTATCACTTCTCTAAAACATTATCAGTACTTTGAATTCATCATTATCTCCTCTTGCTCTAGGTTAATCACACAAAGGCATAATGCATTTATCTATACAATCCATTCGTGTATATATGGACCTACTGATGCCACGACCACAACTATTGTGCCACAACGAATGACGCAACACATGTTACATCCTTGATTATATATGGTGGACAATGGTAATAAAGAGTGTTGTGGCACAACGGTTGTGGCATCACCATTGAAAGTGTATTGTGGCATTAGCATTTCCCGATTAGACCGCTATGATTATAGTGGACACTTAAACCTTTGGACCCCCATAAAGTACCACACATGTAGACATGAGATAATTTGATTTTGCTTGGTTTTCCTTGGATGAACTTCAGGGGATGCACAGATTGGTATAAATGTCACAACTCTTGATCCATCTAAAGTAAGCAGTGAAGTGTGGTATGGAAAGGAAAGTGGAAATTATACCATGAGAAAAACAGGCTTCTCTCTCGTGTATAGTCAGCTTTATCCATTTGAAGGACTTTGGAATTACACCTCTGGTATTATCCATCATGTGAGAATCCATGGTAAATTTTACCCCCCTTTCTCTCTCTCTCTCTCTCTCTCTCTATATATATATATATATATATATATATATATATATATATATATATATATCCCATTACGCAAAATGATAATAATGATAATAATAATTTTCTAATAAATATGTAGGTCTTGAACCTGAAACAAAATACTACTACAAATGTGGAGATAGTTCATTGTCAGCTATGAGCAATGAGCTAACATTCGAGACCTTACCAATGCCAAGTCCCACAAAGTACCCTAGTCGTATAGGGATAATTGGAGATTTAGGGCTCACAAGTAACTCGAGTAACACACTAGATCATCTAATGCACAATGACCCTTCCATGATATTGGTTGTTGGAGACCTAAGCTATGCAAATCAGTACCTTACCACAGGGGCGAAGGCGTTTCTTGCTATTCTTGTGCCTTTCCAGATGCTCCTATAAGGGAGACGTTTCAACCACGGTGGGACGGATGGGGAAGGTGACATATCGTATCTTTCATTTAAGCAAAAAACATCCTCTTTTTTGCTGGGAAAATGGTGGTGTTGTGATTTGCCTAGTGCACTATTTCAAAAGTAAAAACACTTTTTTACGTGTGTTTTAGAATCAACAAAGACAAAACACACACACACACACACACACACATATATATATAAACTTAATTATTCAGGTTTATTCAGGTTTATGGAGCCCCTGAGCTCAAGAGTTCCAATGATGGTAATAGAAGGGAACCATGAGATTGAGGCTCAAGCAGATAACGTGACATTCAAGTCATATCTTACAAGATTTTCTGTTCCTGCAAATGAATCTGGCTCCCACACTAATTTTTACTATTCTTTCGACGCTGGAGGAATACATTTTATCATGTTAGGTTCATACGTCGACTACAATAGAACAGGTTATAATTACTACTACTGATGACCACTATATATCCTTAATTATCTTGTTTTAATTCAATCACTTTTGATCAATCTAGCTTGTTCTAATTTAATTTTGAAGGTGCTCAGTATGAATGGCTTGAGAAAGATCTGAGTCGGATAAATCGCAGCATTACCCCTTGGATTATCGCGGCATGGCATTCTCCTTGGTATAATAGCTACTCATCACACTACCAAGAATTCGAATGCATGAGGCTTGAAATGGAAGAGCTTCTCTATCAACACGGTGTTGATATCGTGTTTTCTGGTCATGTAATTAATTAATTAATTAATTATTCCACTTTGTTTTCTTGTTTGTTATTTTCTTCGATAATATATATGCCATACGGTAAAACAGTTAATTTGCAAGAATATCGTTTTTTAGGTGCATGCATACGAGCGGATGAATCGAGTGTATAACTATACATTGGATCCGTGTGGACCTGTCTATATTACAGTAGGTGATGGAGGTAACATCGAGAAAGTTGACGTTAATCACGCAGATGATCCTGGAATGTGTCCTTCAGCTTCAGATAATATTCCAGAATTCGGTGGTTTATGTCATTTTAATTTCTCAACTGGACCTGCAAAAGGCAATTTTTGCTGGGATAGACAGCCTGATTGGAGTGCATATAGAGAGAGTAGTTTTGGCCATGGAATCCTTGAGGTAATTAAATCATGCCATTTTCATGTTTAAAATCATTCATTAATATTATTATTTAGAACATCTGTAATTATTTAGATAACACATACAATTTCATTTCACAATTAAAATAGTTAAACACATATAATATAAATCACTGTCTCAGGTTGAGAATTCTACGCATGCGTTGTGGACGTGGCACAGGAATCATGGAATTTATGGTGACAATAACCCTGGTGATCAAATATACATAGTAAAGCCAAAAACATGCTCTAATACTCAGGTAAATATGTTTGCTCGATTTCTCGATCTCTCAAGTCTCTGCAATTATAACTGTCATTTGTATAACAACATTGTTTTTTAGATAATAAATTATTTATCCAAAACGACGGTTATTCTGCATAACTGTCATTTGTATAACAACATCGTTTTAGATAATAATTGTCATATATTCTTTATCCATAACGACGGCGATTCTCACCAAACAAGGAACCATATATATACACATTTATACCCGTTTTTTGCTTCACATTTGCACTTTCCGTTGTCCTGCAGAATACAGAAAGAAAGAGCTCACTGCCAACAAAAGCTGATACCGACTCATGAGCTTCTACTTTTAGTTGTTCGTTAATAATATACTCCCTCCGTGTTACAAAATGAAAGTTACAGAACAGAAGTAAAGAAGAAGAAGAGAACGGAAATTTGCAGAATTCTTATTCATAAAAGTTGAGTTACAATGTGTTGTGCACCAGCTTTATATATGTAGCATGATGACTGTTTACAGAAATGCAGCTAACAACTAACTTCCTAACTTACAACGGTTATTAACCAAACTAACTAACATCATCCACTTGACATCAACGCCACAACTACCCTATATCACCAACATCCCCCCTCAAGCTGAAATGTAGAAAATTGAGAGCTTGACATCAACACCACAACTACCCTATATGACCAGTAGAGATGGTGATACTTGTTCTTGATAGGATAGGATTGCAGCAATCTGTTTAGAGTAGTATGATCCACTGGTTTTGTAAGGAGATCTGCCAAGTTGTCAAATGAACTTACTGGTAAAGGTTTCAGGACTCCTTGTTGGTATTTTTCTCTCACATAGTGGCAATCAATCTCTATGTGCTTTATTCTCTCATGGAAAACTAGATTTTCCACAATGTATAAGGCACTTTTGTTATCACAAAATAGAGGAACAGACCGAGTATGAGAAATCTGGAAATCTCTTTGAGAAGATACAATATCCATTGAATTTAAGTTGCTGTAATGGCCATAGCCCTGTATTTAGATTCAGATGAGCTTCTACTGACCGTGTCTTGCTTTTTTGCTTTTTCAAGATATCAGGGATCCTACTAAAAATATGTTAAAACCTGTGACATATCTTCTAGTGACTGAACATCTGCCCTAATCAGAGTCTGTGAAGGCCTTGACTTTTGTTTACTTGAAGAAGGAAAGAACAGACCTTGGCCTGGTGCTGCTTTAAGAAATTTAAGGACTTTATGGGCTGCATCCAAGCGAATCTCAGTGGGTTTGTCTAGGAATTGGCTTAGTTGTTGTACTGCATAACCAATATCAGGCCTAGTGTTCCCTAGGTACAAGAGCTTGCCCACCAAACTTCTATAATAGGTGTTATCAGAAATTAGGGGTGAATCTTCTTTGTCTAACTTAATTGATGGGCTCATAGTAGTTTTTGAAGGTTTAGCTCCCAAATAGCCAAAATGTTGCAACAAACCCAAGTAGTATTTCCTCTGATTAATAACAATATCTTGCTGAGATCTAGCTACTTCAAGGCCTAGAAAATACTTCAAGGACCCTAAATCCTTGATTGTAAAAGCAATATGTAACAAATCCTTAAGGTATTGGACAAGCTGTAAGGATGGACTTCCTACAATAATGTCATCAACATAGACTAACAAAGCAATGAAAGTGGATCCTTGGCCTTTGGTGAATAGACTATGATCATTATGAGACTAAGAATAACAATTTTGTACTAGGCACTGTGTAAGTTTGGCATTCCATTGCCTACTTGCATGTTTTAAGCCGTATAATGACTTATTCAGCTTTGCACACTATGTTGGAATCTGATGTCTGTAACCCCAAAGATGGTTTCATATAAACTTCCTCATTTAGATCACCGTGAAAGAAGGCATTATTTACATCCAACTGATGTAAATGCCATTTCTGTAAAGCTGCAAAACTCAAAACAATCTGATTGTGGTCATTTTTGCAACAGGAGAAAAAGTGTCCAAATAGTCAATCCCCTCAGTTTGAGTAAAACCTTTTGCTACAAGCCTAGTCTTGTACCTTTCTATGCTTCCATCAGATTTCCTTTTGACTTTATATGCCCATTTACATCCTATGGGTACTTTTCCAGGTGGCAGGGGTACTAAAGACCAAGTGTTATTCTTATGAAATGCATTTGGTTCCAACTGCATTGACTTTACCCAATCTTCACTCTTGACTGCATGATGATAGGTTGTTGATTCTTGATCAGATGAAATGTTGCAAATGAGAGACTCATAAGAGTCTGAAATGTGATCATGAGAAACAACACCTAGAATATCATGAGGAGTTGTCCCTCTGGCAGCTAGGTTAACTTGATAATCTTGCAGATATCTTGGCAATTATCTTACGCTTGGTGGTCTCCTAGATTGATCAGAAGATGATTGAGGACCCTCAACATGATTTGTGGAAGTCTCGGTGTGATCAGTGGAAGTACTAGTGGTGGGATCCCCAGAATTATACTGCACATTTTGAAGATTAGTCATAGGAGCAACAATTGCATCACTAATAGAAGGTGTGATAAAGATAAGCTTATCCTCATGAAAGATGACATCCCTAGAAATAAAAATTTCTTGAGAATGTACATCTAGTAGCAGACATCCCTTTGTATGAGCAGGTAGCCCTAGAAACACAGATTCCTGCTTCTAGAGTCAAACTTTCATCTTCCTTGACTATTAGTAGTAGCAAATGTTAAGCAACCAAAAACTTTAAGTGACTCATACTTAGGAGACTTGTTATACAACACATAATATAGGCATTCATTATTGAGGAGAGGTGTAGGAGTGCAATTAATAAGCAGGGTAGCATGTTGTAAATAGAATCCCCATAGGGAATAGGCAAATATGAATGAAATCTTAGTGCCCTAGCAGTATTCAACAAGTGTTGGTGTTTCATCTCCACTATACCATTTTGTTGTGGAGAGTTAACTCAACTAGTTTCATGGATTATGCATTTTTCAGCAAAATAAAACTGCATATCAAACTCAGAACCATTGTCAGTCCTAATAACTTTCACAGGAGTACCAAACTGTGTGTGCACTCTGTTACAAAAAGTTTGTAGAATAGCTCTAATTTCAGATTTAGCACACATTAAGAAAACACATAAGAATCTACTATAGTCATCCACAATAGACAAAAAATAACATTCACCGTTGAGAGTGGATACCCTATTGGGCTAAAACATCAAATATTTGTTTAGAAAAAGTAATGCTATGGGGAAAGGGTAATCTTTTCTGTTTTGCTAGTGGACATATCAAGCATTCATTATCCAAAGGAAATTGTACATGAGGAATAGCATGTTTCAATGCTTTAAGCCTAGGATTAGACAAGTGCCCTAGTCTATACTAACAAAGCAGAGATTGTGAAACATCATTGCAGGTAGGTTCAGTATGAGCTTCAACATGTAAGATGTAAAGTCCATTATTGATTCTAGCTGAACCAATCTTCTTTTGTGCACTTGTATCATGTATAAAACACCAATCCTCATGAAAAGAGAGATGAATATCAGTACCAATAGTCAGTCTCCTCACTGATAACCGATTATAAGAAAAAGTGGGAATGCAAAGAAAATTATCTAAAATGAGATTCTCATTAATTCTGACTTTCCCTACATGTGAAACATGAATGATAGCACCAGTAGGTAATGTGACAGTGAAATTGTGTGCAGGGACAACATTAGTCATCAAATTCAAAGAATAAGTGATGTGGTCTGTGGCACATGAATCCACAATCCACTTGTATGAGTTACCTCCTTGATGTGCAGAATCACTGGAAACATTGTAGAAAGAGCAAAGGCTTGTGGCTGTACATGATGAGCATTAGAATTTCCAGATTCTTGGTTTGCCTTCAACAAACTCAAGATTTGTTGATATTGCTCCTGAATAGCACTAACTTGAGGATTATATTGTGTATCTGCAGACTCACTCTGAACCCAAGAATCTAGAATCAGAGTTCACACAATTGGCCATCATACCACCTCTGCCTCTACCTTTAAAACCTGGTGGATAACCCCACTTCTTGTAGCACTCTATCAATGGTATGTCCTTCTCTACCACAATGTGTGAATTGAATTTTCCTGTTTTATGACCCAACAACATTGAATTGTCTAACAGTAGACCCCCTACCTCTACCAAAGGCAGGCTAGGACTGAGTGACTAAAGCCAAAGAACCAACCAGTATCGTGGGGTACACCAGAGGTGTTAGCGGCAGAAACAGACAAAGCAATACTGCCATTTTTAGAACTAGAATAGGCTAAGTCCTAATATCAGGAATAGGAATAGACATAAGAATCTGAGACTTCATAGTGCTATAGGAATCATTAAGGCCCTTCAAGAAACTAATTACTATGTCTGTATCATAATACTCTCTGTAGACAGCTCTAGCATCGCAAGTACAATGAGGGGCAGGCCTGATAATGGTGTATTGATCCCAAAGACTCTTTAATCTGGTAAAATAACTAGTTACACTAAGGTAACCTTATTTAGTAGTGTAGATGTCCTCAATCAAATTGGATAATCGATAAGCATTATCGGTACTAAACCTATGAGTCATATCAAGCCATACCTCTCTGGCTGTAGGCAACCACATTATACTCTGAACAATCTCAAGATCGACTGAATTGATGATCCAAATATGAACAAGATCATTGCACCGAGTCCAGGCCTCGTAATTTCTGTCATTCTCTGGAGGTTTGGGCAAACTTCCATCAATGAAACGCATCTTGTAGAGATTACCATACTAATTGCTCGTTTCCAGCAAAGAAAATTCTCTGCACCTCTAAGTACAGGTTGAACAAGGACAGTTGAAGGATTCTTTCCTGGATGAAGGAAATAGGGATTAACAGTCCCTGCTGTAGCTGTTGCATCTCCTCCTTGATTTTCCATTAAAAACAAGAAAGTAAAACTAGCAAGAATCCGAGAAAGATTCAACAGGGACAAAACGTCGAACACCTGACGTCCAATAAAGAAAAACGAATAAAACAAGAAGAAAGCGCGGAAGACGTTGCTCTGATACCATGTTACAAAATGATAGTTACAGAACATAAGTAAAGAAAAAGAAGAGAACGGAAATTTGCAGAATTCTTATTCATAAAAGTTGAGTTACAATGTGTTGTGCACCAGCTTTATATATGTAGCATGATGACTGTTTATAGAAGTGCAACTAACAACTAACTTCCTAACTTACAACGGTTATTAACCAAACTAACTAACTAACATCATCCATTTGACATCAACACCACAACTACCTATATCACCAACAAAAACACGCATATTAATGACGTGAGTTAATGTTTTAATTTGAATTCCAAAATGACTAAAACAAACCTTAGTTTATAATTTATGCAATTTTGTATTTATTCTCTCACCCCTTAATAAAAAGGGTAAATGTATAAAAAACACAATAATTACTTTGAAATGTTTTTTTTTTTTTTTTTTTAAAAAACACAAAAGGGGGATAATTACCGCTTGCCAGGGGTGGAAATGTAATTGTCTCGGTTCTTTTGGAACAAATTTTTTTGTCAAATGCCAGAGTTATTTCAGAGCTGAGGGAGTATCTATTATGTGGTTGAATACGTGAGATTTATTGTGCGTGAGACTTGACAATAATATTTATAAATCGGTTTAAACAATATTTTAATCGGACTTTCACACATTGGAGTGTTGCATATTTGCTCCGTAACTGTTTTTGTTGCTGGCAGATTCCAAGAAAATTAATAAATAAATAAAAATTTAGGAGACAATTTAAATCTAACACGATATAAATTTATCGTAATCTGTCTATAACGATTAGTCCTATAAATCGATTCTTTTTCCTAAACTTCCGCTCGACACAGTCCATTAAGCATGTAGAAATCTTGATCTTCCGATCCGGTCTCCTCATGCAAGGTAATGATCCTTTATACAGTAGATATATGAATGTCTTTTGATTTAGCCTTAAAAGATACAATTATCAGTTGAATTTGCTTAGTCTCTTTGAGAGAAACCATTTATCTCATTGGTGATGAGTGGCCACTCGAAGAAGCAATTAGGAGAGATTGGGGTATGTATTAAAACAACCCTTTAATATGCTTAGAATTAGGGCATTTTTAAAAAAGGGTTTTATCAGCACCCTTATTTTTAGTACTGATACCTATTATTTAATTATTTTATTTTTACTTTTAGACACCCTATTTTTACTTCATACACCACATAAAATTAAGAAAATATAACACACATACACTTTGATCCCTACAATTTATAAAATATTAAAACACACCCCCTAAATCACTACAACTCTAAATCATCCCCTTTACTAATAAAATTCTTCCCTCACCCTTAATTCAAAAAACCACATTACAATTCAAAACCACCCTTCATTCATTACAAAAAAAAAAAAAAAAAAAAAAAAAAAAAAGGTGCCAGTGTGCAAGTGTTCTTGGCAATCAATGGGAGAATTGTTTTTGGCAGCCATCGGACGAACGGTGATTGGAAGAACGGCGCTCTTATACCAGTAAAAGAAGAAGAAGAGATACCATCACCGGAAGGGGGAGGAACGTCAGTTGTTGTTTCATTACAACACGATAAATCATTGTAAAACTTATCTAAGGTACGTCGGATATTGTTTTTCATTATATTGGGTAATCGTTCTTGGTTGATATGGGGTTGAAATCGGGTAACATTGGTGGTTTATTTTTGAATTTTTCGATTATCCGGTGGTTTTCCGGCTGGGTTTGTGAAGAAGATGATTTGGGGTCTGGAACGTCAGTCGTGGTGACGTTGTTGTTCCACAACGAACGTCCCTACGACTGACGTCTACGTCACATTTATTAATTAGGGGTTATTATTTCCACGTCAATGTTGTTGACGTTTCTTTTTAAACAGGAACGCCATTGTGGATGACGTCTACCAAACGTAAACACTACCAACGTTTATAGTGAGCCAGGAACGTCAATGTGCTTGACGTTGTTGTAGTGCTTTGGATGTTTCTATCACGGATGTTGTTGTGTCCATTGTAATGCCACTGGTGTTAACGTTTCTTTACATTACAACTATGATTTACTGTATTTCCAGAAATTGTAACTTTGGAACTATGATAAATGTGAACATTAATTCTGTGAGCTCAAGACATATGCTAAGTAGACTACGCCTTAAGTGTGCTAGTTAATTAGTAAGTTTGATATGTGGTTCATTCTCATATGTCTTGCTTTGATAAGTCCCTTAATATGATAATATGCTTATTAGTTGAACTGAGATTGGTCTATATTGACCTTATTTGGTCAGTTTGACATGTGTTTCATTTTCAATCATATTACGCTTAGTATAAGTTTATCTAGCCTTGAATATGAGATTGTTAGTAGTCTGCTTTGTTGTCCTTGATATGGCACCTTATATTAGGTATATGGCATGCATATGAACTTTGTTTATTTATTTTGACCGTCATTGTAAGTTGATTACTCTCATCTGAATGTCAATTCATTTCTTGTCTCATGTGTAGGAAATTATGACTAAGACGCGGTCTGGTAAGATTGTACGATTTGTAGATAGTGATGACGGTACCGCAGTGGATAAGGTGGTGCAGAAGCACCGCCCGAAGCTCTTGTTCAACCTAGTAATGTTTTTAAACATATAAAGGTGCCATATACATGAACTCGGAATTGAAACGGCAAAAGAATGTGCCAATCGAGGTTGAATTAGGAGAGACAGCCGAGGCAGTTGAGATAGTTACAGATTCTAGTACTGGGGCCACCATTGAGTTAGTTGAGACATAGTTGGGAGTGTAGGATCCTTCAGTGACAGTTGAGACAGTTGCATTCTAGTGCCGGGGCCACCACTAAGTTAGTTGAGACACAGTTGGGAGTGCAAGCTCCTTCAACGACAATTAAGACGGTTGCAGATTTTAGTGTTGGGGCCACCACTGAATCAGTTGAGACTCATGGACCTTTAGTGACAGTTAAGACCGTTGGAGATTTGAGTCCCGAGGCTACGACGGAGGCAGTTGAGATAGTTGGAGATTTGAATGTCGGGGTTACGATAGAGGCAGAGTCAGTTGTTAGTGCGGGGCCATCAACAAAGGCTGCAAAACATGCAACCAGTATTGCCCGGGACACCACATCCGGGGCCACTACAGGACATGCATCCGGAGTAACAAGTTCTTTGCTTTTGGAAATACCACAGGTACTGCGTTCATTAAAGCTTCTTCCCTACATGTCACGATATAACATATTCGGTCGCTAATTGTTTGGCGAAGCATATTCAAATCCAACCGAAAATGACATGTCCGTAGACCGCCAAAAATTGTGTATCTTGTACTTGTTTGTCTTCCCATAAACTCCAAACATAGTATTGCAAATCCAACCGAAAATGACATGTCCGTAGTCGTAACGCCAAAAAATTATGTTCGAGCTCGCAAAACATGGGAGCATCTTGTACTTGTTTGTCTTGTAGGAATTCGGCTACAATCCATAAACATGATTATAAGGAAAGCACGCTAATGCAAACATAATCGAACGAACGCTCGAGCTTTCGGTAAAGGCCCAAAATACATCCTTTACTACGTTTCGTTCATCATGCCTACAATGAACGAAGCATTTGGTTTTATCCTCTAATTTGTAAACCTATTGCATCACTGTCCGACGACCCTCTTGTGCGTTCTTCCTTATCTTAGCACGAATGTTATAGATTGCTTTTTGTGACGTAAAGTTTTTCCCATCTTTATTTCTCAACATCCGTAGTATATTTCTAGGCAAAATGCCATTTCGAGTCATTGTTGCAACGGCCATCAACTTGTTCTTTCTCAATCCGTCCAAGGTATGCATGGCCCTCATCATACTTGAATTTTGTGACTATGCACACCATTCAAGACTTTTATGGTCCACACCTCCTTAAATGTATCCTTCATGGTTTTCAATAGAAACGGACATCCGCATTTCTTTGTGGACGAGTCCCTTGGCTTATTCTTTCCGTAGTGCCAACTTTTTTCTCGTACTTTCCTCCTTTGCAATGATCCCTTGGATTTCCACCCCTCTCACATTGGAATTTAATGAACAGTGTCCGTTTCCGGTCATGTCAGATCTCATTTTCACCATGACGACACCATTCGATCTTGCCAATTCCTTGAGGTGTTTGGTGACGCTTCATGCGTACTAAATGACTGTTACCAAAATATAAATGCAATAATACAAAATCAAGTTTAAAATGCTCAAACATTGAAATTGTATAAGTTAAGTACATACTTGATCATTTGTAAAAACTGAAGTCATATCGATTGATAACTCTTCAGGTGTCTCATCCCTCAAGGCAAGCATGGCATCTCGAAGATTCTTAAGATATTATTGATCCTCATCAATCATTTCATTAGCCAAATTCTACAAAAAAAACATACATTTCTATTAGCTACAGTTAGAGTCAATTGGGCGAAGTATAACATAATAAAATTTCACTTAATGGTTTCTTGCCTTCAAATACTCATCCTCGTCTTCTACTGCCCAAAATCATTGCTCTTGTCATTATTTGTTTCATCACATTCTTTCTATGAGTGAAATATTAAAAAAGAAACAAGTAAATTGTAGTTCAATACACATGAATGGCAAAATGTTGAAAAATACAAGGAACGTCGCTTCGGGTGGCATTCGTATTGCTAGAGTAATGCCACCACCACCACTGACGTTTTGAGGACACTAGGCAACATGTACTAACCCAACCAAACGTCAGCCATTCCAGCGTTAGTTGCACCAAAGCAACGTCGGCCATGCCATCGTTTTGTGAACGTCACCCACACCGACGTTGTTTGTTTTTCTGAACGTTAGCCTCACCAACGTTCAGACAACACAAGCAAGTTATGAATAACTATGTAAACGTCAGTGTAGGCGACGTTCATATGGCAAGACGGGCGTCGGTGAGGCTAACGTTCCCTGCGTCTGACATGGACGCTCGAGAACGTAACAGAACGCTGTCAAATGCCCTATGACGGTCGGAAATAGCAAAAGAACAGAAATTTCTTCCACCAATCAATGTCTACAAAGATAATATGCATGTAGGAGATTTACTTAACTCACACATTGAACATCAAAATAAGATTTTTAAACTATGAAATTACCAAATTTGATGGTTCCATCTTCTTCTCTACTTGGATAGAAAATGGTATGTCTTCAAGTGAGATTTTTACATCTTCTTTATTGTAATGTGTGTGTTGATTGATTGGAGTTGATTCAAGATCATGATCTTTAAAAGTTGTATTTGATGAAGATGAAGGTTCAATGGTTTTTGTTAATGAGAAGGTGATGAAGTGAGGAAGAAGTTGAAGTGGTGGTGGAAGAAGATGAGGTGGTGTTGGAAGAAGTTGGGTTATTTTATGGTGTTTAAGAATTGTATGTGTATTAGAAATAAGTTTGTAGATGAAATGGTTTAATGTTTTTTTAGTTTTGATTAGATTAGTGGATTAGATTAATAGAAATATAATATTGCTTGATTAATTTTTTAGAGGACTAGTCTACATTTTATAAAAGTTGTGGTGTAAGAAGCAGTTTTCTTATTATTTTTGTGGTATGTGAAGTAAAAAAATAATACAAATATTCATGTGGTGTCGAAAATAAATTTTCGTGGTACCGAAATAATGTGGTGCCAGTAGTAAAACTGAGGTGCCGATAGAACCTCTTAAAATATACTGGATCCTTTAATTGTCCTTACATCCAAGCCCATTAGCCTTGTTAAATTAGTTAAATAATCGGTCCATTAGGAAATCGTTTCCTTTTTATATTTTATGCCACTTAATGTCGATCAAAACGAAAAAACCTATAATCTCACTTTAACTATTGTTCATGTCTCTAAAAAAGCTATTGTTTATCTCATAAATAATCCATTACAAGTGCGCGCTCACAAACATATGATTTTCCACATTTTGTTTATCACATAAATAACTTTTAGGCTTAATGAATCTGACAGAAAAAACATATTATAAGAATTATCAAGAAGCGGTTTGAACTATGTGAAGTCAAATCGAGTGGCCAACCGAACTCTTTGTTAGTTCAATGCCTTAAACCCAATAATGTTAGATCGAATCCGACCGGATCGGATTATTTCTACTACGTTTTTATAGGGAGTGCACACCAGGCTCTTCTATCTAGTTTTGAAGCCAATACACATACCATGACAGTCAAGCCTGCCCAATACAATATCAACCCTTTTGACAAGAAGTGAGTTGCTAAGATAGGATAGAGAACGAAGAACCGAAAGAATATCTCTTGCCTGTGAAACCAAGATCAGAACTAAACTAGTTTATTCTATTTTGCCTTTCGGCCGGCTTTAAGCAACCTTCGCATTTCCTGCTGAGATCCCAAGTCTCCAAGTGGGCCCTCTTGGCCACCCACGACCTTGGCTTTATAGAGAATCCCGCCCCTATGTCGTAGGACTTGTAGCTCGGTAGTCCACCAGATGTTATATCAGATAAATGACGTTTTCATTATTATATATTGTTTGTTTAGTAAACCAATTTAAAACTGTATATTAGACCGTCCATAGGATTAAACCATGGTATGAAAATCATAATGGTGATTATGGTTGATGAGTCACAGTAAATGGTTTTTTCTTAAATATCTCTAGTTGCATGTATTATTAAATGAGATAAGAGGCGGACCCATATCCATACTAGTGGGGGCCAATGCCCCCACTGAGATCCTAGAAACGGTGTATTTATACTGTTGAAAAAAATTATAAAATACCATTGATGTCCTTGATGGATCATCATTTTACTCCGGTGCCCCCACTGAGAAAATTTCTTGGGTTCGCCAATGAACGAAACATTAATACCGTAGTTAGACGAGCACGTATAAGATTTCCTCTATCATTTGAAGATAGTGATAAATCTCGTATATCTAAATGTAGGGACACTTGGACTGTACCTGGACGTGTATTACAGAATACGTACGTTAGATTGACCCACTCAATTTATTAAGTGTCGTACGTATGTGGCGGTTGTGTAATTATCCTTAGACCGTAGCCTTCTTAATATCGCCTGGAGATGGATTCACTTTGTCAATGCATTGACTTGCAAAATCCTTCGAATAGGGAATAGACTGCTCGAATCAAGCCTTTGTGTATAGACCACACTGCAGTAATTCGAATCAATAACAGATAGGCACAAAAAACTGCAACTTTTCAAAAACCTCAGAACTTCCAATCGTAAACGAGGCTACAGAGGTTAGGACTCATGGCAGCAACACTGTTCTTACCATATCTGATTTTAGCACGTGAGAAAGGTGAGAAACAGAAGGAAAAAGAATCTACTATATTGATTTGCATATAATCGGAAAAGGTAGGAAGTAAATGCAGTTGACGTTTAGAGAAACATGTGGGATATCGGGGTTAATGGAGAAGAGGGAATGACAGAAGAGAATATGGAAGAAAAAGGGCAGCCGTTTGCAGAAGAAATGGGAAATACAGAATAAAAAATGATGGATACACAGAAAATGAATCTCAACCATGCATTAATGTTTCAGAACAAAACAAATAAAGAAATAAAAAAAATTCACAGCCTCATGATTCACTTTCGGAGGATATGTTCGGTAGTAACTTCGGTGACCCCATCACCCTTCTGTATAGGGTATATAAGGTTATTTGTTTCGGAAAAGCAATTGAAAGGAGAACATAGGCCGGCTTAGCACGCTTGAGCTAAACGTGTAACACCCCGAATTTTCAGAAAGGGGTAAGATGGTAATTGGATATGTGTATTATAACCTAATTATTATTTAACCTATTTATTTAAGGGAATATTATGTTTTAATCCATTTCCCATTCTGTATATAAATTTTAATCCAGACTGTATTTTTTTTGTTGATTTAAGGACAAAATATTTCTCTTTGGACTATTTTACCCTTTTTCATATCCCATGGATCTCCAACGCTTTGCTCTCCCTGAAAGGCTGAAACCTAAAACCCATCGTCCCTTTTTTACATTTCAATAGCTTAACATTATTTCTGCAAATTTTGAGCTCAAAATTACAAACGTCAATCCCATGGAAGGAGAAGAAGAAGACATCATCAGCTTAGACGCATCATTCTTCATCAACGACGATTACGAGCTGACAACATTTTCATTTGGATCTCATGTTTTTCAGCTTTACTGTCTCCAATCTGCTTCAACCGATTTCGATTCCAATCTGCTTCAACCGATTTTGATTTGACTAGACAGTTAGTATGGCCAGGTGCATTACTACTAAACGATTATCTCTCTAAAACCTCCCAATCTCTTCAAGGTAAATCAGTAATCGAACTCGGATCCGGCATTGGCATTACCGGCATTCTTTGCAGCAGATTCTATGGTAAGGTTGTTTTTTTCCTGATGCGTGTCAAGTGTTTGTGTATTTGTCTGTGAGAGCTTTGAAACACAATATAAAAGATGAGAGTGGATTCATAAGCACATATCACACCATATCTATATGCTGCACGCAAGTTCAAGTTGTATATAATTTTAGACGACATATCAGCAGTTTATTTTGTTGCATTAAAAGGTTTATAAGCTTTTCATGCTTTCTCAATATGGAGGGAACTTATCTCTGGTAATTGTTGATTTTATATAAGGTTTTGATATGTGAACCTTTTGATGCCTTTAGGAAAGTGTCAAGACAAAGCATCCTCAGCTGCTTTATGAGTCGAAGCTGTACATGATTCTGCAGGAAGGAAGTAATGAGCTTTTATGGTGTTTGTTGCTTTGGGACTTTTCAATATGCTTTTTTATGTGCTTTGACTTTTCAATATGCTTTTTTTTTTAGAGCTTTATGTGTTACTGTGTTATAATTGTTTGGAATTTCTTTTGATATGCATGCCTTGAAACCAGTCTGGTTAGGTTGATTTAATGCAATAGATGAAGAAGTTGCGTATACAAATACAAACGTGTAGACAAAGAAATATAAATAACAGATTTTGGACTTCATTTTGCTTGTTTAAACTTAATTAATCATTTCTGGAAGCCATTTGCATGAATATGATTTCTATGATATACTATTTGCATTTAATCATACTTGCATTCAGTGGCTTCATTGACTTGTAAATGCAAAGATAGAGAAATAAACTAAAGCATCCCAAAATAGAAAATTCAGCAGCCCACATGGAGAATGATTTCAATGCACTATTTTCAAAGAACTGCATTTTTTTTGTCAATTTTTATTTTGAGTCTGGGACCGTTCCTCGGGCAACTGGGGTTGAGGGGAATCCCAAGGCAGGTATTGAAACTTCCATGGTAGATATTGAAGCTACCATCGTCAACTCTTTCGATAACCATGAAATTGAAACTAATAGTTTTTTTTTTGAGAGAGGGCTAATAGTTCTGTTGAGAACAGAAATAATGGTAGGTCTGTTGTGGTTGATCATATTGGTGATCCCACGGTTTAAGGTTTGGTTTAAGGATGCATCTATGATGTTTTAAAGAAGATTGATTGTGTTTTTTACTTGGCATATCATTAAGCTTTCTAATAGACTAGAGTTACTTTGTTAGTGTGTTACTTTGTTGGTGTGTTACTGTGTTGCTGTGTTACTGTGTTACTTTGTTGGTGTGTTACTTTGTTGCTGTGTTACTTTGTTGAGAACAAAAATAGACTAATGTATTACTTTGTTGGTGTGTTACTTTGTTGGTGTGTTACTTTGTTAGTGTGCTACTTTGTTGAGAACAAAAATAGACTAGTGTGTTACTTTGTTGGTGTGTTACTTTGTTGGTGTGTTACTTTGTTGAGAATAAAAATAGACTAGTGTGTTACTTGGTTGGTGTGTTTACTGTGTTGCTGTGTTACTGTGTTATTTTGTTGGTGTGTTACTTTGTTGAGAACAAAAATAGACTAATGTGTTACTTTGTTGGTGTGTTACTTTGTTGAGAACAAAAATAGACTAGTGTGTTATTTTTTTGGTGTGTTACTTTGTTTAGAACAAAAATAGACTTGTTACTTTGTTGGTGTGTTAGTTTGTTGAGAACAAAAATATACTAGTGCGTTACTTTGTTAGTGCGTTACTTTGGTGGTGTGTTACTTTGTTGAGAACAAAAATAGACTAGTGTGTTACTTTGTTGGTGTGTTACTTTGTTTAGAACAAAAATAGACTAGTGTGTTACTTTGTTGGTGTGTTACTTTGTTGAGAACAAAAATATACTAGTGTGTTACTTTGTGAGTGTGTTACTTTGTTGGTGTGCTACTTTGTTGAGAACAAAAATAGACTAGTGTGTTACTTTGTTGGTGTGTTATTTTGTTGAGAACAAAACTAGACTAGTGTGTTACTTTGTTGGTGTGTTACTTTGTTTGTGTGTTACTTTGTTGGTGTGTTACTTGGTTGGTGTGTTACTTGGTTGATGTGTTACTTTGTTGGTGTGTTACTTTGTTGAGAACAAAAATAGACTAGTGTGTTACTTTATTGGTGTGTTACTTTGTTGATTCAAATGGTTATGTTTGTGTTTTTTTGTCCTTAGAAAATTGGTGGAGCTTAGATTCTCTATTGATGAAGCCGAGCCGATGCTATTTGAAGTATTTTCTGCTTCATACATCTTTCATGGAGTTTGATGTGGTGCGGGTTTGAAGGATGAATGTCCATAGATGGTAAAACATACGCTTTTGTCTTCAAGAACTTGAAGAATGTTTTAGTTTCATTAATATGCTTTTTGATTACATCCAATAGTATTAGGTTTTTATTCTCTTGATTCCCCCGGAGTTGCATCTCCATAATGCTTTCATAGATTGTTTCATTTGGATATGAAGCATTTTTTTGATAGATTGTTGTATTATGCAATGTTAATGGTGATATTTTGGATGTTAATAAAACGTGTCACTGTTCTTTGTGTCATTTATTGCTTTATGTTATGTATTCAATTCTTGTATCGTTACTTCGTAAAAGTTCTGCGATAAACTTCGGCTTTCAAATACTACGTCGAAAACGTATCAAACGTGGTCTCAAATTGAAGATAAAAAAAAATTATGAATTTTGGTGAAACAATTTTGATGATCGGTGTTCTGAATCAAAAGTTACGGTCGTTTATAAGAAAAAACGTTCCGGTTAATATAAATGTTTTTTCGTCTTTCAAAATATATGTCGGAAAGATATCGTGTTTGGGCTCAAATTGAAGAGCAAAAAAAACTTGAATTTTGGTGAAAACATTTCGATGATCGGAGTTATAAAACAAAAGTTACGAGTGTTTGAAAAAAAAAAAAAAAAAAAAAAAAAAACAAAACCTGAAGCAAAGTCTTCAGCGGAGGTAATGAAAGCTTGTAGCGCGTCCTTTTTATTCAAATGGGTATTTTTGTCCGTCTGAAATTTTTTTGTCCTCTTTGCAACTAAAAAAATAAATGTGTCATATTTATTCATTTTGTAATGTTTTTTTGTCCTTTTCCCTCAATCCCCCTTTATTTAATTAAAAAGAATTTATTTTAATGGATTTTAATTAATGGGTATAAAAGGAACCATCACCTAAATTACTCCTTAGTTTTTTTACACGGCAATCTTTTTTTTTCTTCTGCAAAAAAAAAAAAAAATTGGAGGAGGCGACCTGTACAAGAAAAGAAAAAAAAAAAAGGTTCGGACACTGTATCCCAAATTCGGGGCTTAAAGGTTGATTTTCGATGCAGACCATAGTAGAAGAAATTGATCAGCGTGAGGAGACGATCGTTTCGATACCAACCGTTCTGTTTTTCGATTGTTCGTAGAACCGAAGGAGATCACAGGATTTTAGAATTTGGTTTGATTCTTGAATCAATTTCTATCTATAACAAGTAAGGGGGTGTTTTTTAATCGGTATTGTTGTTGTGTAGTTGTTATTTGATATTGTATACTGTTAATGCATCGAATCACATTACTACTCAGCGGTGTGTATATTTTTTTGTATCTTGAAAATATATATGTTCGGACGGATCGTTGCAGCAAAGCATAGGTATATATATGTATTTAATTAATGTGGCCGACAGCAAGTTGAAGTGAGAAGTCCTTTAGTTAGTACGAGGAAGAAATATATATTACAAATTATATATGCATCCTAATTCCATGAACAGGGACAATCCCATTATGCTTTTATTTTATTTTATTATTCATTTCTTTTTCTTCCAACATAAAATTTTGTATTTATTTTCTTGAAGGAAAAAAAAGGGGAATGTTATTATGTTGATTTAATAGATATTGTGTACGGTAAAAGTGTATTATATAATTTTATGCTTTTACGCGTATTACACGATACAATGTAGTATGTATGTTCTTTTGGAACATTATATGTTAATTGACAATAACTAACATCGACTTCTGGTAGCCTTGGTATCAAATCGCCCCACAACTGAGACCCTCTGCGGGGAGAAGGTGGAAGCACCGAAAGGCGTTGTTTAGGCCTTGTGGGACATTGACTTAGTAGTCAATGATTCTTTTACAATGTGCTAGGTAGTGTAACTAGATTGTCTAGGACTAGATGTCCTTAGGAAGCCTTATATGTGAATGAACTTAGGTGGTTAGATTAACTACGTAAAAAAAACATATGTGATGAGTCTAAAAGCTAAAACGTTGTAATCCTTGGTGAGGCACATTTGTGATTCGCAGCATGGAATCATTTCTCATACGTAACGGACAATATTCGGGTTTTGGGAAATGTTCCACACAGAACCATCCGTGCCATATGAGGTCTTGAATATGTCCCGGTGCATACCCATCATTCGGGCATTGTGTCCTTGAATTACAATGTAACATAGATAATTGCTCGTGATGGTGCTAGCGAGACTAGCGAGGGGAGTGTATTTTAATGCAACATATGTGGTAGAGATTGTAGAATTTACTTGTTATGTATGATATGTTATATATTGTGTGTAACCGTTTCTTCTACCCCTTACTAAGTACGTAAGTACTTACCCCTCGTTTCTTTATTGTCCCCACCCCGAGAAGATGGTTGTCAGGATGATGATGAGTACGGTTATGATGACGGAGCCGACGTTTGAGCTCAAGAGATTATGATGTTATGGACTTTTATTTTATGCGATTTTATTATTCAGTTTTTGTGAGATAGGCTTTAGTATCTTTTCAGTTTCAAATTTGGATGTAATAAGTTAACAACATTTATTTCGTTGTTTTGTCGTTTCAGTTTTCTTAGACGTAGATTTTGGGACTGGTGATCCGTTGTTTGTCGTTTGACAATCTTTTCCGAGTTATCTTTAGTTTTAATTTATTCCGCTTTCACTCTGATTGATTGTTACGAGGCTTATGTATATATTACTTTTGACGATTTAAAAAGTTAATATATGCATGCCGGACGTTCTTTCCGGATAAGGACTCGGTATCTGGGACGGGGCGTCACAAAACGGGCTGGGGTAAAGGATCAGGCCCCAAAAGAATTATTTTGGCAAATTTATTTTTTGCCTAAAGGACAGGAACATATTTAATAATCAGGCCTGCCAGACCATTTTTGGAATTAGCGCCCAAAAGACAATTTCTGTAATTGTTTATAATTAATAAATGACAGATTTATTCTCATATTATTATTTGCTTCGTGCTTATATATTATTCTCAAATATTCCCACTCAAATCAAGGATCAGTGAAGTACAAAAAGTACTTGAAAGAATCAAAGAAAACAACAAAGCAGTGAATCGGCAAAGTAAACTGGCTTTCGGCTGAGTAAAGATAAAACAATGAAGGAAGAACCAAACAGCCAAGTCAGAAGAATCACTTAACCATTCAGGGAACGGCAAAGTAAACTTCATTCATTCAGATTTCAAATAATGAAGATCAAGCATTGAATGCACAATCAATTGAGGATCAATCAAGGACTGATTTTCTGATAAATGTTTGAAGAAAAATCCGATCATTGAAATCAAGGAGAATATAATTAAGGGGGAATCAAGAATTAAATCAAGGATTATTCTCCACATTAAATAGCCAACAGACGAAAATTCAAATCAAGGATTATCAAGGCTATAAATAGAAGGCACTGACAGAAAAGAAAAACAACGATTAAGTCTGATTATATACAAGCAGAAACTCTGTCAAAGTGAAAAGCCTTCCATCTGCATTAAAAGGAGACATCTAGAGATCTACTCAGAAATCAGAGCTCAAATTCCACATCAAGCACTGAGATTGATCACAAGTCTGTAAATCCAATTCACATCAACTGAGGCAATTGAATAAGAGGAATCTGAAAAGGAGTTGCAACCTTTGTGGTAGCTGCTGAAAGATTTGTTCTCAAGGTGCTGCGATAGAGACTGAGTCACTGAAGCTTTTGAAGCCAGGGAGTGATAGTCTTGAAGATTGTGAAGCTTGTGTAGTCAAGGACAATCATACTATTGTATCTGTGAAAACAATAGTGAATTTCTCGAATCATCACATGAGAAGAGTGGATTAAGGGATTACATCACCCTGAACTACTATAAATCTTTGTGTCTATTTACTTTCAGCAATTTACCTTACAACACTTTATTTCATTGCATACTCTATATCTGTGATTGCATAATCTACTTTGAAACAACATTTTAAGAAGGGACTTATCCGCTGCCCAAAAGCTTTTATATATAGGAAAAGTTTTTGAAACTCTACTATAGTCATTCACCCCTCTGACTTTAGTTTTACCCTTCTCTGGGACCAACAATTGGTATCGAAGCAGTGTTCTTAGTATCAGAACCCGTTCAGATCTAATTTATGGTAACAAGGAGATCACATATTTTCAAAGTAGTTTTCAAATTTGTGCTTTCTACATATATATCTCGTATTTGTATTTATGGATTCCTCAAATTTTATGTCAAAGGTACCTGTATTCAATGTTAATAATTTTGATGAATATAAAATAAGAATGTTGTCTCATCTTGCAGCAACTCATGAGGAGATGCTGGATGTAATCAATGATGGCCCAATCGAGATCACAACTGTGGTAACCACACGAGCAGATCAAGGAAAAGTAATAGACAAACTCAAGAAAGATTGGACCAAGGATGACATGAGAAGAGAAAACCTTGACTTTGTTGCAAAAGACATAATTTTGAAGACTCTGGACAGTAATATGTTCATGAGGATCAAAGATTGCAAAACAGCAAAAGAGGTTGGGACAAATTGGCACTGATCAATGAAGGATCAGAAGCAGTTAAAGAAAACAAATTATCCATTGCAAAATAGAAATTTGAGAACTTCAAAATGAAGGCTGGTGAAACCATTGATCAAATGGACAACAAATTCTCAAGCATCATCAGTGAACTGCAACAACTTGGACACACATATCCACAGAAAGAAATGTGCCTGAAGATCTTGAGAGGCTTACCTGAAAGATGAAAGATCATCACATCAGTAATAAGAGGGACAACAAATCTTGCAAACACTGATACCTTAACTCTAATATCTCAACTAAAGGCTCATGAATTTGAGTTGAATGGCGAAGACAATGCACCAACAGAGGCACATAAGGCCAGTGCTCTGATTGCACCCCAGCAAAGTAACGCAGCTTGATGCAAATAGCAAAGAGACACAGGAACTGAAGGAACATGTAGCTTTACTGGTAAAATGTTTTGACAGGTTTAGCAAGAAGAAGCAATTCAAAGGAGGTTCATCATCATACAAGAATTCTAGCACAAGCAAAGACATGAAGAAAAAGGATGATGAATATAGATGCTTCAACTGCAAGAAGAAAGGTCATTTCAAGGCTGACTGCCCTGAAGAAAAAGACAAAGATGAGGATAATAAGAAATACAAGACAACTGAAAAGAGAAAGAGTAAGAAGGCACTTAAAGCTGAAACTAGCAGTGAAAAGAATGAAGAATCATCTGAAAATTATTCTGATGATGATGAAGTAGACAGCTTAGACAATAAAAAAGCATATCTATGTCTTATGGCTAAAGAGTCAAATGAAACTGAGGTAACTTCTAGTTCATATTCATCATCAAGAGCATCCACATTTGACACTGCACAATATTCTATTCACCCACTAGATTCTGCAAACCTAATCCAAAATTTCATGAGCAAATTTGAAGAAATTGAGATGAATAATGAGATTCTGGAACAGGAATGTGAGAATCTAAGAAAGGAAAATAAAAGATTAAAGAGAGAACTGGATAAAGTAAAAGCTGAACAAATTAGTAAGGAGATTCACTCAACTGATCAACAAGCAACAGACGATCACTCATCCAATGTTGAAGAACCGGCTAAGAAAATCTCCTTACCAGTTAAGATCACCACTGCACCACTGAATGCACTAGCTTACAAACCCTCAAAAAGGTTTGGATCCAGATCTGGTGTTGGCTACAACAGCCAGGATGAGAATAGAAACAATGGACAACACAAATCTGAATCTAGGACCAAGAATGGATCAAAATTTAGAAAATGACAAACCATAGTTTCAACCACTCATCTTGCACCGGTGAAGTCAAAACCTAGTGTAGTGAAACAACAGACTAAATCATCAAACCAGCCAACAAAAGGCAAAGGTTTTCTGAAAGGTAAAGGAAAACTTTACCCTTCTGAGGATGATTGGAATATTACACCCCCAAAATATAAGAAGAAACCATTTCATAATATGCATCATGTGTTTAAGAAAAGCCACCCAAGGCACATTCCTGAACACAAGAAGCAACATGGAAATAAGTTTCCTCCTACATATTGGAGAGTGAAAAAGGATGCAAATGCACCAATCATAATACCTCTAGTAGAAATATTAGAAGCTATTTTGCCATGCCTTATACATATGAAGTTGATGACTTCAACCATCCAAAAAGAAGATCATTTGGATATACACTTGGAGTAGGAGGCATGACTGCTAACAGGTATGGACCCAAACAGTGTTGGGTACCTAAACATAATTAATTTGTTTTGTAGGATGTCTGGTATATAGACAGTAGATGTTCCAGACACATGACAGGAAACAAGGGATGGCTTACTGACTTTAAAGTTTTTGATGGACCCAAAGTTACTTTTGGAGGCAAAGAAAACCTTGGTAAAATTAAGGGGAAGGCATAATGCTCAAAAACAGTTTGAAAATTCAAAATGTGGCTAATGTTAAAGGACTGAATTTTAATCTACTAAGTATCACTCAATTTTGTGACAAAGGCTACAATATGCACTTCAACAAGGAAGGATGCAAAGTGATTCACAAATCAAACCAACACAAACTTGTACTTGCAGGAAGGAGAGAAGACAACATGTATGTGGTAGATTGGAAGACAGCAAGAGCAGAAACATGTTTGCTTGTCAAAAGTAAACAATCAACCAGCTGGATTTGGCATATGAGATTGAATCATCTCAACTTCAAAACCATCAACACACTGTCAAAGAACAAGTTAGTTGAAGGCTTACCAGAGATCACATTCAAGAAAGAAAGTCTATGTGATGCATGTCAAAAAGGAAAGCAAATTAAAAGCTCTTTCAAGTCAAAGCCCTATCAATCAATCAACAACAAGAATCTTACATCTATTGCATATGGATTTTTTTGGACCAGTCACACCAGTAAGTGTAAGTGGAAAGAAATACACTCTAGTAGTGGTGGTTGACTCTCCAAATTCACCTGGACCATATTCATGAACAAGAAAAAAGAGACACTGCCAGACTTGTTAAGGAGAATTCAAAATGAAAAGGAACTAAAAATCATCAAGATCAGATCAGATAGAGGCACAAAGTTTCTAAATGAAGTTATCAGAACCTACTATGAAGAAAATGGAGTACTGCATCAACTATCCGCAGTAACGACTCCACAATAGAATGGTGTAGCAGAAAGAAGAAACATGACACTCAAAGAAGCAGCCAGAACTGTAACACCCCGATTTTCGCAGTATTGTTTATAAAGGACTTTATAGGTATTTCGAAATTACTCTCTAGATAAAAAAAAATTTCCAACTATTAAGATGTAGTAATACATGGTATTTTCATACTATTGATTAAACTGCGAAAAGTTTGAAGTATTTTCAACGTAAAAATCATTTCGTTGTGACATTATTTTATTAAAAGTGACATCATCATCATCATTATTATTATTATTATTTATATTATCATATGAGATATTCGACTATTATTAATGACTATACAGTGTAATGATACGTCTAAATAATGATCTTGGAGCTTTGTGTCTCACATTAGTAATAACAGCCCGTAAAATATAGTAACGGCCAATAAACAAGTCGTAACAGCCCCATAAAAATGTCGTAACATCCTAAACACAAGTAGTAACAGACTAAAAATAAATAATAACAGCCCCGTAAAATGTAGTAACGACCCTAAACTTTTTCAAAAAGAAAAAAGAAAAAAAAACGACCGCTTCATTAAATTGGACTTGGCCGGAAAAAAAGCGACTTTGCTTGCCGGAAAAAATACAAATTGTTTGGAAATTGGACTTGGCCGGAAAATGGAATTGGCCGGAAAAAAACACCGATTATTGATTTCATTTTCGTGGCCAATCTTCATGGCTCCAATCTTCCATGATTTTCGTGGCCAATCTTCCATGGCTCAAATAAACAGCCTGATTCTTGGACTTGGACGGAAATTGGACTCTCTCCGGTCTACTCCCGTTTCTCGTAATCTCCGGCAAGCCCCCCTGCAAATACCCTCTCTTTCCTCGTCCTCTCTCCCGTTTTTGAATGATTCAGCAGCGGCGCGGTGCATCGGCGGCGATCGCGCCGGCGGTGGTGTTTGAAGAGAAACGGCGGCGGCGGTTTTGAACAATACCTTCCAAGGCGGACAAACCCATGTTCAGGGCTGATGCTTTTGAACGCTGAACTGATTGCGATTTAGGGTTAATGCCATTTACCCGGCGTTGGGAGGGAGTTCAGCGAAGAGGTAAGAGCAGGTTGTAGAGGGGCGGCGGCCATGGTTGAGCGCTTCTCCTCCCCAAATCATTCAAAAATGCAGGCTGTAAAATAGTTTTTTTTTTTTTTTTTTTTTTTTTTTTTTTGGGGGAAAAGGGTATTTTGGTAAGTATAATTAGGTTTTGTCCTTATTAATATTCCATTTCCTTGTAGCCTAATAAACACACTAATTTGTCCTTTTGGACAAAAACCTATATATATATATATATCGGATATCTCACTTTCTCTCCCAAAGATATCAATCATTACCACTTCCTTAACATCTGCATAACATACTTTTTATTCATTACATTATGCAATCAACACAATCATGGGTTGTGATCTAGGCAAAAGAACTACTGGAGTATAGTTTATATTTAATACGTAGAGGTATCAAACATCGTAGTTACGGGAATCCTCATCGAATTACTCAGTCGTATCTTTTCTAAACATCATCACCATTGAAATGTTTTCTGCCATAAGAAAGATCTCAAATAAAACAATAGTCTATCTTCAACATTGAGAATCAGTTTTCATATTGAGCAATTTCCGACGCCGCAAATTAATCTCATTGGAGCTGTCATCAAGTTTTTTTGTTCTTACCTACCTTCATCACTGATATACACAACTACGGAGCCATGAAAATTCTTCTAACTATCGGCGTCCTCAGTAAATTAACCATTCCTCCACCATTCATCATGTTGTACCGTCCTGACTTTTCTGTTCATGTCAAACATAAATCATTTTCCTTTCGTTGTCGGTTTTTGGGATAATGGTTTGTTGTGGGTATAATGTTTGAGAGGGAGGAGACAATTTATATTCTAATTCCTAAGATATTTGAGGGGACGAGGAAATGGTTCGCCGGGAGTATAAAAAAAAAATAAAGAAAAAGAAGAGGTGGGTTGTTATAATTGTCTATGAACAAAGGGAGATCAGGCTGTTTGGAGTATATTAATTAAATTGGCGAGAAGGTGAGATTCATATGGGAATTCATTTGAGATGCACTAACTCAAACAATCAATCAGGAGTCCGAATTTACATTTTTGGATGGATAATCAAATTATATTTTAATTGTCGCAATATTTATGGAGTAACAATACAAAATGGATCAATTCATCGGGTGTTACGAGTATTATATTAACGCGGATATACGGTGAGTCTTTTATTTTGATATAAAGCCAAAAGTGTGTTTTATGTTATTTTCAAATATTTTGTGTATATCGAATGAATTTTTAAACTCAGAAGTTATTTTCAAGTGATTTCTTTAAAATTAAACGACTTGATAGAGTGCACATTTTTATAAATAAATAAAACTGATACTTGGAATTGACGGATAATACTTGCTCGCTCGCTCGCTCGTGACACGAAAGTGTCAAAGCTCTGGTGGCTAGGGGGATTAGAGTTACTGCTCTTGGAGAACGGCTGGTCACCGGTCTCGGGGCCTCTTGACTCGAAGTCTTTCCGACAGTAGCTAGAGTGCTCGCTCGTAAGAGTGGGGACGGTACCTTTTCTCCGAAGATTCATGCTACAGCCGGGAAAGCAAGGGCTGACGGTTGGTACGTGGGTCCTAGGGCATGGATAGGGTTGGTTGGAGCCGTGTAGGAGGTTTGCACGGTGAAGGTTGATTCTTTTCCCTGACAATCGGCCGGAGTTGTCAGGCATGGCTAGTTCTCGTGAAGTGCGGTTGAAATCCCTTGGGTACATATGGTGTTTGGGCGGTACTTGACTCATCGGCTCGGCCAAAGCTGTTGCTTGTAAATGAACTCGACATGTTTTTCTTAATGCTCGTGCACTTCAATATTAAAAATAGTACTTTTCATTTGTTCTATCAACTAATAAAAGACTTCCGCTGTTATTTCTAATAGTTGATCAAGATATTTTATTTATATATATATATATATATATATATATATATATATAGTATAACACTTGCACACGTGGCTAATATCAGCCCTTTGCTGACGCCTCGTTTTCTTTGTTTCTTTGCCTATTTTGTTTTTTTTTTTCTTTTACAAATATAGGTACATGTTTTGACCAAGGAAATGAGAAATTGTAGACGATGATTGATCGAGATTCGAAGATAAAGGAAATTAATGTTTTTGGATGGTATCTCGGTTTATTTTTTAAAGAGCTTTTGTAATTTTATGGTTTGTAATATTTTGTAATGGAAATAATTATTGGATTGATGTAAAATTAACTTGTGGATTTATTATGTTAAATCGTGGATTTAGTAGATTATTTTGGGATTTCTAGTCTTGTTATTGAAGTCGCGGCGAGAGCTTCGCAACCCTTCCTAGAATGATCCCAGTGGACCTAGGGGTCGGGAGTAGGGTATTACAAGAACAATGATTGCAGAAGAATGCTTGCCAAAGAGATTTTGGGCTGAAGCAGCAAATACAACATGCTATACTCAAAATAGATCAATCATCAACAAACATCATGGAAAAACTCCATATGAAATATGGAATGGAAGAAAACCTATCTCACACTTGCATATGTTTGGATCTAAATGTTTTGTTTTGAACAGGAATCAGCTGCATACTTTTGATGAAAAAGCTGATAAAGCAATCTTTATGGGATACTCAGACACTAGCAAAGCCTTCAGAGTACTCAACAAAAGAACCTTGGTGATTGAAGAATCAATTCATGTAGTTTTTGATGAACCAAACACAAATGGTGAAAGATTTCAAAAACTTGAAGAAAAAGAAGGTCAAAGACAGGTTTATATGAATATAACAGTACCAGCAACCATTCTGAATCACAATTTTGGAAATCAAGATGAGCCACCAGTCAATACAACAGAAGAGGCTCCAGCACAATAACATGAAGCTGATACACAAACTGAAGTTGTGGAAGCCCCAAGTCAAGAACAACTTCAACCTGACCTCATCTGGCTAAGAGACCATCCTGAAGATCAAGTTATTGGAGACATTCACACAGGAGTCAGAACCAGAAGGCAACCGGAGAATATGCTAACATGTTTTCTATCACAAGTGGAACCCAAAACAATAGATGATGCAATCCAAGATGCCGATTGGATTACAGCCATGCAAGAAGAACTAAATGAATTTGAAAGAAATGAGGTCTGGGAACTTGTTGACAGACCAGACATAGGCAACATCATTGGAACAAAATGGGTGTTCAGAAACAAGATGGATGAACAATGAACAGTTGTCAGAAACAAAGCAAGGCTAGTTGCAAAAGGCTAATCTCAAGCAGAAAGAATAGATTATGATGAAACCTTTGCACCAGTAGCAAGATTGGAAGCAATCAGACTCTTTCTAGCATTTGCAGCCCACAAAGACTTCAAAGTTTACCAAATGGATGTCAAGAGTGCATTTCTGAATGGACTTTTGGAAGAAGAAGTATATGTGGAACAACCTCCTAGTTTTCAACTCAAAGGGAAAGAAGATAAAGTATACAAGCTCAAAAAGGCACTTTATGGACTCAAACAGGCACCCAGAGCCTGGTATAAGACACTATCACAAATCTTGATCAACAATGGATTCAACAAAGGAACCATTGATAAGACTCTCTTGAAGCTAGAGGAAGGAACAAGCACCTTGTTAGTCCAAATTTATGTTGATGACATTATCTTTGGATCAGAAGATGAAAAGCTATGTGATTAATTTGCAAACTTAATGAAAAGCAAATTTCAGATGAGCATGATGGGAGAATTGAATTACTTTCTTGGACTACAAGTAAAGCAAATGAAAGATATCATCTTTATCAATCAAGCCAAGTACACAAAAGATTTGATACACAAGTATGGTATGGACACAAGTGGCATACCAGATACACCAATGTGTGCAAGAGTTATTCTAGGAAAAGATGAAACTTGAAAGGATGTTGATCAGAAGCTTTATAGAGGAATCATTGGATCCCTACTTTATCTAACTGCAAGCAAGCCTGATATAGCATTTACGGTAGGATTATGTTCAAGATTTCAAGCTCAACCAAAAGAATCACATCTTCTAGCAGCCAAAAGAATAATCAAATACCTGACGAACACCATCAATGTTGGAATTTGGTATCCAAAAGATGGAGGATTCAAGTTGATATCATATTCAGACTCTGACTATACTGGATGCAAGATAGATAGAAAATCCACATCTGGAACCTGTCAAATACTAGGCAGCAGACTAGTATCATGGTTTAGCAAAAAGCAAAACTCTATATCCACATCAACAGCTGAAGCAGAATATATAGCAGCAGGTAGTTGCTGTGCACAAATACTATGGATCAAACAATAGCTAAGGGATTATGGAATGGAGAAGAAGACAATTCCAATCATGTGTGACAACACAAGTGCAATATCTATCACTGAAAATCCAGTATTGTATTCAAGAACTAAGCATATTGATGTAAGACATCACTTTATCAGAGACCATGTTGAAAAAGAGGATGTCATTCTAAGATATATACATACTGAATATCAATTGGCTGATATTTTCACAAAACCACTTAGTCATGAAAGATTCAACAAGTTGAGAACTGAGTTGGGAATGATAGAAATTGACTAAGTACTAAGGGGCAGCTAACTGGAGTAATCAGCTAAGTCACTTCGCCAGCTGACTAAGGCAAGTAAGATACTGGCACTCAGCGAAGTCAATTCCACTGATTGTTGGGAACAATTATATACAGCAGCTCAGTGAAGAAGTTGCTACACCGGCTCAGTGACCAGCCAAGTCACTCCACCGAAATATACATTGAAGTACACAGAAAACTAAAGTGTGAACTTGTGGAAATACTATGGTTAATATTACATTATTATTACACTCATAACATGTTACAATGTAACGTGTTACTTTTTATCAAGGGTCATATTAATTGCATTGAATAAACAATTAATATGTCCTAATAGTCATAAAGTAACTATCCTTTGTCCTATTATGTAATAGCATAGACATAGCCGACTCTAGCATTTATTGTAGCCGGCTCTAGTTACTTTTACTTTACTAGCTAGGATCCTCTCTTGTAAGGATCCTCTCTTGTATCTATTTATACTCATTCTTTCAACATGAATAAATAAGTTGGAGTTTACTCAAGTATTATTACTTCTCAAACTCTCTTCATGGTATCAGAGACTTAAACTCCCGAAATCCGCGCAAACTCTCAAGACTCGCCGAATCAAGAATGTCTTCACTATCCGAAGCTTCCTCACCTTCGCTGAGTCCCACCGCCTGCCTCGACAGGGGGGGTCACCGAATCTTCATCTTATACTAATCATAGACTTGATGGCAACAACTATTTGCTATGGTCAAGATCTATGAAAATGTACATCTCTCGGACAAGGTAAGATGGGATACCCGTCCGGCTCTAAACCCGCCCCCGCTCGAAGATGACCCAGGATTTGAAGCATGGGATACTGCTAATAATCAAGTCATGACCATTCTCACAAGATCAATGACAAAAGAGATTAGTGAGAACTTTATGATGTATGATACTGCAAAGGAAATCTGGGATAATGCCATGGATCTTTACTCCAAGAAAGACAATACCTCAGAAGTGTATGAACTTGAAGCTCGGATTCAAAACTCGCAGTGCAAGGAGATATGTCTATAACTCAATACTTCAACCAACCGTCTAGGGCATGGCAACACCTAGATATGCCGGAAACTCACCCCCGGAATGATGTCAAGGATGCCGCCTTTATAAGGACATTATTGAGAAAAAGAGAGTATTCAAGTTTCTTACTGGACTGAATCCTGCTCTTGATGATGTTAGAGGAAGAATCCTTGCCACAAAACCTCTCCCCAATCTCAAATCCATGTTTGCTGAAGTCAAACATGAGGAAAGCAGGAGGAAAGTGATGCTGCTGAACTCCCCTGCTGACAACCCTGCTGAGAGTGCTACCCTGCTGACCATCAGGAAGCCTGCTGAGGTTACTGAGACTGTCAGGAAGCCTACTGATAGAACTGGAAAGTTGTTCTGTGAGCACTGCAAACGCACAAATCACACCAAGGACACTTGCTGGAAGCTACATGGCATGCCTAAATCCCTCAAACCTACCAGGGAAAGTCAGGGCAGGCATGTCCATGAAGAGGAGAATGACAACTAGTTGAATGCTCAGTTTGCTGCATTCAAAGCTTTCCTCACTCAACAAAAAGAAGGTAGTACCTCTACTGACACGGCTACTCAGGCTAGTGCAGGTAAATTCTACTCTTCTATTAGTAATGAAACATGGATTGTTGATTCTGGGGCCTCCTCCCATATGACCGGTAATAAAAACCTCATAACTCACCTTATGCCATGTCAACAAATTCACAATGTTAAGACTGCTGATGGATCTATCTCTCGTGCAAAAGGTTTTGGAAATGTTAAACTCACTAATAAGATATGTCTAAAGGATGTCCTATTTGTTCCAAAATTAGACGCAATCTCATATCAATCGTAGACTTGCAAAAGATTTAAATTGGATCGTTGTTTTTAATAAGAATCGGTGCACTTTCCAGACCCTTCTTCACAGGGAAGTGATTGGGAGGGCTAAACCCTCGCTTAGGATTGTATGTGGTCGACCCCGCCGAAGACAAGACCGAAGACCGAATCGCCTCGGCACCGCACTCAAACCTTAGATAATATCATGTTATGGCATTATAGACTAGGACATCCAAGTTTTGGTTATTTGAAGTCCGTAATTCTGAATTATTTAAAGGATGTAATGTCAATGATCTTCAATGTGATATTTGTCAATTTGCCAAACTTACCAAATCTGTGTATGCCAAACTACCTTATTTGCCTTCCACACCTTTCACTTTAATTCATAGTGATGTATGGGGACCTTCAAGGGTAAAAAGTATAACAGAAAAAGGTGGTTTGTCACTTTCATTGATGATCATACCGGAACACATGGTCGTTTTTAATGAAGGATAAATGCGAAGTTGGACCAAGAGTGTTTCAGAATTCTACAACATGATCTCTACTCAATTTGACACTAAGATCAAGATCTTAAAGACTGATAATGCTCTTGAATACTATGAGTCTAACCTCGCAATTTCTTGATGAATAAGGGGATTGTCCATATCGCGAAATGTGTGGAAACACCTCAACAAAATGGGGTTGCCGAGAGAAAGAACAGCACCTACCGGAGATGGCTCGATCAATCATGTTCACTACCCATGTCCCAAAGTATATGTGGGGTGAAGCTATATTAATCGCCACATACTTAATCAACGTACTTCCCAAACAGAGTGTTAGGCTTCAAAACTCCTATCCAAACCCTCCCGACCACACACTCCCGCCCTCATCTTATTTCCCAATTACCACCAAAAATCTTTGGTTGTACTTGTATTTGTTTATATCCATGCCCAACACGAAGCAAACTTGATCCCAAAGCTCACAAGTGCATTTTCCTAGGATATGCAAAGGACGAAAAAGGTTACAAGTGTTACTCTCCTTCGAAAAGAGATTTTACAATTCTATGGATGTAAAATTCTTTGAAAGGACTCCCTACTACAAAGCAAGTCCACCGAGGCCATCACGATGGAAACCCGATTGAACTTGACCTAAATCCTTTCCCTCAAAGAAACTCTTGAACCTCAAAGCCCCCACGACTCTCGGCATCCTACGATCCCCAAAGAACCTCCCGAACCGAGTCTACGACCCGCAGCCTCGCCGAACCGTAGACTACCGACACTCGCAACCTACCGAGTCACAAAGCAGACCGAACCTCGGCCCCCCACCGACTCTCGGCGGCACCGCCGACGTTGATGACGGACCTATTGCTATCGTAAGGGAAAGAGATCTTGCACTACTGATCACTCTATTCATAATTATCTATCCTATGATCAGTTATCACCTGTTTTTGCCATGTTTACACAGGACTTGGATTCTCACTCTATTCCTAAGAATATACAGGAAGCTCTCCAACATGATAAGTGGAAGGCAGCTGTCAAAACTGAAATGACTGCTCTCCTTGACAACCATACTTGGGATCTCACCACTCTCCCACATGGAAAGAAGAAGACATCACCGCAAATGGTCGTTCACTATCAAGTACAATGCCGATGGTACTATTGACAAATACAAAGCTAGACCGGTTGCAAGGGATTCACTCAAACATATGGCCTTGACTACAAGGAAACCTTTGCACTGTGGCAAAACTAAACACTTGTCGTGTACCGATCTCAATTGTCGTCCAACTTGATCGGCCTCTATACCAATTGGATATCAAGAATGCTTTCCTAAATGGTGACCTTACCGAGGAAGTCTATATGAATGTGCCTCCCGGTTTTTCCAACACTCACACTCAAGGGAAAGTTTGCAAATTGAGGAAATCTCTATATGGCCTAAAGCGAGTCCCCAGAGCCTGGTTTGGCAAACTCACTACTCGTGGTTAAAGCCGCCGGATACCATCAATGCAACTCGGATCACACAATGTTTATCAAAACAACAAACCGAAAAGGTCCATTCTTATTGTCTATGTGGATGATATCATCCTTACTTGTGATGACCCCGTCGAGATCCAACACTTGAAGACCCCGCCGGCAAAAGTATTTCAAGTTAAAGATTTGGGCTACCTCAAGTACTTTCTTGGTATGGAAATAGCTAGGAACAACCAGGGTATATCTGTTTCACAGAGGAAGTATGTGGCTTGGACTCCGCCGAAGGAAACCGGCATGCCGGGATGCAAACCCGCTCGTATCCCCGCAGAGACCCCGCAATACCCCGTCGCATGGTGACATTGTCGTCGAAAGGATCAATATCAAAGACTTGTAGGGAAACTCATTTATCCGTCCCATACAAGACCCGATATTGCATATGGCGTCGATCCGGTTAGCCGAGTCATGCATTGCCCTACCGAGCAACATTGGGATGCGTGAACAGGATACCGAGGTACCCGAAGTCCACTCTCGGCCAGGGCTTACATTTCACCAAGTCTCCCGATAGGTCAATCAAGGTCTACACTGATGCCGATTGGGTGGATGTCACATTGACAAGATCTACCACAGCTATTGCTCATATGTATGGGGAAACCTAGTTACTTGGAGAAGCAAGAAACAGCCTACTGTGTCAAGAAGCAGTGCTGAAGCTGAACTCAGGGCACTGGTACTTGGCATCTGTGAAGCTCTGTGGCTAAATGTTAGGAAATCTACGCAGGAACGCAGCGGAATTTAAAATTTTGATTTCCTTTTACCCAAGATCGACTTCGTTTAAGCAATAAACAAATAGATAGTAGACGGTGGTTACCTTGGTTGATCTAAAAGATCGACGCTTTGACCGTCTAAGGAGAGTAGTTCGCACGTAGCCGCCCAAGTGTTCGGCCTCTACCGCTAGTCCACACGAACACCCCGCCGGAATCCCATCATGGATTGCTATTGGAAAACTCCGGTTGCTAGACCGGCCTTTTTCCCCTCTCTCCAACTCTCCATAGGATGCTCTCTACTTTACACAAGAACTATTAGCTCTTGGAATTATGATGTACAAAAGAGCTTGACACCCACACTATATTTATAGTGTAATGTGGCGCCTCAATGAAGAGTGGAGGAGAAGAAAACCTTTTCCCAATAAAATAAGGAAAATATATTTGATTGATTTATCTCATTTATTACAATATCTCATATTAAATAAATCTAGGATATTGTCAATATCTTATATTGATTATTTCCAAGATATTGTCAAGATCTTATATTGACAATATTTATCTTTTATTATATTACCATAAATCAATTTACATATGTGTATATATATCACATATATATATTACATAAATAAATCTATATATTATATATATATATATACATACACACACGGTGCGCATGCATGCAAATCTAATTTGCATGTAATGTACACACACGCATGCACTCACAACATATATATATTAATTTATTTTATTAATATCTAATATTAATAATAGGTAATATCATTAATTAAATTACACAATCCAAGTGTATCTTATACACAATAATATATGCGCCCCTTTAGCCATTAATTGGCTTCCGGAATATTCTTTAATTAATATAATTAATATCTTGTATTTTATTTATTCATAATAAATAAATACCACCATATTAATTTACCACTATAACCTTTATAGTCTCGAGATAAACTTTCCTTATTTGGTTATCATCTATAACCACACTTTAATCCGGCTAGATGTTCTTATGTGTGTGACCCGATAGGCTTCCGAATATGTTGGCCGTAGACACAAGGTGCAAATTACGAAAATGCCCTTCATGCCTAACGATCACGGGATAGCGTCTAGCAACACACCGTGACCCCCAATCATCGGAAGAGTCAAATGCAATGACTACTACCTTTCATGTGAAACAGTTACCGTGTAACTTACAATCCTATCGCTGTAATAATATCCATACGGTCGTTAGTCGAGTGTCAAAACATCAACGACCGTATCTTATAATCTGATATCATGCTCTCTCGAAGTAACTCATTTACTCCCACTTTGCAAAGATTCACGAGAGTAAGACATTCCTTATAAGAAGGCCATTTCGGATATTCGATCCCAATCATATAGATACGCGATTCCCGGACGACCAATCATGTATACTCCGCATGCTTCAATATCATACCCAATCACTATCGCATGATCGCCCCGTGGCTGTGGAAACCTCAATAGTGTCAAAGCATGACAATCCACACCGTGATGCCATGAAGACTCCGGTCTTAAGGATAATTACACAACCGCCACATAGTGTGACACTTATCCGTGTAAGTGGGTCGCCTAACGTACGCATTCTCTAATACACGTCCACGTACAAATCCAAGTGTCTCTACACTTCGATAGACGAGATCTATCCCCGCCCTTAAAGACAGAAGACATCCAATACGTGCTAGTCCGTTTATACTATCAATGCCCCGTTTAATAGTACATCGCCTTTAGAGACATTTAAGTATCAAACTTATTAAGGTGATTAGAGATCTCATCAACCATAATCGCCTATCATGGTTTCTCTATCACAGCTTTAATACTAAGGACGTTATCATATAACAATTCATAATTGGTTCTTTAAAAGAACATATATATGACAACATAAAAGCCATTTAATATATATATGTATAAACATAAAGAAATAATATAAACGATCCGACCCGGTCGGATCCGGTCCAACCCGATTGGGTTTAGACACTATTTCAACAATCTCCCACTTGGCCTAAAACCAATCACTCGTACACACGAGACCAAGTTGAAACACAAGAATCTCATGCAATACTCGCAACTAGCCCTAGCCATAAACGGATCGCTATCCGTGGGGACTCAGACTATCTTCATATCACGTTCCAAATGACCAAGTCAAAGGAACCGCCTCAACACACACACGAATCTCCGACGAGACCCTGGTCCTTGCTTCAAGCAATGAATCCACTTACTATATCAGCTATATAGAAAAGGTGGAAGAACCGTATAAGGTTCAGGAATGAACCTTCTAGATCCATGTACTGCTCCCGCTGCGCCTCTAAGGCACTACTGTGTTTTGGCTCGCCTTGTAGAATTTACAAAGACCCATAGGCTAGAACATTTCCAGCTCACTGTATCACTTAATCAAAGTGACTGCAAACCCAGACTGTAGCTCCCACTCGCCTTCATAAGACTCAGGATATACGTCTGTATATCTACGTTTATTTAATTCCAAGTTTCAATAAACTAGGAAACTTTCCTTAACTTGTTTAAGGATATTCTCGACATCTACCAGATTTACTTTCATACTTGCTCATGACTATTCATGAATTATGAACATCCGGCATCACCTATAAGATGGTTCCTATCGCAGCATCGAAGGAAACCTTCCATAAGCATCATCTTTCACCTTATCTTTAGGACCAACGCCCTAACACAGATAGATCTTGCGATCTATGCTAAACTTCTTTTAGCATCACATCTATATAGGTAAACAATAATCTAACAGCAGCTAAATCTATCGCTATAGATTCTCATTTCTAAAATAAGAACTGCTAATCCAAGTGCTTTCGTAAAGATCTTGAATTACCAAACATTAATTGACTGTGACATGGGGTGATAATTCTCGAGATAGATATCTAATACCTTGCTCAAAAATCATAACACACTCCCACTATCCTTCTTGCACATGGGCATATCCTTCTTTTGACTAAATCAAACGCCTTTGATTATCAAACAAAGAAATTGTCTAGAGAAACTTGTTTGAGTCCATAAATGGATCTCACGAGCTTACATATCATGTTTACGTCTATGAACATTGAGCTATATGCCCAACGGCTTCAACACTATCATATAGCCATGAAACGAAGTTATAACAAGCATCATCTCGAATAGAACTGGCTCACCGGCAAGATAAAGGTAATTACAAGGTTTACACCTCATACCCTTCACCGTCACTATAGCCTTATGGTAATCATATTACTATCCATGTCAGCCTTTCAGGGACACTCCCCTTAGGTAAGACAGACTAGGTTCGCAACCTGGTTGTCACTGATGGAATCTAATTCAGATATTATGGCTTCTAGCCATATCTCACAATCTTGCCTTTCAAACATTCTTTCATAAGTCGTGAGATATTCATTCTTCAAGATGAACATACCAACAAATTTTTCGTGCTTGAGGTTATCCACAGACTTACGTAACTTTTGTGTGCACCGAGCAAAGGATGATCTACACCTCATCGCTATGCGGCGTCCGCTCATGTTCCAATGGTTGAATATATCTTTGTGGATCTCAAACTGTTTTGAGATCCGATTCACTCCCACCGTTTCTTTTGGAAGAAACACTTCCTCTAGAAGACAAAGATGTTTGGAGACAAACACCTTTTGCTCCGCGGACCGTAAATAATATCTAGCATACTTGCCGAGATATTCCACAAAGTTGCATATGTCGTACTAGGCTCCAAGCCTTTCTGACTTTGCTTATGACAACTTCAAATCATCGGTTAAGACAGATTTGGCATTATCCTCTTCCATATCTAATATGGAATTTATTCAACCTTTATTCTTTGGAACTCGGTTAAGTATAAGGGCACTATCCCGAAGCGGGTAAGGGATATTTCGCATGGCTTGCGTCACACCTTTATCATATAAAGTGTTATTTCCATTTTGGGAACACAATCTAATTGCGTATCCCAAAGATGGTATCCTTGAAGGAGAATCTTATTCCTTTTCGTACGACTTCGAAACACCCTTCGTGTATTAATTACTTCAATCCAATTGAAGATTAATTCCTAAGTAGCTCGTCAATCTCATATTCGTACTAGCTCGAACTTTTCAGGCTTTCCGAATTGTCGTACTTCAATAAGTACATTCAACTATTTCTAAAAATAGTCATAGAGATTAACAAACAATTATTTGTAGCATTAATTGTCACAAGCCAACAAACATCGGTATGTTTAGGCTTTAGACAATTTTTCTAGATTTTATAACCTTTTCATAAAAGGGTATTTTAGTCATCTTTAGATAAGATACGTATTACCTATATGATTCATAATCATATGGTTCAACATCATCAGAATGACGTTTGATTACACGCTTCCCTTCCGTAGAGACTATGTCTAAACAACTACAAATATCAAGGATAACAAACCATTCAAATATTTAGTTGAGATCTCATCACACATATCAACTATATAGTGACTTCAATCTAGTATGTCAGATTCAGTGACCTTCCAACTTTATCGGAATAACATTTATTCTTTACAATTGAATATGTCTCTCAAATCCTGACGGATAACTGAAAGTACGTTCTTCATAAGAACCGGAACATAATAACATTTATTTAGTTCCCTTATCGCTTTACTAGATCCAGAATATGGTAAGTGTTACAACGTTTGCTTCACCTTCCATATCTGTATTTAATCTTTCTAATTTAATCAGACTCGTAAGATATCATATATCTTAGAGTTGACTTTGAACTTAGACAGATTTATCTCAACTCACTTGCCTAGAATAGAAACTTCAATAAGCTCTATATTTAAGCACATGCCCTAACCTTCCCTTTTTTTAATCCTTTAAGCACTTGTAAATATTTCTTAGTGTAGTCTTCATAAGACTTAAGAAAAATCACATGAGCTATGTCTTGATTTCCTTTCATAAAGAAAATCTAAAGTTTATTAAATAGTTTACTTAACCTTTTAAATCGTATTTAAAACATTAACTATTTAATTAACCTTTAAGCAATGATTAAAGAAATAAGTCGATACTTAAATCTTACAATTTTGAAAACAACCTTTCCAAAATTGGATGTAGTCATTCTTATCCAACGTTTGAATTAATTTTCATCGTATGACTGAATGATCATCTTGGATCGTATCCAATATATGACTAATTCGTTGAAACTTATTTCAAATGATTTAATCATATCATGAGCTTCCGCTTTCATTAATAATTAAAGTCTCGGAGCACTGCATCAATTATGTAATCTCCTTGTCTCTAACTACTATAACGGGATTGCTCATGCCATTGCTTCTTTTAAAAGAATTAAAATTACTTAACCATATTTGAGAACGTTTCTCAAAATTAACAGTCATAATTTGGTTTTACTAATCGAGAATAAAACATAAATATAAAGTTTGCTAAAACTACAACATAAAAATGAAGATAAAAGAGTGTTGTTGTCTATACACGCAAAATCAAATATGGTCTTTGGGATTATGATTTTGCTCCCACTAGTCAACTACTCCCAATTGACTTTCAAGAATTTTTCAAAATCCTTTAGTGGCGGGAATCCTATCTAGTTGACTCGATCCCCGACGTGGGCCGATCGACCGGGTCAATTTCGACGGGTAGATACTTCTTACCAATCGCGTCTAACGCGACTTCCAAAGGGGTTTGACTAGTCAACTCTTTGACAAGCTCACATCGTCTATGTGGTAGTCAACCTTATGTCTCTAAAATCGACGGTCCCGACGTGGGCCAATCACCGCAAGATTCTTAGTCGAGTCGTAACCCAAGTATTCATGAGATCTCATAACGATCATATCTCGATAATGACGATATACCCGTGGTAGGTCAACTCCCGACGTGGGCCGATCGCTTGATCCGAACAGGGCTCTTCACCGTCACTATAATATCGGGAGACATATTATAACTCGATTTTTGTTGTGGGAGTAATTGTAAATTAATTCACTTAATTAATTTTGAATTAATTCTCTTAATTAATTTAATTACGGTCTCGTCAAATATATCTATCTCTATAGACATACATCCTACACATTTATCTAGATCGTGCCTAGTCATGCATCTATCGTATCATATAAAATAAATACAAGCACAAAATAAATAAATGCGTAAAGTAACCGGTATGATCATGGACTTTTCCTAGGTGCGGTTTCGAATACAACCGACGAAACCGCGGGTCACAATCTAAGGGTAGCCGCAACCGCCAATAGATCTTTAATGCGCCATTCTCCAACGGGATCTTTATTTTTCGTCTTTCTTTGGTCTCCATCTTCTCGCTCCATTCTTGTTACATTTAATTCTATCTAATAAAATAAATACACCCGCCGCACACGGGGGGAGTCAACGGAATGGGATAAATGCGCAAAAATAAACTAGGTCACGTTCTTCATAACGGCCTAGGACAATTTTTAAAACAACAAAAAATTAAATCATTCACATCTATCCTATCGGTCGAGTCCACGATCAATCGGGGTCCATATAATCATATTATATCTACTATATCTAATCCATACAATAAAATCTTATGAAAAAGATAAAATTAAAATTTAACTACTTGCGTCTTAATTAATCAATTAACATTTAATCTATTAAATAATTTTATCCAATCAATTAACTAATTAACATTTAATTAATTAAATGATTTTAATCGAAATAAAATTAACGATTAATTTTAAACCGATTTTAATTTTAATTTTAATTAATTAGAACTATTCCAAAATAAATCAAAATTAAAATTATTTCTCTTTTGTTTCTTTCTTTTTGATTCGTAATCAAAAGGGATGCATTTGGTTTCCTAAACCAAATTTGGCTTAAGCTTCCTGCCACTTTCCAAAATCAAAATTTTGAAGTGGCTTAGCTTGCCTTTTTTTACAAATCAAATATTTGAAAAGGACCTAGCCTATTCCAAATCAAATATTTGGAAAGCGCCAAATAATTTTGGTTTAGCCGCCACTTTCCAAAATCAAAATTTTGGAAGCCCTTGCCAGCCTTTTCCCAAATCAAATATTTGGAAAGGCCTAGCCTATTCCAAACAAATTTTGGAAAGGCCATTATTATTTTAATGCCATGTGCATCCCAACGGCCCAAACTATTTGAACCATCGGTTAGCCACACGACACAACTAAACAAAGGGAAATTAATAATCACAACTATGAACCATATTAAATCACAAAATACACAAAACAAAACTGGGGCCACCGCATCACGCCAACAGCCGCCGGGAGCCCGGAGGCCGCCGCCGCCGCCGGCGATCACACGGTGGTGGTGCCGCCGCCGATCGGCCGAGCACCACCATTGCCGCCCCCTTTTTTTTTTTTTTTCTTTTCGTGTATCAATTTTGCGAATTAAAAATCTTTCATCTTTTTAATCACGTGATTTAAACGATAAAATTAACTACGCATAATAACATGCTTATTGCTTAAGCTCGAAGCTCTCTCTGCTACCACTGTTAGGAAATCTACGCGGGAACGCAGCGGAATTTAAAATTTTGATTTCCTTTTACCCAAGATCGACTTCGTTTAAGCAATAAACAAATAGATAGTAGACGGTGGTTACCTTGGTTGATCTAAAAGATCGACGCTTTGACCGTCTAAGGAGAGTAGTTCTGCACAGAGCCGCCCAAGTGTTCGGCCTCTACCGCTAGTCCACACGAACGCCCCCCGCCGGAATCCCATCATGGATTGCTATTGGAAAACTCCGGTTGCTAGACCGGCCTTTTTCCCCTCTCTCCAACTCTCCATGGATGCTCTCTACTTTACACAAGAACTATTAGTTTCTTGGAATTATGATGTACAAAAGAGCTTGACACCCACACTATATTTATAGTGTAATGTGGCGCCTCAACGAAGAAGAGTGGAGAAGAAAACCTTTTCCCAATAAAATAAGGAAAATATATTTGATTGATTTATCTCATTTATTACAATATCTCATATTAAATAAATCTAGGATATCATCAATATCTTATATTGATTATTTCCAAGATATTGTCAAGATCTTATATTGACAATATTTATCTTTTATTATATTACCATAAATCAATTTACATATGTGTATATATATCACATATATATATTACACAAATAAATCTATATATTATATATATATACATACACACACGGTGCGCATGCATGCAAATCTAATTTGCATGTAATGTACACACACGCATGCACTCACAACATATATATATTAATTTATTTTATTAATATCTAATATTAATAATAGGTAATATCATTAATTAAATTACACAATCCAAGTGTATCTTATACACAATAATATATGCGCCCCTTTAGCCATTAATTGGCTTCCGGAATATTCTTTAATTAATATAATTAATATCTTGTATTTTATTTATTCATAATAAATAAATACCACCATATTAATTTACCACTATAACCTTTATAGTCTCGAGATAAACTTTCCTTATTTGGTTATCATCTATAACCACACTTTAATCCGGCTAGATGTTCTTATGTGTGTGACCCGATAGGCTTCCGAATATGTTGGCCGTAGACACAAGGTGCAAATTACGAAAATGCCCTTCATGCCTAACGATCACGGGATAGCGTCTAGCAACACACCGTGACCCCCAATCATCGGAAGAGTCAAATGCAATGACTACTACCTTTCATGTGAAACAGTTACCGTGTAACTTACAATCCTATCGCTGTAATAATATCCATACGGTCGTTAGTCGAGTGTCAAAACATCAACGACCGTATCTTATAATCTGATATCATGCTCTCTCGAAGTAACTCATTTACTCCCACTTTGCAAAGATTCACGAGAGTAAGACATTCCTTATAAGAAGGCCATTTCGGATATTCGATCCCAATCATAGGATACGCGATTCCCGGACGACCAATCATGTATACTCCGCATGCTTCAATATCATACCCAATCACTATCGCATGATCGCCCCGTGGCTGTGGAAACCTCAATAGTGTCAAAGCATGACAATCCACACCGTGATGCCATGAAGACTCCGGTCTTAAGGATAATTACACAACCGCCACATAGTGTGACACTTATCCGTGTAAGTGGGTCGGGCCTAACGTACGCATTCTCTAATACACGTCCACGTACAAACCCAAGTGTCTCTACACTTCGATAGACGAGATCTATCCCCGCCCTTAAAGACAAAGACATCCAATACGTGCTAGTCCGTTTATACTATCAATGCCCCGTTTAATAGTACATCACTCTAGTAGACATTTAAGTATCAAACTTATTAAGGTGATTAGAGATCTCATCAACCATAATCGCCTATCATGGTTTCTCTATCACAGCTTTAATACTAAGGACGTTATCATATAACAATTCATAATTGGTTCTTTAAAAGAACGTATATATGACAACATAAAAGCCATTTAATATATATATGTATAAACATAAAGAAATAATATAAACGATCCGACCCGGTCGGATCCGGTCCAACCCGATTGGGTTTAGACACTATTTCAACACTAAAAAGGGTACTCACCGAACTTCAAAGAACCTCTTCAAAGAACCTATCACACTCTCGCCGTGACAATAATTCACATTTTACGCATGGCAGAGGATCCACCATCATGATAAAACCAAACATGTGGACATTGACAGACACTTCCTAAAGGAGAAGATTGATGCCAAGATTATTCAACTCCGTATGTTCCCTCGCAGATCGAATGCCGATATTCTCACCAAGGCCATACCACCACTTATGTTCAAATAGATTGAGTAGCAAACTTGACTGTATAAACATATACAACCCAGTTTGAGGGGGGGTGTGGAAATACTATGGTTAATATTACATTATTATTACACTCATAACATGTTACAATGTAACGTGTTACTTTTTATCAAGGGTCATATTAATTGCATTGAATAAACAATTAATATGTCCTAATAGTCATAAAGTAACTATCCTTTGTCCTATTATGTAATAGCATAGACATAGCCGACTCTAGCATTTATTGTAGCCGGCTCTAGTTACTTTTACTTTACTAGCTAGGATCCTCTCTTGTAAGGATCCTCTCTTGTATCTATTTATACTCTTTCTTTCAACATGAATAAATAAGTTGGAGTTTACTCAAGTATTATTACTTTCTCAAACTCTCTTCAGAACTAAATCAGTTTTATACACGTGGAAAATCAAGAAGTTATGGAGGATTATACTATGAAAGATTTCACACGTGGAGATCAATTTTTAATCGTGGAGGTAACTATATTATTCTTTTGAATTACAAACGCCTCGATATCCGGGATCTATCATTACATGCCTTAATCCTCTCTCCCACTTCACTCAAATATCGTGATTTACAAACACAAAATCATGCCATTACGTCACAAAATCCTCCATATTCAACCACGTTCACACTACCAAGAATCATCATATATAAACCATACTTAGAGGGTTTTTTTAGAATTCTTTATGCTTCCTTGAAATCAAAAACCCTATTTCTTTCTCTGAACAATCGAAGCTTTTCTAAATATCAATCCCATTCAACAATGGCTTCATCCTCTACAATCTCTACCACAGAACAATATTTCAAAAAATCGATCATCACTGGATCGTTTTTCAGACCTGAACACTATCTCTCCTTCTGTGACAATGAAACACAAGCTCAACGATTGGTTGATGGCTGTACGAATCTGGGGTTAATGACCTTCCTAAATCCCCCAATCGATGGATATGTTATGAAAACCTGATTGCATTTTGGAAAAATGCAAAGTTTGTGCCCAGCACAAAGAAGAGTGATCCCGATTGCATTAAGAGCTCCATATTTGGCAAACAAGTGGTCATCACACCTGGTCTACTTAATCGATTTTTGATTCTTCCCAACACTGGTCCGGCTGATGTGAAAAATATACAGATTGACATCAAAACATTCGAACAGAAACAGCCAAGAATCCCAGAAAGAACAGCAAGACATACAACCTTCCCAGATCGGCACTCAAACGTCCATTTGCTGAGTTTGCACCTGTAATCACCAAAAACATTGAAGGAAGAAAATGGTCGATGGAAAACTTGACTGAGCTATGGGTCAAGTTAATGGCGATTATCTATCAAGGTATTCCTTTTGACTAGTCACAGTTTGTTTTCAATAGGTTGAAAGTCAAATACAGAAGGAAATTGATCTGGCGATCATGGCACCAAGCAAGAGCCTGCAGAAAAATAGGTGATTTCTGGGAAAGGAAATCTTATGGGTTCCCTCTTCAACACCTGTTTGATAGATTGAAGGTGAGACCCATCAATCTGCATCCTCCACACAAGGCCAAGGTAATGTTTACCTATGTAATGGCATCCCAGAAACCCAAACCCACTGCCGGAAGTAAAAGAAAATAGCCTGAAAGCAGTAGATCATGAGTGGGAAGAAGAACCAGATCTCAAAAGGCACTAGATGACACCCCTGTGATCATTGCCAGTAACCTGGATAACCTAGTGGTGATTAGTGACGATACAACATCTGAGGAGGAGAAACAAGAAGAAGTAACATATCTGGAAGAAGGTGAAGAAGGTTATCGTCTTACTTCATCTGAAGACGAAGAGGTTGAAGATGAAAAAGATGCTTCTGAAAGTGAGGCAAAACAAGGCAAAGAAGTGCCACAGTATGGGTCTTTCTGATGATGACCTAACTCTTCAAGAGGTAATTTTCAAGAGCCTCAGCAAAGTTGCCAAACAGCTGAGTGAGCCAGCTGATCAAGCTCACTCTGCTGAACTTGCCAACACCCCCACAATTGATCAATGGGGAACACCAGCAGAAGAAATTAAGTCTCCGCACATGGAAAGGAACATCAGGCGTTCCAGGGCCAGGCAAGTGCAAGTACCTCCCAGCAACCTCTCCCTGAACCTGAGAGTGCTGAAAAAGAGAAAAATGAAGATAAAGAAAAAGAGAAGGATGAAAAAGAGAAAGAAGGAGAAGAGAGCAGAAGAAAATAATGAAGAAGAAGAGAAAGAAAGAGAAAGAAGAAGAGAAGGATGAAGAAAAAAAGAAACCGAGGATGATGAAGAGAATGAGTAAGATAAGGACAATGAGGATGATGCAACAGCTCCAGAGGAAGTTGATCCATAGAGACTCTTCAATCTGGACATTCAACCCCTTATTGTGGACATGGAAAAGTAGTAACACAACAGGCAAAATCTGAAAGCTGCATTAAGGAGTGATGCAACCTCCTTAAATCACAAAATTGAGGCCATCATCAGTCACATTAAGGTTCAAGATGAGGTCATGGAGAAACAAGTCAAGTTACTCTACAACCTGCAGCATTTGATTCCCTATCATGTTCAGACTAACCTTGAATTTCTTGCTGACAAAATTGATAGAAATCTCAAACCATTGGTGGATATTTTGAATGCTCATACACATCAACTCCACCATCTGGATATGGTTATGGATTTCTCTGGCCAGCAACTCAACACCCTCATCAATGTAACTGAGGCCAATAACAAAATTCTGGTAAAAAGGTATGGTCCTCTCCCAGAGTCTGAGGCAGTAAACAAAATTCTTGTAGCACGGTTTGGTGCTGCCAAAAGGGGGAAGGAAGCTCAAAACCTGAAAGCTCCAGTGAAAAGAAGGCAAGCCCAACTGACAAGGGCAAGGGAATCAAAGGCAATGGCATCAAGTTTGAAGAAAAGAAGCCGTAGCCCTCTTTATATTAATTTACTGATTTAAATGCCTTGAATAATTGTGATGCAATATCTTGTTGCCCTTGAATGGATGAATAAAATTATTGAGTTTTATTCTGTTGTTTGATATGAAAAATTTGGTACACTTATGTTCAGGCTTATGAGGGTTTTTGCATCATCAAAAAGGGGGAAATTGTTAGGAACATTTTATTATGTTTTGATGATGACCATACTAGCTGTTATAGCAAGCCTGAAATAAGTTAGAATTCTCTATATAAGTCTTTACTTAGAGTCTGACATGTTGTATAAGTTGAGTCAGACAAGTATTGTACTAGTTGGTAGAATGACAAAGTAAAACAGATATTCGGCAGAGTGAAGCCAGCCAAGTACCAGCAGAGAAACATGAAGACATTATGGTTTGACTTCTAACCAAGGAAGTCTGTGATGACCTTGGATAAGTCTAAGTTATACTCAAGTGATGAAATACATTGTCAAATATGGTGTACACTGATCCCACCCAAATCAAGGATTAATGAAGTACAAAAAGTACTTGAAAGAATCAAAGAAAACAGCAAAGCAGTGAATCGGCAAAGTAAACTGGCTTTCGGCTGAGTAAAGACATAGTAGTGAAGGAATAACCATACAGCCAAGTCAGAAAAATCACTTAACCGTTCAGGGAACGGCCAAGTAAACTTCACTCATTCAGATTTCAAAATAATGAAGATCAAACATTGAATGCACAATCAATTGAGGATCAATCAATGACGGATTTTCTGATAAATGTTTGAAGAAAAATCCGATCACTGAAATCAAAGAGAATACAATTAAGGGGGAATCAAGAATTAAATCAAGGAATATTCTCCACATTAAATAGCCAACGGACGGAAATTCAAATAAAAGATTATCAAGGCTATAAATAGAAGGCACTGACAGAAAAGAAAAACAACGATTAAGTCTTATTATATACAAGCAGAAACTCTATCAAAGTGAAAAGCTTTCCATATGCTTTAAAAGGAGACATCTAGAGATCAACTCAGAAATCAGAGCTCGAATTCCACATCAAGCATTGAGATTGATCACAAGTCTGTGAATCCAATTCACATCAATTGAGGCAATTGAATCAGAGGAATCTGAGAAAGAGTTTCAACCTTTGTGATGGTTGCTGAAAGATTTGTTCTCAAGGAGCAGTGATAGAGACTAAGTCACTGAAGCTTTTGAAGCCAGGGAGTGATAGTCTTAAAGATTGTGAAGCTTGTGTAGTCAAGGACAATCATACTATTGTATCTGTGAAAACAATAGTGAATTCCTCCAATTATCACATGAGAAGAGTGGATTAAGGGATCACACCACCCTGAACCACTATAAACCTTTGTGTTTATTTACTTTCGGCAATTTACCTTACAGCACTTTATTTCATTGCATACTCTATATCTGTGATTGCATAATCTACTTTGAAACAACATTTTAAGAAGGGATTTATCCGCTGCCCAAAAGCTTTTAAATATAAGAAAAGTTTTTGAAACTCCACTATAGTCATTCACCCCCCTCCTTATGACTATAGTTTTATCCTTCTCTGGGACCAACACAATTGGCATTAAAATGGCGCAATATTTTTTTGATTTTGGGAAAAGAAATTTTCTACTAATCAATTATAATGTGGATAATATAATTATTTATGTGTTAAATAATTATGAATAAGAAATTAGTTTTCGTATTGGATAAATAGTTCTGTTTTCCTATTGGATAAATTTTTTTATTTTTCTTAAAGGAAAAGATAAATATGTGTGCAAAAGATAAACTCTCAAATTATTAGTTATTTTCTTATAAAAAGAGAGTTTCTCCAACACAAAATGGAACCAGAAAAACCAATGTCATTTTTAAGGAAATAGGTGACGCCTATTTTGAAATTAATAGAGAATTTTTGTTTTCTCGTCTTAGCCATTGGAAATAAGAAAAACTGGGTTTTTTCTTAGAGTATACATTCGAGGAGGTTTGAATGGGAGATAGAACTCGGAAGATCACGGCTTCTCTCCGGTTGGGTAAACTCTTCAACCTTCTTGTAGTTATATTAATTAATCATGTGAATTAAATCATGGTAAAATCGCATGTGAATTTAATTCGTAGCTTCCGCTGTGCATGATCGAGTGTCTCGATCGGTTCTGTGAATCAGATCTGACGATCCAATTATTGATCGGATTCGGATTCGGGTTTCTGTATATCCTGGATGTGGTAGCAGAGCGAGGTTAAAGCGATTTTGCGATCTTGAATGCATAATTAATTAATACGGAGTGAAATTGAATAAATATTGCATCTTATATATATATATATATATATATATATATATATATATGTGTGTGTGTGTGTGTGTGTGTGTGTGTGTGTGTGTGTGTGTGTGTGTGTGTGTGTGCTTGATTGAATGATTTGGTTGACGAGATGGATTGTGGTTGGTAATTGTTTACCGTTAGATCTATTGTAAACCCAAAATTTTTCCAAGTATAGGAAGTTATGTAATTTATTTGTTGTAATTTAATTTCTTAGTAATTAGAAGTAAGTAGCTTTCGGCCGCACTATTGTTTTTAAATATTTTCGTGGAGTATCATCACAATAAGCATGCTGGCGTGGTGATGAAGATGTGATTTTTATATCATGAAGACCCATGTTCGATTCTCCACATGGATGTGAATTTTTGGAGTTTTCCAGAAAAAAGGTTCCTTATATTTTGAAGAAAAAGAAGTGATGAAGATGTGATTTTTATATCATGAAGACCTAGGTTCGATTCTCCATGGATGTGAATTTTTGGAGTTTTCTAGAAAAGGTTCCTTATATTTTGAAGAAAAAGAAGAAAAATATGCACCTGGGGGGATTCAAACCCGCGTTACAACAGTAGGAATAGAGCCATCCAACCAACTTGGCTGGAAGCTTATTTGTTCAAGAACAGAGCAGTTTATTATTATTATACAGAGCGGCGACAAGATCAATTAGAGATTAGTAAATCCTTTAAACGTAGGGTTTATTTATTTATTTTATTTTAAATTTCTAGATTAGATACGGGGGTACCAAGGGTCCATCTTAGTTGTTTATTTTTTGCATTTATTTTCATATGTGATTATTTATGTGATATAACAATGACATGCATCATATTTATGAATTCCACTCCTAGCATCTGCATACATGTAAAAAATTAATTTTGGAATTAATTAGACATGTATGAAAACGATAATTAATTTAGATTAATAACAAATTAAATTAATTAAAGAAAATAGGATTTTATCGGGATATAAAATTCACATGATAATCTTTATTTAAGATTATGAATCCTTCGAGGTTTTGGTTATGTAGTTTCTACATAAATTAGAATTTTGATAATCAAAATTGGAAAATCGTGAAAAATTGGACACCAACTAGACGGTAGATGGAACCGATAAGTTGGTGGTTGTTTTTCTTAATTTATTGTTTTCGATTATTGGAAAGATTCTGAGATCCTAAATTTTTATCATGACAAGATTAGGACTATAAAATTCTTCGGGAATTTTAATTGTGTAGTGTCTACACGAAAGATTTCTAAATAATTGATAAATTGGAAAATCATTAATATAGTGTCACTAGTTAGACGGTATTTAGAACCGATAAATTAGTGGGAGTTTTAAATTTCGTGATTTATTGTTTTTCGAATTATTGGGAAATTCATAAGTCCTACTGTATTAGGATTATAAAATTCTTGGTGAATTTTAATTGTGTAGTGTCTACACAAGAATTTTAATAAATCCATAAAATTGGAAAATCTTGAATATAGTGACATTAGTTAGACGTTATTTGGAACCGATGAACTAGTAGGGAGGATTAATTTAAATATTCATGATTTATTGTGTTTCGGATTATTAAGAAATTTTGAAAATCCTAATAAAACTACTTATTTTTCAAAATAACGAGTGTGAGCGGGGAAGGTGACAACCGACCCCACGGCCTCTATTGTTGACACAAGCACGTGAGAGAATGGTGACGCCTCGTGCCGCTTTGATTTCGGCCCCCTAAGGATGACCTTCACCGCTATCAAAATTCAAGGCTTGGTTTACGAAAGGATAGGATTTTGAGTACTCGTCGGATCACTGACCTACCCTACGGCGGCATACTCGGGGCGTACTTAAAAATCTGAAACAGTAGGTCACACTCACAAGGATATTTTTGGAAATATCTTGGCTGAAAAAGGAAGGTAATCAACAACTAAACGGAGATGTTTGATTCTCAATGGTTTAATTGTTGAGAGTGATTGTCTCAATTTCACCTCTTTGACCTACCCTACGGCCGCACTGTAGGTGTGAGATTAAATCCTTGGAATGGTAGGATAAACTGCATGCTTGACATCACGTTTATAATTCATAAAATCATTATTTGTTGTGGTGTATGATTTGACATATAATTCTGTCATAATTTATTTTTCAACTACATATCATCTCAAGGTGACTAGATTGATGAAGAAATTAAAATTGACTGATGATGACTTCGTAAAAGTGGAAAAGTAACAAGAGCGTTGAACTCGATAATCGAGAATAAAAATTAATTTTTCAGAAGTGGATTCCTCTCTTAAGCCTTCATACTTAAGTGACATTGATAAGTATGTCACTGCTGTCACTCGTGTTAAACGAGAGCCAAAGGAAATTAGTTCAAAGATGACGAGAATGATTTGGTATCAATCTCACTAGACATCCCACGGTTTACGAGTAGTGTCTACTCAAATGAACTGCTAGTTCAAGGCCATTTCCCTTAAAGAAAGCCAAGAATGGGAAAGTAATCGTCTACAAGTATAAGTCATCTAAACTAAATAGGTTAAAGGCTAAACCGAAACATTAATGAAAGAAAGTATAGGATAAGGAAAGTGATTTCGGATCACTAACCTATGAATCCTTAGAGACTTTCTTAACTGGTACTTTGACCTGGAAGCTAAGTTTTTTTCGTAAGAACGAGGTGGCTAGGCATTAATGATTAAAGAGTAGACAACAGGCAGATATTTCAACTGAGATAGTGGGAGTGATATAAGGAAAGAAATTTTGGATTTTAATCCTAGTATATCACAGAAGTTTAATTTCGTTTTCAGATTCGTTGGAACAAATGGATTCACTTTCACATCGATAATATAGTTGCCTTAAAGAAAGTGAATGTGACATTTGTATACGATTCTGAGACTTGGACTATTGTCTGGAAAAGTCAAAACCACTAAATAATGTTGAAAATGTATATGTAACACATCATAAACTATTGAGACAAATGGTCTCCGTATTTAGATAAACGATTCTTCAGCATCTATTGATTAGTTCATATATCTTAAAGATAAGATCTTAAGACTGGCTAAGGCCGATTCCTCTCTCCCAGTCTAAGAACACTATCTCAAAGGAAAAATAACTAAGTAGCCTTTCAATTAGGAAAGGGTAATAGAGATAAAGAAGTATCATAGCTTGTTCATATTGACCTTCGGGGCCTTATGAAGGTGCGAGCTAGTAGGAACTTTTGAGTAGTGGACAATTTGTCTGATAGCAACTCGAAACGCCGATTAGTTTATCTAAATATTTGGAGGAATCTCTAATATTATCAGAGAAACGAGTATTCCATGCTCAGATATAGGCTATGGCATGGTTTTGGCACTGATGCTTAGCCTACCTCCAAGTGAAACGATTTCACTGAAAGGATAAACCATGGATTGCAATTAAGATATTGATGTGATAGAGTACACTGCTTAACTTAATTAAGATATTGATTACAGAATAACGGCTCATATTATCATGTAAAACCGAGAAGTCTGCCTTAGAAGATGCTTATGAATTTGTGGATGATGAGTGAAGTACATTTGTTCCACTTCCGCAAATAGAGGCATTTAGCACTAGTGCTTGAAGAGGTAGGACTGGAGATTTTGCATACACGTTCAGATGGTGATAGAGTACACAAGGAGACATCTATAGATCAACTCAGAAATCAGAGCTCGAATTCCACATCAAGCACTGAGATTGATCACAAGTCTGTTTAAAATATGTGGGCTTAACTGTAATATTGTGAAATCCAATTCACATCAACGAGGCAATTGAATCGAGAGGAATCTAAGAAAGAGTTTCAACCTTTGTGATAGTTTTCCTACCCAACCCTCACGGAATAATTTTCTTAGTCTTTGAAAGATTTGTTCTCAATGTGCGGTGATAGATCCGAGTCACGAGTCACTAAAGCTTTTGATGCCGGGGAGTGATAGTCTTAAAGATTGTGAAAGCTTGTGTAGTCAAAGAAATCATACTATCAGATTGTATATCACGAAAACAAAACAATAGTGAATTCCTCCAATCATCGCATGAGAAGAGTGGATTAAGGGATTACACCACCCTGAACCACTATAAACCTTTGTGTTTATTTACTTTCAGCAATTTACCTTACAATACACTTGAACTATTAGTCCACTTTATTTCATTGCTTACTCTATATCGTGATTGTATAATCTACTTTGAAACAACATTTTAAGAAGGGATTTATCTACGCCTAAAAACTTTTAAATATAAGAAAAGTTTTTTCCTAAACTCCACTATAGTTCATTCACCACCCCCCCCCCCCTCGACGTATCGACTATAGTTTTTGTGACCAACACAATTGGCATTAAAATGGCGCCATATTTTTTTTTGATTTTGGGAAAAGAAATTTTCTACCCAAATGGCATAAAAATGGCGATTAATTATAATTATAATGTGGATAATATAATTATTTATGTGTTAAATAATTATGAATAAGAAATTAGTTTTCGATATTGGATAAAAGTTTTTTTTCCTTATTTTTCTACGCCCCAACGTTTTTTAAGGAAATAGGCGCGCCTAAAAATAATAGAGAAATTTTGTTTTGTTGTCAAAGTTCGAACCCGACGTCATCCATCTCTCACTGTTGTGTCGGGTTCGCAACGGGAATGTAAACATGTTTTATATTTACGTTACAACGTGGAGTATGTATGCAAGACATTTCCAGTTGCCATAATTAACTCGCTTTCTATTTGGGAAAATAATTAAGAAGGCCTCAATTCCTTTGTGGTCTTGTCGGTGGACTCTTTTCCTTCATATTATACTTCTTCCTTCATTCCGCCATTGCTACTAAAACTTCGAGCTGCTTGTGTTCTCTTCCTGTAGCTTAAAGATGAGTAAAATACTTCAAAACTTGCATCGGAATGAAGCTATTCCGTTGTCCTCATCCAGGTCAAATTCTTCCTATTCCACCAAAGAAAAAACTGTTCAAGGCATTCGCAGAAGACTCTCTTCTTCTCTTTCCTCTGCAACTGGTGGTGGCTCCGCCGCCTCATCATGGAGTTTTCCCCGGTCTAAATCAGTGGAGTATGCCGGAATCACTGTAAGAGACTGGTGGAACTGGGGATGGGCCCGGATCTTGTCTGGAAAGCCCATTTTCGCCAGAGATCTAGAGATGAATGAGGAAGAAACTGCAGCGGTGGGTTACCAAAACAAAGGAAGCTGGAAACATGTATTTTACAAGGTGAAAAAGGAGATCTTGAAGCTACTGGGCTCCTCCGCCGACAACGTCGGTCTTCCTCAAACCTACAAAAAAGCATATTCCAAGATCTAAACTCCAATTCCAACCTAGTCCTCGATCAAAATGGATATCCTTTCAACTTTCATTCCTTATACTATTTATTTATATATGTATATGTATGTATACGCAATTTTTATTCTGTGAACAGCCAGCTCAAGATTATTATTCTGTATTGTGTTTTAGTTATCAGCCACTTCTTCTGCATCTGAAATGTTGTCAATTTTTTTTTTTTTTTTTTGGGAGATTCAATGTGGATCTCGATTAGAAATGATGGTGAGAGGCCTAAATCAAAATGTAATTGGATTTGGATTGGATCTGCACCACCGACTTCTGTTCTGTGGTTGGATTTTGTCGAATTCTTTGTGAATTTTTTGTGTTTTATTTTATTCATGTGGTTGGAATCGATAGTATCATGTTTAGCAAAGCTTTGGCCGGTGATCATTGCCCCTTTCTCTGTCTCATGTCGTGTCCTGTGTTTCTGACCACCTAGTTTTGGGATCCTCGGATTCTCTACGTTTTACTATGTCTAGCTTCAAATCTAATGTCTTACCCGCCCACCGTTCTCTCGCTTTCACCGTTTCGTTGATATACGATATGTATATAAGAAGATAAATTAATATTTGTTTTTATACGGCACATGTCGCACGTTCAACAGGCGTGATGTAAACAAAGACTCGTCGGGTAAGAATTTCCCCGCACTATGCAGTGAATTTATGTTGTTTTTGGGGGAAGTTATCGGGTGCATCCTCATGCACCTATGTGGCACAATATGGGCTATTTATGTACAATCCCACATCGGTAAAAAAAAAGTCCTTCGCCCCTATATAAATTAAAATGCTTGTCGGGGTTAGCGTTTTAGATCGAAGTGAAGACGGTTTTAAGCGATTGATCGACCAACCATTTATTACTCATTTAGTGTTGTCCGCCCGTCGTGTTCGGGGTTGCCAATTTACCCGTCACTTCGACGTAAATAGTTATACTACATAATAATTTCCAATGACACATGATAGATCCAAGGACACACGACCAGCAAACTATTAGCTGGAGTTGATATATATATTCCTATTGTATTGTACTAGTACTTCTTTTATTTGCCTCATATGTATGTATGTATGCCTAAATAAAAAGGCTTGCTTTGCTGTGAGTTGTAAGGCAATTTCCCAACCAAATGACCCTCAACTCCGTATTTGTTTGAGCACCCGGAATGGCCAGGGCACATTTCTTCTTCACAGGGCAACTTTTTGGTTTTTTTTCCTTCAGAAATTTTATGGTCCTAGATAAAGTATGATTTGGTGATCTGCGAACGACACCGTATCGAAAAAAAAAAAAAACAACAATCAAAACGGCGTCGTTTCGATCCAAACCGCCGTGTAAAATATAAATGCTTTATGTTTTTACTTTTTTTTTACCTTTTAGCCTTATAAGAATTTGCGTTTATTTTTTGGTGGATCCGAAATGTCGTTTCGATCCCGACCACCATAAAACCAATGTCCTTCCTTTGTTCCCATTTTAGCCTTACATAGTTGCTGCAGTTTATTTTTTGCCGTGGTCCCATGATGTTCCACCATATCTCACAATTTACTTTTCTTATCATTTTTTTTTTTTCTTTTGAAAACATCATTTTTATCTTTCAACCAATTTAAAAAACAGCTAAGCAACTTTTTTATACTTAATATATATTGGTGAGTTTTATTGGACATCAGTTTTACTATTGACACATTTTCGATATCAATGTCGATGGGTCGATATTCGTTTTTTTAATTCGGGCGTTGTGTGAACGCCACACTTTTATAATGTAAACGTCGGTGCGATCGACGTTTCGTTTTTAAACGTAAACATCAATGACACTTTCATTTTGACTATTGTTATTGACTTGTTACCAACGTCAGTGCGTTCATTAAAAAAATTCGTGGCGTCAAAATAATTTTTTGTGGGGCCGGGTGTAATAGGGTTTCAGTAATAAAAATGGGGGTGTCGATAAAAACACACACACATATATATATATATATATATATATATATATTTTGTTAAGTAGCAAGATAAAGTAGCACCCGTTGTAATTAATTTATTGAAACTAACGGCCAAATCATCACTAATTATTATTAGGGGGATTTATGGAGAATTACAAAAAAAAAAAAAAAAAAAAAATCTAAATTTCTTTTCAAACATCTTGCAAAAGAACAAACTTATTTAAGAAAACGCTTTGTCGAAAGAACAAAAGAATATATAAATACATCACAATTTCTCTCTTCTTTTTCAAATAAAAAAACATAATTTCTCTCTTATCCATTATTTTAAAACACTTATAACTGTCGATTATAGCTCCAAAATTAATAATTATTTCAACAATTTTTTTTATCTTTTTCGTGCTGAGATCACAATGACCCTATTCCGACGTAATTTGTGAAAAATAATTTTCAAAATTCACTATTATTGAACTTAAATGTTGTAATTTGTGAAAATTCATTATTATTGAAATTCACTGTCATAATTCAATGTTGAAATTCGCTAGTTTCAAAAGTGAATCACATGAAAATCGGTGCAATGATATCTAACAAAGTCTCAAACCAATAGAATGAAAACAAATTAAAAAAAAAATTGTGAAATTTCTAACACTTTTAAATATCTTAGATAAGAAAAATAGATTTTTGTCCAGAAGGACAAAATTATTAATAAATCGGGATATAAAGAAACTGTAATTTAATAAGGACAAATGTAACAATTATGAAGTAACAAATGTGGAATAGAGTAAATTTGAAGTAACAATTGTGAAACACAAAGTAACATTAACACGTGAAGTAACAATTTTAAAGTAACAATTGTGATTTTTGTCCTTTATAATCATTAAAATGTTACTTTTGTCATTCCAGACCCATTTATTAATTTTTTTGTCCTTATAGCCCCTTCCCCGTAAGAAAAAATAAGAGTGTTTAAAAATAAGAGAAGGAAGAAAAAATGTTAATAAATTGAGACCCAAATTTTTTGCAACGAATGTGGTTTTTTCATAATAGATATCCTCCGACTTAAAAATCTTGTAGAAAATGTCATTTTACTATAAGTTATGCTTTTACTTAAAAATATTTTTGTAAAGGTATCTTATTTTCTTATTATCTATTATTATTAACATAAAATTTTGCTGCTGAATTGCATAGACTACACATAATAGATTTATTTTATCAAGCTGTTATAATAATTTTTTAACTATAACATTTATATATTGTTTTCTGAAAAGAAAAAAAAAAGGAAGAAACATTTATATATTGGGTATGTATAAGTCACAAGTTAGCCGTATAGCAACCAATAAGTGTCCATAAAAGTTAGGACTCGTCAGGGTTAAAATGGGAATAAGGAAAAAAGATCAAATAGTTGCCCTGTGAGGAAGAAATGTGCCCTGCCCATACCGGGTGCCATTTGTTTGATTTATTTCTTCTTGTGTATAAATTTTTGTGTTATTTGTTTATAAGGACGTGTTTTGGGACTTAATTAGGCACTTAAGACACCCAAAAAATATCATTATTTATAAGGACACATTCTATTTAACTTTTCAAAATTACCCCTTTCTTCATTTACGGCGGATAAGCCCGGAAGAAACCTAAAATAATGTCGTCGTCGTCGTCTTCACGAGATAAGGTTAGCGTTCAATTGTTATTTTCGATTAATGGCATGAAGATGAACACGCGTCCATGTCACCTTGACGGAGACAGAGGGCTTTTTCCGGTCAACTTTGTATTTCTTTTCGTACTACACCGACCAGTCTGAGGAAACTTTTACTCCAAGCCGTAATTAGAAGAAGAAGCAGTAATCGGAAAAGAAGAAGAAGCAAAGTTATGGCTTTTGCAGCGATCTTTCAACTCTCATGCTTCTCTTCCATCTACCGTGGTTCGGTGTACCGTTTAGCTACCCGATCATTTCCCCATTTTCGCCCAAAGGTAAATTCTTTTTGCTGCTAAACTTCAGCAATGATTTCTATGAATTTTGAGGTTTTTTTTTCTATTGATTTGTTTGCTTTGTGCTAATCTAATAGCCGATTTCATGAAATTTGTGGAAATGTATTATTAAGTACAACTTTGGAATATATCAATGCTCCACCTCCACCACCAAATTCTCCGGTTAACGTGCATGTATTATTTGAAGCTATTTGTAGGAGCGAGAGCGAAAGAGGTTTAGATGACTTAATTGACTATTCGACGAGGAGGAATAGAACAATACCGGTGAGATCCTTCCCCATACGAGATCAACTGCAAAAGACTCATCCATTTTGTCTTGTTCAGTAATGGAAGGCGCCAGAAGGACATTGAAGAGTAGCTAGGGATTTGAGGCATATCGAATCTTTGTTTGGCAAACAACATGTTTTCTTGATTGATTACTCTTTTGCATTTGAAATTAACGAAAACTGGGTCGTTTTTTTTTTTTGTCTTGATATAGAAATTTGTACAGGTCTCCTTTTACAAGTATGCATTGAATATGAAATTTGAGGGAATTGAATAAATTCTGTAGCCATAATGCAGATTTTCTATAGTTGTAGTGACCATTGAAGATCTAAGTATCTTACATTTTGTTTGATGTTAGCAAGTAAATAGGATGCATTGTATATTCCAACAAAAATGGAGGAATTTCTAAATGTATCTTGTCTTTGTCATTCTGTGTGTATGTTACTACCACTGGTTTTGAAATGTGAATCTTGGCATTTTTCTCTCTCTCTCTCTCTCTCTCTCTCTCCCTCCCCCTTGCGTCCCCTAAACAATAGAAGTTTGTAGAGGTTCCTTTTGCTTTTATGCTTTGAATATGAGATTAGGGGGAATCAAATAAATTCTGCAACTATAATGCAAGTTTTCTGTAATTTTGTAATGACCATTGAAGACCTAAGTTTGTGTCATTTTGTTTGATGTTAGTAAGTGCATGAATGGGATGTCATATCGTGTATCGACACCGTTGATCATGATATAATAATGATCAATTAGTTTAACATGCATCATCTTGAAACAAAGAAGAAAAGCTATACGTTGATGGTGAGTTTGTGTATGATTTGACGATGTCACTGCATAAAATGCCAATGTCACTGCATAAATTGTTGATGTCACTGCATATCTGATTGCATATATGCGATGTCACTGCATAAAATGTTGATATCATTGCATATATGATTGTCGATGTAACTGCATAAAAATATGAATTAAGGTGAAAGATTTATGTTGATCGTAGTTATATCAAAAGATATTACCATTTGAAGTCGATTTTATGAAGAAAATAAATCGATTTTATGAAATTATGTCGGAAAAATATCAAATGTAATCACGGTGTTGCTTCATCAAATGTCACTGCATATCTGATTGCCGATGTCGCTGCATAAATTGTTGATGTCACTGCATAAATTGCCGATGTCACTGCATAAATTGCCCATGTCACTGCATAAAATGTTGATATCACTCCATATATGATTGCCGATGTCACTGCATAAAAATATGAATTAAGGTGAAAGATTTATGTTGATCGTAATTTTATATCAAAAGATATAGCCATTTGAAGTCGATTTTATGAAGAAAAGAAATTGATTTTATGAAATTAAGTTGGAAAAATATCAAATGTCATTCATATATGATTGCCGATGTCAATGCATCGCGGTGGTTAGTGCATCGCGGTGTCTCTGCATCGGGGTGGTCAATGCATCGCGGTGTCTCTCCATTGGGGGTGGTCAATGCATCGGGTTGCCCCTGCATTGCGGTGGCCAATGCATCGTGGTGGTCGATGCGTCGTGGTGGTGGCGAATCGCGGTGGTCAATGCATCGGGATGGTCGTTGCATTGAGATGGTCAATACATCGCGGTGGTCGACGGAAAAAAAAAAGAGAAGCTGTTAGCATAATAAAAATAAAATAAAATAAAAAGTCCAGGAAAATAAAAGGAAAAACAAAACAAAAACACAAATACATGAACAAAACAAATGTAACAGCGCTACATTTCTTTTTAATAACAGCGCTATATCTTCTTCTTTTTTTTTTTTTTTTTTTTTTTTTTTTTCATTAAGGGTATTTGGGTCTATCTATCTAATTTTTGTCCTTATAACTAAGTGTTTGTTTTGGATATCCTTTTTGCCTAATTAAGTCCAATATGTGTCCTTTTCAATAATTGTCCCTAAATTTTTTTAGGTACATTACATGTTGGTTTTACACACGTGGGAGAAAAGTTATGTTATAACAGTTATTTGTGGGTTGTATCCAGTAGACAGATCTGATGCATCCAAATTAGTCTTACACGTTATAACTATGTGTGAGAGTGTGTGTAAGAATTTTAATCACATCTTTCCATCTAGTATGACTCACAACTACATGTTGTATCATAATTCTCTCCTCTAATAGACTTTCGACGATATCATACAAAGTCTAGAAGTTATTAGGAAGCTGTATTAAGTAAAATGATGATTGTATCATAATTTCTCTCCTCTAGTGGACTTTGGTCAATATCATACAAAGTCAAGGAGTTACCGTATAATCTCGATAAATAAATACTCTCAGGACCGGAGAAAATTATTCATTTGGCGAGGTTATTCATTTATCGAACATTTGCCCAAGTCGGGACCGGAGTAAATTATTTATTTGACGAAGTTATTCATTTATCGAGGCTATACTGTATTTGAAAATTGTATTAAGTAAAAGGATGTGATTAATATAAGTCATATCTACAAATTTCGTGTGAAGGAAATTTTTAAATACATCACATTTATCTGTTTGATATAATTCTTTAAATAATTAACACACCATAATTTATGTCCATCCTATCATATATGCTGCCTAAAGTGGGAAATTTTTAGGTGGTTTATCCGCACGATGCAGATACACTTATTTCAACTTAGAAATACTCATGTTTTTAAGTGTAAATAATATAAAATGCAACACCTTAAAAAACACGAGTATTTTAGTACATCACCCAAAAAATCCCCCGAAGTGTTGGAATCTGAAAACTTGAATTTCGATGCATATACGTTGGGTAAACATTCACTGTAATGATAGACTGATTTAAATGTATTTAAAATGATGTGAGCAGTGATAGCGACACAATCAAATTAACACAACGCAACCTAATATCTTCCTTTTGATTTTGATGAGTCTCAGCTGGTCGTGATATAGACTCATCAAAATCAAGGGTGACGGATTAGGTTGTGTCAATTTGGTTGTGGCTTCATCATTACTCTTAAAATGTAGTAATTTCAAATAATTATAGCGGGCTCTATTGACACCACATATTTTCTATTGACACCTTTTAATTTAATATTTTTCATTTTCTTTATCACACCACCAAATTAAATTACTAAAAGCAACACATCCAGTAAATAACTTTTTAAATCTTTACACTTTAGTCCCTCAATTTTTGAAAATTATAAAATAAAACTTTTTAATCTTTTAACACTTTTTAATCACCATTTAACTCCTTGCTATATTAACTAACCTCCTTTGAAGAAAATCACCATTTTCTTTAAACGTTGTTGGAGTATCACTGGACCAGATGTAGTTCGATTTATTATTGGGGCTTTTGAGTCTTCCTCATTCCCGAACTTCATGAATGAGATTCTTATCTCCCTCATCCCGAAGCTGGATCACCCGGAAAACCCTTCACATCTCAGGCCGGTAGCTCTGGCAAACGTGGTCATCAAAATTATCACGAAAATTATAGGCAACCCTTTCAAGAATATAATTGGTAAACTCGTCGGTACAACGCAAAGTGCTTTCATCCCTGGGTGTAGTAGTGCGGAAAATATTATTTTGGCACAAGAAACACTTCACTACTTGCTAAATAAGAAAGGCAAAAAAAGGTTATATGATTGTTAAGGTTGATTTGGAGAAAGTCTACGACCGGGTGGATTGGAGTGTTCTAAAAAATATCCTTGGCATCATTGGCGTATCGGAGAAGTTGACCAAGCTTCTTATGAACTGCATTTGTTCCACGAAGCTGTCCGTTCTATGGAATATGGAGAAATTAATGTATTTTTCTCCAAGCAGGGGTATTCGCCTTGGGGATCCGATTGCACCGTATCTTTTTGTGTTGTGTATGGAGGTCTTGAGCATGAAAATCGAACAGTCCGTCGCCCGCGGTAGATGGAAACCCATCAGAATCGCAAAAAATGGTTCCCCTTTATCTCACATTTTTTTTTTTTGCCAATGATCTCTTGCTTTTTGGTGAGGCAACTGTCGATCAAGCCTAGGTATATAATGGAAGGCGTGTTACATGATTTTTGTGCTTGCTCGGGTCAGAAAGTTAGTGTGGCTAAATCAATTTTTTGCACCTCAAGAAACGTTAGCAGTACAATGAAGGCTAATATCTCTAGCAGCCTTCATATGCAACATTCTCACAACCTGGGTGTATATCTTGGTGTTCCGCTAATTCAGGGGAGGGTGACGATTAACCATTACTCACACTTTATGGATAAAATTGTTATAAACACAGATAGGAATATGCAGTTTAAGAAAGAAACAAACACAGATAGCAATGCAAATGTAAAAATGGCAGAATTGATAAAACACAGAAACAAGTAGAACACAGTGATTTAACGTGGTTTCCAGCGTTATGCCGACTACTCCACGGACAAAAAAGAAGATATTTATTATGCACAGAATTATAAGGTTTTCACAAGTGTGTGAATAACACACATTGCATTGATTACAACATTGGTATTTATAGACACAAGTCCCAAACCCTAACCGTCATAGATCTTTGTCGGAACTACCATAAATACCCCAGATGTGGACCCCAGCTCCAGCTGTTATCCACCAGACGAAACCCAGTTCAAAAACTGACTTCCCAGACTTGTAATCAGTTGCCCAGTGTAGAACTCAGCTATACTCAGCAAAACGCAGCAGACCAGAAATTGACTGCTGACTTCAGAAGAAACTCAGTTGCACTTCATCAAATTGACTTTCACAGAACTGAATATACTTAACTGAACTGAGCATCAATCTAAGTCTCAGTTTTCCCAGATTAGTTCCGCCAGATATTTCTCAGTTTAGAGATCAAGTCACCAAAACTGACAAATCTCCACCTTGACTTGAACTCTCATTCAACGTCACCAGACTGCATAATCAGATGTATTTGTACCAGATGCATTCATCAATGCCAGGATGTACAGTACCAGACTTCTCCTCGGAATCCACTCAAGTCGATCTGTCCTCAACTGAGTATCCAGAATTCAGTTTACAAGCTTTGAATATTCAGCAAGTCCAGACACAACTGAAACTTGCTCTGTTGAATTGGTTTAGTGAACATATCAGCAGGATTTTCTTTGGTGCTGATCTTCTTCACTACAACCCTCTTCTCATTTCTCAGAAAATGATACCTCACATCAATATGCTTGGTTCTCTCATGATGAACCGGATCCTTAGCTAGACAAATTGTACTTAAACTGTCACAATAAATCTCAGCTTGATCCTGGTGTAGCCCCAAATCATTGACTAGTCCCTTCAACCAGACACCCTCCTTGGCTGCTTCAGTAAGAGCCATATACTCAGCTTCAGTAGTTGATAAAGCCACTGTTGCTTGAAGAGTTGCTTTCTAGCTGACAACTGAATTTCCCAATGTGAAAACATAACCAGTCATAGATTTTCTACTGTCCACATCACCTGCATAACCAGCATCACAGTATCCTGCGATCAGTTTCTCAGTATCACCTCCATAAATGAGACCAACATCAGCTGTACCTCTAAGGTACCTGAACATTCTTTTCACAGCTTTCCAGTGTTCCTTTTTAAGTTGAGCCATAAACCTACTGAAAACACTGACTGCCTGAGCGAGATCAGGCCTAGTGCACACCATGGCATACATCAGACTGCAAACTGCACTAGTGTAGAGAACTCTTGACATATACTCCTTCTCCTCTGCTGATTGTGAAGCAAAAACTGGACAAATGATCATTTGATGCCATAGGAGTATCTATTGGCTTTGTAGCTGACATGCCAAACTTTGACAAAATCTTCTGTATATAGCCCTATTGAGATAAAAACAGTTTCTTCTTACTTCTATCTCTCCAGATCTCCATCCCCAATATTTTCTTGGCTGCACCCAAATCTTTCATTTCAAACTCAGCACTGAGAAGGTCTTTCAGATACTGAACATCAGACTTCTTCTTTGAAGCTATTAGCATGTCATCCACATATAACACAAGATAGATGTAAGATCCATCTTCCAACTGACTGTTGTAGACACAACAATCATAAGGACTTATGCTGTAACCCAACTGGATCATATAACTGTCAATCCTTTTATACCACTGTCTAGGAGCTTGCTTCATTCCATACAAGGACTTCTTCAACTTACACACAAGATCTTCCTTACTAGGAACTTGGAAACCCTATGGCTGAGTCATGTATATCTCTTTGTCTACCTCACAATGTAGAAAAGTTGTCTTCACATCTAACTGCTCAAGTTCAAGATCTTGTTGTGCCACCATTGCTAGTAACACTCTGATTGAAGTATGTCTGACTACTGGTGGAATATCTCATCAAAGTCCACCCCTTCTTTCTGACTGAACCCTCTTGCAACCAAACGTGCCTTATACTTAACTCTTTCTGCCTCAGTTATCCATTCCTTCTTCTTGAAAATCCATTTGCAAGTAACAACTCTCCTTTCAGCTGGATGTTTAACTAGATCCCAAGTCTGATTCTTCAGTAATGACTCAATTTCATCTCCCATGGCAACAAGCCATTGAGATGCTTCAGAACATGTCACTGCTTCCGTGTAAGTAGAAGGTTCAAAACCATCCACTTCTTCTGCAACTTGAAGTGCGTACCCAACCATATCATCAAACCCATGCCTTCTAGGAGGTATCCCAACATTGGATCTTCTAGATCTGCTGACAACTGTACTCTGCTGACCCACATTCTTAGTTTGACGCTCAACTGACATTTGCTCACCGATCGGCTTGGATTCGGCTCGGTTCGAAACCGGATCGGATGAAAACGATCGATCGTTGATTGTTGCATTCCAACTGACTCCACCTGAAGCTCCACCTTATTGTCAATTTTCTCAGTTTTAGCACTGGTTTCAGTTTTAGTTATCTCCTCACTGATGAACTGAGTATAGAATTTTCATCGAAAACTGTATCTCTGCTGAGAATGACTCTGTTTTCTGCTAATGACCAAATTCTGTACCCCTTTACTCCATCACCATACCCCACAAACACTCCTTTCTTGGCCCTTGGTTCCATTCACAGACATGATAGTAGACTATGCTTCCAAAAACCCTTAGAACTGAATAATCTGCAGGCTTACCTGACCACATCTCAACTAGTGTTTTGAGACTGATCCTTGTGTGAGGACTCATGTTGATTAAGTAGCAAGTTGTGGTAATAGCCTCTGCCCAAAATCTTCTTGACAAACTAGCATGATAAGGCATACATCTTTCTCTCTCCAGAAGAGTTTGATTCAATCTCTCAGCTACACCATTTTGCTGAGGAGTATTCCTAACTGTATGATGTCTGGAAATACCCTCAGTTTTGCACAATGTATCAAACTCAGTCCAGCAGAATTCCAGACCATTATCTGTACGAAGCCTCTTGACCTTCTTCCACAACTGATTCTCAACTAGAGCCTTCCATTGCATGAAGCTCTTGAATGCCTCACTTTTGTGTTTCATCAGCACCACCCAAGTCATCCTTGAATAGTCATCTATGAATGACACAAAATATCTGTGACCACCCAATGACTCCACCTTTGATGGCCCCCAACAATCAGAATGAATGTAATCAAGTGATGACTTTGTATTGTGTGTCCCTTTTGAGAACTTGCTCCTATGTAGCTTCCCAAACACACAATGCTCACAAAAGTCCAGATTCTTGACCTTACATCCCCCAAGAAGATCTTTCTGAGAAAGAACCTGCATCCCCTGTTCACCCATGTGACCCAGTCTCATGTGCCACAGTTTTGTAAGCTGTGACTGATAAATCTCAGCTGATGCCACATCAGCAGAACCAGCAACAACTGACCCTTGTAATATATACTGAGTCCTTTTCTTGATTCCCTTGAGAACCTCAACTGAGTTTTTATAGACACTCAGCACACCACTTTCCCCCTTAAAACTGAATCCCTTGTTGTCCAAAGAACTGAGAGATACCAAATTTTTGGTCATTTGTGGAACATGTCTAACTTCACTCAGTTTACAGAATCTTTCATCATCTGTCCTCAACTGAACTGAGCCAATTCCAACTACTTTGCACACTTTGATGTATGCCATAGATATATGACCACCATCTATCTGCTGATAACTTGAGAACCACTCTCTGTGAGGGCAAATATGAAAGGATGCCCCAGAGTCCAGAATCCACACATCAGTTTGATGTGCTGACTCTCCTGCCATTAGGACCCTGTCCTCATCTGAATCATGCTCAGCTGCTATAGCAGTTGTGCCAGAACTGTTCTCCTGATGTTTCTTCCTCTTTGGACAGTTGGACTTCCAATGTCCCTGCTCCTTGCAATAATTACAGGCAACTATGGATTTAGGGCCTTTGGTCCTTGTCTTCTTGGAACTTTTCTTCCTAGACTGACCATGCTCTTTTCCACTACTACAACTGACTATTAGTCCCGTGACTCGACCGTCTGCTCCGGTTGCCTTATGCTCGGCTCCCGGCATGTAAAGGCGACCTTACATCCTCTAAAGCAACCGTATCCTTCCCAACTATGAAAGACGCACAAAGTTCTCATAGGAAGCTGGTTACGAAACCAGCAAAATCAAAGTAGTATATTCATCCTCAATATTAGCATCAATATTCCTGAGATCAAGTAATATTGTGTTCAGATGATCAAGATGATCTTTCAACTGATCCCCCTCATGCATCCTCTGGCTGAACAGCCTCTGCTTCAGCATCAACTTGTTGGCCAATGACTTAGTCATATACAGGCTTTCAAGGTTTAACCATAACTTGGCAGCGGTGTCTTCCATAGAAACTTCTATGATAACATCATCAGACAAGCACAACATGATGGTTGAATGTGCTTTCTCCTCCAGACTGGCATAATCTACAGAACTGGCATCCCATCTACCTGATAAAGGAGTCCACAATCCTTGTTGCTTTAACAAGGCCCACATCTTGATTTGCCATAAACTGAAACTGTTCCTCCCTGTAAATTTATCAATCTTCATGTTCATTGCTGACATACTTCTAATTAAAGAACAAACCTTTGATCACAAAATCCAAGCACCGGTCACCGGTCTTGGTGAAGATCAACTATGTTCACCTGCAACTCCTGAATCTTGAACCTTACGCTCTGATACCAGTTTGTTATAAACACATATAGGAATGTGCAGTTTAAGAAAGAAACAAACACAGATAGCAATGCAAACGTAAAAATGGCGGAATTGATAAAACTCAGAAACAAGAAGAACACGGTGATTTAACGTGGTTTCCGGCAGTGTGCCGACTACTCCACGGACAGAAAAAGAGATATTTATTATAAACAGAATTACAAGGTTTTCACAAGTGTGTGAATAACACTTTGAATAACACACATTGCATTGATTACAACATTGGTATTTATGGACACAAGTCCCAAACCCTAACCGCCATAGATCTTTGTCGGAACTACCATAAATACCCCAGATATGGACCCCAGCTCCAGCTATTATCCACCAGACGAAACCCAGTTCAAAAATTGACTTCCTAGACTTGTAATCAGTTGCCCAGATGTAGAACTCAGCTATACTCAGCAAAACGTAGCAGACCGTAAACCGACCGTCGACTTCGAAGAAACTCAGTTGCACTTCATCAAACTGACTTTCACAGAACTGAATATACTTAACTGAACTGACCATCAATCTCAGTCTCAGTTTTCCCAGATTAGTTCCACCAGATATTTCTCAGTTTAGAGATCAAGTCACCAAAACTGACAAAAATGAAGAAGAAACTGGCTCACTGGAAATCAAAGACCTTATCTCGAGCAGGTAAAAGCATTCTGATCAAGAGTTCGCTTGCTACACAACCCTATTATCTTATGAAAATTGTCTAGTTGCCAAAGGAGATCACAAATCATGTTGAGAGAATATGTAAGGATTTTCTGTGGTGATAATGAGGAGGGTAGGAAATTGCATACGGTGGCGTGGTACAAACTTTGCAAACCCAAAAATGGTGGGGGTCTTGGATTTAGGCTGCTGGACCAAATGAACTTGGCGCTGCTTGGTAAGTTGGTATGGAGTATCTTAAGAAAGCATAATTTCTTGTGGGTAAAAGTTTTGGCGCATAAATATAAGGAGATTTCAGCGACCCCTAAACCGGGATGCTCTCCGGTATGGCAGAACATATTCAAGGCTTATGAGGCATTATGGAGTGGATTTAGTTTTGAAAGTGACTTAGATCGATAGGAAGCAGACCCTAAAGGGAAGAATACAGTGTCGACCGGCTACTTCCACCAAGATACTGATTAAGCAGACCGGATACTAATTCAAAGACTTAAGACACGATTTGGGGTTTAAAGGGTCCAACTAGGGGCAGTTATTTCATATGGCTAATCATGAACGGGGGACTTATGGTGGCTGAGAGTTTGTCTAAGCGGCACATTATCCCTATTGCTAGGTGTGAAATTTGTGATGAAGGCGAGGAGTCTATTCTCCATACTATTCGAGATTGTAGATGGGCGAGCAAGGTTTGGATTGAATATCTACCCCGTGAATGTTGGAGCCGTTTTTTTGCGGCTAGTACACCGAAGGAGTGGGTGGAGCTTAACCTTAGAAAAGGTAACATAGAACCGCTTGGTACTACTACGTGGAAATACTTTTGGTGAGAAGCGACCTACGGTATTTGGTTGTGGTGTAACCGCATGATTCATGATCTTAATGTGGGCAGACCGCCAGCGTATGTCATGATAAAAAATTATGTTGAAAGAGCTTGGAACTTGCGGCTCGCATGGATATTAGCATCTAGTAGAGTGGCATGATCGTTGCTTTCATTTGTAGTCTTTGTTGGTAGTTTGAGTAGGTTGTGTTGAGAAGGTTGCAGCCTTTATTGGCTCTTTGTAATCTTCTTTGTGCCTGTAAGGCTTTGATAATAATAAAGGTTCCTTTGTCAAAAAGAATAACTAACCTCCTTACTTATTTTCTTTCTTCCCACTTTTTTTCATTTGAACCAAACACCAAAAAAATCAACCATTTTGCCGGAGAATCGAACTTGGCAGGAGAAGAGGAGTACTTGACCGGGGAAGAGGAGAACTTGACAAGTGGTGCCAAACTTTCTACCAACACAAGTAAGTCGTTATGGTTTATTGATATTACTTCATTTCGAGTTGTATTTGGTAGCGAATTCGTGGTTTTTTTGCTGTTTCTCACAAATTTTTCGGCGAGTGTTTAACCGTTCATCGCGAGGAAGAAGAAGGGTTTCGGGCTTACAATGTCACCTTTTCAGACGTTGGAACCTTGGTCTGAGTGTCGTATTTTCTGACGTTGGACGATGTTGGACATTTGCGGGAATTTCAAAAACTTGTACAACGTTAGTAAAGTAGTCATTGTAATAGAGTTAAAATGTCTAATACGGTGACGTTACATGGCTTTATAGTTTAAAATTTGAAACGTCACAATTAAAAGCGTTTTCTTTAAGCTACAACGTTAGATGCAGTGTCAATATACATTTTATTTTAATTTGTTGCTAGCAGTTGGTAGTTTGTTAACTAATAAAACGTTAGGCACTTAGACGTTAGGTTGAATTTACAATGCCAATGGCACCATCATCACATAAACATCAGTGTTTTCGACGTTGGTTTGTCTTTTCGACGTCAATTTGTTTGACGTCGCAGTCATGCTTTTTTCGTTTTGTACTCTGAGTAGTGTTGATTTGTTTTCTGAATGGTATGTCTTGTTTTTGTATAGGGAATCATGGTTCAGATGAGATCTAGTGCTACGAACGACCAAGCAAGAGGCAACTGATATTGAAGTGGATCAAGTGCTTAACGATCCACTGACTCCGCCAAGCAATCTACCTGTTTTTTGGGGGTTTGAGGCAAACTGCTTTGGCGTATAAAAGGAATCGAAATAGGGAAGAATGTGAAAGGAGGCGTGGAAAGAACAACTGACAATGGTGAGCAAGTATATGTACATGGGGGAAGGAGCAACTAACACTGGTGCAAGTGAAGTGTCGTTAGAACCAATTCGAGAAGGTGTTGAAGAGGGAGTGCCAACTGTTACAGGTGCAAGTGCAGAGGGACAAGTTGAGGAACCATTTGTGGTTCTAAAGGTAGTTGAGGGAGTTGACACATGAGATGCATATGAGGTTGCATATGCGTCATAAAAAACAATTGTAGAGTTATCTGAGGTACCTTCTGCCTCAAATATGGGACAAGTTGATGACGTGATAGCTCAGGCCTCCCAACCCCAATCGTTGGATTAGTTCCGCATGTAGTCAATGAGCCACCCCAAGCATCAAATATTGGCCAAGCGACAGGTGGGGCAGCTCAAACACGAGAGTGCAAGGATAGTAGTAGAAGCATCTGGGAGTGGCGGGGCAAGAACAGAGGCAGGTGAGGGCTCACGTGATGTTGATTATAGTGATAATGATTTGGAAGTAGTCACCTCTATATTTTTGAAGGGCTGGGAGAACCATGTTGGATATATTTTGTTGAAAGTGAAGAAGGTATGTTAATTTTTAAATTTTTCTATAATTTGAGCTCGGTTTTGTTTTTATATATCCTTGACGTTTTATTCGTTTAATTGTACATGATCGGGGTGTCATAGGTTGTAAGCAATACACAACTTCAATCAAGCTTTGGAATGTCAAGCAGGAAAGCGAGGAATTTCAGACAAGGCTAAGGCCAATACGTTGTACATCTTGATTTATACTTCTTACTTGCAAGCCAATCGAGTTCTCATTTGTGGATTTATTGAGAGGTGTCATCCAAAAACAAACACTTTCCACTTACGTTTGGTGAGATGACTATCACACTCGACAATCTCCGTTGTATCATGGGTGATATGGTCGGAAATATCACGAGTGCGGTATTTAAGTCAATTAGTGGATATCTGGCTTATGGTTTGAGTGTTTACTCAAGAAGTGTCTATGAATGTTAGTAAGAACACAATGCATTTGTGAGAGAGAGTGTTTGTCGACAAATTGGTAGCACTTGACTGCATTTTCGATTATATCTCTCTACCTTTTGAAGGGTAAGTTGTACCACTATTTATAAGGCTTACATAATCACCGGGCGGGAAGTAAAGTACAAGCATTGCATAAATATAAGACTGCAATTCAAGTTCCTAATTGTAGGGCGTGTGAAGGCTTTGTTGGTGCCCTTTGCCTAATCGACTACAAATGTAATGGTGGCATAAGACGGGCTGGATTGTTCTTGATCCTACTTGTCTTACAATTGTGCGGGCTGAGCAGGCCAATGACCCTATTCGTTATTGGGCCTTCTTGGAGGCCCAACGTGATTCTGAGGGTTCTTTTGCATGCTTAGAGTATCAATGGCCCCCTACTCCTTGAGCTCTCCATAGTGCAAATATAAGTGATGGAGTGAAGTTTTAGCAACGTGATTTCTCGCCTACCCCTTCATGACTGATATAGAACAATTGCTTGTATCAGAATTGAGCTCACAGGCGTGGCCATGGTGCCGACCCAGAGTGATCGGTCTTTATTGCGTTTAACTCGTACAGAGTGCCGGGCTGTAGCGTTCGGAGTATATTGCGTTCAAATCGCAAAGTTCCGTGCCGTAGTGTTCGGACTTTATTGCATTTAACTCAGAAAGTGACAGATTGTAGCGTTCGGACTATATTTCATTCTAATCGCAAAGTTTTCTATAGTGTTCGGACTTTATTGACTTTTACTCCCAAAGTTCCGGGCTGTTAAGCGTCCGGACTTTATTGCGTTTAACTCGCAAAGTGCCGGGCCGAAGCCTTCGGTATTGTGTTTACTCGCAAAATACCGGGCTCGCTATCTTCCGGATGGGAACGCTGCTAGAGAGAACTGGCTTGGCTAACCTTCACTGAGACCATTGGTGTGGTTTCGAGACGGGTCGACGTGGTTTGAAGTCATGCGAGTCGAACAAACTCGCCTTGAGTAGCTTTCGGACGGTTACTTTGTCTTCGAGACTTGTTGTAACTGCCCACGTCCGCAATAAAGGACAATAATTGATCCACATTCTTCGAGTTATGACACGTTTTGATAACCGTCGCCATGGTTGCCTAGGATCCTGTAACGGCGCCATCATTGTTGTTTTTGAAATTCGAAATTCGAATTCCAACCGCCCCAAAACGCACCAATCGTGGCGTCCCCGGGCTTCTATAAAGGGGAGGTTTTTGTTGGATCGATGCGTAGACACACTTTAGAGGGGGGTGAATAGAGTGTGGGTACTTTAATGCTTTAACACAAATTTTGTTGTCCTGCAAATTGATATAAAAAGAAAGACAAGAAAATTGGAACAAATGATTTTATTAATTTTCAAATAAAGCGTGTACAATCTCTAGCAAAATCCCTATATTTAAGGGATACCTTTGATTCTCCTTTTGATTTGGTTCCGAGGGTCACAGAGACTTGTTCTCGGAATTTGTTGATATTCTTCCGATTTGTGGGAAGAACGCCTTTGTTTGTTGAAGATCTCCGGATGTGGCGGTTGATCTTCGACGGTTTCTTGAAGAACGCCGGCTGTTGCGGTTGATCTTCAAAGGTTGCTTGTTGCTTGAAAAACTTGAAGGATTTTGGTTTCTTAGATCTTCAGGGTTGCTTGAAGGACTTGAAGGATTTTGGCTTCTCAGATCTTCAAGGTTGCTTGAATTTCAAAGTTGCTTGAAGGTTGGTTGAAGAACTTGAAGGTCTGTAGCTTCTTAGATCTTCAATTCTTGGTGTTCAAACAGAGGGCTTGAAGTTTTTTCTCTGACTTTTCTTCACCTTGTTGTTGCTCTTGAATTTCTCTTGATTTGTCTTTGGTTATTTTCTTGGTGATTGCAAATGACTAAGCCCCTCTATTTATAGGTGTAGAGTGACCAAAGGATATGTATACAATGATTATCTCATTTTATTAATTTAATTAGATAATCAACTTGAATTATATTATCCTTCTTTAATTTCTAATTATCTTATATATTTCAACTGAAAAGATAATAGAAAATCCCATTTAATATTATCTCTTATATTTTTATTTAAAGAGATAATTTAACTCCTAATTATCTTCTAGCTTTATTTAAAAAGATAATTAGAGTATTAATTATCTCCTATAATTTTATTTAAGAGATAATATTTATTTTAATTATCCTTCTTATTTTTTATTTTCAAAGGATAATAAAATTTTGACATTATCTCCAATTATTTTAGTAGGAGAAAAATATCAATTAACTTAATATTTGGGAACAAATGTGACATGTAACAATTTAATGTGTTACGCATTTTTATATGTCTACAAATGCCTTTTAAAACTTTTTCACAGCTTTATCAAATAATGCAGGCAATATATATTCAAATCAGTGTATGATAACAACTAAACACACTTAATACAAATCCGGAAGCATGAGTTGTACCAAGTTAATGTGATTAATTGTTGTAACCTAGTTCAAGTTAAAATCACAGTTTGATAAAAAAAACGATTGCACAGATAACAATTTGATTAGGTGATGTTTATTAAATATGCCAAGTTCAGATTCTGATGATATGACAACAAGTTCAAAAATAGACCTGAAGACCAAACATAAGAGAGTTCAGTTCAGTTCAGCAGGCTACGATAGGTATTACGATATCAGTTGAAGTAAAGAGTGCAATACACAACAAGCTAGAATGTGTATTACAGAGTGCAGCAAACCAGTACAACAGATCAGTGCAACAGATTATAGTGAAATACAAGATCAACAGACTGATGAAATTATTACAACAGCATTAAAAAAAAAAACTTATTATTACAGAGTACAGCTATTCAGCAACAAATACAAGATGACAGCAGCTTCAATATAATGCAGTAGAATACTACACAGTACACAGCATATATAGAGTTACAACAGATGCAATACAACAACAGAGTACATGTAGAAAGACAACACAGGATTGATCTATCAACCAAGTATCAGTAGTGATAATCTGGTTTTATCAAGACTTAACTTTAAAGGGCTGAATACAGGATCAGTTAACCTATATTGCTAAGCCTTATTCTATTACAAGGTGTTCCCAGTCAGATCAGAGTACAGCAGGGAAGCAAAAGCAATGGTGCAAGTCTCAACAGATGGTATAAACAGGAAACAGCAGAAAGACACAGAACTTGCACAAAAGAACCAGTAACAGGGGTGTTACTGAACTTGAACAGTAGTAACAAGAACTTGTATACTGAACTTCAAATCCAGAACCAACAGGTTATGAGGGGATCAAAACAATCAAAGAAGACCTGACAATCTGAATATCAAACCTCTTACAACAAGTGCAGGTCTACAGCCTTTTTCCACACAAGGCAGACACCACTAGCACTTCATACTAGTGTGTCTTTGTAACCAGCAGTTGTTAGGGTCTTGATCACACAGACTTATCAGTCAATTGATATTCACACACAGCAAAATCGTTTAATTATCGTAGATTGATCGTAGGAGTTGTGAATCGAATATTCACGTTAGTTGCTTTCAATTTCAATTTGGTTTCACTTCTAAATTGCTAAATGGTAAGGGGTGTTCTAAATCGGTGTTAGTTTCTTGTTCTTGTTGAAATTTTGGTATGGCCATGGTGGCGGTCATTATTTACAGGTATGATGTTTTGGTGTTCTTTGGTGGTGAAATATTGGTTAAAAAGGGGCCGAAAAAGAGCAGGTTTTGGATTTGCAATTTTGTAGAAAATTGCCAGAGGGTGGGCCTCTAGCCGGAGGTGCACACCTGCAACTTCTGTTTTTTAGAAAGATATTTTCCGGTGGCCAAAACAGAAAGATATTTTCCAGTGGCCGGAGGTGCGGGCCTCTGTTTAAAGATGCGGACATGCAGCAGAAAACTGCGCAGAGGTATGGGCCTTTAGCCGTATGTGCACACCTTCAACTGTTGTTTTCCAAATAGAATTTTGTAGGGATCAAAGGTGTGTGCCTCTGATTATAGGCATGAGCCTTGAGCAGTTTTGAGTTAATTCTCATTTATTTTGTATTCAATGCTTCTATATGATATGTGTGTTCCCTCGAGACATTATATGATACTTTGCAATTTCTAACTACGATTTCTGGTAGCCTTAGCTCAGCACCACAACTGAGACCCTCTGCAGGGAGAATGTGGGAGCACCGGAAGGTGTTTGTTTTGGCCATGTGCTAGGTAGCATAACTAAGACTAGAAGTCCCTAGAAGCCTTTAATGTGTATGAACCAGGTGGTTAGAATTTAATTCGTAAATACATAATTGGATGTCTAAAAGCTAAAATGTTAATATCATTGGTGATGCACGTTTTTGATATCGAAGCATGAGACACTTACAGCTCCTTGGCTTTGAGGCCAAGGGACAACGTGTAACTCCCACACGGAACATGAGTCAAAGGCCCCTAGAGAGGTGCCAACCATGTTGTGGTGCATTTTCACCATGCACAGTGTCCTTTGGTCTTGATGTAACAAACTTTACTTGTGAAAGAATGATTTACGGAGCTAGTAGAGGGTGAGTGAGCTCTTCTGTTACAACCTATGTGGTAGTGATTGTAGAAAATATTCATGCTATGTATGTATGTAACTGTTATTTATTATTACCAATTCTTCTACTCCTTACTAAGTACGTATGTACTTACTCCTTCTTCTTTATTGTCCCCACTCCGAGAAGGTGGTATATTTACAGGTTGTTTTCGAGGCCACTGAGGAGCGACCCGGAGATGATGCAGATGAAGTCTTTTGTTTTTTTATTTTCCATTGTGATATGGTATAGATTCTTTTATCCTTGTAATGCTAGAAATTGATGAGTCGAGTTTGTGGATATCTTGTTGTAATGGATTAAGTGCATTTGATGGTTATAGTAAAGTCTTTTGATGATGTAATAGATATAGCCTATGTTTACTTTCGATCGTTTATTAGTTGTTTTAGTTATCCGAATCAGTCGTTTTGTCTTCCGCTTGTTTTCTGATGTCTGCTTACGTATAGTTAGATTCAATTTAATTATATGCGTTCCGGGCGTTCTTTTCCGGATAAGGACTCGGTATCCGGGACATGGGCATCACAGTTCTAGTCACGGATCCGACGGATTCACCTTCTATGGAGAGATATAGAGGATCTACACTCGTCATCGAGGGTATGATTTTCTAGCTTTTCTAGATGTAGATCTCCGTTGCTCTTATGTGATTAGTATGATTTGATTATTTAGTTTAGTTCTTCTATGTATTAGTTAGTTTATTTACCCCGTGTATGTATAGATCTGAATTGTTGGTGAAGAAATCATGGAATAGAGGTTGCACTCTCTCACAAGGGCGACGGTCTTTATCGCAATTGCGAGATACCTAGTAAACCTTAATTCAAAATAATCGGCGCCAACTACGTCTGATCGACAAATTTAATTTACATGTTAGTAGCCTGATCAACTATTTGCATGTTATCGTAAATTATCATGAAGGACTTTACAAGATGAAATGGTAACTAGGACATGGTCTTGATCGAGCCTTAGGAACGTTCCAGTCAATCCACGATGGCTGCTTAGGGAGGTCTTCATGTTAGGTGTAATGCCCGAAAGACAATTTTGTAATTGTTTTATTTAATAAATGAAATGATATTATTATTCATATTTATTATTCTCATATTCACCGATGTGACAATAGTATTTACACTACGGAAAACCCTAAAGTATATCGTTTATGTAATCACTTAACTCAGTGTATGGGATATACACGGGAGGATTGAGTTAGTGAAGATGTACTTAAAATACAATTAGCCCGTAGTGAAGTTAATCGAGAGTATCGGGTCTCTCCTTTAACGTGCTATTAATGCGCCCAGAACACAATAGGTGTGATTGTCTTATCCGGACTTTCGGTTAAGAGAACCTAGTGGGGCATTTATATATGATAGATATATCATATAGGGCTGGACCGATTTGATTAGAGTTCACGATATAATTCCGTAATCGAGAAGTCTTATCGAATCAATCGATGATCATATTTATGGATATATCTTAATCCTGAGGTGATCACAGTCAACTGCTTGAATCAGTATGAGGTTTGACTTGACGGTTAAGGATTACACTGAGTCTGTGATCTGAATTACCCCATCTTGGCATTGTACTGGATTGAGTGAGTAGTATGTGTTATCACAGATACGGAATCCATTCCTTCCATTTATGGAAGTAGATAGACAGTTCCCTTATTTGTTAATCCTAGAAACGATCGATCGTACGAGTTCATATTACAACGATTAGCTACCGAGTGAGTTGTATGAATTAATTGATCACTAGGGGTTAATGGTAAATAAGGATAAGAGGTTCTAAAAAGGGTTAACGGTAACTTCCCGATTTAGAATGAACGATCTATGGAGGATTAATCCATATGTAATGATTATATCAATGGACGCTTATTATCATTCTCGTGAGGAGATAAATATAATCTCATAATCGGAGGAGTGCGATCACGGGATTATGGTGGCATATTCTGTGATTGATTTATCGAATATAATTATTACGTTCGTAAGATAATTATTTATTTGATTTATCGGAGCCGCTGATTATTAGTCCATGGTCCCCGACGTGCCTCCAATATAGCATAGCTATTCTCGGACGTCGAATCCTAATAATATTAATTTAGTTCTTATTAGAATTTAATTAAAACGATATGTGAATTAATTGTTTAGTGGACTATTAAATTAGTTGGGCTAAATAATTAAATATGTGAAAAAGACATTTTTCATAATCTTGGCCCAATTAGTGTGTTATGGCCGAAAATATTATTGACTAGGTCAATAAGGAATTTTCGGCCAAGGCATTGTATTATGGAACAAGAAATTGTTTTCTTGTGGATTAATAAGACATGTGCACAAAATATTTATTGGATAAATATTTTATGGTAAAAAATAAAGATAATTATTATTCTAGATTTGTTTTAGAATATTCTAGGATTATCTTTTATTTATTGGATTTATTTATTTGCAAAATAAAATCCTTGGAGGACAAGGATTACTCTCCTATATAAAGAGTTCTCCCAAGCCTAAAACACAACACAAATTTCGACTTTCATCTCTTAGAGAGAGAAAGAAAATTTTGGCCAAGAGGTGAGAGAGAGGAAAATCTTGGAGTTTTCCGGGTAGCATATCGGGAGGATTCGAGTCGAGGATTTCCTTCCACCGGGAGTTGCTCGGATCACACGTGCGGAAGATCGTGGTGCTCTTCACACCATCTTTTGTTCTTCCTATTGCGGTTCTTCTACTTGGATTTTGAGATCCAAGAGGTATGATCTACAACCCCCTTGTAGAGTAGATCTACTTATTTTAATACGTGAAAATTATAGATCTAGATCCTTAAATCGCTTCCGTTGCGGATGGTATTACTAACAGTGGTATCAGTCGCCTGGTGATCTATATTTATACGTATAAAATATTAGATCTAGGAGTGGAAATTACATGTAGTTTTTGTGTCCCAATTTTTTTTGGGGGCCGATGCACATATATATTTTTTTTTATGTTGCGATTGTTGTGGTTTGAAGAGATGGATTGGGGTTGGTACTGTTTACTCGTTAGATCTATTGTAAGCTCTCTCGATTTAGATCGTTTGAGCATAGGATTGATGTAAAAGTTGTTTTTTTTCAATTCTTTTTTCGGCTATTATTATTTTATTTTTTTTGTAATTCCGAAAAAAAGACGAAGAACGATGATGAACACGAGATGAAGACGGAACTCGAGGTATGAATAGGAGTCAGGGCTGAAAATTTTTTGTTCATGATTTTCCTAACTCGGTTAGGTTTTGGATTTTATTAAAAATCAATTTTTTTTTGTATAATCGGCTGTTTAAATAAAAATCAATTTATTTTTTCTGGAATAAAAATACAGCAGGTTTTAAATAAAAAAAAAATCGAAAAAAAAATTATTTTATTTTATAAAATAAAGGCCCATTCTCCTTTCGGGTTCGCGGTTCGTGGTTCAAGGCTCAAATATCGAAGACACGAAGACAACAAGATTGTAATTTATTTTTTTCCTAGGATAGATTAGATACGGGGGTACCAACGATCCATCTCGGTGTTTAAATTTTCCGCAATTTATTTTTTATGTGTTTGATCATAAAATAGATATAAAATCGGAATTGCCATGACATGCATCATATCATAAATCCACTCCATGCATACATGTAGAATTTTAATTTTGGTAATTAAAATAGGCATGTATACAAACTCGCGTAATTAGTTGAAATTTAATTAATACGTGGTAATTAATTAATTTAGTAACTAATTAAAGATCCGAGGACGGGTTATGAAATCGTTAAGCCTTTCGGTGTGTGTTCTCGGTGAACCGCCTTAAAAGCCCAAACGAGATCACGTTTTCAATTCGTAGTGTCTACGAGATTGAATGATGGTAAAAGAACAATAAATCTTGGATAAAAACGGTTCGCCTATAGGTTGGGTGGTCAACTGAGCTTCGCTCGACCGACTTAACCCTCCTAGTGTGATGTATGCACGGGGGTCCGGCAAGACTAAGCTACACCGGCGAGCGGAGGGGTGATTCCTTCTTATCTCAATGGGGCTCTCTTGACCCGATTTCGTCCGACTGTCACATATGTTCCAACGAATAGGACGGGTAGGCTTGCCTACGTTACCGACACCATTCGGAATCCTTGATTTGATGTGCTTTTATGTTAACATCAAAAAGACGTGGTTAGTTAACCCACCACCACTTCCAAAATATTGAGTGGGAGCGGGGAGGCGACATCCAACCCCACGGCCTCTACTATAGATACAAGTAAGTGAGAGAAGGGTGACGCCTCGCGGCGCTTTGATTTCGTCCCCCTACGGATGGTGTTCACCCCTATCAACATTCATGGCTTGGTCTCCGAAAGGATAGGATTTCCGGGTACTCGTCGGGTCAACGACCTATCCTACGACGGCACACTCGGGGCGTACCTAAGAGATCCGATATAGTAGGTCACACTCATCAAGGGTATTCTTGATAATATCTAGGCTAAAAAAGGAAGGTAGTCAATGAATAAAGGGATGTTCGATTCTCGTGGGATGTTCGATTCTCACAAGTTATTCATTGATGAGATTGTCTCGATTTAACCGTCATCTCTTTGACCTACCCTACGGCGGCACTGAGATGCGAGGTTAAAACCTTGGAATGGTAGAGTAGACTTAATTTTAGTTTACAATTCCTAAAATAAACTTATATAGTAGTGTTAAACTTGAATTAATATATGTCATTTTATTTTCAGCAAAAATGTCTGCTCAAATTTATGCTTTACTGTCTGAAAAATTATCGGGAAACAACTTTAAGAAATGGAAGAGTAATCTAAACGTGGTACTCACATACGAGAATGTGCAATATGTACTCACTTCGAATGCCTACGGTGGCGATCCAAAAACCCGGAAAAGCTGAGATCGAGCTGCGTAATCGCTGGATCGAGTCAGATAACCGGGCTCGTGGGATCATCCCGGCGGCGGTGTCGGAGGTTATTAGGACCCGGATTGAAGAGTTTGAGGCTTGCACGAGAAATCATGCGAAACTTACTTCGATGTTTGGATCACCTAGCAACCAAGCAAGACACGATGCCATCAGGATGGCTGTTAACACGAAATTGAAGAAAGGTCAAGCAGTGAATGGTCATGTTCTAAATATGATCAGTTACTTCAATGATGCCGGTATTCATGGATCGATGTTCGATGAAGCAACTCAAGTGTCGATGATTTTGGAATCGTTGACTCCTGAGTTTATCCCGTTCAAAACTCAGTATCTGATGGGCAAACATGAGTTGACCATGACACAGATGCTTAATGAACTGACTATCTACGAGGGCCTACTATCGAAAGATAAGGTCCAAGTAGGGGATAAGAAAGCTGAAGCCAATATGGCCGAAGCTAAGCCATCAAACAAGCCTAAGGCCAAACCAAAGAAGAAGGGTAGTGTTGCACCTGTGCCCAAGCAAATGAAGAAAAAGAAAGCCAAGAAAGTTGACGAGGCCAAGCCCAAGGGCAAATGCTTTTACTGTAAGGAGGTAGGACATTGGAAACGCCATTGTCCGGAATATCTTCGTGATGTAAACGATGGCAAAGTCAAGGCTGTCACTTGGGAAAGATAAGAAAGGTAATTCGGAATTACTATTCTTGGAATCTTTTAATGTAGCTAAAGATGTGTCCACTTGGATACTTGATACTGGAGCTACTAACCATGTATGTTCTTCATTGCAGATTCTTAGTTCGTACGAGGAGCTGGAAGAGGGTTCTCAAGTGATGCGAGTAGGCACTGGGGCGCTCATTTCGGCTAAAGCAGTGGGAGCTATGGACTTACATTTTAATAATAGAATTTTACATTTAGAGAATGTTTATTTTATTCTGAATTTCAGGAGAAATTTAATTTCTCATTCTGCCTTAGTTGAACAATCATTTTCTGTTTCAAATTTGAATGGTGAATTTGTTATTTCGAAGAATGGCTTTGAATTGTGTTCAACTACGAATGAAAATGGTTTATATTTTGTAAGACCACATAAAGCTCCCCTACTTAATACTGAAATGTTTAAAACTGCTCATCAAAGATCTGCTAAAAGGCAAAAAGTTTCTCAAGTAAAAGAAGATAAAACATACTTGTGGCATCTAAGGCTCGGCCATATTTCCTTGGAAAGACTCAAAAGACTAGAAAAGGTTCATGCCTTAGGTGAGTCATCTGTGACACACCGCATGTACGCGAGTGTTGCCTGGAGGGAAAAATGACTAAGCGTCCCTTCTCATCAAAGGGTAATAGGGCCACGGGAACTCTAGACTTAGTGCATTCAGACCTTTGTGGTCCGATGAACGTACAAGCTAGAGGCGGATACGAGTACTTTGTGACTTTCATTGATGACTACTCGAGATTCGGTTATGTTTATCTGCTGCATAGGAAGTCCGAGGCTTTTGGTAAGTTCAAGGAGTTCCAAGCAGAAGCCGAAAGGCAACTAGGCAAGTCATTGAAATGCCTTCACTCGGATCGTGGAGGTGAGTATTTAGATACTGAGTTCATTGACTACTTGGCTGAAAAAGGAATTTGTTTCCAACGTTCAGCGCCTAGGACACCTCAGCAAAACGGAGTTGCTGAGAGGAGAAACAGGACATTGATTAACATGGTTAGATCAATGATGAGCTACGCCTCACTACCTATATCCTTTTGGGGTTATGCTTTAGAAGCGGCGGTCCACATTTTGAATGCAGTACCGTCAAAGTCTGTCGAAAAGACACCCGTAGAGATGTGGTCCGGACGTCGCGAAAGCATTCGTCACTTCCGCATATGGGGTTGTCCTGCACATGTGCTGATGGACAAAACTACCAAACTACAATCGCGTACAAAAGTGTGTTTGTTTGTAGGCTATCCAAAAGGTACACGTGGTGGTCTATTTTACGATCCGGAAGATAACAAAGTGCTAGTCTCGACTAACGCTACGTTTTTGGAGGAAAGTTATATGAAAGACCACAGACCTCGAAGTAAAATTGTACTAGAGGAATTACTCTCCGATGACGTCAGGCCTATTGTGGCTGTTGATGTTCCTGTAAACAACACTACTAATACAATAGTCACTTCCGACATTCCTGTTCCACCTAGACGTACTGCGAGAGTGGTTCGGCCACCGGCTCGGTACGGCATGGATTTAGAGACGAACGTAGTCGCCTCTGATGGGGTGGAAGATGATCCTCCGACCTATAAGAAGGCCATAATGGATCACGATAAGGATAAATGGATTGACGCAATGAATCAAGAGATGGAGTCTATGTACTCTAACTCAGTCTGGAAACTTGTAGAACTTCCTCAGGGTGAAAGGCCCATTGGATGTAAATGGCTCTACAAGCGAAAGAGAGGAATAGATGGGAAGGTCGAAACCTTCAAAGCACGGCTGGTAGCCAAAGGTTACACACAGCGAGAGGGTATAGACTACGAGGAAACCTTCTCACTTGTGGCCATGATGAAAACCATCCGCATCCTCCTTTCGATTCTTGGCATGTCGGGATTATGAAATCGGCAAATGGATGTTAAGACAGTGTTTCTAAACGGATTTCTCGACGAGGAAATCTATATGCAGCAACCAGAAGGATTCATTGAAGAAGGTCGAGAGCACATGGTGTGCAAGTTGCTCAAATCCATTTGTGAGTTGAAGCAAGCATCTCGTTCCTGGTATCATAGATTCGATCACACGATCAAGTCTTATGATTTAGAACAACACTTTGCTGAATCTTGTGTGTACAAGAAGGTTATCAAAGATAGTATTGTATTTCTAGTGTTGTACGTTGATGACATACTCCTAATTGGCAACGATAAGGGGATGATGTCCGACGTGAAAAGTTGGTTGACCACGCAATTCCAAATGAAGGATTTGGGAGAAGCGAGTTATGTTCTAGGGATCCAAATTATAAGGGATCGCAAGAACATGATGTTAGCTCTGTCCCAAGCAACTTATATAGATAAGGTGCTGGCACGCTTCAGTATGGAGAACGCCAAGAAGGGTTTTCTACCAACCCGTCACGGCGTTTACCTCTCTAAGACTCAGGGGCCTCAAACTCCTGAAGAGACTGAAGCTATGGGAAGAGTGCCATATGCCTCGGCTGTTGGTAGTCTTATGTATGCTATGAGGTGTACGAGACTTGATATTTGTTACGGCGTTGGATTAGTCAGCCGTTTTCAGTCAAATCCAGGGCAACCGCACTGGACAACAGTAAAGAATCTCATCAAATATTTGAAGAGAACCAGAAATTATATGCTCGTCTATTCGAGTGGGAGTTTGGAGTTAGCGGGGTACACCGATTCTGACTTTCAGTCAGACAGAGATGATTCTAAATCAACCTCTGGTTCAGTGTTTACGCTTGGTGGCGGTGCAATAGAATGGAGAAGCCAAAAGCAATCCAGCACAGCCGATTCAACAATGGAAGCTGAGTTCATAGCGGCCTCCGAGGCAGCTAAGGAAGCGGTTTGGTTAAGAAAGTTCATCAGCGGATTAGGCGTTGTCCCGAATGCTGAAGATCCTATTACTCTCTATTGTGATAACAATGGGGCCATTGCCAACTCTAGGGAACCTCGAAAGCACAGTAAGTCGAAGCATATAGAGAGGAAATACTGGGTGATCAACGATTTTGTCGATAGAGGGGACATTTCCGTCCGAAAAATCGCCTCCGCCGATAATCCTGCTGATCCATTCACCAAGACACTGTCGATTGAAGCTTTTAGTCGACACTTGGAGACTATAGGTATTAGAGACATGTCTCATTTGCTTTAGAGCAAGTGGGAGTGATAGTTTGTTGTATTTTAAATAATAGGGTGTGCTCTAAAAAAATTAATCACATGCTTTCGTGCAAGTGGGAGATTGTTAGGTGTAATGCCCGAAAGACAATTTTGTAATTGTTTTATTTAATAAATGAAATGATATTATTATTCATATTTATTATTCTCATATTCACCGATGTGACAATAGTATTTACACTACAGAAAACCCTAAAGTATATCGTTTATGTAATCACTTAACTCAGTGTATGGGATATACACGGGAGGATTGAGTTAGTGAAGATGTACTTAAAATACAATTAGCCCGTAGTGAAGTTAATCGAGAGTATCGGGTCTCTCCTTTAACGTGCTATTAATGCGCCCGAACACAATAGGTGTGATTGTCTTATCCGGACTTTCGGTTAAGAGAACCTAGTGGGGCATTTATATATGATAGATATATCATATAGGGCTTGGACCGATTTGATTAGAGTTCACGATATAATTCCGTAATCGAGAAGTCTTATCGAATCAATCGATGATCATATTTATGGATATATCTTAATCTGAGGTGATCACGATCAACCGCTTGAATCGGTATGAGGTTTGACTTGACGGTTAAGGATTACATTGACTCCGTGATCCGAATTACCCCATCTTGGCATTGTACTAGGATTGAGTGAGTAGTCTGTGTTATCACGGATACGGAATCCATTCCTTCCATTTATGGAAGTAGATAGACAGTTCCCTTATTTGTTAATCCTAGAAACTATCGATCGTACGAGTTCATATTACACGATTAGCTACCGATGAGTTGTATGAATTAATTGATCACTAGGGGGTTTAATGGTAAATAAGGATAAGAGGTTCTAAAAAGGGTTAACGGTAACTTCCCGATTTAGAATGAACAGTCTATGGAGGATTAATCCATATGTAATGATTATATCAATGGACGCTTATTATCATTCTCGTGAGGAGATAAATATAATCTCATAATCGGAGGAGTGCAGTCACGGGATTATGGTGGCATATTCCTGTGATTGATTTATCGAATATAATTATTCTGTTCGTAAGATAATTATTTATTTGATTTATCGGAGCCGCTGATTATTAGTCCATGGTCCCCGACGTGCCTCCAATATAGCATAGCTATTCTCGGACGTCGAATCCTAATAATATTAATTTAGTTCTTATTAGAATTTAATTAAAACGATATGTGAATTAATTGTTTAGTGGACTATTAAATTAGTTGGGCTAAATAATTAAATATGTGAAAAAGACATTTTTCATAATCTTGGCTCAATTAGTGTGTTATGGCCGAAAATATTATTGACTAGGTCAATAAGGAATTTTCGGCCAAGGCATGTGTATTATGGAACAAGAAATTAGTTTTCTTGTGGATTAATAAGACATGTGCACAAAATATTTATTGGATAAATATTTTATGGTAAGAAATAAAGATAATTATTATTCTAGATTTGTTTTAGAATATTCTAGAATTATCTTTTATTTATTGGATTTATTTGGCAAAATAAAATCCTTGGAGGACAATGATTACTCTCCTATATAAAGAGAGTTCTCCCAAGCCTAAAACACAACACAAATTTTGACTTTCATCTCTTAGAGAGAGAAGGAAAATTTTGGCCAAGGGGTGAGAGAGGGAAAATCTTGGAGGTTTTCCGGGTAGCATATCGGGAGGATTCGAGACGAGGATTTCCTTCCACCGGGAGTTGCTCGGATCACACGTGCGGAAGATCGTGATGCTCTTCACACCATCTTTTGTTCTTCCTATTGCGGTTCTTCTACTTGGATTTTGAGATCCAAGAGGTATGATCTACAACCCCCTTGTAGAATAGATCTAGTTATTTTATTACGTGAAAATTATAGATCTAGATCCTTAAATCGCTTCCGTTGCGGATGGTATTACTAACACCTCAGTCTTGAGCCGGCTATTCTTAGATCTTATTGCGTGTGAATTAATACAACCAACGAAGGAGGTTAATTGCACATAGGCACCTACTGTCCGTCCCATGGAAGTAGCGTAATATTAGTGGATAGCACTCATTGTTGTTAAAGATCTAAATTTCACCACGGGGTAGATCAATGCATAGATTGGGAGAAATAACTAATAACTCATAGTTAGAACTAATACATTTGAAACTAATAGTATTGTGTTGCATAAATGATTGATTGTCACCAGTTATTCTTCCGCACCGTTGTTGGTCGTTGACCGCCCTTGTTGTTCTTAATCTTAATTAATATGTGTCTTACGAGTCTCTATGGATTCGACCCTTGCTACGCCTTTCACTGTACTACGATAGATCTAGTACTAGTAGTTAGTGATTGAACCTCGCGCAACATCACATACACCACATGAATCAGTTATAAGTAAGTTACTAATGATTATAACAGAATCTAACTAAATAACTGTTTTATACCTTCACTTGATCTGCTGACTAGCTCAAGCGGCCGCTGAGTCTTCATGTGATCAGCTGAGTCTTAAGAATTCAGCTGACTTGCACTATGCACTTCCTTTAGCATATATAATGTAACATGGGCGTTATAACACGAGAGATTAAACCGCTTTGGAAATGTAGCCAAATTATTGAAATATGTAAAAGTGTAGAAAGACAACTATTGCACTAGTAATATCTCAATAACAAAAAATACAATCTAATACTCCCTCTGTCCTATATTATTTGTCCATGTTTCCTTTTTTGTTTGTCTCAAAATAAGTGTCTACATTGTGCATTTATTGTTAAATTTTCTTCAAATGTCTTTCCTCTTTACAATATATTTACAATAAAAAGTGTGTAGTATTAAATGATCCAACAAACTAGTTAAATTGACATAAATGTAAAAATATTGGATCATTTAATGAGATTCAAAGAAATAACTATATTTTCCTTAATCTGTACGAAAAGTCAAACGAGACAAATAAAATGGGACGAAGTGAGTATCTCAAAAGGAAATAACAAAGGATCCTACTAGAATATACACAAGAGTTATCCATCTGACACGAAATAATAATAATAATAATTATAATAATAATAATATATATATCAAATTCTCCTGACATTCATCCTACAATTCCTCATCACGCTCCTGAAAATCATAATCAACATGCAAGTATACTTATGGGGAGAAGGAAACATTGATAGGGTTGGGCTACACCTGGCTCAGTAGTGAGTAGAAGCATCAAGATAGTTACCCACAATTATTAATCAAGGAAATAATTACGGATATGTTAGTTCACAGAACTACCTCTAAAAAATTATAGATGAATATCAAAGTAAGTTGAAACATAAAATAAATAATAAAATATATAAGTGAACTGCATGTTAGACTAAACTTCCATTTTCTATACTTTCTTCACTTTCCTATGTCATTTAATACTTGAGAGATGTACTCATATACTGCATGTATGTCTTACTTCATCCGAATGTTCGTGTAGAAGTTAGTAATGCAAGCTTATTCTTGCCTACTCGTACATCTTTTCATGTGTGAATAAGGATACAATGTTATGTTTGCAGGTACATTCTTACCTTTGAGATACACAATTCTATGAACAAGGTCACATATTAAGGGTATGTCGCATGCTTATACATTCATACGAGGAATTGCAACATCCCTTTCAATTCTCTCATGAGGGCTTTGTTGAAGTTGTGAAACTTAAGAACACAACGAATTTAAAACGCGGAAGTATTATTACTCAAGAATAATCAAGAGTTGAGTTACAATACTGCTGATCATGGGGTATTTATAGTATCATACACCTCATGAATCAGTTAATGGAAGTTACATAGCAGTTATAACACAATAACCCTTCTAACTACTAACTATACAAACACATTTTGTTGCATCCTGCTAAACTCTCAGCACTCTGTTGAGTTTGTGATGATCAACTGGATACACTCAGTCGTTTTTCTAAGTTGAGCTGAGCAGCTTGCACTCACTCAGCACTCTATATATTATAACCCCACATCAAGCTGAGAGTGATATATGAATAGCTTGCACTCAGCACTTCACTAGCCACTGGAACTTGGTTGAAATATCTTGGAAATCCCCATCTTCTCCAATAGATAAAAAAGAGTGGTGAGTCCAAAGCCTTTGTAAGTATGTTAGCAATTTTCCCTTATGTATTCACAAGGAGTAGTTTGGTGAGACCAGACTTGGCTTTGTCACTTACAACATGAAAATCAATCTCAATGTGCTTGGTTCTTTCATTGGACACAGGATTATGAGAAATATGAACATCATTGGCATTGTCACAAAACAACAGAGTAGGCAGTTGAACAGGAATCTGTGAATCTTGTAGGATATAAACTAGCCAATGAAGTTCACACACATCATTATCCATAGCCATGTACTCAGCTTCTGAAGAGCTTCTTGAAATGTTTATCTGCTTCTTTTCTTTCCAAGAATATGAGCACCTCTCAAAAACATCATGTATCCTAAAACAGACTTTCTGGTTTCAGGACAACCAGCCCAGTCACTGTTAGTGAAGTCTTTCAAAAAAAATATTGTTCTCTGCTTGGAAACAAGGCCAAACAAGATGCCTTGTTTTGGATTATCCTTCAAATACCTCAATAATCTGTGAGCAGGTTTCATGTGATTTTCAGTAGGAGTATCTAAAAATTGACTCAACTGCTGAACTGCAAAAGTTATGTCTGGTCTAGTAAAAGTGAGGTAGATTACCTTACCAACCAGGGATCTGTATGCAGTCCTGTCATCTAACAAAGTTGAATCTTCATGTTGTAGGGTCTTCTTAGACTCCATAGATGTCTTAGCAAAATTGTCCCCCGAGAACTCTTACTCTTCTAGAAGATTGAAAGTGTACATTCTCTGAGAAATAAAGATACCCTCGGAGGTTCTTGCAGCCTCGATGCTCAAAATATAGCTTAATTTTCCAAGATCTTTGATGGTAAACTGCTTATGTAGAGCATTTTTGACTTGTTGAATGAGCTGGATGTCAGGACTTAGCTGCTATTATGTCATCTACATAAACTAGCAATGCAATAAAAGATTGTCATGACCTTTTTGTGAATAAACTATGATCATTCTTGGATTGAACAAACCTTGTCCTTCCAAAGACTTAGTCAGCTTACAATTTCACTGTCTGCTGGCTTGTTTTAATCCATACAGAGATTTGGTCAACTTGCAAACTTGATTTGGCATGTATGTCTTGTAACCTGGGGGAAGCTGAATATACACTTCTTTATGCAGATCTCAATGTAAGAAATTTTTATTAACATTCATTTGATGAAGATGCTAGTTTTGGCTACTGCTGCCAAAAAGGTTCTGATTGTGGTAATCTTGACAATAGGAGAAAAACTCTCTTGATAATCAATGCCATATGTCTGAGTATAGCCTTTTAAACTAATCTAGCTTTGTATCTCTTTACAAAGCCATCGGGATTATATTTGATTTTATACACCCACTTGCATCCAATGGTCTTCTTGCCATGTGGAAAATAAACAACCTCCCAAGTGTGAGTGGTCTGCAAAGCTTAAATCTCCTTCTGCGTAACCTCTTTCCACTCATCATGCTTGATTGCTTGGTTGTATGTCCTTGTTTCTATGATAGCATCAATTGCATAAAAATATTTTGCATACTCTGCTGAGAGTTTCTCAAGACTCATTACTTCACTCAACGGATGTGAGGTCTGCTGTATTGTGTGAGCACCTCATTGATAAAAGTTTGGTGCCTTGCTTTTTCTTGTTGATCTCCTCAACTAGATAGGTGCAGGTGCCTGGTTGACTGGAATAGATCCTCCATTGGAATCCTCAGTTGCATTTGATTATGTGCTAGATTTCTTAGCTGACTCACTCAGCTGATCATCAAAACTATCGATGACTGGAAATGGCACTGGCATGTCAGAAGTATACCAAGCCTTGCCTAATACCTGCTGGAATAAAGGAAAATAAGTCTCATAAAATTGAGTATTTCTAGCAACAAAGATATCCTTGTTTGTGATGTCCAAGAGTATTGCACCCTTGGATGTGTTTGAGTTTCCAAGGTAGACACAAGTACTACATCTAAAGTCAAACTTTGTCATGTACTGCTGAAGTGTGCAAGAAAAAAACGATAACCACGCGGAAGTATTATTACTCAAGAATAATCAAAGAGTTGAGTTACAATGCTTCTGATCATGGGGTATTTATAGCATCATACACCTTATTAATCAGTTAATGGAAGTTACATGGTAGTTATAATAGAATAACTGTTCTAACTACTAACTATACAAACACATCTACTGCATTCTGCTGAACTCACCGCACTCTGTTGAGTCTGTGATGCTCATCTGGACATACTCAGCTGTTTGTCTAAGCTGAGTTGAGCATCTTGCACTAAGAGCTCTATATATTGTAACATGGTTAAGTGTACCTTGCCAATAATATGCTTCAAATGAAAATGAGACACGAATACAGTACAACTAATTATTAACACAACAAGTATGTTTTATCACACAAAATGAGATTTTTCTCTCTTTTTACCTTTGCATCAAGAGTATGATCAATGGTTCTCCATGTATCATTGATGGCTGATTTAATCATTTATGTAAACATCGTATAATGTAATAAAAACAACATCCATTTGATGTTGATTTCCTCGCCGAGCTTCATAAGTCACTCTTAAATTTAACATTTAGCATAATCGAGCCAAATTCGATTATTATTATTAAGTTTAATTCAAACTGCAATCAAAATGTATATTCCCTATTCAAACAATCATTAAATGTAGGATTCAACTTGAATCATCCAACCCCTACTAGAGATAATCCAAAGGAGAAATATATGGTTTTAATTAATGCATCACGACCTAATATGCTTGCTTACGGGGAAAACTACAGAATACACTTTCAGAATAATTGCCCACAAAGTGGCAGTTTAAGATCTTTTAAATACCCGCACAATCCGAGGTTTGCCGCTCCTGCCTGAAACTGGACACATGGATGTATTCGAACTTCATGCATCATGTCGTTAGTCGATATATTCAAAAAAAAAAAAAAAAAAAAAAAGGAGTGTGTGTGTTTGTGTGGGTGGGGAGGGGTGGAGGGCGGGGGGGGGGGGGGGGGGGGTTGTTAAGAGTAATGATAGCCATATCAATGTATTTCATTTCAGAAGTATAATGGGAACTGTATGTGCACCGAAAAGGGCATCCAACCACAATATGTAAAAGTGCGGATCACATTGAATTCAATGTTTTTTCGATGCATAAAAAACGATGCAAATATCACCAATGAAAGTACCCTGTAAATTTTGGAATCTAAAAAAACCTTGTAATTTATACAGTTCCAAACCAAAATAAGAGTACAACATAGCCACCAATGATGTTTCCATGAAAAACCTCTTGTTAAATCCTCAAGCATTTCAGGAGATATCCTCTGTTAAAGTCCCTATTGCAAGAGTTTTTGTCAGCCAGAAAGCACAAAACAATGACCCATCAAGCAAAGTTTAATATATCAAGCATCTCGGGAGAGAGATATTGTTTCTTTCCATAAAAATGAAAAGGTGAAATAAGACAAGAAAAAGGACCTCGTTCAATGAAGTGTGTTGAGACCGAGCTGCTGGTAAGAATCTGGGCCAACAAGGAAGACTCGTCTAGAAGTTTGGTACCGAAAGACCACTACTCCTTTATATGAAGTCCTAGGTATACCATCCTACCAAAAAAGTGGAAAAAACAAAACTGAAGTTTAACTTACATATATACAGAATCATTGAAGCCCAATAAATTGATGCATCACCTAGAAACTTAAGATGTTGCGAAGAAGTATTATTTAACATAGCCAAATGCCAGTAGAAAAATTGTAGAAGGGAAAAGTTAAGGTAGCATGAACAACAAGATCCATTGACCAGCCTATTTGGAGTTTTACCCCTTAATTATTTATTATATTGTATTCTTCCTATTTGTTAGAATTTTAATGGTGGTTTTGTGTGTGGGTAGGATGCTATGTAAAGGAAATCGTTAACAAATTCATCCAGAGATAGATAAGAATAAACAGCAATATGATAATGGTAAAAGAAAGCAGTATTGTTTTACCAGCAATATCAAAATTTACGAAAAGGAGACATTTTAAGATGTTACATAGCAAGAAAATGCCCAACCTACTTGAAGTTCTGGAGGCCTAGGCTGCTATGTGGTAAATATTTAATCATATTCTCCAAATGAAGTTTTACGAAGATGGGAAAGTCTTAAACGATACGGATACACACCAGAATACATGTCTAGTGGAAACTTTTAAAAGTTGGATAAAGAATTGGATATGCATATCCAGAACCCAGATAAGTGAAATAAAGAACACTGCTGAAAATTGAAGAAAACCCACTAGAAAATTAATGGAGATCTGTCCAAAATAAGAAAAAACCACCAAAATTCAGCGTAAGACGACTAGAATTAGTTTTTAGTTTATGAATCTTTTTTATTCATAGTTTAGTCCTTAAAGTTTTATTACAGACAATATCCTTAAATTTTCATTTACGTCTATTCCTCCACACCCGTAATCCTATATTGCTTGAAAAATCCCACACCCATGTATCCGTACACATGCAACCTAAGAATTACCTTCCACTCTTCAAAAATGCCAAATTGGCTAGCAATGCGGGCAAAATCTGGCTCATCCTTGTACTGGATACGCACATCTCCATCAATGTTATAAGCTTTCAAAGTAGAATCAGCTCCATATACAGGCTTTGTATTTTTCACCATATCCGCAAAATACTTCACATACTTGTCCTGAAAATATGGGGACACGTGCTGATGCTTAAGTCAATTTGGTAAGATATAAAATCCAACATATCAAGTAGACCTAACATGCCGTAACAATTTGTTACCTCCATCAGGTAGCTCAAATCCATTGACTTCCAATCAACCTATGGCCAAAGTTGTATTTGGAAACTTCACATAAAGCAAGCAGAAAAACATGCAGAAAAATAGGTGTGACTGCATGCAAAAAGAAAAAGGAAAAAAAGGACAAGGTCACACCTGGATATTATTCAGCTTAATTGGCTCAAGATATCGTTGAAAGAACTGCCCCAAACTGGATCCCTGCAAGAAAATAAACAGGGTCTAACTAATAATACAATTAACAAAACAAAGAAATATACTAATTACACAGTGCTAGACAATACATAAATATCATGAGAGGAGGTTTTGTAAAATAATAAAATGTGCAAGGATTGATGGTCAAATACTGAAGCATAAGGCACTGGTAGAATTTTTAAAGATTATTGATATGATTATACTGTTTTTGTAATCCTTGATTTTCAGGGAATTGTTTCCAGATAAAACATGCTTTAGTCAACGACTGAGTATCTGTTCGAGGAGTTTTCGGTAAAGACTGAGCATATGTTTGAGGATTTGAAATGGGCAGATCGGGTGAAGATCTGAAATCTGATACTAACATCATTTGGAACGACACTACCTGACTCAGGTGAAATTAAGTGGAGTTTGTAATTACATGATGTGGTGGATTGGACTCAGGTTGGATTTCCATATCCCAACTCAGATATTCCTTAGTAATATACTCTCCTCGAATATCATAATTGTAATAAGATTGATTTTCATCTTTGCAGCGAGTATGGTGATTTGATTCATGCAAACACATGGAGACAGTATACAAGATCTTTAAGATACCCAAAAATGACTCCAGGACAAGGACGACTTCTCAGAAAATCAGCCAAAAAGAAGGTAGACTATCTTTACAGACAGGATATCAACCTCTGAGTAATTTTTTTTTTTATACACACTCACACACTTTTGTCCCCACTGGGACTCGAACCCGGGACCTCCAGATAAATGACCGCAGCACTTACCGCTGGGCCGATGCCATGTTGGCTCTGAGTAATTTTTTAACGTCAGAAAACTAAGTTATTTGGAGTAAAAAAGCAACCGGATACTTTTCGCAGCAAAGCTGAAGCTGAAATCAGAGTTCTTGCACTTAGGGTATCAGGGTATGTGAATGAATGTGACTAATCATTATACTACATGAGCTAAAGTTTCTGATGTCAGCCTGTCAAGATATTCTGTGACAACATATCTGCACTTTGTATAGCTGAAAACCCAATTCATCATGCAAAGAAAGCATGTGAATATTAAGATACTTCATTCACGAAAGATGAATGCGAAATGTGATATCACTAGTGCACTTTCCAACTAAGCAACAAATTGCAAACGTTCCTACAAAACCCATCTCAACAAAGACTGTTTAAGGAGCTTAGTTCCAAGTTTAGTTCTATCAATATCTACAACCAAGTTTGGGAGGAGGGTAGAATATTCAGAGATTATTGATATGATTTTGGAGTTATTGTAATCCATCCCTGTTCTTTAGGTTTTTGTTTTCAGGCAATACATTTTTGAAAGGATTTTAGAGCTGATATTTGGCTCCATCCTTCTGTATGAATTAGAGACGTACAAATGCACAAAAATCAGTGAGGAAATTTTTTTTTCTCAAAATTTTCACTTCAAATAAAAGAAAGCTTCCAAACAACTGCCGTTATAAGAAATAGACACTTGAAAATAAATAAGACACTAATAAGAACTAATTGACAAAAGTGCAAAAAGAAGAAAGCTCTAGGCTTGAACAAAAATCTACCATCTTTAGAAAAGAAAAAAAAAAAAAAAAAAAACCAAAATGATGATGACCTAGAAACAGACGTAGTGGAAAAACCTAAGGCAATTGTTGTCAAGAAGAGATACAGATTATCGTTAAGAGTACTAGAGCTAGTCACTAAGATTGTTTAGGAGGTTGCTCAGTTAACAATCAAACACTACATCCGTCCCAAACTTATGTTATTCGAGGTTTTCACAAAAACAAAGAAAGTGGGTGGATATCGTAAATGCTAAAAAAAAGTCCAAAATACTCTTTGACTAACATGAATTCATAGTTGAAAATTAAAGAGAAATAGATGGGTGAATATTAAATTAGAGATAGATGAATTAAATAATGCTCCCTTGATATTCTAAAAGGACTAATTTTTTTGGGACAATAGTGTTAAGAAGATTATTATGGGATAGAGTTAGTACAATTTTCAGTCTACTATCAATCATCTTCTACTGAATCTAACTAAATGAAACTTTGCTTTATTACTATTAGAATATTTATTTGTATCATAAATACTAATTATTTTTTTCTTCTTTGTTTTTTTTTTATTAGTTGGGGCTTAAGGAATAGCTTCTGCATAATGAAAAAATATATCTTCAAAAATACAATTACAGGCCCACCACCAATGCACAATAAGCCTCATCTGGGAAGTGGGAACAGATTGCACAAATACACAAAACAGTGACCATCCGTGAAAAAATACACACCAGTACCAATGGTGCAGTATACTTCATCAAACTATAGGTTAAACATAAAGCCCAAAAATGCACAACATCAAACTGTATGTCAACCTTAAATCCCACAAATACACAACGCAGCATATCAATAAAATTGACACAAAAATACTTACATGCTCACCAAAATTATAAGTTCTGCACACTTCAGGCCGGATAAATTGTCTCCCTTTGCGAGTTTCTTTCAGTCTCAACCAATCATCCCAGTAAGTATCCATTAGTCAAAGAAAATTCTAAGCAGATTGTAGAAAGGGTTTATATGCTCATAATTTACTCAAGAGATGGTAACAAAAAAGAACATGACATTGATCTCATTACACAAGTGAGCAATTTTAATTAAAGAAAAACTTAGTCAAAAAGGATATGCTTTAGGCCACTTTGGCGACAATTCATCCCAGGTAGATTTAGATAGCATCCATCCTAGACCTGGGAAAAAATCCGAGCGATAGAGGGCATCTACAAAACGAATAAATAATTTAATTACATGCAACCAAAAGTATAGATTTGAAGTAGCATTCTCGAGGATGAACAGAACTTTTTAAGCAAAATGCATTGCAATTTCAATCTACCTACTGCAAACAGTGACCAAAAGGTTAAGAAAAACGGATAGCCGTTTGAATCTGTACAAAGTACTATATTCAAGTCAGAATACCAACTCTCACAAGCAAGGCCATAGGCCAGATAATTAGTTGTAGATGGAGCTATACTCCAGGTACTGTTTTTGAGCAGAGGCCAGGCTTTTATGCTTTTAATTTTGTAAGGAAATGACAAACACAATGGATGCTTACATGAATCGTGCACAAACTGCCTTTGCCCATTGTCATTCCATGAGGATATAGCCATAATGGACCTAAAGAAGTCCGAAATACACAAGAATTTATGGCATTCAAAGAAATAAAACTGAGCTTAGAATGACCTTCAGTTTCCGAGAAAGCTTACTTATCATTGTCAAGAAGCCTGGATCCAGCCTCAAAATAGTCAAAAAAATCCATGGCAATTTCCATATCATCTGAATTTTATGAATGCAGATACTCTGTCAGAGAAATAGGGACCCAACAAAAAAAAAAAGGGTAGTCCAAAGGAATATGCTAGCACCCTCAAGTATAACAACTCTGCTAAAATTATGCTTGTAAAATAACTGATCCAATGCCCACTTGTAGTGACCTGCACCAGGATGTAAAACAATTGTTTGATTAGTATGGAAAATAGAGGGAGGGAGGGAGAGGCGGAGAGGGAGAAGGAGAGGGAGGGGGAGGGGAAGAGGGAGAGAGACTGAGAGAGAGAGAGGGATCAGAGCATCCTTACTTGCAATTTTGTAATATGCAATTATCTCCCCAGGTCTTTCTGTGTGAACTGGAGTATTATCTATGTGCTGTAACAAGTTTGATACTATTGTTGGTACCAGTGTAGATAAAAATATGCTTAAAGGATAAAACCATCGCACTTTTAATACATAGCGTTTACAATTTAATTTAAACGAAATTTCCCGGATATTTGATAGATTTGAAATATATAAGCATACAAAGAAGAAGCAGCCTCATAAAAAACCCTCAATATATGGGCTATAATACATATCCCTATGACTTCTGAGCAATTCGCACGAAATAAAAGAGAACAAAGAGTAATCAAAAACCTGCAGGTAAGTTAGCTGATCATAACTCAAGGCCAAACTCTTAACATCAGGATCTGAACCATCCTAACAAAAAAACAAGCAAAAGACCTTGAACATTAAACGAGTATACCTACTTATGGGGAAGATTCTTCACACAAGGAAGCCAAAATGTACAAAATGAAGAAACAACTTTAATATTCTAGACCTGAGAAACAAAAAGAGGATATCTAGATGCAACAGAACTATGATACCTGGTAAATATAAGAAATGAACCACATTAGTCAGCATGAATCATTAAAATTTTCATATGAAGCACTAGGAACAAGCCTAAAAACCAAACCATACTTGAGGACAGAATCCAGAGTCTTTCGCAAATAATCAGCACGGTTACAAGCCATTATAACAACTGCTGCAACTGGCACCTGATTTAAACCACAAAGAGGAATGACAAGAAACTTGAGATGATGAAGGTTCGGAATCATACTACAGACACAGAAAGACTAAACTTTTACGATTTGTGCTTAAGAGGAACCTGCACATGGCTAATTAATTTCGGGAGGCCTTGCCCTGCAGATGAAAACACAAATAATCACACAAATGAAGGTTAATAGACAGTCTGTCCAATTTCTGATTATTGATACATATGCAGACAATCGTAAGATCCTACGATAACAGAAGAACTTACTGGATATGCAGGAATGGTGTTCTTAATATATGAAAAAGTGTCTGAAATATCAATACAAAATAGCAAATACATGAACACATGAATGAATAATGATAAGTGACGGGAAATGACGAGGATCCAAAATTGGGATAGCTGAAATAGATTGTATAGACAAATTTGTCAATGGGTAGATATAGGCATCAAGACTTGTCTATGAAACATAAAGAAGCAAGTGTTTTGTTCTCTTTGGGCATTTTATCCTCGTCATTGCTGTGAAGTCGACACATTCTCCATACGGATCAACTCTTAACTCTAGCGGCGAAAAGTTAATTTGTAAAGCAAGAATATTAGGTGTATTTCGAAACGCAAGCAATGTTCCCAAGCAATTATTGGGTCAATGTGTTACGCAATGAGCTTAACTAGGGTTTGGAAACCGTTCTAGAACAGAATTTAGAAAGGAAAAGAAAGGAGAAAGATAGGAAAGAAGAAGGGGGGGGGGGGGGGGGGGGAAAGGATGCCATTTAAGAAGGAAAGCTGAAGACATTCTAAAGCAGTAACAAAGGTTTAATCTATTAGTGAAAACATACTCTCAAGATCTTGAACAAGATCCCTCAATTGCCGGCATTCCTCATCCTGGTGCTTCAATTGTTCTGTCATGGAAACACAATTAAAGCTGTGAAATTCAAAACAATCTTCATTCTTTCAAAGAGAAAAAAAAAAAAAAACAGATCAGCTAGCCAACCTTGTGCATTTCTCATAACAAAAGCACAAAAGCAATGATTAAAAAGAATAGAAATGACATCTTTTCATTTCAATCAAAGACGATATAAACTAAGAAAACTCTACTTTCTGTGCACATCTAACTTCCTTATGTAATCCAAAAAAGCATCTCGTCTAATCTGGACCAAATTTCAGATATCAAGATAACTTAGATAAGAAACTTTTAAACAATACACGAACATATGAAATCCAGAGAAATAGAATCCATAGTACACCTTCAAGGGCCCCAATTTTTCCCTGCTGCACGCTAATCTGATCAATAAGTAAACGTGTCTGAGTCGTACAATGGGTCTCTGCATCCACCTGTAAGTCCATATATTATTAGTAACATAGAATCAACACAAAAGCTGTCGTAAGTTAGCCAGGCATGCCTACATAACTAAAGCAGAATCCCACCCATCCATACCACAAAATCAACAGGAAACGAATGAACAAATGACCAAGTACGGGCAGATTAACATTAAGAGGGGAGCGGGCTCGTGCCCCCACTGACATCCGATTTTTTTATATTAATCAATGTATTTTTGCTGATAAAAAATGTAAAAACACAACTAGTGCCTCCGTGGATCTTCAAATTTGTTCCGGTGCCTCTACTGGATCAAATTCCTACCTAGATCCGCCATTGTGACCAAGTACTAACAAATTAGTCCATAGTCCTCACACCTACACTGAAATTATTTACAGAATTCTAGGCATAGACATCAACACAAAATGGTATTTAACAGCATCAAATTGACTAAAGACGCATTGTCAAGAGCTAGGAGGTGTTCAAGCCCTTCTTGTGTTCTAAAACCATCCAAAATAGCATTTAGCATTTACTGACTCATAATCCTAATGGAAGGGGGAAAAGGGACAAAATAAGGAGTAGGTACAACCCTAATAAGAAGATCCATGACTCCATGAAGCAAGAACATATAAAAGTACACTATTCAGTACCAAGTATGAGACAGTCGAAGAGCATAATCAATCGTAAGAATTATCATAAACAATCATGAATATGAGGCATACATACAGATGAAGCAAGGCGATCAGCATACTGAGACTGGGTAGCAAAAAGCCGAATCTGCAAGCAAAAAACAGACAGAAAACAATAAACAACAAAATTCAACAGAATAATAAATCAAAGATGGCAAAACGAATAAGTTAAAATGAAACATAGATAATGAACCTGGATGTAGATGAATGGTACAGCGACCAAGAGGAGAAGGTAGCGAATGTCGCAGCAGCATTTGGCCATTCTCTTGTTTGATTATCGTATATAGTTAGAACATAAAATTCAAAAAGACGGATTTGCTTTGTGGTCGGAAGAAAAATCAATTAACAGCTCCGACTGGTAAACTCCGGTGAGATTTGCCCGTTTAGTTGGGCATATGGCAAAGCCTAGCAGATGTCATTGGCCTTCTTTGCCAACATTCTTTCCCAAGAGGTTGCAGTTTCAAATTGGTAATAGGTACCTTGGACCTGGCCGGTTCAGGTGAAAAAGATATTCACTTTCACTTGTTTAAAATATGAATACCGTTGTTGGCATCATAGTCAATCTATCTTTAGTGCATCGTGGAGAATTTTGATCTTTTTTAATCGAATTTATGCATAAAACTCGACTGTGGTAGAGTTGAAATCATATTTCGATCTCTATAAAATCGAAATTTACCTAAAGTGTGTTCTCGAATAGATCGATTATGGTGTCATTAACAACGCCCTATATATTAGACTACCCGTATTTTTTTTAGGGAGAATGACAGAAATATTTCATAAATTGAGTAGAAGGACAGCCTTTTGAAACTTTTGCATAAAGGACAAAACTATTTATTCACTGTCGAAATTCACTTGTGCTCGAAATTCACTGCCGAAACTATTTATACCTAGGGATGTTTACTAACGGCATCTTTTATTATTATTATTTTTTACTTCTGACACCACACATATATTCTTATTTTTACTTCCAGAACCACACTAGAAACGGCAGCATCTTTGACGTTCCTATTCAATATCAACGTCTGTGGACTGACGTTATTAAGTAGTGACGCTTTTATAACATAAATGTCGGTGTCACTGACTTTAGTTTTTGAACAGCAACGTCAATGTCATTGACGTTGTGTTCATTAAAAATATTCGTGGTGCCGAAATAATTTTTTGTGGTGCCGGAAGTAATAATGTACCAATAACAAAAATGGGGTGCCAATAGACTCCCTATTTTTATATTTGTTATGACTTTTCGTACTCGTCATTATCGTATTACTACCTCCGTCACAAAATACAAGTCCGTTTAGTTTTTTTGTTTTGTCTCATAATGTAAGTCCATTTAAATAATCAAGAAAACATTTATTACATTTTTTCCTTTTACCTCTCATTTATTATCTACCCACCTTCTTTTCACTACTCTGCATTAATAGTCAAAGGTCATTTTATATTTTTCTATCAAAATTAACGACACATAATCAATTTAACCAACTTTTTTAATCTGCATGAAAAAACCCTAAATGAATTTATATTTTGGACGGAGGTAGTATATTGTATTTTTGTCAGTACAGATTAATGAAATAAAAAATTTAAAATTTACATTGCATGCTGCTATCGATTTTCTTAGAGTGACATCTGAGTCACCCATCATGAATCACTCAAAATACGTTTGATCAATTAAAAATTGCATCCATTGCTATTTTATGTTCGTGTTTTTTTTCTTTTCAAAACAGAATCATAATCTAGGTTGGACACCGATATCGGGGTGCCGCAACGGTGGCAGCACTCACCGTTGCGTCGGTTAATGCTCCTTATGTACTAGGGTCGATTTCACGTGTGGTGTAGAAATAAGGATCTTGTTCAAAAAAAAATCGTGATCGATTTTGTTTATATTTTTTGAACAACAAAACAATAAAAAATTGTTTTGAGTTCAGAACAGACTGTTGCGGCGGCAGCGGCCAGCGTTTCGGCGGTGGCATTGCGGCCCTATTATGCGTGGCTCTCGAAAACATAACATGTATGATAAGTTATGGGGCGTTTTAGTGTGATCCAAAAGTTGTGGTTGCAGTTTTATTATTCCATTGTGACATGCGTATGATCTGACCTCGTACATGTGACATTTAATGGCCTAATTTGGATTTTCTTGACAAATGGGCAGAAAGGGCTCAACCCAATTTTGGGCCTTATGTCTCGGAAGACTTTACTAAAGTTCATCTCTTCATAGCGCAAGTCGCCTCAAGTTCATCGGCATGACACAGGCCATCTTTTATCTTCCACGAACTGTCCAACATGAGATGTTTGTCAGCTCACAACGCCAACATGGTGCAAGTTCACATCGGCCTTGGATTCTCACCTCAGAGCAGAACGACATTGACCTCAGGTGTCAGAAACGGGCAGTCCGGCCAATTAGCAGACATCACCACACGATGATAACTGCCACAATAATGGCTCTATGATTTCCGCCCCACTATTGCACAAGATACTAACCACTTCATGATCTCAGTTGTGTTCTTTGTCACATGCGTCAAAGCATTAACTTCCACAATGGAGTCTTATAAAAATGTGTCATCCCCAGCAACATCAGAACTACGCTTTAGCTTGATCCTATATACCTAGGGACGTAGGCAGTCAATTACATTGGCTCGGCTAATCATCATCAACAAATCCACCAAATAGTTTGTCTTCACGCAGCCCAATTACTGATTCACAACCCAATTATGTCTCTGACAATTTTGAGCATCATCATTTAGCGCTAGAAAGAGGGCATGAAATTCAATCATTCGAAGTCTCTTGTGGTTGTTCACAGTAAAACACAATGAATATGAGAGGAAAAAAAGATGATATGGAAGATCCTCATATACAAGACATGGAGGAAAGAGACACTCAAATGTTGCCTAACCAAATAGGGCTTAAGTTAACACCATTTTGATGATTACAGGTGGACACATATCACCACATGTGTCATCCAAAAATAAGGGAAAGATTCATCACAATTCCCTTCGATGAGGGAAATAGATCAAATTAATGGGGGGAAGTTGCATATGGGCCGGAGGATCCATTGCCTCGATTAATCGGTAACAATGGTTTGGTCGTAGAGGCCATAATGCATAAATATCCAATCAAACGAATTAGCATACATACAAGAAGTCCAATCCACATCTTATATCAAAACGCCTCCCAATCTATGCAGCTTACAGCTGTGAGTCAACCAGATGATACATTTCTTGATGATTTATCCCCATTTCTCATGCATTTATCGATGTTTTGATATCAACTTGAGCAATTATTGTGATGATTTGGACCATTTTGTGTACATAGGAAATATCATGAAAAAAACTACTCTTTTGCCTTTCATATAGGCCTTTTAGCCAATTTTGTTATCGGATTTACGCGCGGTATCTTCGTGTCTGTTTTGCAGCACAAGTATCAAGGTTTAGAGCTTGGATTTTTGATGTGTTGATGCTAGAAAGTTGATTAAGAGACGATTCAAGGCGTTTAGGCAAAGATTCCAACATATGACGGTTGAATGGCGCACACCAGATGGCTTGGCCTGCGCCAAATGAAGAATAAACATGATAAGGTAGTCTTCCATGTGTATATGGCGCATGTCAAGACATGTTAGCCTACGCCAATCAAGGTATTTAAATTCTGAGCAGAGCAATTAATGCATGGTGCCAGCAGCCAACTACCAAGTCGGAGCTTGGCGCACGCGAACACTTATCGGCCCATGCCAATTATACACAAAGAGAAGACTGGCACACATCAATAGCATTCGGCGCATGCCAAATTGGCGGGTGAAATAATTAAGAGTCTAATTTATTCCTCTCACCTACCATATCATCACTACACTTCATCTTCTCCACTCTCACTCATCCTTGAAGGCACCCCAACCTCCAAGGCTCTTCTAGCCAAATTTTAGCATAAAATTAGCTTTTAATTGCAAGTGTAGACATTAAGAATTCTTAGTTTGATTTCTAAACTACTTTGGTTGGAGCAAGATTAACACTTTGTGTATCAAACTCCATTAAAGGCTTTTGAAGTTGAATGAAAGTTTCCATTTTTGAGTTCATAGCTTGTGATTGGTAAAATTCTTAGCCTTTACCTTGATTTAATTGTTCTCATAATTATGAATACTAACCTTGACATGTTGGTGTTCATAATCATGAGTGGCTAGTTCTACACTAGCCAAGATGATGTTGTAAGAGATAGTATAACCTCTCGTGTTGATTGGGAATGGTTGTTTATATTGTTTATTTTCAATTGTTGTGAATCTTTTCCTACTTGCATTGTATGGTTTGCTTGTGTTGGAGTAATTAACTAGTGCTTGCATACACACACTTAGTAGAGACCGGAAAGAGATGTTAGGTGTGGGAAAAATGGTAGGAGAACCGGAAGGTAAAATCGACCTTAAGTGGAACTCGATTTCTTATCTGGGGAGTATTGACATTGGCATTGCATTCAAGTTCGTTTCATGTTGAATCATTACATTTAGGGTTATCTAGGCCAAGGAGGAGACATAGAGTAGTTTCATTCACTCATATGAGGGGGAACCACTTGCTTAGGAATCCACTGGTTCACACTTTTGAACACCGTTGGTAGGTTGGAAGGAACCCACTCCCATGATACTAATAGAGGTTTTCTTAATCTACACATTGTCTTGGTTAGGTCTTTTTATCATTTATCACCCTTTGTTACTAGTAGAATCAATTAATCACTTACTTTCTTGTATTATTGCGTCCTAGATCGAGATAATAATAGCTTTTTAATGTTTGACCTCACAAATCCTCGTGGGATACGACCTTGACCATTAGACTAGACTACAATTGACCTGGTACACTGCCGGTTAGATTGGACACCTAGAAAAGTCACATCAAGTTTTTGGCGCCATTTCCAGGGATTTGTGTAACAGTTAATACTTGTACTAGCTCAAAATTCTTGAGAATAGGTCAATCTTTTCTAATCTCTTTTCTATTTTATCTCTTTGGTGCTTACCTCTTTGGTAAGTTACCAAGTGTTATTTTATTGTGTTCTTGTTGTTTCTCTCTTGTAGTGGATGACCAAGACTCGACATGGTAAAGCACCACTTACTCCTCTCATTCCGGATATCAATACATAATTAGGGAATGAGTTGCGGAGAATAAAGTTGGTAAAGCTCGTCGCAGTTTGGGACTTGGTGGAGAATCTTCCCAAGGATCATCTAATCAAGAAGTAGAAATGGATGAGAATCTTGAGAATGCACAAGGAGGGCAAGAACATGACAATGCCCAAAACAATGAACAAAAACTAAACCTTCACATTCTTATCCCCCAAAATCCCAACAACAATCCACCACCACTCAACAATAACCAAAATCCCAACAACCGGAACCAAGATAACCGGAATAACAACAATAACCCTCTAAATCCAAGACCCATTTGTGACCAAGCCATGAGAAGAAAAGAAACCAACAATCCAATTCGTTTACCGAATGTGGGTGCAAACAATTTTGAGGTTAAAGCTCATCTTTTTGGATTGGTTGGAACAAGGGCTCAATTTCATGGACGTGATGATGAAAATCACACCACTATCTTTATAATTTTGAAGAATTATGAAATACGGCCAAGAGTCAAGGTACTAATAGAGAGTTGACAAGGATGTCAATGTTTCCCTTATCGTTGGATGGGAAGGCTAAGGATTGGTTCATGTCACTTCCTCACCATTCTTTGACAAGTTGGGAAGAAATCCAAAATGAATTTTTGAAGCAATATTTTACTCCAGGACAAAATTTGGAATTGAAAGTTGAGATTGCTAGCTTCAAGAAAGGCGAAGGTGAATCACTTGGAGTTGCTTGGGAAAGATTCAAGAGGTTGGTGAGAGCTTGTCCCAATCATGGTTATCCCTTGGATATGCAAATTCAATTCTTTTGTCAGAAGCATAGGAAAGAATCATGTGCGGACGTTGATCAAGCATGCAATGGTTCGTTGATGATGAGCGCGGCACAAGATGTGTATGATGCCATTGAGAAGACTGCGAAAAATAACCAAATGTGGGAAACTGGTTCGAGTACGAGGAAAGTTGCTTTTGTGGGGGAATCCACCGCTCAATCGGAAGTGTTAGCTCAATTGGATTCTCTTAGCAAGAAGGTTGATGAGATAAAGGGAAGTAAAAGTTTGGAAGGCAACACATCCAATGATATGAGTGGTGAAGAAATGAGGAATGATGACAATGCACCGTTGGAGATGATGGAATCCGGTGAATATTCTAATGAAGAAGTGAGCTTTATGCAACAACACCGGGCTTTAAACAATGCATATTCCAATGCGTACAATACATTGCAAAGAGATTTTCCTACTCATCGTTGGCCTTCAAACACAAACAAACAAGGATAATCACCTCTTACCCACCAACAAAAGAATTCCTTCAACACCAATGCACAAAATCAAAGCTATCAAGGCCATTCTTCATTCCAACAATCATTACCACCTACACGCTCCTACAAACAACGGCCCACACAAAACATCCCCATTACCGGGTTGGATAAGAAGTATGCACACTTTCTTGACACTTTTCGTCACTTAAATGTTAATATTCCTGTCATAGAAGTACTCACTAGCATGCCTACTTATGGTAACATATATGCAAATATGATTGTTTGACTTGCCCCGTGATAATACTAATACGGTTATTAATGTTAATCCTTGCGTTATAGTAGGTGTAGATTCGGTGCTTCTACCCTTTACTAAGTACGTTAGTACTTACCCTTTAGTATGTTGTTTTCCCCACCCCGAGAAGGTGGTTTTATTGTAGATTGAGTTAAGAGTGATTCCCAAAGTTCCAGCAATTGAAGTATACCCTTTTTTTGTTGTTGTAGCAACGGTATAGAATCTTATCTTTCATTTTGTAATAGATAAGATAAATGTACCTTGGGTTGTAATAAGGAGTTGTAATAGTTGAATGGATATTCAAACTTGTGTATTATTTCTTGGGATTTTGTTTTGGTTGAAGCCCCGTGTTACTGTCGATCGTTGTAGTGATCTTTTAAAGTTTTTCCCCGAGTCTTTGTTATCGTTTCCGCTTGTTCTCTATTATTGATGATGTCAGGCTTACGTATATAATCGATTTATTTTAATTATATACGTGCCGGGTGTCTTTTTCCGGTTAAGGACTCGGTACCCGGATCAGGGTCGTCACAGTTGGTATCAGAGAATGAAGTAACACCGTTGCATAAGTTTGGATGTCTTAAGATGTAATCTAATCAAGTTTAGACCTTTAAGTTGTAGATTTTGAGGTTAGACTTTTCAAGTGTTAACCTCTTAAGTTAGGTCTTCTATGCGTTAGAACTCGTAAGATTAGAATCCCTCAGCTTGGGCAGCATGACATTAAGCTAAGTGTGAGTCTTTTTAAGTGAACCTTCTTAAGGTTGGAGTTTCAGGCCTACGTCTTAAGGTGGTGAACCTTTAAGTTGGGCTTCGTTAAAATACCTTTAATGAAACGTCTCAGCTCTCTTTAAACTTTACGGATCCTTCTTTTCATCGATGTTTACTTTTATTTGTTGCATCGTTTTTCAAGGATTCCGGCTTATTAATATTCATTAAAACTTTTATTTGATCGTGTTGTTGCATTGTCATTTGCACTTGAGCCTTTCATGATTTTCATTCATAATGCGACCTTTTAATTCAAAATGTTCAATGATAGATGCTTTTGCCTCTAGCATTTAATTTCCCCATCTTTTGTAACTTTACTATAAGCATCACGGTCACATGGTTTAATTTCCATGTTTGTTTTTAGTGTACAACCATTCTCCTTACCTCACAAAAATTTGGAAGTTCTACTCAACAGGAAAATTTCCTTTTTCTAAAAGTTCTTCTTGTACACCTATGTAACCTTTCAAAAAGGGTTACAATTTTGAATTTCAAAACAACATCTGGAATTTATGTTGGAACAAGAAATAGTGTTGATCATCTATTCTTATTCCATTTTCTTAATAATTCATACATGTCCAATGATTTGATCTTTGAGTATGTTGTGACCAACATTATGATCTACATTCTCTGTTTTGACCCAAGTACGATTCATTCTAACTTTGAAAACATTATAAAACTTATGTTGGTGTTTGCTAACTTGGAAAAATATTTATATAAACTTTTCTTTCGAACGTAAATAGTTGTATTTGACTAGTCCCTTCATGTTCAAAGACATTCCGATTTTTGGTTATCATTTGGCAAACTCCAAAATCTGTAATTCTTATCCTTCTTCATTCTCAAAATCATTTTCATTTGAGTTACACATGTCTTAAATTTTCAATCATACTGCACGCCGTAATTTCAACTTCTCAGCTGCATAATCTGAAATTATAATCCCCACCTTATGGTTGTAGGTTGTGGTATATGTTTTTGTTGTGTTCGGAAGAATAGTTTTGAGGACTTGTTTCTCTAAGTTTAAGTTCTTCCTAGTCTTAGAAGTCTAGTAGGAAGCTTGTGTGGGTTGTCATTTTAACGCTCTCCGATCGTGAGAAGAACAAGCAGTTACCTTTCAACACACCACATACGTTCTTGTTTCCTTTTCACCAACCAAGATTCCTTCTAAATAATTTGCACACTAGTTAAACCTTCTCCTCCTTTTTCCTTGTTTTGTATTAAAAGTTTTTTACCTTATACTTTCTTTTATAAAGAGGTTCTAATTGTTTTGCCAATTTGTATATGAGAAACAAGTGTTCTTATAGTTTTGAAATCAACTTTTTATTTCATCAAGTCTGACAAACATTTTTTTTTTGTTTACTTGTGTTTATCTTACACTACCTTCTTTAAAAGATGTTTTGATGTGGTTAATCTTTTTGTTCTCAATAATGGATTCTTTTAAGTGTGTATCTCTGTGTTTGGTCAAATCTCTAATCTTCTTATAATAATCTCTTTGGGGCTTATCCACATCCTGTCTAGAATGGACTTGTAAATTTTTGTTTCAAGAAAAGATAGTTGTTTACCGTGTCGATTTCTATATAGCTTCGGTTAATCTCAACTTTTAACAAATTGGCACTCTCAAGTTCATGTTGATGTGCCAATCAACCACCTAATCTTTTCAGAGTAAGGAAATTTTACCCAATCCGGGAACATTATGTTTGGAGTTTGGTGACGTCATGCACCTTACTTTAAGTTTATCTTTTCTTGATGACAACTCAGACATATTGTTTGTTGTAAATGTTTTACACTCTTTTTATAGCTTGCCTAGTTGTGTTATTTCGCTAGTACACGACTTTTCACCTTTCAATTCTTGTGACCAAACAATCCTTATTGCTAATCTATTTAGAATTTGGTTGTCTTAAAGCCGAATCAACAAAAGTTTGTTTCGATGTTACCCCTTATTCAAGATTGAAGAGAGTTTGAGAATGTGATAAACACAAGAGTAAACTTCAACTTAGTTTATTCATTGAGTAAAAAGATGTATAAATAGATACAATTGAGATAGAGAGACTAGCTAGCTAGCTTGGGCGGCCACTTGAGTATGTAGATGTGGGCGGCAAGCATGCAAAAGTAAAAAGTAAAAGTTATGTCTATGACATAAAGTAAACTAGAGTTTGACATATTAATTGTTTATATGACTCACAATTAATATGTCTTTTACAATTAATTTTACAATTAAATAAGGTGTACAAAATATTATGCACGAAATCTAAGGGCTCGGCAATCTGCCGAGCACCTGTCGAAGCCTCGCGGACCGAGTCCGTCGAGTAATATTTCCACACCCCCTCAACCGGGGCTTTGTATATGTTGATGCGACCAAGTTTGCTACTTAGTCTCGCGAACATAAGAGGTGGAATAGCCTTGGTAAGAATATCAGCATTCTGATCTGCTGAGGGAACATACTGGAGTTGAATAATCTTGGCATCAATATTCTCCTTCAGAAAGTGTCTGTCAATGTCCACATGCTTGGTTTTATCATGATGGACCGGATCTTCGCCATGCATAAGGCTGAATTATTATCACAACGAGTGTGATAGGTTGCGATACGGTTCTTTGAAGTTCGGTCGGTACCACTTTTTAGCCATAGAGCTTCACAAATGCCAAGTACAAGTGCCCTTAGTTCGGCTTCAAGATTTGCTTCTTGACACGTAGGTTGTTTCTTGCTCCTCCAAGTAACCGAGGTTCCCCCATATATATGAGCAATAGCCTGTGGTAGACCTCCCGTCAATGTGACATCCACCGGCATCGGTGTAGACCTTGATTGATCTATCGGTAGACTTGGTGAAGTGCGGGCCTTGGCCGGGGAGTGGATTTTAAATACCTTAGTATCCTATTCACTTTGCATCCCAATGTTGCTCGGTAGGGCAATGCATGAATTGGCCGACCGACCAGACGACCCCATATGCAATATCGGGTCTTGTGTGAGAAAGGTATATGAGTTTGCCTACAAGCCTTTGATATTGTTCTTTCCCGACAAGAATGTCACCATGCGATGGGGTATGATGGGGGTCTACTTGGAGATACGACGGGTTTGCATCCCGGCATGCCGGTTTCCTTCGAGGTCCGGGACATACTTCCTTTGGGAGACCGAAATGCCATTGGTGTTTCTAGCTACTTCCATACCAAGAAAGTACTTGAGGTAGCCCAGATCTTTAACTTGGAACACCTTTGCCAGTAGAGTCTTCAAGTTCTGGATCTCAGTAGAGTCTTCCCCAGTAAGGATGATATCATCCACATATACAATTAGAATGGACCTCCTCTGGTTGGTTGTCTTGACAAACATGGTGTGATCAGAGTTGCATTGATGATATCCAGCAGCTTTAACCACAGTAGTGAGTTTTCCAAACCAGGCTCTTGGGGATTGCTTCAGGCCATATAGAGATTTCCTGAGTTTGCATACCTTGCCCTGAGTGTGGGGATTGACAAAACCAGGAGGTACATTCATATAGACTTCCTCAGTGAGATCACCATTGAGAAAAGCATTTTTGATATCCAATTGGTGTAGAGGCCGGTCCGGTTGGACGGTAGAGAGATCGAACCACGACGGTGTTGAGTTTTGCCACTTTGGTGCAAAAGTTTCCTTATAGTCAATACCATAAGTTTGAGTGAATCCCCTTGCTACCAATCGGCTTTGTACTTGTCAATTGTACCATCGCATTGTATTTGATAGTGAATAACCATCTGCGCCTAACTGTCTTCTTGCCTTTGGGAAGAGTTGTGAGGTCCCAAGTATGATTATCCGGGAGAGCGATCATCTCGGTTTTAACGAGCGACCTTCCACTTATCATTTTGAAGGGCCTCTCGAATATTTCTAGGGATAGAGTGAGAGTCCGGTCCCGTGTAAACATGGCAAAGACGAGAGACAACGATCATAAGATAAATAAGTATGAATAGAATGATCGGTGCATGATCTTTTCCCTTTCCTTAGAGCAATAGGTCCGTCATCAATGTCGGTAGACTGGCCGAGGATCTGCGCATTGCCGAGTGTCGATGGGCTCGGGATCGGCGGGCTCGATTCGGTTGGTTCTTTGGGGATCGCAGGCCGCTTGTGAGTCGGTAGGGTGCGGGGTTCGATCTCGAGGATCGAGTGGGTTCTTTGAGGGTTAAGAGTTTGCTTTGAAGGAAGGGGTTTAGGTCAATTTCTATCGGGTTTCCATCGTTGACCGCCTCGGTGGACTTGTAGTAGTGGAGTCCTTTCAAAAAAATTTACATCCATAGAATTGTAAAATCTCTTTTCGAAGGAGAGTAGCACTTGTAACCTTTCTGTCCTTTGCATATCCTAGGAAAATGCACTTGTGAGCTTTGGGATCAAGTTTGCTTCGTGTTGGGCATGGATATAGACAAACACGGTACAACCAAAGATTTTTGGAGGTAATCGGGAAATAAGATGGGGGCGGGAGTGTGTGTCCGATAGGGTTTTGATAGGAGTTTTGAAGCCTAGTACCCTGTTTGGGAAGTCTCGTTGATTAAGTATGTGGAAGTCAATATGGCTTCACCCCACATATATTTTGGAACATTTGTGGTAAACATAATAGACCTAGCCATTTCAAGCGGATGCTGTTCTTTCTCTCGGCAACCCCATTTCTTTGAGGGGTTTCAACACAACTACGATATGGACAATCCCTTTATCCATCAAGAAATTACCGAGATGAGACTCATAATATTCAAGAGCATTGTCGGTCTTCAAGATTTTGATCTTAGTGTCAAACCGAGTGGAGACCATGTTGTAAAATTCTTGAAAGATGGGTCCAACTTCGACTTATCCTTCATTAAAAATAACCAAGTGGTTACGGTGTGGTCATCTATGAAGGTAACAAACCACCTCTTTCTGTTATGCTTTTTACTCTTGAGGGTCCCCATACGTCACTTGTGAATTAAGGTGAATGGTGTGGATGGTAAGTAAGGTAATTTTGCATACACGATTTGGTGAGTTTAGCAAGGCCGACAAATATCACATTGAAGATCATTCAAATTACAACCTTTAAACAATTCGGATCTATAGACTTTAAATAACTAAAATCGGGATGTCCTAGTCTATAATGCCATAACATGATATTGTCTAGGTTTTGAGTGCTTGCTTGAGCGGATTCGGTCTTCGGTCTTGTCTTCGACGGGGTTGACCACAAACGGACACGAGCAAGGTTTAGCAGTCCCAATCACGCCTTTGAGGAATGATCCCGGAATGTGCACTTGATTCTCATTAAAAACAATAGTCCGAGTTCAAATCTTTAGTAAGTTTACTTGACGGATATGAGATTGCAATCTAATTTTGGAACAAATAGGACATTCTGCAGGCATATCTTATTAGTAAGCCGCACCCGACCAAAACCTTTTGCACTTTAGAGATAGATCCATCGCGAGTCTTAATATTGTGAATTTGGGGACATGGCTTAAGTTGAGTAATGAGATTTTTATTACCGGTCATATGGGATGAGGCCCCGAGTCAACAATCCGGTTTCATTACTAATAGATGAGTAGAATTTACTGTATGCGGCTTGAGAGGCTATGTCGGTAGAGTGACTACCTCCCTTTTGTTGAGTTAGGAAGGCTTTGAATGCGGCAAGTGAGCATTCAACTTTGTTGTCATCTTCTTCCTCACTTATGTGTACGCACGACTTTCCTTGGCAGGTTTGGAGGTCTTGGAGGAGTTAGGCTTGCCATGTAGCTTCCGGCAAGTGTCCTTGGTGTGATTAGTGCGTTTGCGGTGGTCACGGAAACGGCTTCCGGTTTATCGGCGGGCTTCCCGTAAGCCTCGGTAGCCTCGGCGGGGTTCACGACGGTCGGCGGGATGGCACTTTCGGTAGGGTTGTCGGCGGGGGGTTCGGCGGCATCACTTTCCTCCTGCTTTCCTCATGTTTGACCTCGGCAAACATGGATTTGAGATTTGGAAGAGGTTTAGTAGCAAGAATTCTACCTCGACATCATCAAGAGTAGGATTCGATCCGGTAAGGAATTTGAATACTCTCTTTTTCTCGATAATGTCTTTAAAGAGTGCGGCATCTTTAACATCATTCCGGGGGTGAGTTTCCAACATATCTAGGTGTTGCCATGCCTTAGATAGTTGATTAAAGTATTGAGTTACGGACATATCCCCTTGTCGCAATTTTGAATACGAGCTTCGAGTTCATAGACTTCGGATGTATTGTCCTTTTTTTGAGTAAAGGTCTACGGCATTGTCCCGCATTTCCTTAGCGTGTCATACATCATGAAGTTCTCACGATCTCTTTTGTCATAGACCTCGTGAGGATGGTCATGACTTGGTTATTTTCTCGTGTCCCATGCTTCAAACTTGGGGTCGGTTTCGAGCGAGGGCGGGTTTGGAACCGGACGGATATCCCATCTTGCCCTGGCCGGAGATATACATTTTCATAGACCTTGACCATAGCAAGTAATTGTTACCATCAAGTTTATGATTTGTAAAAGAAGAGTGTTCGATTATCCCGATCTGTTTGAGGTAGGCGTGAGTCTACGAAGAAGATGAAACTTCGGATAATGTTGACATTTTTCGAAAAAGAGCGAGTTTTGCGGCGGATTTTAGAACTCGGTAAGTCTCGATACCATGAAGAGAGTTTGAGAATGTGATAAACACAAGAGTAAACTTCAACTTAGTTTATTCATTGAGTAAAAAAAGATCAAGTGTCATTTCTTTCTTTTGATGTGAAATTTTTAAGCTTGATAAATATATTATCATTTGCGGTCCCTTCTTCAAACAGTGTGTGAATGTTGTCCATTTCTTTAAACCGGTAAAAGATTTTTTTATAAAGTACCTCACCGTGTCTTTTGGTGCTTTTGAAGTAATTTTCTTCTAAAAGCTCTATGTTATAGTTGAACCGAAGTTGTTTTAGATCTTTGAATATTTTCATATCTACGTTTGATTCCAAGTTTTATTCAAGAATACCTTTTAAAACTTGATGCTTACGTTTTGATACGAAAGTGTTTTGTTCTTTCCTTGGAGTTCGGACTCGCTACCTGAAGTTGCCCGTAGTTTCAAAAGAGACCCTTTAAGTCTGTTTGTAAGTATTGCTTCCCCTGGTTAGACGAGTAATAGTGGTAGGAAGTAATCGGTTTTTGGAATAGTTCTTGGAAAGCTTGTTTAAGCGTTAGTATTAGATTGATTGATGAATGGTTTCATCAAGGTTTGAACCGGGATGTGGTTTTGATGATTTAACGAGTTTTGGTGAGTTTGTCAAGTTTATTGTGGACAAGCGTCTTGTTTCGGGAAGTATCTCTTGTAAGGTAAGATGAATTGTGTAAGAATAGGATGTTTTGGTCTTAGGTATGGAAATTTCTTGTCGATGGAGTAGGTTGAGGAAAACCCTAGTAGGCTCGAAAGCTAATCCTTCTTGTGTGTTGTTTCCCTTTGGAGTTGTTCTTTTAAAGAAGGTTGGAATAAGACGATAACTGTAGAAAGACTAAACCGTAAGTGTTTTGTATGGGATAGTGCAAGCTAAGTTGAACTATCATGATGGCTTATGGAGATATCTTGAGGTAAGAAATGGCGTTTGGTGAAGAAAAGTTTAATCTGGATCTTAGAATCTTTTGAAGACTCGAAGGGTGCATTGCTAAGCTTGAAATGTTTTCTGGTTTGGTTGTGTAGTACTTATTTTGGGTGAAAGTGGGACCTTAGAAATGGCCCGTGAGAAGTTCAGTTATTGGTAGCTTAAGATTTGAAATGTTTGTTGGTTTGAGCCTTGGTTAAGGCAGGCAAGTTCTGGCGAGTTTCGAGGATAAAAACTCATATAAGGTGGAAAGAATGTGATACCCCGTATCTCCGTAAAGGGTATAAAAGTCTTTTTATCACTTTGTGTGGGTCACGATAATATGAATGCGTTATGTTTTATTAAATAAATAGAGTCAATGTATTTGTTAAAGGGTATTTACGGTATTTAAAAGGTGTAATTTTAATAAGGGCAAAACGGGAATTTTACCACCCTCTATAAATACCCCTTTTTCAACCCAAACCCTTTCATTTTCATCCCCAAAGTTTCCAGCCGGCCAAATGAGAGAAAGAGCGGAAAAAGAAAAAAAGAAAGGAGAGAAAAAGAAAAGAGAAGAGGAAAGAAGAAACTTCCACTTTCCGGTCAATCCAACCGTCGGAATCACAAACCATCTTCACCAAAATACTCCCCTCGATGAGAGCTTCTTTTTTATACAAATTTTACTACGATCGGGTAAGAGTTTCGAAAATCCATTTTCTAGATCTAGATGTGTTCTTGAGCTCTTCTTAGTTTTTTAATGTTTAAAAGTTGTAATAATCGTAGAACCTTGTTTTGTTTGTGAGTTTTCGAGTTGGTGGTTGAATCTTCAAGATTTCTTCATGGTGCTCTTGGTGTTCTTGAAGCTCAAGTTTGAAGAATCATCTTTTGGTCTAAGGATTCGAGGTAAGGGGGTTTTCCATCGAATCTATAGTCGTTATGAGCCTTAAAAATTTAGTATATAGCATGTAGAAATTGTTAGAAAATGTTGATTTAAGTGTTACAATCAAAATGGGTTCGTGTTAGAGTTGAAAATGTTGAAAACGCAGGCATGAGGTGTTTTGGCGCGCGAAAAAGCTTTTAGAGCGCGCCAAACCACTCCAGAAGCATGCTGAATCATTTTGGACCTTTTTGGGGCGCGCCAAAGTTGAACAGAGTTGGACATGTTGCATTTTGAGATTTTTGGGGCGCGCCAAAAGTTTCTTGACAACTTTTGGCGCACGCCAAAAGTGCCCAGTTTTGTAGAATCATGTTTTTAAGCTCGTTTCGAAGCATGCTTTAGTTTAGAGCCTTTTGTGGTGTGTTGTAAAGTTAGGTGTACGTGTTCTAGTGACTTTGGCTCTACACCGTGTCTCACGGGAGCATTGGAACACTCTAGACTTAGCCTTACATGATGTTGACTTAAGATCAATGTCTTACTTGTAACATGACGAAGTTAAGGGTTCGGTTTCTGGTGTATTCGGCTCAGCACCTTGTGGAGACCCTTTGCGGGGAGATACTCGGGATCACCGGAAGCCTTATTCCTTAGCATCGTGGGTATTGGATTAGATCCAAATGCTTCTGTGCAACGTGCTAGATAGTATAATGTAGAGTCGGTTTAAGGTCTAGATGTCCATAAGAAACCTTTTTATGTGCAATGAACTTAGGTGGTTAGATTAAACATTTAAATACATACTTGATGAGTCTAAAATCTAAAACATGTTAGTCCTTGGTGAGGCACGTTTATACCATGCTTCACGGTATTATTACGCCTCCACATGATCAGATTTCAACTGGACTCGTGTAATAATCCACATGAATAGCATCCGGCGCTATCATGTCCTTTAGAAGTGTTGAGGAAATGTCTCGGTGAATTCTCACCCGGAAAAGTGTCCTTGGACTAGTGTGTAACAAATGTCTTATGTGGTTGAGTCAACTAGTGAGAGTACTAGTAGAGTGTGGTGAGCGAGTGAAACATATATGCAAATATGATTGTTTGACTTGCCCTGTGATAATACTAGTACGGTTATTAATGTTAATCCTTGTGTTATAGTAGGTGTAGATTCGGTGCTTCTACCCTTTACTAAGTACGTTTGTACTTACCCTTTAGTATGTTGTTTTCCCCACCCCGAGAAGGTGTTTTTGTTGTAGGTTGAGTTCGAGATCGTTTAAAAGTGATTCCCGAAGTTCCAGCAATTGAAATCTACCTTTTTTTTGTTGTTGTAGCAACGGTATAGAATCTTCTCTTTCCTTTTGTAATAGAGAAGATAAATGTACCTTGGGTTGTGATAAAGAGTTGTAATAGTTGAATGGATATTCCACCTTGTGTATTATTTCTTGGGATTTTGTTTTGGTTGCAGCCTCATGTTACTTGTCGATCGTTGTAGTGATCTTTTAAAGTTTTTCCCCGAGTCTTTGTTATCGTTTCCGCTTGTTCTCTGCTATTGATGATGTCAAGCTTACGTATATAATCGATTTATTTTAATTATATACGTGCCGGGCGTCCTTTTTCCGGTTAAGGACTCGGTACCCGGATCAGGGTCGTCACACTAAGATGATCGATGGATACACAGTAGTAAAACACGTGGATAATCTAAATAAATATTTCCAATCTTTTGATAAACTAAATGATATTAAGAGTGTTTCACACCAAATTCACATCTTTAGAATCGCACCAGCTTAGTTGCAGAACCCTTATTTCTCTTTCGACATAAAATCGAAATGTGGACAAGATGGTTGAAGTCATTATCACAAACTCCGCCCAAACTCACATGAAATGGAAGACATTTTTTTTGTGTGCCAACCGATGGGAATGTCAGAAAGAAAAGGGCAAATCTGGAAATCCATTATTCTATTAGAATCTTCTGCCGGAATATTAATTTGGTGGCCGGAAATTCGATTAAACCCTTTTCGGCAAAGCATAGGGAGGTAAATCATAACCATAAGGTTGTGAAGACTCTAAATGGTAAACCATAGGTAGGTAAAGTGTCTTATCCCCTAATATATACTCCTCCGTTCTGAAATAACTGAGTTGCAAAAAAACACATATTAAGGATGCGAGTTAATACTTTAATTTAAATGCCAAAATAACTATAAAAAAACCCTTTATCTATGATAATACAATGTTGTATTTATTCTGTCTCTCCTTAATAAATAATGGTAGATGTAAGAAAAACACAATAAATGTTGCATTGAAAATGTAACTGCCTCAGTTATTTTGAATCGATTTTTTTTTTGACAACTGTCCCATTTATTTCGAAACAGAGGAGTAGAAAACAAAGAAGGAAGGAATAGCTAGATCAAGAAAAACACTTGATCTGAACCTAATGAATGACAAATAATTTAAGATATAGGAAAAAAATCTCAAAAGGTGAACCAAGTGAAACGTTGTCATCTTTGTCTAGCACATTTTAAATATTCTTCCGTATAAGCATTGACGATGCTGGATCTCGTCTATGAATAAATTCGGGCCGTTTAATCTAGGGTAATATGAATGAGGGATGGTTTTTTGAGTGATTTTTAGACTGAGCTTGGGTATCTTCCCAAGTTGCCTACGTATCCAGTTATGCTTCAGGAATCAAGTCTCCGTAGTTTCTCAGGGGTTGTTTATATAGAGGACGTCTTGTCCAAAGCCTTGTCCTCCAAGGATTCTAATTTGTCCTCCAAGGATTCTAATTCTTAATCCCTAAGGATTATTACGTGTATATCCCTATAATTTAGGGATAATTATGGATAGTTTAAACATCAAAATCAGAGTCTTAATGGGTAAAGAATCTTTAGGATATTCCCATAATTATCTTATTAGCACATGGGCTAATTATCATATAAATGAGGCTCTAGCCGACCTGCGTCGAGCCCCCAGGCCGTCTCGGCCCGAACTTCACTGGCCCAGCTCTGTTGCGACCTACCCGACCTGCGGTGGTCGGGGGAGCGGGACCGATCTCCCACCTAGGGTTCAGATCTACCCTTAGGTGTGGGGCACCTAGCCCTTAATGTTATAGTTTTTATGTCTTCATTTAATGGTTGGCCAATATAAAGATGACACGTGTCGAGGGCTAGTCTGACCCTCGTCATAAACCCCTAGATCTAACTGAACTACTTGTTGTGAGGTCGGATCTGTTAGAGGTGTTGTTCGGCCACTGTCATCTAGACTTGTAGAATTTTACAATGGCCTTATCTGCCAGGTGGAAGAGTTTCTGTTATGACGCCTCTTAGGTTTTTGAACTTGCATTTCGTTTCTGCTTTGTTGTCATTTTTACGAGCCCGACCTGTGGAGCTCAACTCGGGTCCCTTTGAGGACTTAGGAATTTTACTTTGCAAAGTTAGCGAGCCCTGACATGTGGAGTCTGAATAATTTATCTGACATGCGGACTTGCGAGAGTCTGACATGTAGTCTAGCTGTTTAGAGTTAGTCCTGCAAACTTGGTGAGTCCGATCCGTGGAGCTCAATTCGATGAGTTTGACCTACAAATTTTGTTGAATCCGACCTGGGGAGTTCTGAAAGTTAACGTCTGTCCTGCAGACTTAAGCAAACTCTTCGGGTCCACCCTGCGGAGCTGAAGCTTTCGAGTCCGACCTGCGGGGCTCAAACTTTGGAGTCTGTCCTGTAGACTTTGGAGAGAATCTTCCAATTTTTTCATGTACAATGCTTTAATATACGCAAAATTTTGCAAGTTTTAACATATGTATATGCAAATTTTTGCAAGTTCTCTTGCCTTAATTTTATTTTCAGCACCTACCTGAAGTACTCTGATCCACAGTTTGCAAGTTCTCTTGCCTTAATTTTATTTTCAGCACCTACTTGAAGTACTATGATCCGCAGTGGGGTGTCTTGCCCCCCAATATGCCATGCATTAACTTATAGTTTTGGATGGCATACTTCGGCTTTTGCTAAGTTTTTGTTTGGGTCTGTTGTTTAGGGTGATTTTCTATGATTTATATCGTTCTATTTCGTGACAATTTTCCTCTATACTCTAATGTTTTGCATAGAAAGTGAACGTTTATTTGATTTATTAAGTAAGTGATGTTTGGAATGGTTTAATCGCAAAGTTGGTTGAATTATGAGATTTTATTGTTGATTTTCTATCACTTTGAATGATTTTACACTTTGCAATGTTTTTGATGTCTTGTAGATACAAGAATTTGGCTTAAAAGAGGTTTAAAAGATGTTCAAGTGAGGATTTACATCAAAGAAAAAGGATAAAGATGGAGTCGGATAAAGATAGAGATGAAAAACCGGATATGAAGTGAACTGAACGCACGTCTGAAGTTCCGTCCAGCTGGACGGGCGTTTGAAGGAATGGACGAGCATCCAGGAAGGAACATTGGATTCAGAGTTTTAAGATTTTTGCTGAACGAGCGTCCAATTTTACATAGGACGGGCGTCTGATCATGACTCGGCCCGACTCGAAGATTTTACGCGTACTGGACGGGTGTTCAACCCCTTGGACGAGCATCCAGCAGCCGACTTAAAAACCTATTTATAGCCGTGTTTTTCTAGACACAATATACCCTAATTACACTTGGCGGCCACAAGAACCCTAAGGGCGATTTTTCTGTGTTCTCCACCTTTCACAAACAACTTTTTATGCTCTTTATTTCCTAGAAAAATCTCTCCAATTTATGTACTTCATAGAAGCTATTTCGAGTATTCAAACGATGCTTAGAGGCTAGAGCTCTTTGGAACAAGCGTTGTGAAGCCGTTCTATCAACTTTGATTTCTCTTTGGATTATCTTGTGAGTTTTTATTCAAAGTTGTATCTTTTCTATGTCTAATTCATTGTTATTATGCAATTTTATCAATGGATGTTTTGCATGCTTGATGTTTAATGTTTGATGAAAATCATTGTTAAACCTAGATCACCATAGTAAAGATTAGATTTTTAACCTAAAAATAACGAGAGTTGTTAGGTTAATTTCTAGGTTGCTAGATTGAGAAATCTTCCACCTTTGATATTAAAAGCGTTAATCTTTAGGATCGAAAGATAAAAGATTAATAAACGAATTATCTAAGAGATTAGAAATTCATACCCACGATAGGTGAATCACAACTTTTGTTAAATCATCACTAGGTAATCTAAAGGAGAAATTGAATGTTATAGAATTGGTGGATCAATTGCGTGTTCGTTCGTTAAATTATTGATCAAAAATCGTTTGAACTTGAATTGTTTAGCAAAGTTATACTTTTTATTGCATGTTTAGGTTTTAGAATAGATACTTTAGATAATTTGGTTCGTAATCACGTTTCCTGGCTTTAGATTTCCGATCTTCTGTCCAGTTACTTTTGTTATTTTCGTTTTTAGTTTATCACGTGTTAATCGTTTCTATTTTCTCATAATTTCAGTAATAGTAGTTGTGACATCTTTAGGTTAGTTAGTTAAAAACTAGATAGACAACCCCGATTCCCTGTGGACTCGACTCCGGTATTAACCTCTATACTACGATCCCTGCACTTGGGGTAAACCGGATTTATTTTATTACTTGTTTATTTTTCATTAGATAAAATCCGAGACAAGTTTTTGGCGCCGTTGCCGGGGACTCGGTACGGTTGTCCAGTTTTTACTAGGTTTTCGTTTTCTGTTTTCCCAGCTGGATTCCAAACGGGCGTCCGGAGTAATTGGACGCCCGTCCATCAAAAAAATCCAATTCGGTACCGTTTGGAGGAAATCAGACGAGCGTCTGGCTTGCCCCAAACGGCCGTCTAGTTCTTCAGGCAGACGCCCGCAAATTGGACGCCCGTCTGTCCTCCTGTTTTTATTTTTATTTTCTTTTCATAGGTTTTAACTTTTAGTTTTTAGTTTTTAGTTTAGACAACCTGATTTTGGTTTCGGTTTATGCAAACTCGAAGTCAAAAGGGGCCACTACTCTATACCCCCGACCTCGAGCGAACCATAGTCCGACCAAATAGGCAGAAAATCCGTTCTGCGGTTCTTCCTCACAAGGCCGATCAAAACCTGGAGGAACGTTTAGCTGAGGAGATCGAAGACATAGTCGTTATGGTTGCAGAAGATAGACATACGTTGGCTGACTACGCCATGCCTGGTGAAGTCAGAGTCAACCCGGCCATCGTTCTACCCGCTATAAATGCACCAACCTTCGAACTCAAACCTGGGCTCATCCAAATGATGCAACATGCATCAATCTTCCATGGTTTTCAATGCGAAAATCCTCGTACTCACGTACACACATTTTTGGAGATATGTGGTACGACTCGCATTCAAGGTGTAAGTGAGGATGCGATTAAGTTGAAGTTATTCCCGTTTTCCTTGAAAGGGGAGGCAAAAGAGTGGTATAACTCTCGCCCGCCGAATCAATCACCACACAAATTTGGACTCGAAAAAGAGTTCCTAAGTCAATATTTCCCACCATCCAAGACAGCCCAATGCTTAAATGAAATTTTCACCTTTTATCAAAAGGAAAACGAATCGTTCTTTGATGCATTGAAGAGATTCAAAGCTCTTCTTCGTAAATGCCCTCACCACGGTTTGGACTTGCAGAGGCAAGTCAACACATTTTTCAGTGGATTGACCGAGCTCACTAAGGGTATGGTCAATAGTTCTTCTGGTGGGGCATTCCTGAGGAAAACACCTACAGAAGGGTGGGCATTATTCGAGGATATTGCCAAATATAATTATGCCCCCTCCTCGCAAGCTATTCAGGCACCTCCTCCTCCTCCTCCTAGGATCGAGGAAGTGAATATGCAAAATCTGATCGCCATGCTGCAACAGCAGGTGGCCGCTCTTTCAATGTCCACAAGTCCAACGAATCAGAATTCATCATTCCCGCAGAATTCTCAAGTTCTGTTTTGCGAAAATTGTTGTCAAACTGGCCATATGGTTGGCCAGTGTCAATTTGTTTCCCCTTCAACCTATCAAGTCAATGCTGTCCGGAATCAGGGACAGTACAATTCAGTCACATGCCAGGCATGTGATAATGTGGGGCACACCTCTCCTTTCTGTCCTATGAATGGACAGAATGCTGAAGTTAATGCTTTCCTTGGCCAGCAAAATCAGAGATTTAACAATCAATTCTCTGGCCAAAGCAATCTTCAAAACCAGGGTTTTCATCAGAACCAAAATCTCAATCAAAATTCGAATTTTAACCAGAATTAGAACTTCAATCGAAACCCAAGTTTCAATCAGAACCTGAACATGAATTTTTCCAATACAAATCAAAGGTTCGATCAGAATTGGCCAAACAATTCAAATCCGGCGTTTTAGAATCGTCCCAACCAAACCATCCCGCAGAACTTTCAGAACTCTCAAGGCCCCTCTCACTCTAATAATCTTGAAGCTAAACTGGAGGAGCAGAATAATAATATCCAATCCCTCCGAGCACAATAAAGAGTCTTGAGAGGCGGATCGGGCAAATGGCGGCCAACTAGCTTCCGGACCCTCGGGCGGTTGCCCAGCTTTACGGAGAAAAATCCTAAGGGTGGTCAGGTAGCTCAGACCGATTTGAATCATGGCCAGTGCACTGACCTAGTTCCTTCAATTCCCTATGGTAAAGAAAAGGCCAGTGCAATGAATCTCAGATCTGGTACTCAACTTAGTGGTCCCCCAAACCAGGGAAACCACTAAACCCTCCTGCCAGTGATAAGGCAGGAGGGGAAATCGAGCACCCATCTTCCCCTTTTCTGCAAGAAAGTACTCAGGTGGCTGATCCCCTGAGAAATGAAGAATCAAGTGAGAGTTAGGTGGCGGATCCCCCGACTAGTAAAAGAAGTGAGAAAGTAGTGAGGTGGAAAGATTTGGAAGATAAAGCTGTCAATTCATCCTCGAAGAAAGTCTTTTCTGAGAGTGATTTAAAGAAGCTACCATTTCCACCTAGAAAAAGCAACATTTCCTTGCATGAGGACAAGAAATATGAAAAAGTGCTTAATCTTCTGAAAAATACTCAGGTTAATCTTCCATTATCTAATGTTTTGGTTGAGATGCCCAAGTACACTAAGTTCATCAAGGATGTTGTTTCTTCTAAGAAGAAGTTAGAAGGCATGGATCGGTTGATTGGTGAGGACTGCTCTATGATAAGTTATGCAGATCTACCAATCAAGAGGAGTGACCCTGGGAAATTTGTGCTCACACTGCGATGGGAGGCCTAGTCTTCCCAAACTCTTTATGTGACACAGGTGCATCCATAAGTACGATGCCATTGTACGTACGTAAACGACTTGGATTGAATGATCTTTTAGAACCCACGACCATGAACCTACAATTCGGCGATAGATCTTCCAAGAAAGCTTTGCGGGGGATACTAAAGGACGTATTAGTTCAAATTGATAGATTTACTTTTCCGGTTGACGGTACGTCCTCGACATAGAGAAGGATGAAAATGTCCCCTTGATACTTGGAAGACCTTTTCTTTCTACAGCCAGAGCCCTCATTGACTGTGATGGTGGCCAAGTGACCATACGAGTCGGTGATCAGGAGGTGAGCTACAGTGTCTCCAAAGTTATTCAGAGACGCTCTGACTATCCAATCGGCTTCTCCATAGAAGATATGTCAGATGACTTTAATGATTACATGGAAAAGCAAGTCATGGCTGTTGAGACTGAATATGAGCGATTAGTTGAAAATCTGAATAATCATGGTTGGGTGAATCTAGAACAACTAGCAGCTGAGTTTGATGAAAGGAGAAGCTTTGGCAGTGGGACCACTCAGTAAACTCAGTGATGTTGAGTTGAAAAGTGGGGAGCTTAAATCGAGTTTAGAAGAACCACCTGCAGATCTGGTACTGAAGCCGTTACCTAAGCACTTGAAATATGTCTTCCTGAGAGAAGGTGACAAGCTTCCGTTAATTATTTCCGCCAAGCTATCCCGATTGGAAGAAATGCAATTGTTAAACGTTTTGAGAAAGAATGAGAAAGCCTTCGGTTGGCAAGTAGGAGACATCAGAAGGATATCTCCTGACATTTGTATGCACAAGATTAAGACTGAAGAGGGTGCAAAGTGTGTTAGACAGCCCCAGAGGAGGCTCAACCCTCATATGCAAGAAGTGGTAAAAAAGGAGATTATCAAGCTTTTAGACATGGGTATTATTTACGCAATTGCTGACAGTGAATGGGTATCCCCTACTCAAGTAGTTCCTAAGAAAGGAGGGATTACTATCGAGAAGAATGAAAAGGGCGAAGAAATAGCATTGAGGCTCGTGATCGGTTATAGAGTACGTATTGACTACGAAAAACTCAATGAGGTTACGATGAAAGATCATTTCCCCTTCCTTTCATTGACCGGATGCTTGAGCGTACGGCGGGACATGCATTCTCTTGTTTCTGGATGGATATTCAGGATACTTCCAGATACCTATAGATCCAGTCGACCAAGAAAAGACAACTTTCACATGCCCCTATGGTACATTCGCTTACAGGCGAATGCCATTTGGTCTCTGCAATGCTCCAGCTACATTCCAAAGATGTATGCTGGCTATCTTTGATGGGCTTGTTGAAAAGTGCATGGAGATATTCATGGACGATTTCTCAGTCTTTGGTCAATCCTTTGATCACTGTCTTGACAATCTTGATCAAGTATTATCCCGCTGTGTGGAAAAGAACTTAGTCCTGAACTGGGAAAAGTGCCATTTCATGGTAGACGAAGGAGTAGTTCTTGGCCACAAGATCTCAGCCAAAGGTATGGAAGTAGATAGGGCGAAAGTGGAAGATATAGAGAAGATGAATTTTCTTAGAAATGTGCGCGAAGTTAGAGGTTTTCTTGGACATGTCGGTTTTTATAGGAGATTCATTAAGGACTTTTCCATGATAGCCAATCCCCTTTCTACTTTACTGAGAGAAGATGTTGTTTTTTATTTTGATGATAGTTGCAAGCAAGCGTTTGAGGAGCTTAAGAGTCAATTGATCTCCGCACCGATTCTTATCTCTCCTGACTGGAATCTACCCTTCGAGCTTATGTGTGATGCATCCAACTACGATGTTGGTGCAGTACTAGGACAACGAATAAAGGGAAAGTTCCAGCCAATATCTTACGCCAGTCACACACTAAACCCTACTCAAGTGAACTATACCACAACGAAAAGGAATTATTGGCCGTAGTCTTCGCTATGGACAAATTTCGTAGTTACTTGCTGGGTGCTGCAGTTACTGTGTGGACTGATCACACTGCTTTGCGATATCTAATGACAAAGAAGGATGCTAAACCGCGCTTACTACGTTGGATACTGATCCTGCAAGAGTTTGACGTTCAAATTAAGGACAAAAAGGGCAGTGAAAACGTAGTAGCTGATCATGTTTCAAGGATGTTGAATGAGGAAGAGCAAGAACCTAACGATATAGACCTTTACTTTCATCTTGAAAATGTTATGCTTATAGACGATGGCAGCCCAGATGTTCCATGGTATTCTTCCATCGTCAACTACCTTCATTCCCAGTACTTAAATCCGGATTTTTCATATCAGGAGAAGAAGAAATTATTCTCTGACTTGAAAACATTTGTTTGGGATGAACCTTACCTCTTTAAAATTTGTAAAGACGGATTACTAAGGAGATGTGTCCCTGAATCTGAGCAACGTGATATCATTGAACAATGCCACAGTGGGCCTACTGGTGGCCACTTTGGTCCCTGGAAAACCGTTGCTAAAATCTTTCAGTCCGGTTTCTATTGGCCCACGATCTTCAAGGATTCAGAAGCTTACTGCAAAGCTTGTGATAGGTGCCAACGAACCGGAGCTTTAACAAGGCGTTTTGACATGCCGTTGAAACCAATTCTAGAATGTGAAGTCTTCGATGTATGGGGGATTGACTTTATGGGCCCGTTCCCATCTTCCTGTGGAAATAAATACATCTTAGTCTGTGCCGATTATGTATCGAAATGGGTGGAGGCTCAAGCCACTTCTCGCAATGATCATAAAACGGTCATGAATTTTCTAAAGAAAAACATCTTTGTGAGATTTGGGTGCCCACGTGCCTTGATAAGCGATGAGGGAACACACTTCTGCAACCGACCACTAGAAAAAGTCCTTGAGAAATACGGTGTTCGGCACAAAACTGGCACACCATATCACCCTATGACTAGTGGTCAGGTTGAACGAAGCAATCAGAGCTTGAAGAAGATCCTGGAGAAAGTAGTAAACGATCATAGAAAGGACTGGAGTCTTAAGTTGGATGATGTACTATGGGCATATCGAGCTGCCTACAAAACCCCCATGGGTACATCACCCTATCAGATGGTATATGGAAAGCCATGCCACCTGCCAGTTGAGTTGGAGCATAGAGCGTACTGGGCCACTAAGTTCTTAAACTTCGATACCAAATCATGTGGTGAACACCGACCGCGAGCAGCTTACGAGTTAGATGAGTTTAGACTCCAAGCCTACGAGAGTGCCGGGATAAGTAAAGATAAGATGAAACTCCTTCATGATGCCAAAATCAAGAAGCGAGAATTTCAAGTTGGGGAGCAAGTTCTATTGTACAATTCCGGGTTACATCCGTTCCCCGGAAAGTTGAGGACACGTTGGTCCGGCCCTTTTGAAATTACGCAAATCATTCCCGGAGGCGTTTTAGAACTAAGAGGTCATGGTGACCACCGTTCAGAATAAATGGTCAAAGGTGCAAGCATTATATCGGTCAAACCAAAGAAAAACCTTTGATTGTTCATTTCCTCGACATCCTCGGGTGTGGTATACCTGAAGTCAATCAGTTTGACGAATTTTCACCCGACTTGTTTTCTGAGGATGACGGCAGTGGTCCGTTAGAGGAAGTCATGGCTGGTAGTTGGGATATGGAAGAGTTTCACGGGGAGCAACGGCTCAAGAGACGTCTGAGGAAGAAGAAGTCTACAATGGGGAGATTAAAAGTGTTTGGAAAGCTATCAAAAACTTGACCCCATGTGTTAGATCTTGTTTTTGCGGCCACACTACGGATCGAGCTTACACGATGTAGTGGCTGGAAGGAAGGTTAAATGGCCTGATCCAGGCTAAAGTGAGAGATTGTCGAGCTAACGACATAAACCAAAAGTGCCACTAGGGGGCATTGATCGGGGTCAATCAGGTTATAATATACTTGACCACCATAAACCAATACTAGCAAGAGGACTAGGCCCATAGTAGTATAGCTATAGTGAATCAAGGTCGATCCCACAGGGAACCAATTGTGGATCATCTTATATACAAACAATTAATTAAACATGTCAAGGACATAGAGGCGGTCTACGACCAACATAAGACAAGAAAAGATAAAGACACGACTCGACACAACGTAATTAACCTCCCCAATTCTAGTCTTTATCGTTTGGACCTAGATAATATATATAATAAACTGAACTTATTAACTGTCAATCCATTTGTATCTATCTTAGATTGGCTATGGGAGTCATCCTCTTTAACTTGACTTAGCACCGGTAGGTCACTAGATCACTGTGATATTGTTACATGACTTCGCCTTTTGGTGCCTCCATCTCATATAACTCACACGCTTACGACTCTAAGGATGCCGATATTGACCGTACACCTCGTCCGGGCAACATTCCCGTGGTTAGGCGTACTTCCTAAACGATCACTCAAGCTCTCGTCCAACTAGCAATTACCAAGTTATAGTCTCATGCTAATCTACGACGTACGTATAATCAGGTGCTAGCAATCCCCAAATATAAACCTACCTAGATAACGCTGAACGTCCGAAGATCAATTCATAAGCCTACCTAAGAGTTTTATATTGGTATTTCCTTCTTACACGTTTTAATTCAACTAAGCGAGTAACGTAGCCATAGCCATACCTACTGAGATAATAAATTCTATTAAGTTAACCTAACCATAAAGACATGGCTATCTAACGGATGAACAGAGGGCTCGGTCGACCGAATAGGTGGGCTCGGTCGACCGAGTGAACTCATTCGGTCACCCGAATCAATTTCGTCCCCAGATTACATCCCTGAACGATCTCTCCGCGTTTCATCATACACAACGGATTAAACAAGTAATTCGCACAGTATTCATATAAACTAACATAGATACGCATTAATTAAATCAAGTAGATTCATGAATAAATACTAAGTGTATGACGTAGGTTATGGGATCCTCATAGACAAGGTGTCGCCACATCCCTAACGTCATAGCCTAGATCTACATCATCTAGATATGATTAACTAACTCAAACAATAAAGCATAATTGGGAGGAATTAATTACTTAAAAGAAAGAAACAGAAAATAAAGGCTTACATAATGCAGCCCTTAAATTGCTGGAAACACCCTCAATAAACTACATTGAATCAAGATGTGAATAGAGTGATTTTATTGAATGATATTCTCAGGTATATGTTGGTGTGTTTTACAATTTCTCGTAGCTGCTGCTTATATAGGGGTTTCTGCCGACTTATGAAAGATCTAGAAGATAAGCACAATATAAGCCGGAAACCGACCCAAACCTAAGGCTCGGTCAACCGAAGAGCTGCACTCGGTCGACCGAAGCTATAGGCTCGGTCGACCGAACCTAAGTTTGAATGTTTAACACGTTTTCTTCGTCTAGCTTGTTCCCCACTGCACGCTTGCATGTTGATCCGATTACTCTCTCATTTAATGCTCCGATTTCCTTCCTTCCTTATCTTGAGATAATTGATTGAATGACACTAATCTTCTCGATTTGTAATGATCTGTAAAATCAACATTAATCGCACAGTAAATCGGATTTAATAATGAAAACGGCTAAATACCAAATATCATATTAATAATCACTTAACATTAAATTAAATAATAAATATAAACATGTGATTTAATATGAAATATATATTATTAATCTCGATTTAAGGTCAATGTTGATGACTTTTACGGGTATAATTTGACCGTCATCAGGCATCCTAGATATCCTTATTTGTGTTAGTTACTGTTGTGTTACTCTTTTCTTTGATTTATTTTTGTTTAGCTCAAGTCTAATTAGGGTAATTGTTGACTCTGCTTCAGTTCAGCTTTGTGTATTTTAAAGAAAAAATGGATTACGGAGTTCTGCCGCACGAGTTCCCTTTCATTAGTAGGATCCACCTTATCACCTTAGATGACGGACCTGGAGGGACAATCATTCTGGACGTAGATTATGATATTATCACTCGCCTCAGGACTGTTACCTACGTTATCATTGTACCCCCAAGCTTTGGGAGGTGGAGAGTTTAATACCGAGGACCTGCAGAGTGCTTTAGGACGACCATATACAGTCCTCAATGATCCGATGCTGACTGACTTGTTGCTAGTGCTGCGTGCTGAACATTTCCGAGGAGTGGATGTTGCTGGAGAGGACTGGGCCCTACAGGATGAATACGACTTTCCTCCCGTGATTGACATGCTCCGTCGTCTGATCCGGATTGTGGATTGGGCTGATATTTATGATGACTAGCTTCGTTAGGTGTTTCGTCGAGCAAACGACGTTAAACAAAAGCGCTTGGTGGGAGGCAACCCACTATCGTCTCGTTTTTTTGTATTTGAAGTTTTTGTTTGGTCTATATGAAGCAATAAGAGTTTGAATTAAAAGTGTATGAAAAATTCTTTGTTTTTGCTTACTTTTGATCTTGGACGCCCGTCCATCATATGGGACGCCCGTCCAGAAATGTGTTTTCAGTGAACGTGCGTCCATCTTTTCTGGACGCCCGTCCCGAAAGTTCCTTCCAACGCTGTATTAGTTTGAAAAGTGGGACGGACGTCTGTTTTATCGAACGCCCGTCCAGTTCATCAGTTTTCCAGGTGGACGCCCGTCCATCCTACTGGACGCCCGTCCGTCTTGCATCTATATATACCCCCTGCTTCCCAAGTTTCATTCCAACCCGAATTTTCTAAGTTTAAAAGCCGACTCTTCCGCCCCTTTTGCCCTAAAATCCTTGTTTCTAAACCGTTTTGGGCGATTTAAAGCTCTACAAACACCTCTCAAGCACCTCTCATCGATTATCCAAACCAAATCCTACAACAAACAGCCATTAATCTGGTTCATTGACCTATCTTTTGCGGTTTCTTTTGGAGAAAAATCCAATCTTTGGGGTCGAATTTTATTGTTAGGGCCTCCACTTATCATTTTCATCACCCTCTCATCACACCTGGTAAGACTTTATCACCGTTTCTTAGTTTGATTCATGTTTTTTTTTTCGATTTCGGAATAGTTTTTCTTTTGAATTTTAGCTTATTCGTTTCTTTTCTTCTTATTGTTTTGTTGGTGATCTGGGGTGGTGATGGTTGATGGTGGATGGTTGCATTTGGTTTTGTTATGGTTTGGTGATTGGTTGTTGAATTTTTGGGAAATCCCGTTTGGACGATAAACGGGTGGTTTTGTGTTGCATTGTGGTTTGGTGTTGTTGTCTAGATTGTATAACAATGGTTCAGAAACGACATGGTAAGGGGGTAGCAAAGGAGCCCAGTAAGAAGAAAAAAGCTGTGGATCCCACCTTAGTACCTCCCACACGGGGTGTTGAGATTAGAGAGCGTCTTCCTAGGGGTGCTCAAGGTCAATCTAGGGTACCGTTGAGAGATGAATCTGAGTCTGATACTAATGATGAGGTACCCCTAGTGAGATTACCTAGGGTTGAGAGGACTGCAGAGACTCCTAGGCCTACAACTGAGGAAGAACCTGAGAGGCAGGAGCCTGTTAGACGAATGTGAGACCCCTATCCCTATTCCATTTGCTAGGAGGTTCATTAACCCCAAGGCCCTAGACGTGTACAACAAGCACTGTCTGACGAGAACCATGTTGATTGAGAGAGCCGTTCTTGAGTCTCAAGTCGATCCTTCTTTTGTTCAGATGTTGACGGATAGAAAGTGGGGTGCACTGATGAGAACCCCTAGAACCCCTGTCAATGCTACCCTAGTTCGTGAGTTTTATGCGAACTGTTCTGAGACGGATCTGGAAACTGGGGTAGTTATGGTTCGAGGAGTTAAGGTGCCGTTTACACCGAAGGTCATCAACGAGAAATACCAGTTGGCACCTTTTGAGGGGTTGGATTATAAGGAGGCGATTAAAGCCAAGCAGGATGCGGGTGAGGATCCTTTGGAGGAGCTGAGACTGAAAGTGTGCCCGGAGGTGCCGTGGACACTTAGACCGAGAGGAGAAAGGAAAGAGTTGGTTACTACCTCGTGGACGGAGGATTGGAAAGTCCAATGTCGGTTTATACAAAACAGGTTGTTGCCTAAGAACAACTTGACACATTTTCACATTGGCGATCTCGGGATGCTCTACGCCTTGAACTTCAAGTTGAATGTTGATGTAGGACAGGCGATTTTTGATGAGATAGCAATGAATCAAAAAGTCTATGCTCGATCTCTGATTTGCCCCCATTTGATCCATAGTCTCTGTCAAGATGCTAGGGTTCCCAAGTACAAGACTGATCACAAACCTAAGAATCCAAGGTACTTGCATCGGGAGAAAGTGAAATCTTCTGGTCAGACTGAGACTGAGGCTGAGGCAGCACATGAGCCTGGATCATCTTCCGCACCGCCTCAAGCATCTTCCCTTCCTTCTTTGTCTCCATTGGTTCGGATGCGTCTGAGTATGGCTAATAGTATACGGAACTGGATGGAGGACATGAGAACGTCCCATAACAATATCCTGACTATCTTACGTTGTATGAGTGAGGGCCGTCCTCCGAGGGATCAGAGATGCTACAATGCAAGCACGACGGATTACGTTTTCTCTGACGACATCGAGCAAGCTATTGCGGATGTTCTTCATGAATCTGAGTCTTCTTCTGATGAGGAGCACGTTGACACAGCGGGGAGGACTACACCTGATACTGATTCTCCTACGGATGGAGCACCTCCTGCTGGTGATTCTTCGGCACCAGGGCGGACTTGATTTTCTGAGGCTGATTCTACGTTATATTTTTCACCCTGGGATTTGTTTGTATTTTGAAACTATGTTTTTTTTTCAATCTTTACTTGATTCATATGTCTTTTCCTTGGAGCTACTGTTTGTTTCCGTTGCTCAATTTTTATTGATGAATCCTGTAAGCCATAAGGCGTATCGTTGACATTCCTGTGATTTCTTTTATTCCGTGTTGTGTATAAATTGTCATTTGATTCGATTTCACCTTATCCTTATCTTTATCTTTATCTTTCTTTTGCGATGTGATATAATCCCCGTTTTTTCCCCGAGATTTTCCCGTGTTTATCGAGTAGTGCAGGCATATTTTTAGATGTTTTGTCGAGCTAGTATTCGAATCGTGCTGAAACGGATCGTCTTTGAGTTTCCGAACGTTGGTTTCTTCGTGCTCCTGCCTGACCAACTGTTCGAGTGTCTATTCAAATCAGCTAAGTACTTTTTTTCTTTTTAATCCTGCACAACCTGAGGACATGTTGTCGTTTAAGTGTGGGGGAGGGGAATGGTTATGGTTATATGTATCTTTTTGCTTATATCGTTATTCTATTCTGAAAAGAGCTGAATTTTTTCAAATTTTTTGTTTTGTCCCGGTTGAGCAAATACATATCTTTGTTCGGGTTTTATAGACATTTATGTTGTATATTGTATGTTTGGTAGGTTAGATGTTTCACCCGACATACATTTCACGAGCCATATTGAATGATGAGCTAAAATATAAAGCTATACCCATTTGGATTAGTAATTTTTGATTATCTTATAAGTATCGTGTGCTTAGTGCTAATGTACGTATCGTGAGAATTATAATAGTTTGTGTTTAGAGCCGGAGTATGACATACTGTGAATGTCCTAGGTTTGAATGTGATAAGCGAACCGTGACTATTGTGCTTTGAAAAGAATGTTTAAAAACAAATATGATGAATTAATCGGGTGTGTCGGAAGCTGGTCGATGATTGGAGTGAGGTAGGTCATATCTCGAAAGTCCTATACCACTATGATGACCAAAAGCTCACGACAGTCAGAAGAAGCTGCCTTATGATTTGAGTACGGTAGGGTATATCTCGAATGTCCTATTCTACTATGACGGGCAATAGCTCATTCTGATGTGCGTATAAATGTGAATGATGATTAAATCAACTTACAAAAAGTGTTGGTATGAATTGATATAAGACTTAGTTATCGCCTACCTTATCCCCAGTATAAACCGACAGATATGTTGTAGGGAGTATCCTCTGAGTATGTCAGAAAGGACCTAAATGTATTCTATCATCCTTTTCGGGATATGTTACGTTTTGTAGGGTGCATATTATAAGTATCATCTATTTCTAGTTTAAATGGGGTATTTGCTAGTTGCTTGGAAAGTTTCAAGTTTGGACTTAGTGGAAGTTTGTTATGGCTTTGCACACACACCGGGGTGAACCTCTAATTTATTGAATATGCTTTATTCTTGCTGAGATGTCTATCTTTTTCTCGAGCCTTGATCTTGTTTTGTTTCGCTCGGGACGAGCAAAAGCTAAGTGTGGGGGAGTTGTTTAGGGTGATTTTCTATGATTTATATCGTTCTATTTCGTGACAATTTTCCTCTATACTCTAATGTTTTGCATAGAAAGTGAACGTTTATTTGATTTATTAAGCAAGTGATGTTTGGAATGGTTTAATCGCAAAGTTGGTTGAATTATGAGATTTTATTGTTGATTTTCTATCACTTTGAATGATTTTACACTTTGCAATGTTTTTGATGTCTGGTAGATACAAGAATTTGGCTTAAAAGAGGTTTAAAAGATGTTCAAGTGAGGATTTACATAAAAAAAAAGGATAAAGATGGAGTCGGATAAAGATAGAGATGAAAAACCGGATATGAAGTGAACTGAACGCACGTCTGAAGTTCCGTCCAGCTGGACGGGCGTTTGAAGGAATGGACGAGCGTCCAGGAAGGAACATTGGATTCAGAGTTTTAAGATTTTTGCTGAACGAGCATCCAATTTTACATAGGACGGGCGTCTGATCATGACTCGGCCCAACTCGAAGATTTTACGCGTACTGGACGGGTGTTCAACCCCTTGGACGAGCATCCAGCAGCCGACTTAAAAACCTATTTATAGCCGTGTTTTTCTAGACACAATATACCCTAATTACACTTGGCGGCCACAAGAACCCTAAGGGGCGATTTTTCTGTGTTCTCCACCTTTCACAAACTACTTTTTATGCTCTTTATTTCCTAGAAAAATCTCTCCAATTTATGTACTTCATAGAAGCTATTTCGAGTATTCAAACGATGCTTAGAGGCTAGAGCTCTTTGGAACAAGCGTTGTGAAGCCGTTCTATCAACTTTGATTTCTCTTTGGATTATCTTGTGAGTTTTTATTCAAAGTTGTATCTTTTCTATGTCTAATTCATTGTTATTATGCAATTTTATCAATGGATGTTTTGCATGCTTGATGTTTAATGTTTGATGAAAATCATTGTTAAACCTAGATCACCATAGTAAAGATTAGATTTTTAACCTAAAAATAACGAGAGTTGTTAGGTTAATTTCTAGGTTGCTAGATTGAGAAATCTTCCACCTTTGATATTAAAAGCGTTAATCTTTAGGATCGAAAGATAAAAGATTAATAAACGAATTATCTAAGAGATTAGAAATTCATACCCACGATAGGTGAATCACAACTTTTGTTAAATCATCACTAGGTAATCTAAAGGAGAAATTGAATGTTATAGAATTGGTGGATCAATTGCTTGTTCGTTCGTTAAATTATTGATCAAAAATCGTTTGAACTTGAATTGTTTAGGAAAGTTATACTTTTTATTGCATGTTTAGGTTTTAGAATAGATACTTTAGATAATTTGGTTCGTAATCACGTTTCCTGGCTTTAGATTTCCGATCTTCTGTCCAGTTACTTTTGTTATTTTCGTTTTTAGTTTATCACGTGTTAATCGTTTCTATTTTCTCATAATTTCAGTAATAGTAGTTGTGACATCTTTAGGTTAGTTAGTTAAAAACTAGATAGACAACCCCGATTCCCTGTGGACTCGACTCCGGTATTAACCTCTATACTACGATCCCTGCACTTGGGGTAAACCGGATTTATTTTATTACTTGTTTATTTTTCATTAGATAAAATCTGAGACATCTGTCCTATAGACTTAGTGAGTTTGGCTATTGCCAACTTGTTGAGTCTGATGTGCAAAGATAAGTTCGGGTCTGTCTTACAGACTTAGCAAATGCGGCTAGGTTCGACCTGCAGACTCAGTTTTCCGTCATGCTGATTTAAACAGGTTATCCTTTGTAAACTTTATAGAGACTGAACTGCAGAGCTCAGTTGGTCCGTCCTGCGGACTTAATTAGCTCATTATGTGTGAACTTAGAGCCTGACCTATAGAGCTCGGTTGGTCCGTCATGTGGACTTAATTAGTTCATCCTTTTTGAACTTAGAGCCTGACCTGCAGTGCTCGGTTGGTCCGTCCTGCGGACTTAATTACTTCATCCTTTGAGAACTTAGAGCCTGACCTGCAAAGACGGACTTAATTAGTTCATCCTTTGTGAACTTAGAGCCTGAACTGCAGAGCTCGGTTGGTCCGTCCTGCGGACTTAATTAGTTCATCCTTTGTGAACTTAGAGCCTGACCTGCAGAGCTCGGTTGGTCCGTCATGTGGACTTAATTAGTTCATCCTTTGTGAACTTAGAGCCTGACCTGCAGAGCTCGGTTGGTCCATCCTACGGACTTAATTAGTTCATCCTTTGGAACTTAGAGCCTGACCTGCAAAGCTCGGTTGGTCCGTCCTGCGGACTTAATTAGTTCATCATTTGTGAACTTAGATCCTGACCTGTAGAGCTCGGTTGGTCCGTCCTGCGGACTTAATTAGTTCATCCTTTGTGAACTTAGAGCCCGACCTGCGGAGCTCAGTTTGTCAGTCCTGTTGACTTATGAATTTTTTGCTTAGTCCGAACTGCGGAGCTTAGTTCGTCAGTCCTGCTGACTTATGAATTTTTTGCTGAGTCCGACCTGCGGAGCTCAGTTCGTTAGTCTTGCTGACTTATGAATTTTTGCTGAGTCCAACCAGCGAAACTCAGTTAGTTCATCCTGCGAACATTATTGAATTTGACTGAGTCCGACCAGTGGATCTTAGTTAGTTCGTCCTACGAATTTTATTCGTTTCTCCTTTGCAAACTTGATCAAAGCCATCACGTATAATGGAAAAGAGATTTGCTATTGAAATAACATGAGTGTGATAACACAGAGCATCAAAATTGGAACTGAAAAAATAAAGTAATTTATAAAGTTTGGAACATGTCCTAGATGTGTAATTTGCCGAGGTTATTGGTATGCCAACTTCGTGGAATGGTCCTGCCATTAGAATTATCCTCTGATGGATCTCTTAGACCCTTCCCTTGGGCTGCTGCCTGGACAACGGCATATAAGACCGTTCGTTCTTATAGAAGATTCGCTCGAGGTTGAGCTCCGAATATGATGCCAAGCCGAGCTCGGTCTTATAGAATATTCGCTCGAGGTTGAGCTCCAAATATGATGCCGAGCCGAGCTCGGTCTTATAGAAGATTCGCTCAAGAGAGCTCCAAATATGATGCCGTGCGGAGCTCGGTCTAATAGAATATTTGCTCGAGGTGAGCTCCAAATATGATGCCGAGCCGAGCTCGGTCCTATAGAAGATTTGCTCGGGGTGAGTTCCAAATATGATGCCGAGACGAGCTCGTATTATAGAAGATTCGCTCGAGTTAGCTCCAAATATGATGCCGAGACGAGCTCGGTCTTATTAAAGATTCGCTCAGTAGAGCTCCAAATATGATGCCGAGACGAGCTCGGTCTTATTAAATATTCGCTCAATAGAGCTCCAAATATGATGCCGAGCTGAGCTTGGTCTTATTAAAGATTTGCTCAGTAGAGCTCCAAATATGATGCCGAGCCGAGCTCGGTCTTATTATGTACTTATAAAAAAAGCTCATCCCACCACGTTCGGTATGGAGAGTTCCAAAATAAGATAGCTCGACCCGCCAAGTTCAGTAGGGTGAGTTCCAAAATAAGATAGGTCATTTAAGTTGTAAAAACGGGAATAAATTTCAATGAGGGCTCGTACCTGGACAGCTTGTAATAAGAGAGCTCACTGATAGAGAGCTTGTAATTAGAGAGCTCGTTTAAAGAGCTCATACTGGAGAGCTTGAGAGCTCAGTTCGGACTTTGAAGAGCTTGAGAGCTTGTCCATGAGCCCGACCTGCAGGGCTCATGTTAAGCTGTCTGTCCTGCAGACTTAGAGAGTTTGTCCATTGCATCTTTTCGGGGACGATCAGGCATCTAAACAGACTTCGATCGGAACAAAATTTGGAGGGTTTGTTCGTCCCTCATTCTTCTTCAATCTAAACGGTGTAATTCTCGTTCCAATGGTTGAAACTCCGGAAAAAAGCCGCCGATCTGACTGCGTTTCTGGCATGTTTTTGCCATAAACTTGATCACGAACAACCTCGATCCATTACCGATAGAAGGCCCTCCTTCTAGCACCAATTGACGATGTGGGATCTCGTCTATTAATAAATACGGGCCGTTTAATCTAGGGTAATATGAATGAGGGATGGTTTTTGGGTGATTTTTAGACTGAGCTTGGGTATCTTCCCAAGTTGCCTACGTATCCTGTTATGTTTCAGGAATCAAGTCTTCGTAGTTCCTTAGGGGTTGTTTATATAGAGGACGTCTCGTCCAAAGCCTTGTCCTGCAAGGATTCTAATTCTTAATCCCTAAGGATTATTACGTGTATATCCGTATAATTTAGGGATAATTATGGATAGTTTAAACATCAAAATCAGAGTCTTAATGGGTAAAGATCTTCCCATAATTATCTTATAAGCAAGTGGGCTAATTGTCATATAAAGGAGGCTCTGACCGACCTGCGTCGAGCCCCCCAAACCGTCTCGGCCCGAACTGCACTGGCCAGTTCTGTTGCGACCTAGCCGACCTGCGGCGGTCGGGGGAGCGGGACCGATCTCCCACCTGGGATTCGACTCTGCCTTTAGGTGTGAAGTGGGGCTCCTGGCCCTTATAGTTTTTATGTCTTCATTTAATTGTTGGCCAATATAAAGATAACACGTGGTGAGGGCTAGTCCGACCCTCGTCAAGCATCATATATATATATATATATATATATATATATATATATATATATATATATATATATATATATATATATTTCGAGGGGCGATCTTACCCTTGACCGGCACATGCTGTATATTGTTGGCTTACGACCCTTTCACTTTGACTAACAATTCCTTCCCCTTTCGTCCACAATTCCCATTCCAATGTGAAGAAAATTGTTGTTGGTCCGTCTATAGGACCCAATTATTAATTAATTTCCTGTATTTGCGGTGCCAAAATATATAGTACTATTTAATACTTGTATGACTTGGTCTTGTCCTTGTGTACAAATTGAATAATATATATTATTACATACATATATAATTAATTAGGTTGTTTCAAGGCACGTTTTACTGGTTGAGGTCGTCCTGCAGGTACGTATAAAAGAAGAGAAGTGGTTGCTTATTTCTCCGTGGAGCCAATTAAGCCATCATTTTCTTGAATTCTAACTTGTCTGACTTCAACTTTTATCCATTAAGCCAATTAAGCTCTCTCCCTACAAAGAAAATTAGGCTTTACTTTTCCCGAAGAAAATGGGTACTTGTTGGAGTTCTTCTTCTTCTTCCACTTCTTCCCAAATCAACAATTTGAAGACCCCTTCGGCTCCTTTGAGTTCAGGTACGTAGATTAATTACTCTCTCTCTCTCTCTCTCGTCTTTTTGTTATTTTCCAGACTTAATGTGTGTCACAGAGATGATTATGTTTATGATGATACAATATTCCACTTTCAGCTCCATGAAGCCCACTCTAATCTCCTTCAATTTCTAGTTCATCATGCCAATATTATTGCATTTTAACTTTGGTTTGATATAAATTTTATGGTGGTTCATGAGCCACGAGTATAAAATGGTGATTCTAAAAGCCAATTATATTTTAGCATGTTATTGATTGGCCCATCCTTGTAGAAAAGAATCATCATTTTAAAACATACCATTGATCAACTTGGTGTGTATTTTTTTGTTCAGGACCATCATAAACGCACTCTTGATTAGGTAGTAGTATCATCTTATATAGTAAGAGTATCTTGTTCCGAAATTTGCTATTTTTCACATATATTCCGGTTGTAGTGTTTTTGTTGCAATAACTTGAAGTACTTTTACTAATTTTAATACGGTTATAGATCATCAAATCATATTTTTGTAACCAATAAAAAAATTACAATGATTTTTTTTTTTTGTAAATTAAGGTTAGTTTCTATAAATAAAGAGCTTGTCATTTTATCTTTAAATTATATTGTTCATGAAACATCGGGTTATGTTTATTTCATTATCGTTTAAAAATTATGACTTTTCAAGGTGACAAGTGCTTGCAGAGCAGTTAAACATTTTACAGTGAGAAAACACAATTACTAGTATTAGAGTGATTATATTTTATTGAGGTATAATGTTAATTATCTACCTTCACACCAGCTTAATTTTTTAGAAGAGATGATAATTCAACATTATATCTGAGTCTGAGGTCCTGAGTTGAAACCCCGCTCCAAGCATAGTTTTCCCAAAAAAAATCCCCAAGTGTTGGGCCCTCCATCCTTCTTATATATGTTACACTTGAGGGGACGTATTGAGATATAATGTTACATCCCCATCAGCTTTATTAAGCTTTTGAGCTTTGTTAAGCTTTTGGGAGAGATGTAGTTCAAATGGATCATCATCAGGGGCAGATCTATAGCCCCGCTCCAGAGGTGACCGCATCCGGTGAATTTTTTCTTCTTTGTATCCATATATATTCGGTATTAAGTTTTAGTGAAAAAAAATTAAACGGGTCAAGGATTTCGTCCTCAGTGAACGATTTTTTTACTAGGTGTATCCGGTTTTGATAATATTCGCTCCCACCGGACATCATTCCTAAATCCACCACTGATCATCATGCCATACATATTCTTTCATATATATATATATATATATATATATATATATATATATATATATATATATATATATATATATATATATATATATTATTTTATTCTAAAAGTGTGAGTGTGTTTCCCCCAAAAATTGTTTCTCCCTAAAAAGTGTTTCTCCCTAATTTAAATTCATTAATAATTATTAAAATATCAATCAATATCTTTAAACTAAAAATAAAAATCACTACTATTTTAAAAGTGTGAGTGTGTTTTCCCCAAAAAATATTTCTCCCTAAAAAGTGTTTCTCCCTAATTTAAATTAATTAATAATTATTAAAATAAAACCATAAAACTGAAAAATAATAAATTAAAATATAAAAAACGAAATTAAAATTTTAAAAAATCAATCAAGATCCTGATTAATCTACGAATACAAAAACGAAATAAAATTAAAAAAAAAAAAAATCAATCTACGAATACAAAAACGAAATAAAATTAAAAAAATCAATCAATATCTTTAAACTAAAAATAAAAAAATCAATCAAATTAAATAATCATAATTAAAATAAAACCAAAGTACCGAAAAACAATCAATTAAAAAAAATGAAATAAATAATTAAAAAAAATAAATCAAGATCCTTGATTAATATGCAAATACAAAAACGAAATAAATATTTAAAAAAATCAATCAAGATCCTTGATTGAAAATCAAATACAAAAACAAAAGAAAAAATTAATCAAGATCCTTGATTCAAAATCAATTAAAAACACATCTCTACTATTCTAAATAATATAATTCTTCGTTGTAGTAGTTAATCATATAAAGTGCCCACTTTTCTAAAAGTATCTAAAAAACTGAAAAATAATCAATTGAATTTTTTTTATGCTAATTGATTTTATTATTAACCATCATCAAGTCAAATTAAAATAAAACCATAATCATTATCATGATTATACTATGTTAAATTATATTATATTATTATAGCATATAGTTATACTTATATATTATATTACATTATTATCATAACTATAATAAAAGAGTCGGTCTCTCTCGCTCTCTAAATGTTTCTCTTAAATATTATTTCTCTCTAATTAATTTATTTCATCAAAGATAATAATAATTGCTAGATATTTATCGTCAATGTGTTTTCATTAAATACAATAATAACTCTTTTATTATAGTAATGATAGACAAAAAGTTTTTGATATAGATGAAAAATATGTTAATGATTGATCATTATCAAACTTAATGTATTGAGACACTATCCAATTTATAGAAATAGTAAGATACTAAATGTGCCTACGGGTTTTGCGTGAGTGTTTCCCTTAAAAAGTATTTTTCTCCAATAAATTTGTTTTTATTAAATATAATGAATATTTTTAGATATTAAAAAACATAAATAAAAATGATGTTTATAATGATGAGAAATGTGGTGATCATTATCAACTTAATGCATTAGTTCTTCAAAAAAAAAAAACTTAATGCATTAGTCATTATCCTAATTATTATTAATAAATACTTATATGTTTACACCCAAAGATCTACATAATGTCTAGACTCAATATCATATTATGGTTGGGAGTTATTGTGTTTTTTTCTAAATTTATTTCTCAAATTAAAAACGTAGGGTGAGACGATGTTGAGTATGTAAATCATATAAAGTTTTAGTGTAAACCTATGCGAGTGTGTTTCCCCTAAAAAGTTTTTCTCCAATTAATTTGTTTCATTTAATATAATAATCATTGATAGGTATTAAATAACATAGATAATTAGTGTGTTGATCTTGATGGATAATGTATTAGTCATTATCAACTTATAGAATTAGAAAAATGATATAAGTGCGATTGTGTTTCTTCTCTATATATTTTCCTTATAAAATGTTTATCCCTAATAAAATTTCTCATTAAATATAATACACGGTCAAATATGAATGATTAAAGGTGTGAGAATGAAGATAAGATGAAGATGCGTCTCTCAGAAAGAAAAAGAAAAAAACATTGTGCTCATGATTGTGGTTTGATGAGCCAGATCTTCTTGTGCTAGATAACTTTTTAAGGTTATGTATTCGCCCCCAAAATCGGTATAATTTTAATAGTAGTATCAAAAATGTTGAACAAGAATCTTAAAACGCATAAAAACACCAACCACGCCATATTTACGAATAAATAAATAGAACCATGTATCCATCGTAAAATTATCAATAAAATTATTTAAAACTTCATACCGTCTCACGATACAATTGGGGATGTCCAAATGTCGGGAAAATAATCTATGGGATTGGAAAAACATAGAATAGAATTATCAAAAGAAAGTTTGTTTCTTTTATTCTCTAAACAAGAAAAACAATAGGAAGAAGCAATTGTGGTGGCAACTTCTAGATCATTTTGGCAAAGAATAGCTTGAAGAATAGGAGTAGCTGGGTGGCAAAGACGATGATGCCAAGAACTTTTTGATGTTTTATTCACTGCGAAAATCTAGAAGAGAGAGGGGGCGAGTTTGTCCATTCATACAATCCATTTTTAACTGGTCATGGCATCATAAGAGTATTGGTCTGAAAATCCTTCAAATAAATTTAGAGAGTAAGAATTCAAAAGAACCATTATGGACTTGACAAAGCTAAGAAATAAATAATAAATTACGAGACATGATGGCAACAAAACGAACATTGACATGGGTGAGATCAGTCACCGTACACGTGATGCTTATGAGGCCTCGCATAGAGTGATAAAGTAGAGTGATAAAGGCCATACCAGCATCTAGGACGACATGGGCACAACTTGATATTGGGCCTCAACTAGCAACATCTATCTTTAGTACAACGTAAACCACCCTTATATCATCAACCGACATGATGCATTCCATCCTCTGTCTGACATGACGCATGTCCCTTTCTATCCCTTATAGCCGGCAAGACGCAGACATCTATGGTTTTTTATTACCGACGTCGTGCAGGCCACCTCGGTCATTTATGCTCAATACAACACAGTTCATCCTCGACCTCATGCAAATGTTATATTCTCTTCAATGAGCATTCCAGACTTCACGTAGACATTACTCCACGTAGTTAATTGCTATAATAATGGCTTTGAAATTTACGTTCCATTATAGCCTGAGCCATAACTGCTCCATAACATGCTTCATTACATCAATACATGGTAAACTCCATTGACCGCGACTTCAATGCATCATAATTCACTCCCCGCGATGGAGAGTTACATAAAATATCATCATCCTCAATTACAAGGTATTCACATTATACGCTTGCTATACATCCCCACATACTATCTCAATAGAAATTCTTCCATTCAAATATTGACTTGAGCGTCGGAATGTCCCCCACAGGCAAGTTTCAGGACCCCTCGTGCTTTTGTGTATTTTGTAGGCCCACTCTCAAATCCACTTGAAAAGTTATTTGGATCATCACTCGGAGGTTCATTTACACGAATATCAACTCAATTGTAACCCAGATGACTTCAGATATCGTCAAACATCAGACCTTAGTCTGGATGCATAGGGAAGTCAACAACTTCGCCATAATATAATGTTAATATAGTGGCTGCCCCTCTCACGAGCAACTTCAATGTAAATAAGTTGAAGGCATAGAGAGAAAAATAGAACCTATGTGTGTGATGAAAATATTATTTCCATCATCAACCATTATGTCTTCAAAGCCAGAATAAGGCGCGTGTAATGCCAAATCACTAAGATGAGTGGTAACATGATCCGTTGCTCCATTATCAAGAAGCCACGGAGATGACAGAGCATCCAAATATGTGAAAAGCATGCAATGTTGGAGGGCTGGACATAATGAGACTTTTTTAAGAGGTTGAACATTGTAAGAACTACACCATTCCTCTGAATGTCCTTTGCACTTTACACACTGGAAATACCCAAGTAAGGTTTTTAGGGTGAAACTCGAGCAAACTACACCAGAGAAAGTATTTTGTGCATGTTCCAAAATTAAGAATAGTAAGACATGGAAACGAACCAACACTGGGAGAGGGATGTCATACAGCCGAATGAGTGGTAGCAAGGCCAGAAAAGGTGACCGGTTGCATCTTAGACATAAGAGTCTAATAATTAATTAGCTTTTCATGGAGCTCTTCAAAATCAATAGGGGTGTCACGTGATTGAACATCCCTAGCCAACTCTTTATAGTCATCTCCCAAATAGTTCGAAATAAGATTCACAAGAGCATCCGGATCTGTCGACTAATTCATCAACTTTAGTTTTCACAACACTACTAGAATTTCTCGGATTTGGGACGGTGGCTTTCGTCACAAATTCGTCACTAACGCTCGTTTGTGACGAAACCTATTTCCGTCACGGAACACCTCGTTGCAAATTTTTGAGTCGAAATTAACCTTGTCACTAAGTTTCGTGACAAAAGTGTGACGAAAGTCATACTTTGTGACATAGCTGTGACAAATATTTTGGTGATGAATCTACGACAAAAATTATATTTTGCAACGAATGTGTGACAAAATTTTCCGATATGTTTGTAATGGAGTGTTGTGTCAAAGTTGCTTCATAAAATAGCGACAAATGTGTGACGAAAAAATACGACAATTTTGTAACCAATTTTTTTGATGAAATAGTGATAACCATCTCACAAATTTGAAATGAATTTGTTACGAATGTTTACGATAAAATTGTGACAAGATTTTAGTGATTATTATGTGATGAATTCATGTGACAATTTTGCTACCAAATTTAGCAATAAAAATGTGACATTTATCCCCTACAATTTTGAATTAATTTTGTGACGCTGTTTTATGACAAAATTGTGACAAAGTATATTGAAAATTTTGTGACAAATTTGTAACGAATTGTTGTGTCAAAATCAATAGTTGCAATGACTTTGTAACAAAATTTATATTTCACATTTTTATTATTTATTATTATATTTATTATTTATCGACCCCGCCCCCACCACCGCCCCTGCCCCCACCCCCCACCACCACCACCACCCCCAACCACCCACCATCCCCACCCCTGGCTAGGGTGTTAACGAGTCCAACAAAACAATAAGTTGATTAAAAAGTCCAGAATACACACGGTAAATTGACACAAAATCACTATCCATATTGCACAAGTGCTTTGACCCTAAGACGCCCCCACCAATGTGATACAGAGCATTTGGACCTTCACTTATCAGGTTTGGATTCACTTACATCAGCAGACCTCTTAAAAGCATGCTGAAGAATAGCATGTGACCGGAAAGATTCCTCATTTGCACCAGTAGTACCTGTGCTTCGTGCTGCACTACATCTCTTGATAAGCTCTTTTATTGTCTTCACATCAACTACTATGTATTCTTGCAATCCCACAATGCATACTTGATGCTTGCCACCCTCTCTCATGCAAAGTTTTCTACGGAAAGGTATACAGAAACGTATAAAATGTTAAAGGCAGCAAATGAATTCACCCAAACTATAGTATTTGAGACTCCTTACTTCCTGTCATTTAAAGATCATACAGTTTTCCTCTATATATCTCGAAGAAGCTCACGAACAATTGAAATCCTTGGTTTCGGTATGTATGAAGCATGAGCCGTAAAATATCCCTAGATGCTCTGAGAGGAAGGGAACTTCATGATTCGCTTCAAAGCTTGAGACAAAATCATTATCACTTCAAATAAGAAATTGCAAATTTAATCACAAAATTCACAGGAAAAATTACAAACATAATTGCATAGAAGAATGCCAACCTTAAGGAAAACAATAAAACCGATTAAAAGAACAAGTTCAGCAAAAAAGCAACATGGCAACAACATATAATGACATTTTTTAGTAACTAAAAAAACAACAGTAATTTATTCTTTAGGGAAGAAATTGTTAGCTAGTTATTATAAAGAGATGAGAAAAGCAAAGGTCCGACGAGTAACCACTGCCAATTGCTTGACTAACCAGAAATAGAGCAACAAAAAAACACCATGGCAGAAAATAAAATATCACATATTAAAACAAAGTTCAATTCTATTTGAACAATAAATTAAAAAATTAAAAATATAAAATAAATAATGCTACGAGATGAGATGAGCGGCGGCGGCCGGGTCGGCGTTGAAGGAGTGAAATTGTTGCCGGCGGCGTTTGATGGCGGAGGGGGAAATATTTTGAAAACCGAGGGAAGAAGAGGAGGAAGAGGGAATAAGAGGGTAAGTTATTGTGTAGTGAGGGAATTTAAGGGTGAAGTGACGGGTGAAACGATCAAAACCACACAGTTTAAATACAGAATAAAATTGTGTGGTGTGAGGGCTGCCATACGGTGTCTCCGCACCGTGTGGCGACACCACGCAATAACTTCCCGAATAAGAGATGCCGACTTTTAATTAAGGATTAGGCCGTATACATTTTTTGAACGACGGGTGTTATATGCGTAGACTTTGTTGTCCCGTTTTTAAATAATATTTATCAACCGATTAACTAACGAACTTTGGGTTTCGAATAATAACTCACTAACCAAACTCAGGTTTCAAATCATTAACTCATGACCAACTAACGAACCTTGAGTATCGAATCGTTAACACGCTATCGGGTTTTATACCTTGAACTCAATAACGAACCTCGAGTTTCATACCATGAACTCACGAACGAACCTCGGGTTTCAAACCGTTAACTCACTAACGAACCTCATGTTTCAAATCATTGACTCATACCTAGCTAACTAACAAACCTCGGGTTTCATATCATGAACTTAGTAACGAATCTCGAGTTTCAAATCATTAACTCACTAACACACCTCAAGTTTCAAATCATTAACTCGTGACTAACAAATGAACCTCGGGCTTCGAATCATTAACTCACTAATGAACCTCGAGTTTCACATCATGAACTCAATAACAAACCTCAGGTTTAAAATCTTGAAATAACTAACAAACCTCGGGATTGAAATCATCAACCGAATAATTAACGAGCCCCGGGTTGAATTCACTACTCAATAACGAATATCGGGTTTAAAATCTTGAAATAACTAACAAACCTTGGGTTTGAAATCATCAACTAACTAACTAAGGAACCCCGGATTTGAAATCACTACTCAATAACGAACCTCGGGTTTAAAATCTTGAAACAACTAACAAACCTTGGGTTTGAAATCATCAACCGAATAATTAATGAGCCCCGGGTTGAAATCACTAATCAATAATCTTTTTATGTTTTGTCACTAATTTGTAGCAATGATGTCGCGAATTAGTGATGAACCATTTTCGGCACAAATTTTCATCACAAATCCGGGAAATTCGTAGCAATATTGTCGAAAATATGTGACAATTTTGCGATGTGGACAAACATGTCGGTTAGCGTCAGATTAGCAACGAAGACTTTTATGACCAAGCCATTTCGTCACAGAATTCGCACAAATTATGGCGCCCGAATTTGGCGCAAAGATTTGTGACAAAATAGTCACATACATTTTTCCACGTACATATTTTGTCACAATGTTGTCTCAATTTATTGCAAAAGAAAAGAATTATGCGGTTTGTCGCTAATTTATAGCAATATTGTCGAATATATGTGACAAATTTGCGACGTGAACAGATATGTCGGTTAGCGTCAGATTAGAAACGAAGACTTTTATGACCAATCCATTTTGTCACAAAATTCTCATAAATTATGGCGCCCGAATTCGGCGCGAAGATTTGTGATAAAATAGTCATAGACATTTTGCCACGTACATATTTTGTCACAATGTTGTCTAAATTTATTGCAAAAAAAAAGAATTATGTTGTTTGTCGCTAATTCGTAGCAATATTGTCGAAAAATTGTGACGAACATTTTTCATCACAAAAATTTGTCACAAATCCGGGAAATTCTAGTAGTATAAGATAATTAGAAATTGTTTGAGAACCTTTTTGCATACATTTGAGGTACTGGTTAATTTATTTTATTCGGCCATGGGAGGCTTTGCATATGTATCATTAAAGTAGTCCATGCCTCATGAGAAGTCTTTGCTTGAGTGATAAACATAATGATATTTTGAGAAAGAGAAGATATAAGGGATTTATGATGAGTTGATCACGTCTAATCCAAAGAGTTTTCGACAGATAAAATTGAGGACGAAGAGTAGTTCTAGGCTGCATAATCCATCCGTTAAATAGGAATGCATTTATTATCCGGGCAGATATGTTGGATTGGTATGCATGGTTTCGGCTACTTCCACGGTTAAATAAGAACAATGAAAGTGTAGCTTAGAAAATAATTGAGTGATATGGTTATAATGACTAAAATATATCTCTAACTATTTACAACCTACAATAAAATTATATATATGGTTTCACCATTCTTCCTATCGTACTAATTAAATTGAATCTTAGATGCACACAACAAATATTTAAAATATACTGATCATTATCTAAAATGTTACTTTGTTTAACAACTGTTACTTTACAATTACTAAAGTATATTCATAGCTAAGAAAGACAATATAAGATACAAAATGGTTAAGAAGGACAAGACGCGTCTGTTACTACATGTGTTACTACATGTTGTCATTTTTTTCCATTTTAGATTAAAAACTGTCATCCACAACCTTTATCCTAAATTTATTATATGTACATGAAACCCACATGTTATACTTATTGTATGCATTTATCAAAATGAGTTGTTTAGGATAAGAACTTTGCAGAGTCGATTTTTTTTTTTTTTTTATAAATGGCCACAGGTTTTCTAGATAATTGTGAACAACACATTCTCAATGTATATTAAATACACAGATCGTAAATTCATAATGCTATTATATAAAAAAGGTGATAAATGTATCGAGCACATGCATTTATAAATTCAAAATACTAAGAAAAAAATACATAAGATCATTTTGTATAATTATTGATACTAGAATATTTATATTTTATGTGAAATAAATACTTAATAAATTATGTATTGATTAATATTGTTATTTATAAAATTTTAGATGTTTCAATTGACTAAAACACGTGCATCCGCACGTGCATTTTACTAGTATATATATATATATATGTGTGTGTGTGTGTGTGTGGGGGTGGGAAAGTAGAAGTGGAAAGGTTTGTTTTGTTATTAATAGATTATGAAGTGTTAGAAGATGAGGTGAACAAAAATTCACCGGCCGAACCAAATCGTAACAAACCGCAAAAGTATAAACTATGGTTTTTTTTTGTCGGTTTTCATATAACTAAAAACCAAACTATTTAATACAATTTGGTTCCAATTTAAAAAAATAAAATTGTTTAAAACCGGACCAAACCGGATTATACACACACACACACACAGATATACCTACATTAATACTTTAAAACATTAATGTGCTTTTTTTCGATCCAACTCAACATGTTTAAATTTTGTATTTGTCATGTATTAATGATCAATTATTAATTTCATATTCTAAAGATTCAATTTTGTTGATCATTTCACATGCTTGTCTTCAGTTTCCAATAATTTAAAATAATCTCAAGTACATACCAGTTCACAACTCACCACTACTAACTCTTTCTTCTCTTTCTACTTCCTCATCACCAATATTTGAAATATGTAAGTGTTGATTTGCATGACGTACTTCTTTTAATGATGTTGGTGAACTTCCTCATATATATTTTTGATTTGTTCATTTGTTAGGTTTGACATCTTATATAAATAAATGCATTTATAGACATTAGTTTTACATAAGTTTGTCTTTTATTTGTTTATAATTATATTATGTTGGACAATAATATTGTTGAGATAATCAAAATCAGAGCTGGTGTTTTGGAAAAAGTAAAATGACAATTGTGTTTAAACTAAATGAAGCCCAAAACTATATCACATTTTTTTCATTTGAAATGTGTTAAAGTTAGGTACCTTCAATAATATTACGATTAGTTAATTATTAGTATGAAGTTGATAATTAATTGATAAATTGAAATGAGTAAGAGATGACTTTTTTATCACCTTGTTTGTCCCAAACTCGAAAATTCAATGGTATGTGTCGAATTTGTTGTGTTGGATGGAGTTGAAGGATGATTGGTTTTTGGGTCTATAAGATTCGCATGAGTAGATGTTAGTTAAATATAAAACATTGTTAAATCATCTCATTGGATTTACTGACATAACAATACTAATGTATTACATATATTATCATTTGTTGTTACGACACAATTTGTTATTTCCTATCAATAATTTTAATTGTTAAAGAAAACCATAAAAAAACCGGAACCAAGCTGAACCAAACCGGACCGAACAATTGGTTTACGTCTTAAAACCGTTCTAGTTTGATTTAAAAAATTGAAAACGTTATAAAATTGTTCGGTTTTAAAAACGAAAAAACCGGTCGATCCGGACCATATTCAAGCCTAAGAAGATCCACCGAAAGAGAACAACTCAATAGTTTTTCATCAAAATTCTATCTACTCAATAAATAGAATTAGACAGAGATATATAGCTCGAGGTTTTATAAAATTGTCTTTAATACCGGAGAATCGGCTAATATTGAACATTTTTACAAACCGATAGTCGTGGTAATATGATGGATAAATCCTTTCAATAGTTTATGACTAAATATGCTCTTATAAGGCACTGGCACTTGAATTTTCTCAATTAAGCTCTTTCATGATTCATATTCGAGCTATTGTTTTATATTTTATAATAGTTGATGGTTGTTGCTGCAACAATCAGTGCCTATTATCTGGTAGTGCGTCTCGCATCCAGGGGTTAGAGAGAACCACTTGATAATATGAAAATGAATTAATTGTGTCATACAACATTTCTATTACACTGGTAACTTATACATCAGCAGATCTAACAAACTTAACAACTATTAGCCAAGTGTCCCACACTACATCTTAATAACGACTTCCGTACAACAAGTAATGTAAAACTACATTTAGGTCATCATACTCTAACAAGCCCCTTCAAACTATATGGGGTATCAACGAAATTCAATTTGTCTCTAAAATAGGTGAACATTGCAGAATAGAGGTTTGGTAAGAGATTCAACAACTTGATCAAAAGAGGGAACATATTGCACTTCCGTAGCCCTTTTCATGACCTTCTCTCTGACAAAGTGAGCTTCAAGTTCTATATGTTTCCCCTGGAATGCATGACAAGATTATGGGCAAGAGATCCAGCTCCTAAATTATCACACCACAAGATAGGCTTAGTTGTAGGCCTCAAATAAAATTCAGACAGAACATTAAGCAGCCATTGTGTCCCTGAAGTTGCGCTTGACAAAGCCCAATACTCAGATTTTGTGATAGATCTTGAGACAACTTGTTGTTTCTCGGAGGACCAGAACTAAGGAACCGGATAGAAATATACAGTATGTAACCACTGATCTCCTATCCTTTTTAATACATCCTCAATTAACATCACTAAAACCATGAATATGCAATGGCTGAGAATGTTTAAACGCAACAAACCATGATACAAGGTTCATTTGACATATCTTAGAAGATGTTTGATACCCTGCCAATGAGTCACAATTGATGCTTGCATATGCTGACTCAAGGAATTAACTGCAAATTAAAGGCCAAAAATGGCCTAGTCTAAGTGAGATATTGCAATGCTCCAAATGTTCTTCTATACAGAGTGTGATTGGACATGAGCTCAGTGGAAGAGGTCACAACCATAGGTGTTGAGAAAGGTTTCAGATTTTCAAATTCGAGTTTGACCAGAAGGTACTTAGCATACACATGTTGAGACAAATACAACCCTATCTGATCCATGAATGCCTGAACTCCTAAAAATGATGAAGATCAGACAGGTCATTGAGAGAAAACACGGAGTTATGATGAAAAATAAACAATGAAGGTCTATTTTAGATTGAGTAAAATTCTAGACAAACAATTGAATCTTTAATTTATCAAACCAGGCCCTAGGGGCCTGTTTCAGCTCATAAATGGATTTCTTCATGTGACACACATACCCAGGTCAGTTGTGACCAGCAAAGCCTTCTCGCTCCTTCATGAAGACAGACTCATACAATGTGCCATTGAGAAAAGCATTATTGATATCTATTTTCTTGATAGGCTAGTCTATTGCCACTCATAGAGCCAAAATAATTTGAATTGTTGATGCCCTAGCCACTAGACTAAATTTCTCTGAATAGTCCACTCCAAGTGTTTGATAGACCCCGCTAGCTACCAATCTGACCTTGTGTTTGTTAACAGACCTATCTGGATTGTGCTTGAGTTTGAAGACCCACATGTAATCAACAACATTCTAAGTCTGAGATCTTGGAACCAAGTCCCAAGTATGATTCTAAATTAGGGCATTGTAATCAGCTTGGATAGCCTGCTTCCAGTCAGGATGACTGAGGGCTTCTGATACCTTGGTGGGTTCAGGTGAGCGAGATTGAGGATGATAGGTAGCAAGATAAGAGTAAGTTTTAGGTTTGAAAATCCCATTAATTTTTAGCTCTACTTTGCATGGGATGTTGATTAAGGTCAGGAGGAATAAGACTAGGACTGGAGGAGTCAGAAGTGGATGTGGAGTCTGAGGGAGAGTGAAGACCAGAAGGAATAGGTGACTAAAGTGGGGCAGGAGAAGAGGTTTAAGAACTGGAATCAAAATGTACAGAAGGTGACTAACATGGGAGTATGGATGTTCACACTCATGATAGGCATTTGAAGAAGATGAGATAGGAGTTTGAGGAATTTAAATTGGTCCAGATAGATTGGGAGATGTTGTTTGAGTAGTGGTAGGCTGAACACTAATAGAAATAGGTAAGAAGACCACTGGATCGGGTGAGAATAGAGGAAGTTGCAAGATAGGAGCCATGAGAATCTGAGACTTTTTTGGAGTAGGAAAGCTACCTTCATCAAAGGTGGCATCCCGGAGATAGCCTTTGTGACTAGGGACTGATACCTAGATGAGTGTAACATGCATTTCTTGGTTTTGAAACTCTTAAAATTGTAACAAGGGTAACATTCTTGGTTTTGAAACGATCTTAAATAAGGGTAACAAGTGTAACTAAAATTCTTGGTTTTGAAACGATCTTAAATAAGGGTAACATGCACACCCAAACACTCTCAGCATAGCTTAATTAGGATCTTTGCCAAACATGCATTCAAATGGTGATTTATGCCATAGTATGGGAGTTGGAAGATAGTTAATCAGCCTAACATATGTAAGAAACTTTCCTACCAGAACATTAAATGCATTGAAGCTGAGCTAATAGAGTTAAACCCATCTCAAAAATGGCTCTATGTTTTCTCTCAGCCTTTCCATTTTGAGCATGGGCATGAGGGCGAGGATGTCTAAATTGCACTCAAGATTCTCTCAACACATACTCTAAAGATCTAAACTCTCCTCCCCAGTTTGTTTGCAAACAATTTATTTTAGTATTAAACTGATTTTCAACTTGAGTTTTAAAATCAGAGAAGCCGAAAATGGCATCAGATTTCAGTTTTAAAGGAAATATCCAAGTATATCTGGTAAATTCAACTATGAAGTGAATATAGTAAGTGTAATCTGCTGTAGAAGTAATAGGAGAAGACCCCCATAGATCAGAATGTACAAGCTCAAAGAGTACACTAGTTTTAGATGTAGAATTTGGATAAGAAAGAGAATGTTGTTTACCAAAGCAACATGCCTCATAGAAAGACAAATTTTCATTAGAATCGAAAGAGTCATTACAGACTCTAAGAAATTTTGATTAAGTCCCCTGCCAGAGGAATGTCCTAGCCTTCTATACCATATATTGGCTTTGTTGTTACTGGACTACATACTAACAAAAGACTTAAAACTAGACTCAAGTGGACTAATACATGACTGACTAGTACTAGTACGAGACTGGACTTCAAAAAGATGAACTGAAGGAGAGTGATCCTCAAGGACTTTGGAGTGAAGACATCTCATGTTGGTTGGGATATGCATTTGGTAGAGGCCATTCTTAAGAGTTCCTTCCAGCAGGATCACTCCTTGTAGTTAGATCCTTCACAAAACAACAACTGGAGTTATATTCAAGATAAACAAGGTTATCAGCTGTTAACTCAAAACACTAAGAGGATTCTTTGTTATTTCAAGGACATGAAGGATACTATTAAGAGATAACCTAGAGTTGGGATTAGTAGGAAACTCAAAATAACCAACATTGGAAATTTTAAAGAGACTCGTTATTGCACAAAGTTAGGGAATCAAAACCTTCATAGCATGAGCTCAGATGTAGACTATTCAGATCAGTAGCAATATTAATCATGGCACCACTGTCAGCATACCGGCTGTGATCTTACATTTTATCAGCAGAGACCGTATATGCAACATTGGGCTTGACATTAGAGATCTGAAATGATCCATTACCAGAGTTGTTGGGTGTTGGTCCAGTATAAGATGAGTCATATTTTTAGTAGCAGTTTGCTGTTATATGTCCAGATCTACCATAGACTTGACACACAGGTATAGGGCCAGATCTTCCACTTTATTTCTTCCTCCTCTTAAACCTCAAAAGCCCCTGAATCTACCTGAATCCTGACCATCATAAGTTCCACCAGATTTGAAATTGGATTTGGGAGGTCCAGACTTCCGTGATGCCAGATTTGTTGAGAAGGAAGGTGCATCCAAGATAGTTGTAGGATTAAACCTAGCTAGAAGACGTTCATGTGTTGCAAGCTGAGACTACACCTCCTACCATGACAAGTAGACAATTCTTGAAGTTATGTTAACAACCGATTCATAGTCTTTTTATAGACCTCCCGAATTGCCAAAATTAGCTCAGCATTCGATATAGGATAACCCGCAGCAACTAAGCCATCAGAGTTTGACATCATCAGTGGTAAGTAGTCAACCATCGACTCGGTCCATTTGTCTATTCATGTTGGAAACCCTTATACTCTAGAATCCAAGCCTCTAATCTATTGTTAAACAGAATATCAATAGTTTTTCAAACATCATGGGCTGTGTTGCACCCAATTACTTCAATCAAGGCCTGCTCGGTCATCAAAGCCATTAACCAACCCATAAGAAGTTGTGGGGGGTCCATATAGAGAGGTTGTAACATATTGATGAGGGCAAGGTTTGGTTCCCATAAAATGACCCTCAAGATGGTGGCCTCGAATAATCGGAAAAATCGTGGACTTCCAGAGCAGTTAGTTGTTTCTATCCAACTTAACAATGCAACTTTGATTCACATGGCCCCTAAACAGAGTGGAGTTGAGAAGACGAGCTGGAGATGGCGAAGGAGTCATAAACGGAGGAAGAGACGGTAAGGTGATCTGAGATATCCGAGGATACAAAGATTCTGAGTGAAAGAGATTGAGATCTGGAAAGATGGTGGTTTACATGTGGGTGCCTATGGTGGCCGGGTGCCGGCGGATCTGGATACAAAGATGGTTAACCGCCACTCAGAAATAGGTTGTGTGGAATTGGAGTGGTGACCGATCCAATAGACAATGAGGAAACATGAGAGAAGCTCAGTGGAGCTGAGCATAAATGAGGAACTCAATTCTCCGGCGTTGGGCCGCCGTTGCAAGAAGGGTGTTGGCCATTGCCTCTGCTCTGATACCAAGAGAGAACCACTTGATAATATGAAAATGAATTAATTATGTCATACAACATCTCTGTTACACTCGTAACTCATACATCAGCAGATTTAACAAACTTAACAACTATTAGCCCAGTGTCCCACCTACATCTTGATAACAACTTCAGTACAACTAGTAATGCAAAACTACATTTAGGTCCTCATACTCTAACAGGCTCCGACACAGAGATGCACCATATACCAAGGACACACATTTAAGGGCAAAATTGTAATTTTTAAAAGTTGGATTCGAGATTCGTAATATATCCATATCCATATGTTGAATATGTGAAATGAAGAACCATGTTAAAAATGGAGTAAATACTCTCGGATAATGAATAATAAGTTGTCCAAAATGATGAGACACTATCCAAAAAGAAAAGGGAAAACCGGTCCTTATATTTTTTATTTTTACACATATGTCCCGTATCCGTATCCTATATTGTACAAAAATTATGCATCCTCGTATCATGTATCTGCATGTCCATACCCACCCCCGTATCTGTACCCGTTTGGGTTAGTACACTCATGTGTCTCAACTTTTAACATTTTAGGCATGCATTTATGAATCTATAAAAGATTAATATCAAATAGTATGGCTTTGTTACCTGGCTACCTATGTACAAAACTATTAGATTTTTCATTCATGTTCTCTGTTGCTGCTGCAGGAATATCACCGACAATAAGTAATACAACATCTTCAAATGGTAGCAGCATCTTCTCCGGAAACAGCCAAACATCTGTCTCAACTTACACCGAAGAAGAGTCAAATAATCCAAATGGACAGATCTTACCTCGACATAATTTAAGGATTTTCTCCTTTGCTGAACTCAAGACTGCTACAAGAAATTTTAGAAATGATACAGTTCTAGGAGAAGGAGGCTTTGGTAAGGTATACAAAGGTTGGCTGGATGAAAAATCCACCTCTAAAAATGGCTGTGGATCCGTCGTCGTTGCCGTTAAGAAACTCAACTCTAAGAGCTTGCAAGGATTCCAAGAATGGCAGGTTAATCCACTAATTAATTCATTAGTTGTGTAGATATCAATTTCTCTCGGCTTAAACATAACGAGCACTGACAGTGCAACAACAAAATATCCTGCACAACATATATACTTTTAGACCATTGATTATGATGCGAGGCATATTGATTCATATGAGTCCCAAAAAATCAATGATTTAAAAGTGTGTTGTAACACTTTATGTTATGCACATTTTGTTGTGGCACAAACATTTATCAAACTTAGGGTTTTGGACTTTCTTGTTTCAAATTATATACTTCTTCCGTCCCAAAATATAAGTCGGTTTGGAATCTTTTTGTTTTATACTACTTCATCCCATATTATAAGTCATTTTGGGTGTTTTCACACAGATTAAGAAAGTGGTTGAATGTCTTAAATTTGAAGGTTAAATATCTAAAATGCCTATTGAGTATCATTAATGCAGTAGTTATTAAATAATGAAAAGTTGTTAGATTGATAATAAATTAGAAGTAAGATGGAGAAAAGAGTAATAATGAATGACTTATATTGTTGGACAAATCTAAAGAGGTAGAATGACTTATAAAACGGGACAAAGGTAGTATCATAATATACCGTCTTTTAGAATGGTTTAAAAAATTGTCTTTTAGAATATGCAAAGTATATATTGCATTATTCTTTATTTTACATTTAATTTATTATCATTTTATCAAATTTTCATTACTTTACAAATTATAACACTCATTCACTTTTGTTAAGAATGTTGATTTTAGAGTTATCAAAACATGATATTTCCATAAATTATGAAGAACAAGACGGGAAGAAGATGAAGATCTTCAACCGAATTCAAAAAATGAAAAGAGTGGGAAAACTAAAAATGATTAATTCTTGGAATCAAAACATCAGAATACAAAATTAAAGTTACAAGCAAGCTATTCACAGCTAGAATTGCAGCATATATAAACTAATTGACCATAACCAACTCTAACTAACTCTAACCAGCTTTGTGTTAAAGTTTTTGATAAAATGCCCGACTTTCCCAAATGCCCACCACTTCGCGACCTTCTTTCTGCTATTCTCTTTCTTGCTTGAAACTAAGGGTCTGGATTTTTCGCGTCGTTTCAGTCGTACAAAACACGCCCCTCAAGCTGAATCTTGGTGAATCTGAGAACCAAGAGAGGCTTGCAAAACACCAACATCAGCTCTGAACAGTAGAATCGTATCTTGGCTCATACAAATCTTTGAGAGGGTATATGCTTGTAGGAGTCTTTGAAATGTAGCTTTATCCATAGGTTTGCTTAAGAGGTCAGCGGGTTGATTCTATGTTTGGATAGGTAGATTGAGAACCTTAGCCTAATATTTCTCCCTAACAAAATGACAATGTATCTCAACATGCTTTGTTCTTTCATGGAAAACTGGAGTTTCCACGATATCCAAGGCACTTTGACTATGACAATATAAATGAACTATATATGTGTAATTGATTTGGAAATCTCTAAGTAATTATAGTATCCATTGTAGATCACATGTTGTAATTGTCATTGCCCTATATTCTGCCTCACTGGGGCTCATAGGAACAATGGGTTGTTTCTTTGATTTCCATGATATTAGGGCATTGTCAAGAAAGATGAGAAAACAAGTGACGGACTTCCTAGTCTTCTTGCAACCAGCCCAGTCTGAATCACTGAAAGCTCTAAGTTGAAAAAAGCATGTGATTGGAAAGAAGAGTCCTTTGCCTGGTGCAGATTTGAGAAATCTAAGGAGCCTGTGTGCAGCCTTGAGATGAGCTTCACTAGGTTGATCAAGAAATTGGCTTAATTGTTGCATAGAAAAAACAATATCTGGTCTTGTGTTCCCAAGGTATAATATCTTGCCTACTAGCTTTCTATAGTTGGTATTTGATTCTAAGAGATGAGCATTGACTTCCATAAGATTCTGAGAAGTATCCGTTGGTGTTACAATTGGTTTACATTCCATAAATCCAAATTCTTTGTGAAGGTCAAGGCAATATTTCCTCTGATTTATGACAATACCAGCCTTAGACCTTGCCACTTCTAAACCTTGAAAGTATCTTAGTTCCCCTTGGTCTTTCATTGCAAAGTCTTGATGTAAAAGATCCTTTAAGGACTGAATTTCTGCCATATCTAGGCTCCCAACTATGATATCTTCAACATAGACCAAAAGTGATATGAGGCATGTACCTGAACCCTTAGTGAGTAGGCTATGATCATTTGGTGACTGTTTGTAGCCATGATCCACCGATTTTTGTGTTAAATTGGCATTCCACTGTCTACTTGCTTGTCTAAGACAATATGATGATCTATTGAGTTTACAGACCATGCCACTAGCCTTCAGACCTAGGGGATTTTCATGTATACATCTCAATCTAGATCTCTATGTAGAAAATCATTGTTTACATCTAGCTTATGTAAATTCCAACCCCTTTGAGCAGCTAAAGCCATGAACAATCTAATAGTAGTCTGCTTTTCTATTGGTGAAAAAATCTCCAAAAAGTCAATGCCTTCTATTTATGTAAAGCCCTTGACCATCAATCTTGCTTTAAACAATTCTATAAAAACATCTGACTTTCTTTTGATCTTGTATACCCACTTGCAGCCTATTGGCTTGACACCTTTTGGAAGTGGGACAAGAGTCCAATTATTTGTCTTGTCTAATGCTTGAAATTCTTGTTTCATTGCATCCTACCATCTTGGATCCTTTGTTGCATCTGCAAAACTATTTAGCTCCAACTCTTCATGAATATTGACAATGAAACCCTGAAAACTAGAAGACAAATTAGCATAAGATATTACAGAATCCAATGTGTGAGGAGATGTTCTCTTTACATTGGTAGAGCAACAGTAATCATTCAAATAAGAAGGCAACTGCCTCTGTCTAGTAGGTCCCCTTGCAATCTCAGTAACACCAGAATCCACTGATGTATCGGATGGATGAGAAGCAGAAGGTACATGAGGAACAACAAGTATTTTTTCAATATCATCCAAAAAAGGAATAGGCAAACAAGGATCCTCTGGAGTAAACATAAAAAGGAAAAGTTTGCTCATGAACTATGACATTTCTAGACACATAAATTGTTCTGAAATGAATGTCCATGACTCTATAACCCTTAATGTGTGGCTCATAACTTAAGAAAATAGATTTTTGTACTTCAGTCTTCAAACTTACCTCTGCCTTGTGTATGTGTTGCCACAAAGCCATGACAACCAAATACTTTAAGTGTGTCATAACTTGGATTAGTACCAAACAACAAGAAATAATGAGTTTTGTTATCAAGCAAGGGTGTAGGGATCAAATTTATCAAATAAATAGCATGACTAACATAATAACCCTAATATTACAATGGAACATTAGACTGAATTCTCAAAGCTCTAGCAACATTCAATATGTGCTGATGCTTTCTTTCTATTAGTCCATTATGTTCAGGAGTTCTGACCAGGACTTTTGATGAACTATGTCTTTCTTCCTATAAAAAGATAACATATTAAACTCTGAACCATGAACAGACATAATGATCTTAATGCACCTGTCAAACTGAGTTTGAACAAATTTGCACTCTGAATGAATTTATATTTTTAGACGGAGGGAGTATAATAATTTTTTTAGAACAAAAAAAAAGCATTTAGTACAAATTTCTTATATTCCGTTAATTCATTATTAACTTTTAATGGTTTATAAATATTTCGGGAACGATACCAAAATAGTACGTTCTACTGTTTACTTCAATAATAAAAAAATAGCAAGTCTAAAAATTAAGTACTACTATTTTTTTTTATTGAGGTAAATTAGTACTCCCTCCGTTCCATAATAATTAAGGCAGTTGTCAAAAAGTTTTGTTCCAAAATAACTGAGACAGAACATTTTCCTAAGCAGCATTTATTGTAAATTTTCCTACTTTACCCTTATTTAATACTATGGAGGAAGTTAAAAAGAATACATCATTAATTGTATCATAGGGTTTTTTAGTCATTACATCCGAAAAGTCATAGCATTAAATCACGTTCTTAATAAACGTGTTTTTGACAACTGTCTCAGATATTTTGGAACGGAGGGAGTACTATTGATTGCTCCAGGTGTCTATCATTTGACTTCAATTTTCTTAATTAAGTTTAATTAATTACTTGATTTATTACATCTGTAAATTAAAAGTCACAATATATATCTCTGAATTTGTTAATTGATGCAGTCGGAAATACACTTTCTTGGAAGACTTTCACATCCAAACCTAGTCAAGCTTATAGGATACTGTTCGGATGGCACAGAGCTCCTTCTCGTCTACGAATTTATGCAAAAGGGTAGCTTGGAGAACCATCTTTTTGGAAGTAAGTAGTACGTACTGTATATAAATTCTCATTTTGCTAATTAGTACTCTGTCTCTTTTATTTGTCAACGTTTTCTTTTTTATTTGTCTCAAAATAAATGTCTGTTTTATGTATTTATTATCAAATTTTATCAAATGTCATTTTTTTTTTACAATACTTACAATAAAAAATATACAACATTTAATGCTTGAATAATTACTTAAAAGACATAAATATAAAAATATTGGATCATTTAAAATAAGACTGATGGAGTCCATTAATTCAACGACATCTTTAAATTACGTACAGTCACTTATTTCACAGGGTTCTATAGGAACATCTTTAACTCTATCTCTATAATATAATATATATACATAGTTAATCAGGAGTTCGGCCCGGGTTGTGCATACAGAGTCCAGACTCTTACCCCCGGACAGGGCCGGTCCTACGTTTTTTAGGGGCGGCTCGCTTAAAAAAAATTGGGCCTACGTACACAAAAAAAAAAAAAGCATGGCTCAATTTTTTTCGAATTCTTTTTATCTCGCTACTTTCTTCACGTAAGAAACGTTTAAGTAACATATAAATTGTTTTATTGGGTTGGATTTTTTTTTTTTAAAGAATCGGGCCTATATATAAATTTTTTTATTGGGTTGGGTATTTTTTTTTTAAAGAATCGGGCTATTTGTTATCAAAATCGCTTTTTAATATACGATTTTTTTTATAAATCGATCGGATTAACTCTATAAAAATTTTTTTCGGATAAAGAAAACACGTATGCGACGCCTATCGGGATTCACGCCAGGCCCGACCGCCGCCTGGCTTGTGATAGGGCCGGCCCTGCCCCCGGAGTCCGATTAAATATACTAGAACTCAGTTTTTATTGTATACGTGTTTAGGGGGATCTGCTGTTCAGCCATTGCCATGGGACAAAAGGCTTAAGATCTTAACCGAAGCTGCTCGAGGCTTGGAATTCTTACATAGCTCTGACTCTGAGAGACAAGTAATTTACAGGGATTTCAAGGCATCTAACATATTGCTTGATGGGGTAATAATTCATGTTAACTAAATCTCTCTCTCTTTTTATTTTATTTTTCTATTCAAACTATTTTTTTTTTCTCATCAATATGTGCTTGCTTCTTTTGCAGTCTTATAATGCCAAGATATCAGATTTTGGACTGGCAAAAATGGGTCCCACAGCTAGTCGATCACACGTGACGACACGTGTGATGGGTACATCTGGATACGCAGCTCCCGAATATGTCTCGACAGGTAATTAGTTTTTTTTTATGCTTAAAGAGTCTCTGTTGAACCGGATCGTGAGATGACCGTTAATAAAATGTAATTAAAATGGACAGGGCACTTGTACGTGAAGAGTGACGTCTATGGATTCGGTGTGGTGTTGGTGGAGATGCTTACAGGAATGAGGGCGATGGACACAAACCGGCCTAACGGCCAACATAACTTAGTTGATTGGATAAAGCCTTGTTTGTCAGATAGAAGAAAGCTAAAGCACATAATGGATACTCACTTGCAAGGCAAATATCCTTCAAGAGCTGCAGTACAGATAGCTCAGGTTGCTTTAACATGTATCGAACCCGAGCCTAAAACGAGACCATCAATGAAAGAAGTTGTCGAGATTTTAGAACAGATAGCTAAAGCTAATGAGAGACGAAACAATACAACTACAAGAATACACCAGACAGTACCATACATACATCATAGCCATCATCATCAGCATCATCATCCAGTTTTGCAACGTCCCTCGCCTCTTCGGAACGAAGAGCATCCGTCTTACCCACTTCCACAGCGTTGACGAAACACCTTTTTTTCCTGCGTTAAGACATGCACAAATGTAGTCATCTTATTCATCGTCTTTGCAGACTTTGGACCATATATTTAGTGAATTTTGTTATTCGATCGTTTAGTATCATGGAATTAAGGTAGACATGATAATGATTTTCCTTTTTCTACATGTTTGCTGAAAAAGGCATTCCACATATTCATACTTACCCACATAAACTCATTATCAACAATGATATTTGCAACATAAATTTCGTATATTTTTTGAAAATGTAAACGATGATACATGAAAATTTGGAGCAAATCGATATTTTATTTGTTACAATAGAAAAAAATGGTTACAATCTCTTAAATCCTTTGATTCTTCTTTTTCTTTTGATGATGATTGATGACCTCTCGGATTGTAAAACCCCGAACTTTTAACTAAGAGTATTTCTGTCTTTTGGGAATTAGGTATTCTTCTCCTATTAGTTTAAGGTTAATTAAGCTTTTTTTTTTTTTCCCTCCAAGACACTTTAAAACCGACATAGGCTCGAGAAATCATATAGAAGGCCTTCATATTGCCCTAGACTGCACATTATTCGCGTTTATCAAGTTTTCAGTAAAGCCTCAGCCGCTGTCGACCCGGACAATCACCCACGAAAGCGCCCCATAGTTAGTCTTTGGGAGCTTCGGTTGGATTTTTGGGTTTGTTTACCAGATCACAACAATGATTTCGAAGCCGTTCGATTCCGGCGACATTTCAGGCATAGATTGATCGTGTAAAGGTAATATATGATCTTTTCGTAGTAGTTCTTGGCTTTGATCATTATTAGATTGAAGTTGAAGGGTAATCGTTGTTGGTTTGTAAATTCGCGTAAGATTCAGAAGTTGGTTGTTATTCGGTTCGTGGTTCAGCTCGTTTTGAAGGTAATGAGTTATTCCTTTCAAAAGGTCTCATTTTTAGTTTAAATATTATTTTTTAAAGTTGTTTTGAATATTGTATTGTGTAAAAATGCATGAATACGGGCATGATTAATGTGTTTGCTGGGTATCTGTAATAATGATTTCAAAGTACTGTTTGGTTTTCTTGAGACTCTTCTACAAACTGTTTTATACGTTTTGGTTACGAGTAGTGGGAATAAGTTGGGTGTTCGGTGTTGTTACACCCTTTGTATGTTCACGTAGGTTAGATATGGATCGATTTTAACCTGAACTTATGTGCCTACTTGTTTATAGTTAGCGACCTTGCGATTTACTGATTGGAGTACCATGAGTATTCAAATTCCTATGTCGGACGTGTGACTAGTTGTTTTCCCACGTCGTTTCCAAAACAATGTACCGAATAAGGGTACCGTGACACGAACCCCGCCGGAATCCCATCATGTTGGGAAAACTCCGTATGAAGAAAACATTTTCCCAACAAAATAAGGAAAATATATTTGATTGATTTATCTCATTTAAATTAATATCTTATATTAAATAAATCTAGGATATTGTCAAAATCTAATATTGACTATATTTATTATATTACCATAAATCAATTTACACATGTGTATATATCACATATATAATACACAAATAAATCTATATACAAATATAGTTATTACACAAGTGCACATGCATATCACATATATGCATGGTACACGCATGTACACAGATACATGTATATATATTAATATCTAATATTAATATATGGTAATACCATTAATTAAATTATTGCACAATCCAAGTGTATCTTATACACTTCAATGTGACGCCCCATATAGCCAAATATTGGCTTTCGGAATATTCTTTAATTAATATAATATTATTAATATCTTGTATTTAATTTATTCATAATAAATAAATACCACCATATTAATTTACCACTATAACCTTTATAGTCTCGAGATAAACTTTCCTTATTTGGTTATCATCTATAACCACATTTTAATCCGGCTAGATGTTCTTATGTGTGTGACCCGATAGGCTTCCGAATATGTTGGCCGTAGACACAAAGTGCAAATTACGAAAATGCCCTTCATACCTAACGATCACGGGATAGCGTCTAGCAACACACCGTGACCCCCAATCATCGGAAGAGTCAAGTGCAATGACTACTACCTTTCATGTGAATCAGTTACCGTGTAACTTACAATCCTATCGCTGTAATAATATCCATACGGTCGTACGTCGAGTGTCAAACATTAACGACCGTATCTTATAATCTGGATATCATGCTCTCTCGAAGTAACTCGTTTACTCCCACTTTGCAAAGATTCACGAGAGTAAGACATTCCTTATAAGAAGGCCATTTCGGATATTCGATCCCAATCATAGGATACGCGATTCCCGGACGACCAATCATGTATACTCCGCATGCTTCAATATCATACCCAATCACTACCGCATGATCGCCCCGTGGCTAGGGGAAACCTCAATAGTGTCAAAGCATGACAATCCACACCGTGATGCCATGAAGACTCCGGTCCTAAGGATAATTACACAACCGTCACATAGTGTGACACTTATCCGTGTAAGTGGGTCAGTCTAACGTACGCATTCTCTAATACACGTCCACGTACAGTCCAAGTGTCTCTACACTTCGATAGACGAGATCTATCTCTGCCCTTAAAGACGAAGACATCTAATACGTGCTAGCCTGTTCATACTATCAATGCCCCGTTTAATAGTACATCGGCTGAGACATTTAAGTATCAAACTTATTAAAGTGATTAGAGATCTCATCAACCATAATCGCCTATCATGGTTTCTCTATCACAGTTTAATACTAAGGACGTCATCATATAACAATTCATAATTGGTCCTTTAGAAGAACATATATATGACAACAGAAAAGCCATTTAATATATGTATAAACATAAAGAAATAGTGGAAATGATCCGACCCGGTCGGATCCGGTCCAACCCGATTGGGTTTAGGACACTATTTCAACAATCTCCCACTTGGCCTAAAACCAATCACTCGCACACACAAGACCAAGTCTATTAAGTTCATGTAATAACTTTATTATGAACATCGGGGACTCATACTATCTTCATATCATGTTCCAAATGACCAAGTCAAAGGAACCGCCTCAACACACACATGAATCTCTGACGAGACCCTAGTCCTTGCTTCAAGCAATGAATCCACTTACTATATCAGCTATATAGAAAAGGTGGAAGAACCGTACAAGGTTCAGGAATGAACCTTCTAGATCCATGTACTGCTCCCGCTGCGCCTCTAAGGCACTACTGTGTTTTGGCCTAGTTGTAGAATTTACAGTGACCCATATGCTAGAACATTTCCAGCTCACTGTATCACTTAATCAAAGTGACTGCAAACCCAGACAGCAGCTCCCACTCGCCTTCATAAGACTCAGGATATACGTCTGTATAACTATATTTGTTCAATTCCAAGTTTCGATAAACTAGGAAATCGTCCTTAACTTGTTTAAGGATAATCTCGACATTCACCAGATTTACTTTCATACTTGCTCATGACAGTTCATGAACTATGAACATCTGGCATTACCTTTATGATGGTTCCTATCGCAGTAGCAAAGGAAAACTTTCATAAACATCATCTTTCACCTCATCTCCAGGACTAACGTCCTAACATAGATAGATCATGCGATCTATGCTAAACTTCTTTTAGCATCACATCTATATAGGTAAACTATAATCTAACAGCAGTTAAATCTATCGCTATAGATTCTCATTTCTAAAATAAGAACTGCTAATCCAAGTGCTTTCGTAAAGACCTTGAACTACCAAACATTAATTGACTGTGACATGGGGAGATGATTCATGAGAGAGATATCCAATACCTTATTCAAAAATCGTAACACACTCCCACTATCCATCTTGCACATTGGGCATATCCTTCTTTTGACAAAATCAAACTCCTTTGATTATCAAACAAAGAAATTGTCTAGAGAAACTTGTTTGAGTCCATAAATGAATCTCGTGGACTTACATATCATGTCATCGTCTATGAACATCGAGCTGTCTGCCCAACGTCTTCAACACTATCATATAGTCATGATACGAAGTTATAACAAGCATCATCTGAATAGAACTGGGCTCAGCTGGCGGCATAAAGGTAATTACAAGGTTTACACCTCATACCCTTCAAATTCGTCACTATAGCCTTATGGTAATCATATTACTATCCATGTCGACCTTTCGGGACATTCCCTTTAGGTAAGACATACTAGGTTCACAACCCGGTCACTAATGGAATCCAATTCAGATTTTATGGCTCTTGGCCATATCTCTCAAACATGCCTTTCAAACATTCTTTCATAAGTCGTGAGATATTCATTCTTCAAGATGAACATACCAGCAGCCCTTTCAGGCTTGAGGTTATCTACAGACTTACAGAACTTTTGTGTGCACTGAGCAGTGTTTTACACCTCATCGCTATGCGGCGTCTGCTCACGTTCCAATGGTTGAATATATCTTTGTGGTTCTCAAACTCCTTTGAGATCTGATTTACTCCCACTGTTTCTTTTGGAAGAAACACTTCCTTTAGAAGACGGCATGTTTGGAGACAAACACCTTTTGCTCCGCGGACGAGTAAATAATATCTAGCGTACTTACTAAGATATTCCACAAAGTTGCATATGTCGTACTAGGCTCCAAGCCTTTCTGACTTTGCCTATGACAACTTCAAATCATCGGTTAAGATAGATTCGACATTATCTTCTTCCATGTCTAATATGGAATTTATTCAACCTTTATTCTTTGGAACTCGGTTAAGTATAAGGGCACTATCCCGAAACGGGTAAGGGATACTTCGCATGGCTTGCGTCACAGTTGTTTCCATTTTCCGAACACAATCTAATTGTGTATCCCAAAGATGTTATCCTTCAAGGGAAGAATCTTATTCTTTTTCAGACGACTTCTGAAACACCCTTCAGGTATTAATTACTTCAATCCAATTGAAGATTAATTCCTAAGTAGCTCATCAATCTCATATTTGTACTAGCTCGAACTTTTCGGGCTTTCCGAATTATGCACTTCACTGAGTACACTTGACTATTTCTAAAAATAGTCGTAGAGACTAATAAACAATTATTTGTGGCATTAATTGTCACAAGCCAACAAACATTGGTATGTTTAGGCTTTAGACAATTTTTCTAGATTTTACAACCTTTTCGAAAAAGGGTATTATAGTCCTCTTTGGATAAGATACGTATAACCCACATGATTCATAATCATATGGTTCAACATCATCAGAATGACGTTTAATTACGCGCTTCCCTTCCAGAGAGACTACATCTAGAACAACTACAAATATCAAGGATAACAGCCATACAAATATTTAGTTGAGATCTCATCACATATATCAACTATATAGTGACATCAATCTAGTATGTTAGATTCAGTGACCTTCCAACTTTATCGGAATAACATTTATTCTTTACAATTGAATATGTCTCTCAAATCCTGACGGATAACTGAAAGTACGTTCTTCATAAGAACCGAAACATAATAACATTTATTTAGTTCCCTTATCAGTTTACTAGATCTAGAATGTGGTAAGTGTTACAACGTTTGCTTCACCTTCCATATCTGTATTAACCTTTCTAATTTAATCGACTCGTAAGATATCATATATCTTAGAGTTGACTTTGAACTTAGACGATTTATCTCAACTCACTTGCCTAGAATAGAAACTTCAATAAGCTCTATATTTAAGCACATGCCCTAACTTTCCCTTTTAATCCTTTAAGCACTTGAGTAATGTTTCTTATTGTAGTCTTCATAAGACTTAAGAAAGATCACAAGAGCTATGTTTTCAAGTTCCTTTCATAAGGAAAATCTAAAGTTTATTAAATAGTTTATTCATCCTTTTGAATCGTATTCAAAACATTGACTATTTAATTAACCTTTAAGCAATGATAGAATTAAGTCGATACTTAAATCTTACAATTTTGAAAACAACCTTTCCAAAATTCGACGTGGTCATTCTTATCCAACGTTTGAATTAATTGTCATCGTATGACTGAATGATCATCTTGGATCGTATCTAGTTTATGACTAATTCATTGAAACTTATATCAAATGATTTAATCATATCATGAGCTTCCGCTTTCATTAATAATTAAAGTCTCGGAGCACTGCATCAATTATGCAATCTCCTTGTCTCTAACTACTATAACGGGATTGCTCATTCCATTGCTTATTTTAAAAGGATTAAAATTACTTAACCATATTTGAGAACGTTTCTCAAAATTAACAGTCATAATTTGGTTTTACTAATCGAGAATTAAACATAAATATAAAGTCTGCTAAAACTACAACATAAAAATGAAAATAAATGAGTGTTGTTGTTTATACACGCAAAATCAAAAATGGTCTTTTGGTTTATGATTTTGCTCCCACTAGTCAACTACTCCCAATTGACTTTCAAGAATTATTAATTTCTTTAGTGGACAAGATCCCACTAAACTACCGCGACCCCCGCTTTGGCTGGTGGGCCGAAAATAGTCTAATAGGTAGACAACAACCCTTTGTCAATCGTATCTTATACGACTCTTGTTGTTTGACTAGTCAACTCTTTGACAATTTTCATCTTATGAAGTAGTCAAACCCTTGCCTCTAAAATCCAAACGACCCCGCTTTGGCTGGTGGCCGAGAGAATTCTTAGTCAAGTCATAACCCCAATATTCGTGAGATCTCATACGATCATATCTCGATAATGACGATATACCCGAGGTAGGTCAACCCCCTGCTTTTGCTGATGAGTTGGATCCGAACAAGGGCTCTTCACCGTCATTATAATATGGGGAGGCAATTTCAACTTGATTCTTTTGAGGTGGAAGTATTTATGTAAATTAATTCACTTAATTAATTTTAATTATGGTCTCATCATAAATATGTCTATCTCTATAAACATACATCCTACACATTTATCTAGATCGTGCCTAGTCATGCATCTATCGTATCATATAAAATAAATACAAGCACAAAATAAATAAATGCGTAAAGTAACCGGTATGATCATGGACTTTTCCTAGGTGCGGTTTCGAATACAAACTGACGAAACCGCGGGTCACAATCTAAGGGTAGGCTGCAACCGCCAATAGGATCTTTAATGCTCCATTCTCCAACGGGATCTTCATTTTCGTCTTTCTTTGGTCTCCATCTTCTCGCTCCATTCTTGTTACATTTAATTCTATCGAATAAAATAAATACACCCGCCGCACACGGGGGGAGCTAACGGGAATGGGATAAATGCAGAAAATAAACTAGGTCACGTACTTCATAACGGCCTAGGACAATTTTTAAACCAACAGAAAATTAAATCATTCACATCTATCATATCGGTCGAGTCCATGATCAATCGGGGTCCATATAATCATATTATATCTACTATATCTAATCCATACAATAAAATCTTATGAAAGAGATAAAATTAAAATTTAACTACTTGCGTCTTAATTAATCAATTAACATTTAATCTATTAAATAATTTTATCCAATCAATTAACTAATTAACATTTAATTAATTAAATGATTTTAATCGAAATAAAATTAACGATTAATTTTAAACCGATTTTAATTTTAATTTTAATTAATTAGAACTATTCCAAAATAAATCAAAATTAAAATTATTTCTCTTTTGTTTCTTTCCTTTTGATTCGTAATCAAAAAGGATGCGCTTTGGTTTCCTAAACCAAATTTGGCTTAGGCCCGCCACTTTCCGAATCAAAATTTTGGAAGTGGCTTAGGCTAGCCTTTTTTACAAATCAAATATTTGAAAAGGCTAGCCTATTCCAAATCAAATATTTGGAAAGGCCAAATAATTTTGGTTTAGGCTGGCCACTTTCCAAAATCAAAATTTTGGAAGTGGCCTAGGCCTAGACCTTTTCCCAAATCAAATATTTGGAAAGGGCCTAGGCCTATTCCAAACAGAGTTTGGAAAGACCATTATTATTTTAATGCCATGTGGCATCCCAATGGCCAAACTATTTGAATCATTGGTTAGCCACACGACACAACTAAACAAAGGAGATATCAATCACAACTATGAACCATATTGAATCACAAAATACACAAAACAAAAAATTGGAGATCCGCCAGCATTGACCGGCCGACTGCCGGCAGCAGGCTGCCCTGCCGCCGCCTCCGCCGCCGCCGCTGGGGTGGTGCCGCCGCCAGTCGGCCGAGCACCACCAGATCTCGTTTTTTTTTTTCTTTTCATGTATCAATTTTGCAAATCAAAAATCTTTCATCTTTTAATTACGTGATTTAAACGATAAAATTAACTACGCATAATAACATGCTTATTGCTTAAGCTCGAAGCTCTCTCTGATACCACTGTTAGGAAATCTACGCGGGAACGCAATGGAATTCAAAAATTTATTTCCTATCGACCCAAGATCGACTTCGTTTAAGCAATAAACAAACGAGTAGTAGACGGTGGTTACCTTGGTTGATCTATAAGATCGACGCTTTGACCGTCTAAGGAGAGTAGTTCGCATGAGCCGCCCAAGTGTTCGGCCTCTACCGCTAGTCCACACGAACGACCCGCCGGAATCCCATCATGGATTGCTATTGGAAAACTCCGGTTGCTAGACCGGCCCTTTTCCCCTCTCTCCAACTCTCCAAAAGATACTCTCTATTTTACACAAGAACTATGAGCTCTTGCAATTGTGTTGTACAAAAGAGCTTGACACCCACACTATATTTATAGTGTAATATGCGCCCCAATGAAGAGTGGAGGAGAAGAAAACATTTTCCCAACAAAATAAGGAAAATATATTTGATTGATTTATCTCATTTAATTTAATATCTTATATTAAATAAATCTAGGATATTGTCAAAATCTAATATTGACTATATTTATTATATTACCATAAATCAATTTACACATGTGTATATATCACATATATAATACACAAATAAATCTATATACAAATATAGTTATTACACAAGTGCACATGCATATCACATATATGCATGGTACACGCATGTACACAGATACATGTATATATATTAATATCTAATATTAATATATGGTAATACCATTAATTAAATTGCACAATCCAAGTGTATCTTATACACTTCAATGTGACGCCCCATATAGCCAAATATTGGCTTTCGGAATATTCTTTAATTAATATAATATTATTAATATCTTGTATTTAATTTATTCATAATAAATAAATACCACCATATTAATTTACCACTATAACCTTTATAGTCTCGAGATAAACTTTCCTTATTTGGTTATCATCTATAACCACATTTTAATCCGGCTAGATGTTCTTATGTGTGTGACCCGATAGCCTTCCGAATATGTTGGCCGTAGACACAAAGTGCAAATTACGAAAATGCCCTTCATACCTAACTATCACAGGATAGCGTCTAGCAAAACACCGTGACCCCCAATCATCGGAAGAGTCAAATGCAATGACTACTACCTTTCATGTGAATCAGTTACCGTGTAACTTACAATCCTATCGCTGTAATAATATCCATACGGTCGTACGTCGAGTGTCAAACATTAACGACCGTATCTTATAATCTGGATATCATGCTCTCTCGAAGTAACTCGTTTACTCCCACTTTGCAAAGATTAACGAGAGTAAGACATTCCTTATAAGAAGGCCATTTCGGATATTCGATCCCAATCATAGGATACGCGATTCCCGGACGACCAATCATGTATACTCCGCATGCTTCAATATCATACCCAATCACTACCGCATGATCGCCCCGTGGCTAGGGAAACCTCAATAGTGTCAAAGCATGACAATCCACACCGTGATGCCATGAAGACTCCGGTCCTAAGGATAATTACACAACCGTCACATAGTGTGACACTTATCCGTGTAAGTGGGTCGATCCCAACGTACGCATTCTCTAATACACGTCCACGTACGGTCCAAGTGTCTCTACACTTCGATAGACGAGATCTATCTCTCGCCCTTAAAGACGAAGACATCTAATACGTGCTAGCTTTGTTCATACTATCAATGCCCCGTTTAATAGTACATCGGCTTTAGAGACATTTAAGTATCAAACTTATTAAAGTGATTAGAGATCTCACCAACCATAATCGCCTATCATGGTTTCTCTATCACGCTTTAATACTAAGGACGTCATCATATAACAATTCATAATTGGTCCTTTAGAAGAACATATATATGACAACAGAAAAGCCATTTAATATATGTATAAACATAAAGAAATAGTGGAAATGATCCGACCCGGTCGGATCCGGTCCAACCCGATTGGGTTTAGGACACTATTTCAACACGTATGACTAGTCATGTTCCCCGTGTCGCAACATGCCCTTAAGTTAAGCGAAATGATGTAGCCCAATTCAAGAGGAAGATCCAACAATAAAAGCCCACACATGGGGCGCTTATATTCAGCATTTATGGACTATTTTATTTATTTTAATTTGATATTGCATTGGGCTTTTAATTATGTTAGGAAGTAATAATCAGGCCCAAATTAGCCCAAGTTGGCGCCAATAGTGATTAGGTCGTATCCTTTGATTTCCTATATAGTTTCATGGCTGATACATTGTAGGATAGATTATTTGGGATTCATAAACTAAAGAAACGCTTTGTTTTATTTCAAGAACTTTCAGTGATTGGGTTCTTTCGATTATCCTGAGATGGGGTAATTGGTTGGTGTTCCTGAGATGGGATCACCGTAGTAAATATTCTGAGATGGAGTATTTACATATCCTTTTGTTATTTTCGTTATATATATTCAAAAAGCCATAAAAATATACTTTTCATTGCTGAATCGTTTGCTGTGCTTTAATCAACGATCCTACGAGATTCGGTTTACATCAAGATTAGTGCTATGTTATGAAACATGAATACAAAAGACAACAAAAGAACATGAATATGCTAAGTACCGTGCACATGATAGATGAGAATGAACATGCAAGTAGAGTACATGCTGGTAAATAGCTTACATAAGTTTTTTTTTTTAGAAAACTTACGTAAGTTTGATTAGTAGAACACGAACATGTTAAGTAATTAATGCAACGGACAAGTATGTGAAATGTGAACTGAATGTAGTTAATAGGTCATGGTTTCTATGTAGTTCGGCATGGTTTTAAAGCGACTTTCCTTTATACTTCAAGTTGTGTTTTAAATGTAGTTTTCTTAATGTTTCAAGTGATGGCTTTCAACTATTCTATACGTAACTAGATGAAGTAGATTTATGTCATTTCTTCTTGTATCCGACAAACATGAATCTCCTTTTTGATCTTTTTTCTTCTTACTACGAGCTTAAAAGATATGCATGTTGAAGACGAGTTTGATGATGAGCTTGAAGAGAAAGCTTAGGAATGGAGTCATGAAGTTCTTTGTGTTTCAGCAGTTTTCTTTTTAGTCAAGTTGAGTAGTAATGGATTTTAGCATTTATTTGTGATTTTAGTTTGAAAACAATTGTATTTTAGTTGATTTGTTTATTGGAAGACCCCGAGGGTCAGTTTCCCGAGCCTCTTGATTGTTTCTTTTCTTTTGCGCATTCTTTAATTACTTTTAGATGACATGAGACTTGCGTGAGATTTAGAGTTCACTCAAAATGTCATGTGTTGAACGGTCCTTTTCTTGATAAGGACTCGGTATCCGGGACATGGGCTGATGACGGTTGTTTTGGTACTATATTTTATATCTCAATTGCCCCAGAAATATGCTTGATCCATAAGAAACAACCTGATAATTGTATGATTTATGAGTCGATTACATAAGGGGTATTTCTCAATTTATGATTCTGAATTTTCATTTTTATCCCTAGAATTGGTATTTCTTTGCTTAATTTTGCATGACTTGTAGGTGATGCATTTTGGGAGCAAAAGGGAAAGTGGATCAGAGCTGCAATGGAAGCATGGGCGCGCTAAAGAGAAGAGGCCAAGGGAGAGAGATCTGTTGGAGCCGAACAAGCCCGGCCAAGCCACAGTGAGACCCAGTGGGCCGCGGCTTGGATGGGAAGTGTTTCGCCGACCTTACACGAGTTCTTTAAGTCGGCTAGGGTTTTATAGAGTCGGTTATTAGACTATATAAAGCTTGTATCATTCAGAATAAACATGTAATGTACTACAAGATCGAGAGTTCAAAACTTATATGAAAGAAAGGTTTTCCTTGAGTTCTTGAACAAGTTCATTTCTTCCCCTTCCCCCAATAAATCACTAGCTTGAGTTATTCAAATTAGTCATCATCGTCAAGGTATAAAGCTTGGAACGTTCTTTAATACTTTAGATCGATGACTATTTAGCTATGAATTAACGCGCTATAAACTAATCTGCATGATTAACACACTGTAATTAACCAGTAAAAACAAAATCGTAACAATGTAACCCAGAATATAGGATTTGCCGCACCAGTAACGGCGGGGAAACTCTAAAACCTTAATTCTGAGGGTTCTGCGCCAGCTATGACTGATTTTCAGGTTTAACTGATGTGTGTCAGATGTAGCCAGTCTGGTATTCGTTATCGTAAATTTGCATGATGGAACTCTGTTGAAGTGCTAGTTAGGACATTGTCAATCGATCGTTTAAGTACTGTTAGCCCTTTTCAGTGGCTGCGTATATGAGGTTTTGGTTCATCATGGAATCCCTAATTCTTCATGTGTGTGATGTTAATATATCTTAAGGTAGGTTAACTGTACATAGGACCTGCTGTCTAATCAATAAGAAGATTGGCTAAATTAGCGGATAACACCCGTAGCTGAATAATATAAAGACTTATGAGTATAATTTACTGGGAAATTACGGAGTCGTTAATTATGGTAGATTATTTAATACCAAGCTAGGTGGATTGGTTGGGAGGAGAGAGGGAAGTTGTTTAATTTCGTTTTCCTGTTTTGTTGGTCAGCGACCACTATTTGTTTTCTTAGCCCTATATTAGTATTTTTTATTTGAGAGTTTACTCACATCTCTGTGGGATCGACCCTTGATCGTTTGATATACTGTGATGGATCTAGTCCTCTTTCTAGTAGAAGCGACTTACATGCGATCACGGTTTTCTGCACCGTTTCCGGGGACGAGTGTCAAATTCTCGAATGAAATTACCAAAGTATGGTTAGGATATTTGTTATTGTTTTTGTTTTTATTTTATTTTAGAGTCTAGAGCCGTTTCTATAGGGCTGTGTCGTTGTTTGTCACCAAGGAACAGAGTCTGTCCTAGGCCGAGACCTGCAAGTTACCGCCGCGGCGAGCTGAGGCAGGATATCTGCGTTCTTGGATATTCACTGTGTTTCTGTGCTATTCTCTGTTAGTTTTTAGTTAGTGAGTCCGCAGCAGTTGGGTTCACACCCAGCTGAAGCGGAAGTTTCTAATCGTGTTCTCGTTTTCTTTTTAATTCTTTTGCAGGCTTTTGTAGAAACAACACTTGATCTCGAATGGTTACGATTCCCTACATAATCCAAGACTTTCACGATGCAGCCTGTGGACCAATTCGTGTTTCATGCCAAGCCACTCTCGGTGCATATTGGAACATCGAGGAAAAGGTCGAGTATGGAAAGAAAGAAAGGAAAGATAGTAAATGAAAACGCTGATGCTGCCAGGAAGGCTAGCCAACCTTGAAGACTACCATGGGTGGAGAAAAGGTAAGTCTCTCATATCTGTTATTGAGATTTCTTCCGATTCGGAGCCGAAGTATTGCCCAGCATCCAAACCTTCAGAGGCTGAGGAACTCTCAGACCCCGAGGAGGTTGAAAAGCTTGGTGATGAACAACCTCAGCTTTTTCAACTTCCAGTGCTCCAAATTTAGCTGCCTGAGAGTTAGTGTTCTCATTCTCCTTGTTGGTAAGATGAACAACATTAGTCTCAATTATTCCAGTACATGGCCTCTCATGAAACTTCCAACATTTGTCTTTTGTATGCCCTTTTTCTTTTAGAGTAATTACAGGACAAAGAATCTATGTTTGCTGCTTTCTGATCAGCTCCAATATGGTAACTTTGAGTCCACTTGTTTTCAGCACCCTTTGGTCCACATATTTTAGCAGCCTTTGAGATCAAGACTGAACTATCTTCAGCAAAGCCTTTTAGCATGACTCCACGCATGCTTTGTTCATCTTTAACCATTGAAATGGTCTCACTAAGTGAGAGACGATCCCCTCTTCCTATATTTTAATTCTAACAGCATCAAATTCTGTGATTAATCCAGCAAGGAAAGAGTGAATCATATTCGCTTCAAAGATCCTTTTAACAACGATAGTGGCATCATTTTCATTTAATTTGATGCATTAATAGTGATCAAGTTCTTGCCAAACACTTTCTAGGATCCCCGAATACTCGGTGATATTCTTTGACCCTTGTTTTGCAACTGCAATCTTAGTCTTCAATTCATAAATCTGGGCATCATCGTTTAATTTTGAATAAGTTTGACGAGCAGCTTTCAAGATTTCCTTTGTCGATCCCAAGAAAATACAGGTGTCACTGATTTCTGGGATCATTGAGTTCCATAGCCATGGCATGACCATAGAATCACTTTCGTCCGAAGCAGAATACTTAGGATCATCAATAGCAGGCCTAAAGCCCATTAAATGACTCATTTTTCCCTAGACAAGTGTTTGAGACTCAAAAGTGCAAACACACGCTCGAAAATCCTCAATCCAATTCAAAACAATTCAACGTCCATTAAGGATTAGTGGGTATCATCAGCTCACATAAAGTGGAGTGGAGTCATTGGTTGTAAGAGTAGAAAAAGACCAAATTCATTTGTAAAGTGACTCTTACAATCAATGTTGTTGTTTATTTTTTTCTTCTTCCTCAACACAGAAAAAAAAAAAAAAAAGAATGTTACTGTCACATTCTTTTAGACACAATGAACGACGAAAAACAAATCTGAAAATATACATATGTGTGGACGTGATGTTTCTATGAATCGGAAGCTCGGCCAATCTGGTCGAAGCTGAATGCGATCTTTCACACCGAATTACAAACACAAAAGCAACATCAATAGGGAAATGAACAAAACAACATTCAGTTTCCAGCTTTGCGAGTTCATCCAAGAAGACGATTTCCCACTGGGAGCTGGTAAAAAAAAATAAAAAAATACACATATCAGAACACACAATTCGATTAGTGCAATTACATTTCACATCAGAAAATACTAATAAACAGAAACAAATGCACATGCATGATGCATACATACCTGTTGTTGCAGGACAGATGGTATCCAAGATGGGCTGTGAGAAGATGGTTTGATTATTGTATCCAGTATAGGTATACATACCTGTTGTTGCAGGACAGATGGTATCCAAGATGGGCTGTGAGAAGATGGTTTGATTATTGTATCCAGTATAGGTACAAGTGGTCCTATTGCACCCTTGATATGCTAAGTTTCCAAGTGATAAATTCCCGATAACAGTCCCAGTATTGCATCCCAAGTTAGGGCATGATTCCCAAATCGACGAGTTAAGTTCCGAGGGACTACATGTCAACCTGCAGGAGGAAGAAGAAGAAAAAAAACAATAGCTAACATTAATTAGGACTAGCTATTATTTTTATATAATTACAAAGGTTTTTAAAAAATACGCGAATGAAATTGATATTATTGATCGAGTACTCACGTCCAGTTGTTTGAAGCATCACAGTCGCACATTACACAATCGCCAGCAGTGATGGCATAACTTCCATTAGTGACTAGTAACGGATAGTCGAGTGAGGTTTTGCTCACTGGTGATACACAAGCTGCATATATATAATTAAGAAAAGCCATTTTCAACACTGAATTTCATGAGGTTTCAAGACAAGGACAGAGCCAGGATTTTAAATTGGGGTGAGCTAATGGACTATATCGAATTCGTCGGGTGGGCTGGATTAAAAAATATTTTATGGATCCGACTAGACTACACATATTTTTTAGTGTATTATTTTTTTGCCTGATTGGGCTTAGCTCCCCTCAATTTATACACACCTCCGTCCTTGTTTCAAGATGCCAAATCAAAATAAATACAACCCCACCAACATAGGCAAAAGGGATTGAAAGCGGTATGTAATGATCATTGGTATTTCCAGGTAGGGGCGGAATTAGGATATTAGTTTAGCGGGGACCATGATTTTTTTTTTTTTTTTTTATACGAAAAACTTAGATACTTTATCATTTTAGCGTTATCCGTGCATCCCGTTTGAGCATATTTACGTCGGTTACCTTCGGATGCCAAGTAATCTTTTGATAATGTCAGAGCAATTTTTCAAATTTTACAATCTTTTTGACAACCACCCAGTTGAAAAAAAAAAAATTTAGGTGCTAAAAGACTTGCTTTTGTTATGTTAGATAAGATTTTTTTTTTTTTTTTACTGCATGTTAAAACGAGAAAAATAGTTCTCAAAAAAAAGAAAACGAGAAATATATAGTGGAAAAATAGGGAAAAATTGGAAATTTCGTCCGATAACTTTATACGTTTTCAATTTTAGGTCTGTTTTTACTACGGTGAGAATTTTAGTCCTATATATTTTAAAAAAGTTGCAAAAATGGTCACGTATACAAAAATTAAAAATCGACTTGAGGCCATTTTCTTGCAAAAATTTGCGGATGTGGGTCTTAATATAACGCTTACGCGGCAAGTGTGTAATCCGTCACGTCCACATCAGCAAATTTTTCCGGAAAATGAATCCAGTAAGTTTTTCCGGCTAGACATGACCATTTTTTACAACGTTTTTAAAAAATACATGACTAAAATTCTTACCTGAATAAAAAGAGTACTAAAATAAAAATAAACGGGTTAAATTATCGGACGAAATAACCCACGAAAATTCCAATTTTCTTTGGAAAAATATATACAAGAATTTACAAACAAAAAGAGCAGAGCAGAGCAAAAAGGTCGAAAATAAGACCTGGGAGAGGAACATCAAGAATAGCACCAGCTAGAAGATCCTTGGGACTAGCCAATCCATTCAAGTTCAGCAGCGTGTCCTGGCTAGTGTTGTATAACTCCGCAATTCCGGCAAGAGTGTTCCCGGAAGCCACCTTGTGACCGTAGTGAACCACCTTCCGGCCGTCCTCGTCATCACAGCTACAAGGAAGCGGGATCCACAGCTTCTGCCCCACAAGGATCCGGTTAGGATCTGTGATATTATTGACGGCCTGTATTTCCTGGTAAGTCACCAACCCAGAGAAAACATCCGAAGCTATGTGGAACAGATCGTCGCCGGAGACGACGGTGTAGACAGGGATCCTGTTTGAAATTCCGGTGCCGTTGGTGCAGAGGCAAGGGAAGCGAATCCTGAAGGTGGTATTAGCGGGTAGAGATTGGTTTGAGTCAGTGGAAAGAGGGAGAGCATTGGCGCCAAGAATAGAGAAGAGGTCGGGGACGCCGAAAAGGGTCTGCACGGCGGAGATGGTGGTGGTGTTGGGCAGAAAATAGTCAACGAGGGCGTTGCAGGTGGAGTTTGAGTTGCATTTAAATGGGACAGCAGAGGCTGAAGGGAAATTGATTAGTGCAAAATAATAAAACAAACAAAAATAAAAAGCTGCCATTAGTGTCCTATTCTTCCTCCTGTTTGAGGTTGAAGCAGAAGAACAAAAACCCATCTTCCACAATTTTATCATCTTATATTTTTATTGTCCCACAGAGAGGGAAAAAAAAAAAAAAAAAGAATAGAAAGGAAACAGAGCAGCAAGCAGCCAATAGAAGAAAAAAAATTGAGAAAAAGAAAATGTCAAAAATATGATATTCACAATAGATCAATAGTAGTATAATATAGCGGACGGTACTGGGAATGAGAATCTGGGAGTTTGGACTGGGGAAATAGCAACTGCTGGCTTTGTTATACATTGACCGGTAAGAGATGATAGTCTTAATCTTACCGGATACAGTCACTATTCCTCCATGAGAAATATATATCTCTTTGGTGAAAAACGATATCCTCACTCATATGGTCCCATCAATCCGAATGACCCGACCCGACCTAACAGAACGGTGAAGAGGTTGTTCATAAGGAGTCATTTTAAATTCAGAACTAATTGTCACATTGTGGCTGTCTGGATTTGATCTTGTGTTCCGTGGTGCAATCAGGACGGAATCAGTAATTGAAGGTCGGATGGACTATTATTGGACTTATTTGTATAGATGGGTGGACTGGATAAGACAACCAACTGTGTTGAACTAAGTTATATAAGGTCTTTTATGTACCGAAATAAAATATAGTTGGGTTATCCCCACGCAAGCATAGCCTTGAGGTCCGTCCATGGATGCAATTTGCCAAATGAATTAAACCAACTGAGCTACCCATGCGTCTACATCATGCTACGAGGAGACTCCACTCATTTTTTAAATAATGTTTTGAAATTGATAGAGTTTGTTGAAGTCTTAGAAGAAAGATGGTTGTTTGCTCACTTGAACATTTTATCAAACATATTGGTGAGGAAGATGGTTATAACCATATCAAGTCGGTTATAACCGAATAGCAGCTGATAGTCCTATTTAAATTGCAATGAAGTGCATCATTGCTCTCTAAGCAAGTTGTATTACAATTTCCGTATGCTAATTAAATGAGAAATCCATGTTCTTATTTTCCCGCTTTTCTGTCAATTCAAATTGATGAAGATGGTGTTCATCTTCTTCTTGTAGATATTATTTCCTAATTCATATTCATCTTTTCTACTTTCTTTATCGATTTTAACAGAGTTAATTTTTAAAATTTACATTAGTTCAATATCCATTTTCATTTTGTGGTTTTGTTTTCTTTTTTTGGAAATTTTTTTAGAAAGAATTGAACGGTGAGATGGTGATGATGTATACACATAGACTAATGACGATGCTGGAAATCGTCTTAAAAATCTAATGAACAACCAAAACTAAGAAAGAGGGGGGAGGGGTTTGTGATGATTTAGACTGCACTTGAGGTGATACTTCTCAAGCTGCCTACATATCCAATCGATGAATTGGAATCAAGTATTCGTAGATCCTTAGGGATTGTTTATATAGAGGGACTTGTGCCCTAGTAATTGCATGTGGCGTGTCCATGGTGGACTTTTATTTCGTGTTCCCAAAGGAAAAGATAATTATGATTTGATCCCCTTGATTTTAGGAGATAATTATGAACATATTTGAATGTCAGAATCATATATAGTAGTTATGATTTAGGATTTTTTCTGTATTTATCTGATTTAGTGCGTGCGTAAGAAGTTATCCGAGAGTGACTCAAGCCGACCCGTGAGGTCGGGCATAAGTAAGTTGACCTTGCGCATTGGCCGACCTGGAAAGTTCGGGAGAGACTGTCCGAGCTTGGGCAGCTCGGATGTCGGGGGTTCTGGCCCTTAAGGGAGACTTTTCTCTATTTTCATTAATTGTTGGGCTATTACGGGGATGACACATGGCGAGGTGTGATTGACGTGATCAATCAAGTGATAATAAAATACTCGATCACCATAAACCAATACTAGCAAGAGGACTAGGTCCATCGTAGTATAGCTATAGCGAATCAAGGTCAATCCCACAGGGAACCAATTTGAATCATTTTATCTATAAATAACTAATTAATCATGCCAAGAACACAGAAGCGGTCTATGACCAACAATTGACAAGAAAAGAAAGAAACTGACTCGACACGACACATAGACATACAAGTAATTAACCTCCCCAATTATTAAGTTATCGTTTGGAATTAGTGAACTATATAATTAAACAATACTTCACAACTATTAACCCGATTCGTATTTCTCTTATATTGGCTACGGGAGTCATCCCCTAAACTTGACTTAGTTCCGGGTAGGACACTAGATCACTATGCTACATTACGTGACTTCACCTTTTGGGTCTCCATCTCATATAACTCGCACGCTTACAAAACTAGGGATGCCGATATTAACCGTATTCCTCACCTAGGCAACATTCCTGTGGTTAGGCGTACTTCCCAAGTGATCGCATCAGTCTCTGTCCCATTAACACTAACTTTGTAGGTATCATGTTAATCTACGATTTACGTATAATCAGGTGCGCGCAATTCCATAACATATAGAACAGATCTAGATCGCGCGCAAAGTCCCGGAAGATCAATTCATAAGCCGACCTAGAAGCACTATATTGGTATTTCCTAACTACACGTTTTAATTAAAACAGACGAGCAACGTAGCCGTAGCCATACCTACTAAGATAAGAAATTCTAGGTGGACAATCACACCATAAAGACGTGGCTAGATTGATGCGGCGAAAACCTAAATCTTAGCGTTTCAATATACATAATGGATAAAATAGCGATTCATAAAGCAATTATATAGATCTACTAAAAACACGATTATCTATCTAAGCAAAGTCATATATAGGTCACATGATATAGGCGTGGGGTGTGTGGACCCTTATAGACGAGGAATCCCCACTGCCTCACATCGTAATCTAAGATCAACATCGTTTAACTAAAAACAAACAATCTCAAACGATAAACAATAATTAGGGGGGATTAGTTACAACATAGAAGAAAGAACAAGTGAATACAAATAACTCACATTATTGCTGCTGGAAAATTTGTATTAAAACTGCTCTGAAAAACTTATAATTTGTGTTATGAGTCGATGTACAAACTGACTAATGAAAGGGAGTTTATATAGGCTGTAAACCGACTTAGAATATCCGTCAGCCGACCTAAATCACGTTTCCTAAACCCTAACGGAGCCTAAAACGCGTCTGGAGAAGCGGGGTAATTTAGCCAACTCCCTAGAAGCCAGAGCAGGGCTCGCTGCCAGCGAGCCTGAGGATTTTCCTGGGCCGTTTTCTGCTTCGCCTGGTCCGTTCCTGGTCCGTCTTGGTGCTTTTATCCACTCCGAAGTCCAGCTAAATTGCTTCCGAATCAAGCCCACTATAAATAAACCATAAAACAAGGCTTGTAATATCAAATAATATAATAAAATGGCTAATTACATAATAACGAGTCGTAACTCGGTTCGGGTGTAATTTATGCACGAGACGACTGATTATTAACCACTTAAAGCCTATTTAACCTAAAATCGGAGGTAATGAATTGATAATTAACGGTGTAAATTGACCATCATCAAGGTGCTGATCCGACCTCCGTCATAAGCCCCTCAGATCCAGCCGAGCCTGCGTAGGTCGGCTCGGATCTGTTCAGATTGTAGCTTAATTCGGTCATCTACACCTGTAAATGTTTGAATTGATAGTGCCAAGTGGCAAGGCTTTCAATGGCGCAGTTACAGTTGTCCCAAGAATCGAGGCGTCGTTGCCCACTAACTCTAATTACGGTTGTTTTTCGAGGTGAGTGGGGGGTTATAACCCCGTCATATCAATCGTTTCACTATAATTCTTGTTATTAAAACAGAGGTATTTTTCCGGTTGCCGATTGCCATTCTTTTTCCTTCAATCTTCAAATCGTCCTTGCAAGTAAGTGCTTATTCCTTCGAATTTTAGCTTTGTAGCCTACTTTTTGTTATCCTTAGAAGCAAACCAACTTCGCCGGAACCCTAGATTTTTGAGATGACCACTACCAACAGTAGGGATGTTAAATCCATCTTAAGTCAGGGGGACCTGGATGAGATATGTGAATTATACGGGATTAACAAGGGGAGGTATGCCCCTATGTTACCCTCAGAGCCCCACCTGTTTTCCTCGAATCCGCCGGAGGGGTTTTGTACCGTTCACAGGGAGTACTTTGAGGTGGGTCTGAGGCTACCTTTTTCCCCGGCACTTCTCGCTGTGCTCCGGTATTATGAACTATGGCTTTCTCAGATAGCCCCCAATGGTGTCCAAGCCATTATCGGGTTTGCCATTTGGTGCCGGCTGCTTAACATGAGGTTCAGCGTGAAGAAATTCATGTATTTCTACCACCGCATTGGGGGTAAAGGACCACCATTATCGGTATTATTTCTCCCGGAGGATAGGTTTTTCTGCCGATGTCCCCATTATCCCTAAGGGCAAGGATTCTTTTAAGCGATGGAATGAGCGGTTCTTTTTCGTCCGTCACGAAAATCATCCCGAGTTGAGCCGATGGAACATGGACGAGATGGATAAGGATGATCGTCCCGAGCTGAAGGATAAGTTGGTGGAGAAAATCCATAAGTCTGGGTATTCCATCGAGTGGCAGGATTTATACGACGAGCTGATTGCAGCAGCTCGGTTAGAGGATGTGGGGCCTAAGCCCTACAAAGAATTCGATAAGGCTGAGTGGAAGTCTTGTAGGGTTTTTCTCCTTGTACTTTTGTTATTGCATTTTTTGTTTTGTCTGTTTGACTGATAGCTTGCTCATGTTTTCAGTGGCTAACTTTGCCGATCTTTTAGCAGGGGCCGAGGGTGAAGTTGGGGTCAGGCAACCTGAGCCGTCCCTTTCTTCTGGGAACATAGTGGATGAAGAGCATCCTCAGGATGCTACCGTGTGTTAAGGGTGATTTTATACGTTTTATAAGGATATATTTTGTAACAATTCTCTCCATATTCGTATGTTTCTCATAGAAATCGAGCTTTATATTGAAATATTGAGCAAATGAGTTTTAGAAGTATTAAAGTGCAAAATCGGGTTAATTATGTGATTTTATTGGATAAATATCTTTAGATGTAAGATGTTACATTTTGCATGTTTTTATTGTGATGTAGGTACGCTTGCATGAGGTGAAAGGAGCTTAAAAGATGTTCAAGTGATGATTTGCATGGAAGGAAAGAGATAGAGATGAAATTGGAATGAAGATCAAGATGAATTTGGAAGAAAAAGAGCTGAACGCACGTCCAGGTCCCGTCCAGGGTGGACTGGCGTCCAAAGAGGTGGACTGGCGTCCAGGAGAAGAAAATTGATTCAGAGAGTTTGGACGCTGAGTGGACGAGCGTCTGGAGCAGCCCAAAGCAGCTGAACTGGCGTCCAGAAGGTCTGGACGGGCGTCCAAGGCCGACTTAAGCAGCAACCGACTTACTTTTTCTATAAATAGCAGCGCGATTTCAACCCTAGAACATACATTATCGACTCTTATTGATACATACTCATAAGAAGGAAACCCTAGGCGGCCCCGGCCCCCTTTGGGGAGGCTGGGGTTGCGGATTAGTTAGGTTTTTGTTTTCTTTTTCTTCTTTTCTTGTTCGCATGAAGATGGCCTGAAGCTGTGAACTTGGAGCAGGCATGAGCAACTTTTTCCAGCAGCTTTTATTTTCTTTCCTTTTGTGAGTTTAATTTAGAGTTTGTATCTTTCCTTTGTTTGTTTGTTTATGCAATCGATATCGGAAGATGTATTGCTATTTGATGTTTACCGTATGATGGAAATCGGTGTAAACCTTAGATCACTATAGGAAAGATTAGACTTTTAACCTTGACATAATGGAAGTTGATAGGTTAGATTTCTAGGTTGTTAGATCTAATAAATCTTGCACCTTGTTTTGAGAGCGTTAATCTCTATAGATCGGAAGATGATGAGATTGATAGACGGATTACTTACGGAAGTAGGAATTCATACCTTTGATTAGGTGAACCACAACTTTGATTGAATCATCATAAGATAATCTAGGGAAGAATTAAGGGTTGCGGGATGGTGGATCATGTTTGTTCTATGTTGATTTGCTTCAGTCGTTATCATGATAGTTAGTTTTATTGTTTTCTTAGCCGTAGTTTTATTTTATTTGCTTTTGTTCGCAACGATATTTTCCTGGCTTTGGACCGACAATCCTCTGTCCAGTTTATTTTCCGTTTTAGTTTAGGTTTAGGAATAATTGTATCAACCTTAGGAGAATTAATTGAACTAGATACCCCGATTCCCTGTGACCGACTCCGGTATTAATCGCTATACTACGATCCCTACACTTGGGGAATACCGGATTTATAAATTTATTACTTGTTGTTTTTCATTGCATAAAATCCGTGACACCGTGGCCGGCACCTCCGCCTCCGTTCCTCCTCAGGGGCATGCAGATCTGGATCCTCCGGACAACGTTGATCCGGAGAAGATAAATGAGACGGATCTCGGGAAGTAGAGAAGATCCAGGCCGACCTTGGCCACGCAAGAGGGTAGGCCTACAAAAAGAGCAAGGCAAAAGCTCTGGGAGGAGCTCAGGGTCAGTCCGGTCCTCAACAGGAGGCTGCTTCCGAACAGCAGCAGGTCGCCAATATGTCTGACGAGGAGCTGGCTATTGTGGGTTTCAAATCCATGGAATTTGTAAGTAACCGTGCTTCTTGTTTTTATGTTAGGTTTTTGAGGGCCATACTAACCCTTTCCATTTGATTATGCAGGGGACCTTGGTTGGTCAAGAGGTTTTTCGGTGACTCGGGAAAGCCTCTGTGTTGATCGCCGAGCTGAGGCAGACGAGGGAGGAGCTTAGGGCGGCTGTGAAGCTCAAGCATCCGGAGATGAAGACTCTTCAAACCCAACTCTTAGCTCAAGATCCTGAGCTGAAGTCATTGTCTAGAGAGCTTTCCGAAGAGAAGATGGGGAAGGAGCAATTGGTGCCCGAGCTCCAAGCAAAGGTGTCCGAGCTGGAAGTTACAATTCTAGCTCGGTGTGCCGAAGCTATTCAGGGGTACAAAGCCTCGGGGGACTTTGAGCAGGCCTTGAAGGTGCTGATCATTCCCGTCCTGAACAATGGCTATACCCAGGGTATGGATGAGGCAATGCTCCAATTTCCCGCCCTTGTCGTGGATGACCTTCCCAAGAAGGTTTTTTACAAACAAAGGATGAGTGCGGCCTATACTGAGCGCGTAAAGGACTTTAAGGCTGGAGTGGACATTGTGTCCAAGTACTTTGTCTAGTCTGTTGCGGCCTCCAGTTCGGCTCCTCCTTCTGAGCCGCATAAGAATCCAACTCCAAATTCTTAGAGTTTAGAAATTTACTTTTTGTTTTGAAATTCTATATTGTAACTTTTCTTGATAATGAAAAATGTTTTGTTAATGCATTTTGCTTTTTTGTGTATTTTCTGTTTATCTTATTTTTGATGGGGTATGTTGCCTCCCCAGTATGCTATTCTTTAATCTATGGTTTTGGATGGCATAATTGTGTTTGTGTGATTGTGTAAATATGAGGCCGAGCCCGTCATGCGGAGCTCGGACATTTGTAGGTCAGATAACAGATTTGAACAAACTAAGTCAGTTTGGTGTTTAACTCGTAATTAGCGGGGCCAAGTCGGGCTGGCCTCTATTGTGTCGAGTATGGTCAGAATCGATTGACTTGTCGATGAGTGGGGCTAGGTTGAATTGACTTTTCACGTGAAATTTTTAGGACGAGCTGGGCCAGGCTGGGCTGACTTTCGTTTTTGAAACACGGCAAGCAGGGCCAGGTCGGACTGACTTCTCGCGTGAAATTTTTTAGGACGAGCTGAGCCAGGCTGGGCTGACTTCTTGTCTCTGATTTTATCTAAGCAAAACAAACAAGTAATAAAAATAATCCGGTTTACCCCAAGTGCAGGGATCGTAGTATAGTAGCTACAACCGGAGTCGAATCACAGGGAATCGAGGTTTATCTAGTTCTTAATTTCTCTAAGGGTTGTCACGAAAAATATAAACTGGACAGAGGATTGTCAATCCAAAGCCAGGAAAGATAATTGCGAACGAAAATAACTCTAATCTATAAACTAAAAAGAAAATAAACTTCTAAGATAACAACGAAGAACAAGACACAAAGATAATTTCAATTAATTTTAACGAAGAACAAGTATTGATCCACCTATCCCGCAACCCTCAATTTCTACCCTAGATCGTTTAGTGAAGATTTAATAAAGATGTGGTTCACCTATCAAAGGTATGAATTCCTACTCTCGTAGATAATTCGCCTATTAATCTTTCATCTCTCGATCTTAAAGATTAACGCTTCCATAACAAAGGTGTAAGATTTCTCAATCTAGCAACCTAGAAATTTAACCTAGCAACTCTCGTTATTTTTAGGTTAAAAATCTAATCTTTACTACGGTGATCTAGGTCTAACAACGATTCTCATCAAACGTTAAACATCAAATAGCAACCATCTCTCGATTTAAATTGCATAATCAATAAAGCACATAATAAAGATACAAACTTTAAATAAAAAACTCACAAAACAATCCAAGATTCGAAATCAAAACGCTGCACGATCGGTTTCACATGCTTATTCAGGAAGGCCTCAGCTCATCTTCAGGATCGAATAAACAAAATAAATAAATAAATAAAAAAAACATAAAACTGCTCTCGGTCGACCGAGCAGGGGCACTCGGTCGACCGAGCCTGCCTCTGCTAGGTTTTTGTGCTGTGTTCGTTCTTCAGGAAAAGCTATTCTATGTTGTTCTGTCGAATGCCTGCTCCTTTTATACTTGTTCTAGCCGACTTAGGGGTAATTATTAGAAAAGCTTAAACCCTAATAAAATAGAAATAAAGATATTCCCATATTTATCCTTTCTATTCATCTGGACTCACGTCTGGTAGGGTGGATGCTCGTTCACTTTTAGTAAATTTCTTCGAGTCGAGCCGAGTTGGACAAGACGCCCGTCCCATGCATTTAATCTTCAGTTAAACATCGTTTTAACTCCTTCCATGCCATATAAATGTACCTACAAGGTGATAGAAACATGCAAAATATAGAACCATATATATTGATGGAAAAATCATCGATAAAAACACGTAATAAGCTCGATTTTGCATTTAAACCAATTTCATATGCATTCTCTCAATAAATCCTTTAAACACTTACTTTTCTATAAAAAGTAATAAAACACGAAGGAAATTGCTACGAAATAATATCATATAAACCGTAAAAATCACCGTCAACAGCTCCCCCACACTTAGCTTTTGCTCGTCCCGAGCAAAACAAAACAAGAAAACCAAGGCTTACTTATGCATTGAACCACATAAAATCCTATATATCAAATCACAACCGGTCGACTAGCACCAAAAACATATATCCCATGCAATAAACGATTACTCGAATGTGTAGTGTGTGCAAAGCCTTCTTCAACTTCCACCGATTCCACACTTGACAATTAAAATCAAGCTAACCGACCAATACCCATTTAAGACAGATAATGAATCACCCTGACTATACATACGCCCTACAAAACTACTCACGTCATGACTAGAGTAATACATATGTTTTCGAAATCTTTTCAGTTGTATCTAGAGGATATTCCCTACAACATATACCTTGGTCTATACTGGGGATAAGGTAGGCGATAACTAAGTCTTATATCAATTCATACCAAATTCCTTATGTAAGTTGATATAATTTATCCTTCACATATAAGCACACATCAGAATGAGCTATTGCCCGTCATAGTAGAATAGGACATTCGTGATATGACCTACCTTACTCAAATCATAAGGCAGCTTCTTCTGACTGTCGTGAGCTTTTGGTCATCATAGTGGTATAGGACATTCATGATACGCCCTACCTCACTCAAATTATCGACCAGCTTCCGACACACCCAATTAATTCATATATTTTTCTTAAAACAACTTTTCCAAAGCATAGTAGTTACGTTTCACTTATCACATTCAGGCCTCGGTATATTCACGATACTTCCTACTTCAATTCCAACTACACACATATTACAATTTCCATGACATTGGCATTAAGCAGACGGTCTGATAACCAGAATAAAACATTATTGGTTTAAATGGGTACAGTTCCCTAAGTTCAGCTCGTCATCGAAGTGGCTTACGTGAAAAGAATTCGAGTAAAAGCTTATTTATCAAGGGCTTCCACCTGGTACTGAGGAGGAGGTTTTGTACCTCGACGACCCTATCTATGAATAAACCATCTTGAATTGAGTCGAGCTAGCGACTATAAATTTAGAACTATTTCCTATAACTATCTTTTTCGTTTTTATTTTTAATAAAGTAGCATGCGCCTATCACGGTTTTTTTCATCTCGCCATGTTCCGAGTCTAAGTTCGGAATAAACGAGGTTTTTTCCTTGATAGCCGTCATGTGAGTTTTTATTTAGGTTTAAATCCCTTTTGGTCTTGTCCATGGCAGTATAAAGTAAAGTGGCTTAAACTGTTTTTAGATATCTATATCTAATTACTGCCACATTATTTTATAACTTCCATAGACATGGTATTTGACGATTTCATGGAGCTTGTTTGCTTATACAGGGTGTGTCTGCTTCTCCACGACGTGCTGATGTTAACTCCGATATTGTTCCTTTACTTGGGAGCCGTTTCCAGAGCTAAGTCTTTCTTTTTGAACTCTCATTTATTTTTGTCATTGAGGACAATGCCATGTTTAAGTGGGGGGCAAGGGACCTAGCTATACGTTGAAAAACGGAATATTGAGACAATATTGGGCCAAATTTAAAAATTTTCATGGATAAATGCCAAGTTGTTTAACTCGTACCCTTAAACTTGTGAAGTTCTTATACTTAGAATTGATAGGAAAGAAACCAAGTTGCGTAAGTACGTGGTCATATTATACTTTTGCGATAAATTGTTAGTAAACTTAAGGATATTCATGCCAAGAATTGCAAGTAGTTAGGCATTGTTCAACTACTCAACATGTGAATCGCTTAGTACCGCATGCGTTATAATAATTGAAAGAAGTATGTGTACATTGCGTAGATAATTGGTTATGAGGACCTAATGTCGATATTTGTCGACTGATGTATTCTGATCTTCTAGCCAACAAAAGCGGAGTAATAAGCTTGAGACGTACATGTGTTTGATAATATTAAAACACTGGGCTTGTAGTAAGTTACCAAAGTAGCCCCGCGCTTGTGGTAATATTCGATGCTATGTTTTCTTCCTTGAGATTAGTAGTATTCGAAAAATATGCAAAATTGAAAAAAATTAAATTTATTAGAGGCTTTGAGTAGTACTCGGTCTCCAAGTCCAAAATCCCTATAGATACGCTCTTGCTTATTGTTCTAGTGCTTTAACCATGGCGAGACAAAAGAAGTATGAATGTTGATGTTGGTGAATTTTGATATGAAGTCTGCATAAACTCTAATCTTGCTAAATTTATATAAAACCAATGCCAATGCACACAATCACTTCGATTCATAGCAAGTAGTGAATAATGCTTATCTTATGAGCATATCTGGTATGAGTTGACTCGAGTTTCTTGTGTAAGTATGAGATGACCAAGGAAAATGTTGTCTTGGGGAATGACTTATTGATGCTTTGTTCGGGACGAAGCAAAGTTTAAGTGGGGGGCATTTTGATGACGGTTAAAATATACCTATTTATGTCATCAATTCTAACCTTAAATCGGAGTTAATTATATATATTTCATATTAAATCACTCGTTTATACGTATTATTTAATGTTAAGTGATTATTAATATGCTTTTTGGTATTTAGCTGTTTTTATTATTAAAGACCAATTTATTTGTGCGATAAATACTGATTTTGCAGATTGTGATAAATCGAGAGGATTAATGTCATTCAATCAGTGGATCTCAAGATAATAAGGAAGAAAATCGGAGCATTAATCAAGAGACAAATCAGATCAGCATAGAAGAGTGCCGTGGGGAACAAGTTAACGAGAAAACACGATAAACACGTGCTGAGAGAGGCTCGGTCGACCGAGCCCCTTCATTCGGTCGACCGAGGCATGTGGTTCAGTTACCCGAAGCTATCCGGACCTAAAACGTGTGCATATCTTCTAGATCCATCCTATGTCGGCAAAATCCTCTATATAAGCGACGAAATACGAAATTGAGAACACACACCATTACAACACAAGACAATTTATACAATTTGAGTTTTTAAGTTTTAGTTTTCTTTTCTTTTCTTTATGTTCGTTCATTGTGGATTCATCGGATTCTCCGGTTGGGGAGCGCATTAAAGAGTGGGAGTCACTCTCGTCTTCGAGGGTATGACCATTCAATTATGCAATCTTTATTCGTAGATCTGATATATTTTATTATGGAGTAGTTTCTCTTGTATTGATTGCGTGATGTAGATTAATTTACGAACCCATGTGTTTAGGTTAAAAACGTTAAGAAGTAATCATGATTTGTACCAACACAGAACTGTGTTCGGTCGACCGAGACATGTCATTCGGTCGCCCGAGTGCTGTCGTTCGGTTGACCGAGCGTGGTGATGTGTAGGGCAATATTATGATCGGCTTCGACTACGTCAGATTCTCTGATTTGGAATTAAAACGAGTAATTAAACCTGATCAACTTAATTATTTGTCATCATAATTTAACATGAAACCTAAAAAGTGATTGTTACTTAGGATATAGATTGAATCGGCATCTAAGAAGTACGCCTTACCCTAGGAATGTTGCTTAGATGAGGTTACGGTTTATACCGGCATCCCTAGTTTCGTAATTGTGTCAGAAGTTATATGAGATGGGGGCATTAAAAGGCGAAGTCACGTAATGGAGGCACGATGATTTAGTTGGCCTAATCGGAGCTAAATCTACCTTAGGGGATGACCCCCGTAGTCATAATAATTAATCTTTAACGTTTGTTTTATCTCGTTATCATCCTAATTCACATGGGGGAGTTATAATCTACTAGCGTAATCAATACTGTTTGTTTAGATAATAGCCACAGTATTATCCGTGAGCAATTATATCATGTGCTTATATCAAACTTTTCTGCGCAATATGTTATATTCCCCTATCCCCGAGATCTTGTCTTGTTTTTCATGTGTGCAGGATATTTGCGATAGCAATTGTGAGCATTTAGACGATATCAGTTTTCCGGTGGATGGTCCACAGTCTCCTGATTTCTTCAAGCATTTCTGGATCTGACTCATGACCACTTCCAGACTTGCACCTTCGAACTACAATCAGCTAAGTACTTTATCTTTTCTTTAATTCTGCACAACATGAGGACATGTTGTTGTTTAAGTGTGGGGGAGGGGTTGTATGTACCTACAATTGTGCTTAATCTATTACCATGCTTAGAAAGAGCTGAAAATTTGAAATTTTTTAAATTTTTTTGTTATTGTTCCGAGCAAGTTCATATTTTGTTTGGCTTACTACTGTTGTGGTTTCCAACCGTGGCATATTATAGTCATTGATGCTTTATACTGTATGTTTAGTAGGTCAGATGTCTCACCCGACATACATTCACGTAGCCATGTTAAATGAAGAGCTATAAAATATAAAGCTGTACCCATTTAGATTAGTAACATTTGATTTTCTTATAAGGATCTTGTGCTTAGTGCTAATGTACGTGTCATGGGAATTATAATAGTTTGTATTTAGAATCAGAGTATGACATACTGTGAATGTCCTAGGTTTGAATGTGATAAGTGGAACGTAACTACTGTGCTTGGGAAGTTGTTGTTAAAATAATGAAAAAATGGGTGTGTCGGAAGCTGGTCGATGATTTGAGTGAGGTAGGTCATATCACGAATGTCCTATACCACTATGATGACCAAAAGCTCACGACAGTCAGAAGAAGCTGCCTTATGATTTGAGTAAGGTAGGGCATATCCCGAATGTCCTATTCTACTATGACGGGCAATAGCTCATTCTGATGTGCGTTTATATGTGAAAGTTAATTGAATCAACTTACGTAAGGAAAGTGGTATGAATAAGTGGAAGACTTAGTTATCGCCTACCTTATCCCCAGTATAAACCGACAGGCATGTTGTAGGGATTATCCTCTGAGTATGTCCGAAAGGTCCTGAACACATTCTATCATCCTTTTCAGGGCATGTTACGTTTTGTAGGGCACATGTTATAAGTATCATCATCTATTTCTAGTTTAGATGGGTATTTGCTAGTTGCTTGGAAAATTTGAAGTTTGGACTTAGTGGAAATTTAATATGGCTCTGCACACACACCGGGGTGAACCTCTAACTTATTAAATACGCCGTATACTTGCTTTGAAGATGTCTATATTTATTTTTGGTTGGAACTTTGTGGTATTAAGTAAATGTAAACCTTGATCTTGTTTTGTCTTGCTCGGGACGAGCAAAAGCTAAGTGTGGGGGAGTTGTTTACGGTGATTTTTACGATTTATATTACATTATTTCGTAACAATATCCTTTGTATTTTATTAATTTTTATAGAAAATTAAGTGTTTAATGGATTTATTGAAAAAAATGAGGTTGGAAATTATTTAAGTGCAAAGTCGGGTTATTTACGTGATTTTATTGGTAAATATCTATTTATATATGTGATGTTACACTTTGCACGTTTTTATTAATGTAGGTACGCGAATGTATCGTGGACCGAGTCAACGAGCTGAAGGGTTTCGAGCTGCATTTTAATTGAAGACTTATCTAGAAGGGCAAAATTGGAATTATCATATTTTTATTAGGGTTTTATTATTTTAAGAAAAGAAAAAAAGGGATAATTGTTACCCTAGCTCGAAGAAGGTTATAAAAGGACGGCATTCAGCAGCAGCACAGAACGCGAAATTTCATCTGGAACGGAGGCAGAACTCAAAAATAAAATAAAAAAGAAGAACTCACTCGGTCGACCGAGTGAACACCTTCGGTCGACCGAGCCATTAAATTTAATTTTTTTCTTTTTTCGTTCGGTCTGAGGATGAGTAGAGGCTGAGTCCGAATTGAACAAGCTTTGTGAAGCCATCTCAGCAGCGATTTGATTTCAACTCTTGGATTGTTTGTGAGTTTAATTAAAGATTGTATCTTTATTATGTTTTTATTGATGTTATGCAATTTCATTGATGAATGTATTGCTGTGTGATGTTTGATATGTGATGAAAATCGTTGTTAAACTCTAGATCACCGTAGTAAAGATTAGATTTTTAACCTAAAAATAACGAGAGTTGCTAGGTTAAATTTCTAGGTTGCTAGATTGAGAAATCTTACACCTTGGTTATGGAAGCGTTAATCTTCAAGATCGAGAGATGAAAGATTAATAGGCGAATTATCTACGAGAGTAGAAATTCATACCTTTGATAGGTGAACCACATCTTTATTAAATCTTCACTAAACGATCTAGGGTAGAAATTGAGAGTTACGAGATAGGTGGATCATTGCTTGTTCCTCGTTAACTTAATTGAAAGAATCATTGTGCCTTGTTCTTCGTTGCTAGCTTAGAATTTTATTTTCGTTTTAGTTTATAGAATAGGATTAGTTATTTTAGGTTCGTAATCATATTTCCTGGCTTTGGATTGACAACCCTCTGTCCAGTTTATTGTATTCGTTTTAGTTTTGTTTTGTGTTTTTCGTGACAAATCTTTAGAAAAATTAAGAACTAGACTAACCTCGATTCCCTGTGATTCGACTCCGGTTGTAGCTACTATACTACGATCCCTGCACTTGGGGTAAACCGGATTATTTTTATTACTTGTTTGTTTTCCGTTGATAAAATCCGAGACAAGTTTTTTAATGAAACCAATAAAATTAAACTGGATAGAAGATTAAAAATCTAAAGCCAGGAAGGATAGTTGCGAACCGAACTAACTAAGATAATTCTATTTTATAAACTAAAAAGACAATAAAATCCTAAGATTGCTACGAAGAACAAGCAACAATGTTTTTTTTTCAATTAGTGTAACAACGAACAAGCAATGATCCACCTATCTAGCAACCTTCAATTTCTTCTCTAGATTGTTTAGTGATGATTTAATAAAAATTGTGATTCACCTATCGAATGTATGAATTTATAATATCTTAGAAAAATTCGCCTATCAATCTTTTCATCTCTCGATCCTAAAAGATCAACGCTTTTAACTAATCAAGGTGTGAAATTTGTCAATCTCATAATCTAGATCTTTAACCTAACAACTATCGTTAACTAGATTAAAAATTCAATCTTTATTATGGTGACGTAAGTTTAACAACGATTCTCATCACATATCAAACATCACACAGCAATACATTCATCAATGAAATTGCATAACATCAATAAAAGCATAATAAAGATAAAATCTTTAATTAAACTCACAAACAATCCAAGAGTTGAAATCAAATCGCTGCTGAGACGGCTTCACAAAGCTTGTTCAAGAAAGCCTCAGCCTCTGTTCATCGCTTGTACCAGACGAAGCAAAATAAAAAAAGAAAAAAGCACTCGGTCGACCGAGTGATGGTGTTCGGTCGACCGAACCAAAAAAGTGCCTAGGATTTCGTGCCGCGTTCTGTTCTTCAGGAAAAGCTATTCTGTCTCTCCGAATGCTGATGGATCCGTCCTTTTATAATGTTATTCGAGCTAGGGTAATAATTATCCTATTTCCTTTTCTTAATAAAAGCTAAACCCTAATAAAAATATAACAATTCCAATTTTGTCCTTCTCGATAAGTCTTCAAATAAATTGCTGCTCGAACTCCTTCAACTCTTCGATTCGGTCCACGATATGCTCGTCGTACCTACAACATAATAAAAACGTGCAAAGTGTAACATCACATATATAAATAGATAATTGCTAATAAAATCACGTAAATAACCCGACTTTGCACTCTAATACTTTCCAACTTCATTCTTTCAATAAACCCATTAAACACTTAATTTTCTATAAAAATTAATAAAATACAAAGGATATTGTTACGAAATAATGTAATATAAATCGTAAAAATCACCGTAAACAACTCCCCCACACTTAGCTTTTGCTCGTCCCGAGCAAGACAAAACAAGATCAAGGTTTACATTTACTTAATACCACAAAGTTCCAACCAAAAATAAATATAGACATCTTCAGCAAGTATACAGCGTATTTAATAAGTTAGAGGTTCACCCCGGTGTGTGTGCAGAGCCATATTAAATTTCCACTAAGTCCAAACTTCAAATTTTCCAAGCAACTAGCAAATACCCATCTAAACTAGAAATAGATGATGATACTTATAACATGTGCCCTGCAAAACGTAACATGCCCTAAAAAGGATGATAGAATGTGTTCAGGACCTTTCGGACATACTCAGAGGATAATCCCTACAACATGCCTGTCGGTTTATACTGGGGATAAGGTAGGCGATAACTAAGTCTTCCACTTATTCATACCACTTTCCTTACGTAAGTTGATTCAATTAACTTTCACATATAAACGCACATCAGAATGAGCTATTGCCCGTCATAGTAGAATAGGACATTCGGGATATGCCCTACCTTACTCAAATCATAAGGCAGCTTTTTCTGACTGTCGTGAGCTTTTGGTCATCATAGTGGTATAGGACATTCGTGATATGACCTACCTCACTCAAATCATCGACCAGCTTCCGACACACCCATTTTTTCATTATTTTAACAACAACTTCCCAAGCACAGTAGTTACGTTTCACTTATCACATTCAAACCTAGGACATTCACAGTATGTCATACTCTGATTCTAAATACAAACTATTATAATTCCCATGACACGTACATTAGCACTAAGCACAAGATCCTTATAAGAAAATCAAATGTTACTAATCTAAATGGGTACAGCTTTATATTTTATAGCTCTTCATTTAACATGGCTACGTGAATGTATGTCGGGTGAGACATCTGACCTACTAAACATACAGTATAAAGCATCAATGACTATAATATGCCACGGTTGGAAACCACAACGGTAGTAAGCCAAACAAAATATGAACTTGCTCGGAAGAATAACAAAAAATTTTAAAATTTTTCAAATTTTCAGCTCTTTCTAAGCATGGTAATAGATTAAGCACAATTGTAGGTACATACAACCCCTCCCCCACACTTAAACAACAACATGTCCTCATGTTGTGCAGAATTTAAGAAGAAATAAAGTACTTAGCCGATTTGGTATAGAAAGTCGACCCGTTGGTCGTGCACAAGCATGAAAAGGCCAACGTTCGAGATGTCATATGTAGTCCTTTTCCAAAGCAACGACTTCAATACTAGCTTGACAAAACGACTAAAAATGTACCCGCACTACTTGAGAAACACGGAAATATCTCGGGGAACACAGGGGGAATATAATACGTCGCGCAAAAGTAACGATAGAGGATACTATAAAGTAGCAGGGCTAGATGCAACAAAATGACAACAGACACATAAACATAATGCTACAAAATGATATTCAAATATACTAATAATGCAAAGAATACTGGGATACACGAAGAAAATAGAAACACAAAACACTAGCCCTAGATCGTTTAGTGAAGATTTAATAAAGATGTGGTTCACCTATCAAAGGTATGAATTCCTACTCTCGTAGATAATTCGCCTATTAATCTTTCATCTCTCGATCTTAAAGATTACCGCTTCCATAACAAAGGTGTAAGATTTCTCAATCTAGCAACCTAGAAATTTAACCTAGCAACTCTCGTTATTTTTAGGTTAAAAATCTAATCTTTACTACGGTGATCTAGGTCTAACAACGATTCTCATCAAACGTTAAACATCAAATAGCAACCATCTCTCGATTTAAATTGCATAATCAATAAAGCACATAATAAAGATACAAACTTTAAATAAAAAACTTACAAAACAATCCAAGATTCGAAATCAAAACGCTGCACGATCGGTTTCACATGCTTATTCAGGAAGGCCTCAGCTCATCTTCAGGATCGAATAAACAAAACAAAACAAAAACAAAAAAAACATAAAACTGCTCTCGGTCGACCGAGCCTGCCTCTGCTAGGTTTTTGTGCTGTGTTCGTTCTTCAGGAAAAGCTATTCTATGTTGTTCTGTCGAATGCCTGCTCCTTTTATACTTGTTCTAGCCGACTTAGGGGTAATTATTAGAAAAGCTTAAACCCTAATAAAATAGAAATAAAGATATTCCCATATTTATCCTTTCTATTCATCTGGACTCACGTCTGGTAGGGTGGACGCTCGTTCACTTTTAGTAAATTTCTTCGAGTCGAGCCGAGCTGGACAAGACGCCCGTCCCATGCATTTAATCTTCAGTTAAACATCGTTTTAACTCCTTCCATGCCATATAAATGTACCTACAAGGTGATAGAAACATGCAAAATGTTGAACCATATATATTGATGGAAAAATCATCGATAAAAACACGTAATAAGCTCGATTTTGCATTTAAACCAATTTCATATGCATTCTTGACGTGGCCTTTTCTAGTGCTAATACCAGTCCTTAACCGACAGTGTATCGGGTCAAACTGTAGTGCTAGTATGGTGAGTCAGAGTATCGTATCCTCAGGGAACTTTGTAATTCTTCTAAGTGTGGTTAAACACCAAAGAGTACATTATTAACTCGATCTAAGTCGCAGTTTTATAGCACGTATAACTACTATTTTACTTAACATAAAATAAATGCGTAAATTAAAATTTATTCTAATATAATATATATAGATATATAAATATATATAGATGTGCATAAGTTGCAAAGTATATATATAGATATAAATATATAGATGCCAAATATATTATTAGAGAACTAGCCAAAGTTTATATAATTGATTTATACGATCTTTTCGGTGAATGGAATGTGCTCGATCTTTAGGTTCAATTGAGTAAATGAAACGGTGTACTCTAAGGTTAACAATTCGTCCTCACATTAGTGTGTGAAATTGTCATATGTCCATTGTCATCGATCCAAAATCCACAAGCTGTTACGGTTTTTCCGAACGGGTCCCGAGTACGATTCTACCTTTGAATAAAAAGGAGTCATTCCGTTCGTCAAACGGTCAATTTTATTTAAAGGCTCCGGTTGTCAAGGCCGGGCGATTCAACTTTCCGGTTTAAGTTTCAATTAAACCGATGAATTTAACATTATTACGATCTTGAGTACAAATTTTAATAAGATTCATCTTTTAGGACAAATCGCCGGGTAGGAAACGGGTTCCGTTGTCACGTTTTCACTCGGCCAATTTTACCCTCCGGTTTTTCTATTAACGAGTTCATAACTTAATTACGAGGTGTCAATTCATAATTAGATTATGAATTCTTTCAAGTCAAACTTTATCAATAGGAAAAGATTCAATTAACTCAATTTTATTCAATTTTACTTAGACAGCATTCCTTTACCGAAAAGATCGAAATAAAACGATTACATAACTTTGGCTAGTTATTAGATTTAGCCTACTAACATTATACGAAAAGATAAAAAGACAAAACAAACATAAATACTTTAGGAATTTTACCCGATTACAACGATTGAATCGAAGCCGTATTCTTCCGGATGCTACAACAACTTCAACAACATTGATCTTCTGATAATTTCTCGAGCATTATAACGATACTACTTTATTTATGGCATAAGGCCTATATATATACATACTACTACTACTACTAGAAAGAGGTGAAGAAAATATATTTGGTACCCCCTTTATGTGCCTCGTAGCATCGCTCTATTTATAGGCAGTTTTTTTCCCTTGCCGGATCGATCCGAGAAAGGGCCGGATCGATCCGGGAATAAAAAATATTATCCCAGGATATTCTCTGCAGGGCCACATGCTGGTCTAATCATGATGTTTCCTCGGATCGATCCGAGGTAAATCCGGATCGATCCGGATAGATTTTTTCCAATCTTAATCCAAAACTTGATAAAATCATAACTTGAGCTCTGGATCTCCAAATGACATAATTCAAGATGCGTTGGAAAGCTCTTGAGGAGATCTATAACTTCCATAAAGACTTCTTTTTCAGAAAATGCCTTTTTGCTGGGCCATTTGTTCGTCGAAAATATAACTTGATATGGCGTCACGAATCATTGATCCACTTGAACTTTAAGTCTCGTGGCACTTCCTTTATTCCTTCAAAAGATATGATTTTACTCCACAAAATGTCATCACTCGGGGTCTTGGTTTACCTAAGGTCTCGTAAAATACCAAAAATACCCACGTGAATCTGACACGACACTCCGGTTATTAACCCGGTACAAAATTTATAACTTTTTATCATTTTTACTAGATTTTTATAGTATTTAGATTTATTCATAGCTATTAATATCTTATAAGATTATCTCGTTATAATTACTTATATTTTATATAAAAATAGTCGATAACGTATATAAAACATCGTAATTTTTATCATATAAATGTTACACATCAACTACTCCCCACTTAGCTCTTTGATCGTCCTCGAGCAAAATAAGCGGTAATATATAAAAATTACGATAAAAATAATATAAGTGGTAGATAAAATTTTAAATTAGTAAAATATCATTTCAATATTATAAACATATTAATTATATCTTTCTTAGAAATTAATAAGATAAAAAGTGTAGATAACTTTGATAAATTATTTATCAACTATTATTCAAATGAAATTTCACAAAATCTACTCAATAAATATAATTAAAATTCTAGAATTATTTTCCTATCTCAACTTATATGAAATATTTGGAATCAAAGACTAAGTCAAGTAATTGACAAGATGGCTAATACTTTTTAGGATAGGACATTGGTTAATCGAAAAGATAGAAAAAGAAATCAAAAAGAGAAAGAGGCAAGTCGTACGTACTTACACCTTCACGTTTGATCAAAAACGATTTCGATTAATAAAATCTCCTTTTCCAACTATTTTTCAGATTTTCTCTCTTCTTTTTCAATATTAAGAACTAAAAGCGTGAGTGTGTGTAGAAAATCAAATTTACAAGCATTGCTTCATCAAGATTGATCGGAGTAATACTCTTTCGATCTAAAATTACGAGTCCGGTTTCCTTAAACTCGTAATCATTCTTGAGATCTTATGATTCGCATTTTTATCGGGAGCTTTATACCTCATAGTGATATAGGACGTTTCTAGATAACACCCTACTGCACTCAAATCATTGGAAGCTACTACCGATATCTCGTCGATCAAAGATAAGGAAGATACCCGGTATTCGATTAATTCTCTCGTAAATATGGTGCTTTGTTCTTTCTTTTTTTTTTTTTTTTTCACCTCGGCATACACCATCCTTAGCTTCGTGCTATCATATCCTTTCATAAGTACGTACAAACTCGTGGGATTTTTAGGAAATGTAGACCAAAATAAGCCAAGGGTCGGTTATGATCAAAAATGGCTATTTCGAGTGAGGTCTTGATCACTCTAATCAAGGTTGAGGTAATTTTTGTGGTGTCAAAAATCTCATCATTCCTAATCCGATTCCATATTCATATTTCGTTTTACAAAGAAAATTATTCTAAAAAATTCATTATAAATATAAGTATATTTGCTAAAATTTCATATGAAACTTACTTGATAATATTTATGTATAGTTACATATACTTAAAATCTTATAAAGATCTAAAATTAACATATATAATATACTTATAATATATCTAATTTACTTTACTTAATTAAAATCTATTCTTACCAATTTATATTGTTTTTATTCATACTAATTATATATTATCTAATTATTTTGTTCCAAGAAAAATTAAACTAAGTATTGAGCAATTAAGTATAAATTTATATAAGAAAATTTTAATTTTTATTTACTAACTTACTTCCACTCCCCACTTACGAAATGACATCGTCCCGATGTTCAGTGAGTAAATAAAAAGTAGTTTGCAAATAAAATTAAAATTTTATATGATTTTGATTATTATTTCTTATTTTTAGCAACCATATATTATTTTGATTAAAGAAAATGACATATATATTAAACACTATTACAAACTATAAATAAAAGTAACAAACAACAAAAAACGATTAAACAACTAATTTAAACAACTACCAACTTAACAACATAACTTCTAACTGATTATCAAACCGTAGATGAACATCCGGGAGTATCCACCGGAAGTAATCCTAACTGAGAATCACGAGATGGAAAAATCTCGTCAGTAGCAAACTCAGGCACGTGATTCAGTTGGATACAAAGGTGAGAGATAACCCAGGCAAATGGTAGCGGTCTTCCCCTATTACGTCTTTCTACTGCAAAATTAATTGCAGTCTTAAAAATCAAAACTCCCCAATCAATGTATGCTCCCACAGCCAATGCATACAACAGCAGCATCTCATCATCCGTAACCCCATAAAAATCTCTAGTTGGATAGATCCGAGAATTAATGAAGCGTTTCCACGCCCTTAAATGAGGGGTAAAGCCGAGTTGAGGAATCATAGTTATGATCAAACAACGGAAATACGAACGAAAGGCTTACGCGATGACGATTTACAACATTATACGCATCCCCAAGTTCCCAAAGAAACTCGAAGTGTGGGTTTCGATCAAAAGTACATGGTGGGATTTGATAGATTTGATTTATGATGACTGGTGAAAATGAAATAACGATTCCCCTAACTGTAATAAGTTGAGATGAGGCTACTGTCGTTATCTCAGTGAGAGACGCAAAGAAATCTCTAACAATCGAAATGTTTATTCGACCTCTGGGAGTCCTTATCAACTTTTTCCACCCGCAACCTCGGATTAGATTACGTCCCCATTGATCAATTTTTTCAGTGTTTAAGCCTTTCTCCATCAGAATAGGAGAACGGACGAAATTTAGATGTCTCGGGACGTTATTATGAAAACAAGAGGCATGCCCTTCGGGAACCACACCATCAGGCGTATGTGGCTCATAACTATTAACCGAAGGAGAGGAGCGGTTAGACATTTCTGATACAGAGATTTTTAACTAAAATAGAAAGAAGGAAAGAATGAGCAAAGTTTTATGGTACATTGCTCTTTCCTTTTATAGAAATATATCTATCAAGCAAAAGTAGAAAAGATCTCGCTTTACGCGCGTTTTTGTACTTTCCGGATCGATCCGAGAAAGGGCCGGATCGATCCGGCCTCTGAACCAGTAATGCTGTCAGGTCGGTAAACTCACATCGGATCGATCCGGTGAAAAGCCGGATCGATCCGGAACATTACTGTTCACGGACAGAGTCGATTTTGCTTGAAAAATGCCTAGTTTTTTCTAGGGGACAAGTTTTCTTCCTATTTTTGGTTTATTTTCATTACGTTATAACGATAAATTTTAGTACACGATGCGTAATACTCTAATATGCAATGAAAACATGAAAATCGTATTAAAATAAAATCCTTCCAAAATCAAAATAACTTAAAATTTAACGAAAAAGAAATTGTACGAAAAATAAAATGTTTCAATGTCAAAAATCATGGAATGTTTAAAAATCACTCCTCTTCATCACTCAGCTCGACGTGGCTTGAACTTGGCATAGCTTGAGAACGGGTCGATTCTTGGGATGGATCTTGAAAATAAGTTGACATCCGCACCGAACTATCTAGTCCCATCGAGCTCATCTCTCTCGTGATATCAGAAGCTTCCCCATCTCGTCGTGGTATGGCCAAATGATCCAGATCCAGTCCATTCTGATGTCGCAGCTGCCGTAGTACCTGTCGAAAAATCTCCTACACCACTAGTTTGAAATCCAAAAGAATGTGGCATTTGTTGGAAGTCTGAGTGAGGTGGCATCGGTGGAATGAAATCGGGCAAGGTATAAGGTGGGTTTGGCATTGCGGAATATCCATCTCGGCATAGGTAGGGTTTTGCGGTATATTCATTTGATATAAACCTCGTATGCCTTGACGTAAATCTTCGGACCATAATTTATTCCTTTCCGCAAAAACGACCATATTGGCATTAGCACGATGAACATCATAGGCCATGGATTGAAACATGTCGTAAGTGATGGTATTCGGAAATTGAGTTTGAGTTTGATTTGGATGAAGGAGGGACAAGGCGGTGGATGGAGTAGGCCGAGGTCGTTGACGGTTAGGGTCCAAAAAGTTTATTCTTCTGCCGGGCCTAAGTGGTAAACTAGGACCTATAAGTGTGTCATCCACCATCATCAAATTATCATTTGGGAGCTCGGGGACTCCTATCGACGACACAAGGAAGAAATAAAACACGGAAAAGGCATGTGATTTGCACGGTCTAGCGATCGGGCAAATTCCTTGGCCCTTCTACACATTACTCGCCTATATCCACGGGTACATCATTAACTATAGCCCAAGCAATGCACAAATCCTCTTTACCAAAAGATGTAAAATGCCGAGTCGGGTAAAGAGTGTGACCGATAAAACGTTTAATGGCTTTCATATCCCGGATACATTTCCCATAGGAAAACTTTGTTTTCATGCCGGACGGCAGCGGGATCTAACTCATTACGGGCTACCGCAACAATATGATCAAAGTCTCCGGCTCATCCAAATTCCAAACTGTATAATAATCCTCATTCTCCGGTATATCGGAATACCATAAATAGCATTAATAATGTGAGGAGTAAACGGCACTCGTCCTAGTTCTCGGGTTGACGAGAGGTTAACTCACCTTCATCCGTAGCATTGTGAGTTGCTACCAAAGAATAAAATTCAGGCTACTAAGGTGGTGTTAATTTCTCCCGACCTTAAACGGCTAATTCCATCCAATGCCTCCCTTCAAAAATATCTTTTACCTCCCTTCCCAAATCTTTGAAGTCTAAGCCCCTCTCTATTGCAACTAAACATTGTCCAAATTTATTTTTCAATGCTTTCTTAGGCTACGACGAGACGCGGTTCTTTCAAAACTAACGCCAATTCTTCTTCTCGTTAAAGGCCTAGTTTCTATAACTCGGAATTTGGGTAGGGATATGCGGTTTGCGTTTTTTACTAGCTTTCGATGATTCGGCCATTCTACGATAGTGACACAATAACAAAACAACACAAAAAAACAAAACAACACAAAACAACAGTACAAATGTGAGTGACAAAACAGTTGAAAAATAAAAAATTGCATAAAAAACGAAATTAAGAAAATAAGTGACTACAATGTTACCTTACAAAGCTTAAAAAGGTTGAAATTTGGCCGGAAAAGATGGAAAGTCGCCGGAATGAAAGTTGAAGCTTTCCCTTGAAAATTACTTCAATAAGATTGAAAATTTGAAGAGAAGAGAGGAAAATGAGAAGAGTGTAAGGATTGGGGTAGTTTAATAGTAATGTTATGTGATGATTTGAAGAGAAAAAAATTCGAGGGGAAAAGGGGAGGGGCGGCTGTTTTTCTCAGAAAAATGGAAGAGGAAGAAGAAGGGAAAATCCCGTTCTTTTTTTAGGTTTTTAGCTTCCGGATCGATCCGGGTTTAGGTCGGATCGATCCGACCAATTTTTTTTTTTTTTTTTTTTTTTTTTTTTTATTTTTTAAACTTAATAAAACTTCTACAAAAATAAAAAAAACTTTTTATAAAAACTTTATAAAACTTTTAAGTAATTTCATAAAGATCCTATTTATAAAATTTTCAAAAGTTATATAAAAATTTTATAAGTATTACAAAATTCACGAGGGTCCTAATTCCAATACTTCTAAATCTTCCGGAGTTCGATGTAACGTTCTATCAACCTAACCTTAAGAAATGAGGCGTTCGAATTTTCTCTTTGATCTCCATCGGGATTTTCGATAACCACCTAATCGTTCCCTTCTTAACAACATTCAAACACTCATCCCGGGATTTGGTTGTGCTTTCCCTACATTTCCCTTCATGCTCACTTTTTCCACAAACTTCTACACCTTCTTAAAAACTTTGCCCTTCTCTTTATCGAACTTCTCGATTTTCCATTACATATTTCTTTCATCGATCTCTCTCAACAATTGCTTGTTTTTCTAAAAAACTGAAGCTTCTATTTTAAACGCGACATCTTTATCCAAGCCTAATTTCAAAAGCAACATAAAAATTCCTATTCTATCTAGAAAAGACATCCAGTTCTTTTACGTCTATCCGGTAAAAGACGAAACTACTTTAAACATAAATAAAACACATAAAAGTAGAGTAAAGATAAATAGCACCTGGTATTCGGCTGAGTTTAACTCCTCTGCTTTTCAGTTTCTCGATTTCTCTGCTTTTTACTTTGTCGGAGGATCAGTTAGTAGCATTATTTCTTCTTTCAGTGCGGTTCCTTCTCCTTCCACAAATAACTTTACTCTATGGCCATTGGCTATAAAAGTTGTATTTCCATCGCTAGTTCAACACTCCGCATTTGTAAACTCTCGTTACTTTAAATGGACCTGTCCATCTTGATTTAAGCTTTCCTGGAAATAACTTTAAACGTGAATTGTACAAGAGCACTCGATCGCCTACATGGAACTCACGACTATAGATTCTCTTATCGTGAAAGGATTTCGTGCGTTCCTTGTAGATTCGAGCGTTTTCATAAGAATCGAGACGGAATTCTTCTAGTTCTGTCAATTGAAGCAATCTATGATCACCGACAGCCTTAGGATCGAAATTCAAAAATTTAATAGCCCAGAAGGCTCGGTGTTCTAACTCAACTGGGAGATGACAAGACTTACCAAAAACTAACTTATAGGGAGAACAACCAATTGGTGTTTTAAAAGTTGTTCTATATGCCCATAATGCATCGTCTAGTTTAACCGCCGGCTTTTTCGATTTGAATCCACTGTCTTTTCTACAATTCTTTTGATCTCTCTATTAGACACCTCTACCTGACCACTGGTTTGCGGATGATAGGGCGTTCCTAACTTATGCGTTACACCATATTTTTCAATTATCTTGGTAAATGGTCTATTACAAAAGTGTGAACCTCTATCACTAATGATAGCCCTCGGAATGCCATAACGTGTAAATATATTCTTTTTAAGGAATCGTATGACAACTTTGGTATCATTAGTGGGAAGAGCTTCGCCTTCTACCCATTTCGAAACATAATCTACCATTACTAGAATAAATCTTTTTCCAAAAGATATAGGAAATGGTCCCATGAAATCTATACCCCAAACATCAAATAACTCACATTCTAAAATAGGTTGCATAGGCATTTCATGTTTTTTAGATACATTTCCCCATTTTTGACAAGATTCACGAGGATTTGACATACTTATAAGCATCTCTATATAGCGTAGGCCAATAAAAACCACATTGTAAAACTTTAAAAGCGAGTTTTCCATCCTCCATGATGACCTCCCGCCTCACGATCATGACAAAATGATAAAATACTTAAAATTTCATTATCGGGCACACACTTTCGATTATCCCATCCGAACATTTACGGAAAAGGTCCGGTTCCTCCCGGTAATAAAATTTTAAGTCATAAAAGAATTTCTTCTTCTCGTTGCCAAGTCCAATGAGACGGAATATAATCACAGGTTAAGTAATTAATGATATCTCCAAACCAGGGTGACATTTCCTTAGAAGGAATTCTATTCTTTAATAACTGCATGGTTGAAGGAGTATCTATTCTAAAAAGTTGTTTATCAGGAAATGAATCTTTAATTTCTATTCCCTTTTCTCCATCATTTTCCATTCTACTTAGATGATCTGCTACTACATTCTCACTTCCCTTTTTATCTTTAATTTCAATATCAAACTCCTGAAGTAAGAGAATCCATCTAAGAAGACGTGGTTTCGCATCTTTCTTACTCGGTAAATACTTCAAAGTGAATGGTCCGTATAAATTATTACCTTAGAACCAACAATATACGATCTAAACTTATCTAAGGCAAAAATCACACCAACGCTTCTTTTCTCGTAGTTGTATAGTTCGGTTGAGCCGCATTTAACGTATGAGATGCATAGTAAATAGCTTTGAGAATTTTGTTATATCTTTGACCTAAAACTGCTCCTACAAATCAATCGGCATCACACATAATCTCAAACGGTAAATTCCAATCTGGTGCTATTAGCACTGGTGCAGTAGTTAATCTTGTTTTTAAGGTCTGAAAAGCTTCCTTACATTTACTATCGAAGTTAAAAGGTACTTCCTTTTCAAGCAAATGACTTAGAGGCTTTGCTATCTTTGAAAAATCTGCAATAAATCTCCTATAAAATCCTGCATGTCCAAGAAATCCTCTTAGAGTCCTTAGATTAATTGGTGGTGGTAATTTTTCAATTACTTCAACCTTAGCTTTATCAACTTCAATTCCTATTTCAGAGATTCGATGGCCTAGAACAATTCCTTCTGATACCATTAAATGACATTTTTCCCAGTTTAAAATTAAATTGGTATCCTCGGAGCGTTGCAACACTCTTTCTAAGTGCGATAAACATTTACCAAAAGAATCTCCGTAAACACTAAAGTCGTCCATAAAAATTTCCAAGAATTTCTCAACCATATCGGAAAATATAGCCATCATGCATCTTTGAAACGTAGTTTGGAGCATTACATAAACCAAACGGCATTCTTTTATACGCAAAAGTTCCATAAGGACAAGTGAAAGTAGTTTTCTCCCTATCTCCCGCTTTGCAATGAAAATCAGAAATAACTTTGAATAACCATCTAAGAAGCGAATATTTATGACCACTTAACCGTTCCAACATTTGAACTATGAATGGAAGTGGATGATGATCTTTCTTAGTATGATCATTTAGTTTCCTAAAATCAATGCACATTCGATAACCCGTAATTTCTCTTGTTGGAATCCATTCATTTCTATCATTTTCTTTCACCGTGAAACCTCCTTTCTTTGGTACCACTTGAGTTGGACTTACCCATTCACTATCCGATATGGGAAAAATTATTCCCATCTCTAATAGCTTAATGACCTCTTTCTTAACAATTAACGCAAATTTGGGTTGAGGCGGCGTTGCGGTTGAATACAAGGCTTAGCATCTTCCTTCGAATGATCTTATGAACGCAAATCTCGGGGCTAATACCTCGAATATCGGCAAGAATCGTCCATCCAAAAGCTTTCTTATGCTTTTTCAACATTCTAAGTAATTGATCTTCTTGTTGCTCAGTTAAAGCTGATGAAATAATAATCGGTAATAGATTATCAGTTTCAAGAAAAGCATATTTCAGATTTAAAGGTAATGGTTTCAAGTCCAGGTTCTTTGGCGGATCTTCTATTGACGATTTAAGAACTGGTCCTTCTAGTTCTAATTCCAAGTACTTATGCCATGGTGGCTTAAAGGTAAAACTTTCTGTATCTAAAGAAAGAATTATCTCTTTCATTTCAATGTCTTCCTCATCTTCTTTATAGATAGACGAGTTAAGCATTCTTCTAATCTGTCTTCAAAAGTTGGTAATCGATTATCATAGACGAATGAATATCTTCTATAAAAGAACATGATTCTCGATGATGCATGATTCATAGCTTTGAAAATATTGAAAGTAACTTCGTCTTCATTGACTCTTAAGATTAATTCTCCTTTACGAACATCGATTAAAGTTCTTCCTGTAGCTAGAAATGGACGACCTAGAATGAGAGGCGCTGAATAACCGTCTTCCATTTCCATAACTACAAAGTCTACTGGAAAATAGAATTTGTCTACTTTAACCAATATGTCCTTTATAATTCCCTTAGGGTACTTAATCGATCTATCTGCCATTTGCAGAGTCATTTCAGTCTTAGTAAGCTTTCCTATGCCTAACTTTCTATAATCCTCATAAGACATGAGATTTATACTCGCTCCTAGATCACATAAGACCTTCTTAAACAGAAATCCTCCAATTTCACACGGAATGGTAAAACTACCAGATCTTTCGGTTTAGGTGGTAACTTATGCGCGAAATTGCGGAACATTCTTCATTTAGGCATATATTCTCATATTCCTCTAATTTTTTCTTGTTTGACGAATTTCTTTCGAAATTTTCCATAGGCAGTATATTAATCAAAGCTTCGATAACAGGGATATTAACTTGAATATGACGAAAAGTGTCCAGGAAACGAGCATACTTCTTATCAGTTTTTGCCTTTTTGATTTGATCTTTAGGAGGGTAAGGTAAAGATTCTAGATCTATAACCCTTGGTTCCTTTGTCAGTTTCTCTTTTCCTTTTTCCTTAAACCTTTGAGTTCTACTCAGTCGCCATGTTTCAGGTTCTTGAATTCTTTCTTTTAAATTGTTCCCTGAATCAATCTCTACTTCAGATCCCCTCATTTCTTCCTGTTTTTCATCCTTGTTTTCATTATTTTCCATTCTAACATGTTCCTTAAATAAAGTCCTTAAATCTTTATCCATGGGATCTTTCGTAATCTTAGGGATTTTTACCCAATTTTCCCTTTCACTTTCGGTTCCGAACTTTTATTTCTTTTCAAGAAGTTGTCTATAATTTCTTCTTCCTCATCCGTAAATTCAAGTTCATCTTTAGTTCTATCATTCCTACCATCTAAGTCATCTTCTACTTCATTATCCCCAAGGTTTTCAACTCCATTACTTCCACTGAGCTTCCTACTTCTCGTAACTACAAAATTTACCTCTCTTGGGTTCCTTTCGGTGTTACTTGGTAATCCTCCCGGGTCTCTGTTGTTATTACGTTCACCGCCCTACTCAAATGATCTTCCATATTCCTTAATGAGGCTTCTATCGTTCTCATCCCGGTATCATGTCCACTCATAGATGTTTTCATTGAACTCATGTCCTTAGTGACTGTACCAATAGAAGTCACCATCGTTTCTATATTTTTAGCTTGAGTAGATACTACACCCATCATATTTTCCATTAGTTTTTCCCATTTTTCAATTCCCTCTGCAGGTTGAGTAGAACTTTGAGTTACTGGTATACTTTGAGTGGTATGTTGAGGATAGGATCTAGGTAATGATTGTAAATTCTGATTAGATGTGTTTTCTTGATAAACTTGATTATTATTCAAGTTCCTATATGGAACTGGATACGGCGGTTGTCCTTGCTTGCTAGGGTTTTCAGACCATCGATAAGTAGGGTGATCTCTTCTAATAGCATTGAACGAGTTTGAATAAGCATTGTTTAAATTTCTATGCTGCTGAAGAAAACTCACCTCCTCTCTTGAGCATCCTGTCGGTTCTTCAATCCCTAGTGGTATTTTATCCTGATTTGAGTATTCAGTTGGTGCACTATTTTCTGAACTTTGGTTCTTATTCTGTTGTAATCCATCAAATTTCCTACTCAAATTTTCTAAATGTGCTAGAACTTCCGTATTAGACGTACATTCTCCTGCAAAAGCTACTTTTCTGGTGCTAGAACCGGTTTCCCACATTCTGTTATTTTTGGAAATCTTTTCGATGGCATCGTAAACTAATTGAGCCTCACTCATCATTAAAGAACCACCACATGCATGGTCTACATCAGCACGTGAATCTTTTCTTAATTTACGACAGAAAAGTTGAATTTGCATGTCTAAGGAATAACCATGGTCGGGACACGCTCTTAACAATTTTTTAAATCTTTCCCACGCATTCCCAAGCGTTTCTTCGCATCCTTGTCTAAAATTAGCAACCTCGACTTTTAATTCCAAATTCCGTCCGGGAGTGAAGTATTGTTTCGTAAATTCGCTTGAATCTCCTCCCAACTTGTAAGTGAATGATGCGGAAGAGACATAAACCAATCTCGGGCTCGTCCTTTTAGAGAAAAAAGGAAACATAGTCATCCTTGTTAATTCCTTGTGAGCACCTTGACTTTTGGTTTGTATTGCACGAGTTCTTCAAAAAGATAGAGATGATGATGCGGATCTTCATCATCTTCTCCTAGGAATTGGGCTCTTGCGTCAATTAAACCAAAAAGATGAGATTTAATCTCGAAATTATTCGCTCCTTCATTAGGTAAAAGTATGGGATTATTAGTCCGATTTCTTCTTATGGTTTGGTCACGGATAGGCCTTGGGTTTACTTGGGTTGTTACGATTATTCTCGGTTCCGATTCGATTATTTCTATTATTATTATTATTTTGATTATTAAGGTTAACGGGGTTTTGTCCATGCCCTGTAGCATGTTCCAGCCCTTGTTCGGTGTTTCATCACCGATTTCGACCATTCTCGTATTTCGTTTGAAGATGATTCGTCGGGATTTCCCCGACTAGTATGACCACGTTTTCTCTCTACTCTTAATCGCCTTTCGTAAGTGTTTATGTCGGGCTTATAAGGAGTGAGTGGGGCCTTACCACTTCGGTCATCAACTAACGAAAATAGAAAATAACACTAAATTGATAGTAGTAAAAAAAAAAAAATTTGGTAACTTACCTTTAAGGTAAGTACCAACGAAAATAAAATTAGAAATGAGATAAGAAAAGTGTTGACTTATTCTCGAGAATTTTGAGCTAATACAAGTAGTAACCATAGACACAAAAAAGAAATTAGCGTCGTTCCCCGGCAACGGCGCCAGAAAGCTGACGTGGCCTTTTCTAGTGCTAATACCAGTCCTTAACCGACGGTGTATCGGGTCAAACTGTAGTGCTAGTATGGTGAGTCGAGTATCGTATCCTCGGGAACTTTGTAATTCTTCTAAGTGTGGTTAAACACCAAAGAGCGTTATTAACTCGATCTAAGTCGCAGTTTATAGCACGAGATAACTACTATTTTACTTAACATAAAATAAATGCGTAAATTAAAATTTATTCTAATATAATATATATATATATATAAATATATATAGATGTGCATAAGTTGCAAAGTATATATATAGATATAAATATATAGATGCCAAATATATTATTAGAGAACTAGCCAAAGTTTATATAATTGATTTATACGATCTTTTCGAAGTGAATGGAATGTGCTCGATCTTTAGGTTCAATTGAGTAAATGAAACGGTGTACTCCTAAGGTTAACAATTCGTCCTCACATTAGTGTGTGAAATTGTCATATGTCCATTGTCATCGGTCCAAAATCCACAACCGTTACGGTTTTTCGAACGGGTCCCGAGTACGATTCTACCTTTGAATAAAAGGAGTCATTCCGTTCGTCAAACGGTCAATTTTATTTAAAGGCTCCGGTTGTCAAGGCCGGGCGATTCAACTTTCCGGTTTAAGTTTCAATTAAACTGATGAATTTAACATTATTACGATCTTGAGTACAAATTTTAATAAGATTCATCTTTTAGGACAAATCGCCCCCGGGTAGGAAACGGGTTCCGTTGTCACGTTTTCACTCGGCCAATTTTACCCTCCGGTTTTTCTATTAACGAGTTCATAACTTAATTACGAGGTGTCAATTCATAATTAGATTATGAATTCTTTCAAGTCAAACTTTATCAATAGGAAAAGATTCAATTAACTCAATTTTATTCAATTTTACTTAGACAAAGATTCCTTTACCGAAAAGATCGAAATAAAACGATTACATAACTTTGGCTAGTTATTAGATTTAGCCTACTAACATTATACGAAAAGATAAAAAGACAAAACAAACATAAATACTTTAGGAATTTTACCCGATTACAACGATTGAATCGAAGCCGTATTCTTCCGGATGCTACAACAACTTCAACAACATTGATCTTCGATAATTTCTCGAGCATTATAACGATACTACTTTATTTATGGCATAAGGCCTATATATATACATACTACTACTACTACTAGAAAGAGGTGAAGAAAATATATTTGGTACCCCCTTTATGTGCCTCAACATCGCTCTATTTATAGGCTTTTTTTCCCTTGCCGGATCGATCCGAGAAAGGGCCGGATCGATCCGGGAATAAAAAATATTATCCCAGGATATTCTCTGCGGGGCCACATGCTGGTCTAATCATGATGTTTCCTCGGATCGATCCGAGGTAAATCCGGATCGATCCGGATAGATTTTTTCCAATCTTAATCCGAAACTTGATAAAATCATAACTTGAGCTCGGATCTCCAAATGACATAATTCAAGATGCGTTGGAAAGCTCTTGAGGAGATCTATAACTTCCATAAAGACTTCTTTTTCAGAAAATGCCTTTTTGCTGGGCCATTTGTTCGTCGAAAATATAACTTGATATGGCGTCACGAATCATTGATCCACTTGAACTTTAAGTCTCGTGGCACTTCCTTTATTCCTTCAAAAGATATGATTTTACTCCACAAAATGTCATCACTCGGGGTCTTGGTTTACCTAAGGTCTGTAAAATACCAAAAATACCCACGTGAATCTGACACGACACTCCGGTTATTAACCCGGTACAAAATTTATAACTTTTTATCATTTTTACTAGATTTTTATAGTATTTAGATTTATTCATAGCTATTAATATCTTATAAGATTATCTCGTTATAATTACTTATATTTTATATAAAAATAGTCGATAACGTATATAAAACATCGTAATTTTTATCATATAAATGTTACACATCAATTCTCTCAATAAATCCTTTAAACACTTACTTTTCTATAAAAAGTAATAAAACACGAAGGAAATTGCTACGAAATAATATCATATAAACCGTAAAAATCACCGTCAACACTTCTCGTTTTTGAAACACGGCCAGCAAGGCCAGGTCGGACTGACTTCTCACGTGAAAGTTTTTAGGACGAGCTGGACCAGGCTGAGCTGACTTCTCGTTTTTGAAACACGGCGAGCAGGGCCAGGTCGGACTTACTTCTCACGTGAAAGAGTTATACGAGCGGGGCCAGGCCAGGCTGACTTCTCGTTTTTGAAGCACGGCGAGCAGGGTCATGTCGGTCTGACTTCTCGCGTGAAAGAGTTATACGAGCGGGGCTAGGCTGGGCGGACTTCTCGTTTTTAAAACACGGTGAGCAGGGCCAGGTCGGACTGACTTCTCGTGTGAAAGAGTTATACGAGCTGGGCCAGGCTGGGCTGACTTCTCGTTTTTTAAGCACGGTGATCAGGGCTAGGTAGGATTGACTTCTCGCATGAAAGATTTTAGGACGAGCTGGGCCAGGCTAGGCTGACTTCTCGTTTTTAAGGCACGGCGAGCTGGCCCCGGTCGTGACGACTCTCGTGCGAAAGTTTTTAGGACGAGCTGGGCCAGGCTAGGCTGACTTCTCATTTTTAAGGCACGGTGGCTGGGCCAGGCCAGACTCACTTCTTGCATGAAAGTTTTAGGACGAGCCGAATGGGGCTCGGTTTATTTTGTCCCTATGGGCTTATGGGCGTTTGTACACAATAAGGAAATATAAGCAAGCATGTAATCAGAATTTAAAAGATGAGCACTGGTAAAGCAAATTTTATTCCACAAAGCACCAAACATCCAAGACTAGTAATAAAACAGAGAAAAATGAGCATAATGAAAGTGCATGAATGAAAAACAGCAAATAAAAGGAACTTGCCGAGCGGTTCAAACCAAAACTACTCAATTGTTCTTTATTGTTGCCGCGTAGCAGCTTCTGGAGACCTCCAGATCTCCCTTGATTTCACCCGAGCCATTGGCGGTTGGAAACTTCAGACTGATGTGAGCCGGAGAGATCACGGCTCGGAGGTCGATTAGAGTGGGCCTTCCCAAGATGATATTATACGTAGATGATGCCTTGACCACCACATAAGTAACCATGAGAGTCCTTCCATCTGCCTCCTTTCCAAACGTTGTTGCGAGCCGCACCATTCCCATAGGACGGACAGGGGGACCGGCGAATCTGAACAGCGGTGCCGAGACTGGAGTCAGCTCGGACTCCTTGAGATTCATCGCTTGAAAAGCTGCAAAGTAGAGAACGTTGATGGCGATGCCGGTATCCACGCAAACCCTTTTCACTAGATTCTTATTCACCACCACTTCAATGACTAACCCTTCACTATTTATAACGAACGGAAGCGAGTCTCTAGGGCCATAAATGGCTGCCTAGGTAGGGATTTGACCCATTCTGTTCGGCTGTGAGCTCTCAGGTCGAGATTCAAGGCTTTAAACTTCCCCGAACGCGTTACTGTGCCCGCCCATGATAGTGTTAATAGTGTTGATCGGGCGGTTGTTTATCTGTCGGTTTCCCTCCATAGATCGATCTCTTCTTCTCTGGGGCTCGCCTTGTCACTTGCGATCTTGATTGAAATTTCTTCGCGGGTAGTCACGCCGACCCTTCCGTTCGCCATACTGAGGTCGCTCCACGACCTCGTCCAACTTTCCTTCAGCAATCGCGACATCCACGTCTCTTTGAAAATCCCTGCAACCGTCCAGATCATGCCCAGTGTCTTTGTGGTATATATAGAATTTGCTTTGATCTTTCATCTTAGGAGGACTTCGCAGCGGAGGGGGAGTTCGCGCTAGGCCCTTCCTTTCCATAATCATGAGGACCTGTTCGTACGGCTTGTTCAACGTTTGGAAATCTCGAGGCTGCAAGGCATTTTCCTCTTATCGGGTCGGCCCGTCACCCGACCTTTCCCACTCTCGCTTCGTTGGCTTCCACGGTACTTGAATGCCACCTCCGATTCCTCCATCCGCTGCTCGATCTCCGGACGATCTCCTTCTCCCGTGGTTGACCCAAGCATGCGATCTCCGGTCCTTAGCCGGCCCTTCCTTCTTGTCACGCGACCTTTCCCACTCTCGCTTCAGTCGGTTGGCTTCCTCTCATTGACAGTACTTGAATACCACCTCCATGCATTCCTCCATAGATGTGGGGAGCCTGCTGCTCAGCTTGGCATACAATTTTCATTCTCGTAGCCCTGCTACGAAAGATGCAATTCGGATATGATCACCCGCACCTCGAACTTGCATCTACTCTTCATTGAACCGCTTAAGATATTTCAATGCGGTCTCATCTCGCTTCTACTTGAGAGTAAATAGATTAGTAGCATTCCTCTGAAAGGGCTTTTCCGTGATGAAAGCGTTAAGGAACATCTTCCCCAAGGTCTCGAAGTTATAGATTGTCCTGGCCGGGATACTTTTAAACCATTCTCGAGCTCGTCCGGTAAGTAACGCAGAAAACGCCTTGCACTTCATCTCATCCGGGGCACAGTCGAGGTTCATATGCGTGAGATGCTGGAACAGGTGACCCTGGGGATCCTTCATTCCGTCATAGGGCTCCAGCTTTGGGATTTTAAACCTCGTTGGCCAAGGATAGCTATCAATCTGTTCGGAAAAAGAAGATTCAGCGCCAATTACACAGCTCTTTTACCTGCTATAACGTCCAATTCATCCCGAGCCACGTCCATCTCCTGTAGGACAACTAATTGTTTTCTCAAATTTGAATAGGACGACTGATCATCCCTCTTGGCCCTTTTATGCCTGGAGGGAGAAGGTGTTTGCTCCCATGACCCATCGTTGGGGTCATCCTCCTCCTCCAGATCCAGCTTCTGGGAGTTTCCTTCAGATGGATCTCCTTCTTGCGGGCCCGGCCCTTGCGAATTTTCCTCCAGAGGATCCTCTTCCTCCAGATCTTCATCTTTTTTGTCCTCTTCTTCCTAGGCGGCATTAAGGACGTCTTATTTCGTTGCATCGTCGAGGGCTACAAGCTGATCCACCAATGCCTGGTGGGTTGCATAAAAAACAATCTCCTCCTGTTGCGGATTCTAGTTATTAGCGTCTGATTCAGTGGCGTTGTTGGCCGCTTGTTGTCGTGTTGTTACCATGTTCGTCCTAAAACTTCAAACAATTGTCAGTGAAAGAGACCATCCTTCTAGCGCCAATTGACGATGCTGGAAATCGTCTTAACAAATCCGAGGCTTTTCTGACAATATGCTAAAGCTCTAAGAACAACCAAAACTAAGAAAGATGTGGGGGTGAGTTTGTGATGATTTGCACTTGAGGTGATACTTCTTAAGCTGCCTACGTATCCAATCGGTGAATTGTAATCAAGTCTTCGTTGTTCCTAGGGATTGTTTATATAGAGGGGCTTGTGCCCTAGTAATTGCGGGTGGCATGTCCAAGGTGGACTCTTATTTTGTGTTCCCTAAGAAAAATATAATTATGATCCGATCCCCTTGATTTTAGCGGATAATTATGGATATATTTGAATGTCAGAATCAGAGTAGTTATGATTTTGGATTCTTTCTGTATTTATCCGTTTTAGTGCGTGCGTAAGAAGTTTGACCCGAGAGTGACTCAGGCCGACCCGTGAGATCGGGCATGAGTAAGCTGATCTTGCGCATTGGCCGACCTGGAAAGGTCGGGAGAAAGTGTCCGAGCTTGGGCAGCTCGGATGTCGGGGGTTCTGACCCTTAAGAGAGACTTTTCTCTATCTTCATTAATTGTTGGGCTATTACGAAGATGACACGTGGCGATGTGCTGATCCGACCTCCGTCAACTAACTCTATCATTAACTTTTTCAGTCTTTACACTATCCAATATTCTCTAAAACAAAAGCTATGCCTAGAATGTAACATATGACTAATTACATACTCATAATATTTATATCTTCTTTTATTGGTTGTAATTCTATCATTTATGATCATTAATATAAAAATACCGTACGATCTGGCGAACATAAAATACAAGAGGTACAAAAAAAAAATGAGAAAAGGGAATCTTCATTAGCATATTTAGAGTCATCACCTTAACACCTTAAAGATTAAAATACTCATGAATGGTTCAACACATTAGTTTATGGTTAAAAGAATAAAATATGGAGCAATTAAGAAATTATCATATCGTGGAAGTTCAGATACTGTAGTTGAAAAAAAGATTAAAAAAAAACCAATAAATAATACTCCCTCCATTTTAATTTAATTAGCATTTTTCAGAATTTGTTTTTATTTATATATCTATTATTTTACATTATGCAGCTTTTTTTTTCCACCTTTACCCTTCAATTTGATTATAATATATAAATAAAATATTTATATATCTAATAAATAAAGTATTTTCACTTTTACACCACCAAAACAAAGAATTCAATTTAATTATAATATATAAATAAAATATCACTTATTAGTTTTATATTTTTTTTTTCCGTCTCTTTGTGGAATTTTATTATATAGTTGAATTTTAGGATGGAATATTCTAATATTCTTAATAAAGTATTTTCTACATTCTAACAACTCAAAAAGTCAATTTACAACAATATTATCCATGCATATACATATTCCAAATAAAGTACTTCTTGTCATTTTATACTTTAATTTAGACATATTAATTAATATTTTAATCAGTGTGAATTTTGTCTATTTGACGGTTAAAAAAAACTGAGATACATATTTTAAGCCGGCATAGAAAAAGGATGACTAATTTGAAATAACTAATTCACAATGCAATTGTTTAGGCGGCTTACAAAGAGAGACTAAGAGCACATACAATAACGTTTTCTTTGTCAAAGGGAAATGGTACTTTTGCAGACTTTACATTGCCTCTTTAATTTTAGAGCTACAATAACACTATTTTTAACATTGAAACCAATTTTGAAGTGTAAGGGATTGTGGGTCTGCCCATTCAATATTCACATCTTTTGTCTTGGAATCTGTATCAAAATGAATAGAATGTTTTTTATTTATTTATTCTTTAGTGAAAGAATTTTTATATACCAATCAAATCATCAGGAAAAAAATATTTAATGAATATATAAATGAAATTATTTTGAGACTATTGTGGAACAAATGAGGATATGGACGTGACTTTAGTGCTATGTAGGATTTTTTTTGTCTTTTCAAGACAAAGTGACATTGTGGAAAGGAAAACTATTGTATGTGCTCTAATTTGCAACGAATTGAGTCATAATTACCCTCCTAGGTCAAGTTTTTGGGTGCTCGTTCAACGTGAAGTGAAATGATCCGTAAGTTGATTAAAAACAGGCACTTTACATCATGAATTTAAATGTCTGATTCTGTTAATTTCATTATAAATACACTCACTGTTTAAAAAATTAACGTGGTCGGGGTAGGACGAAAGGAAAATACTTGTGTGGTGAGAGAATTTGAGGTAAAGTGACGGATGAAACGATCAGGACCATACAGATTAAATAGAATAAAACTGTGTGATCTGTATTTAGTCACACGATATCTCCATACCGTATGAAGATACCACACAAGAATTATCCGGGACTAAACGAATTGTCTGAGAGTTAGGACGAATTGACCGTATGTGGAAAATACTTTTATGAGAAAGAATGCGTCACGGAATTAATTTGCTGTCTTGGGGAACTACTTTAAAGTCATGCGTTGACTTCATACGCTTCCTTGCAATTGTCTTGCACCCTTTTTCCAACTCATTTTCACATTGGAAGATTTTTAGTTTTTATTACTATCAGGATCATACAGATTAAATAGAATAAAATTGTATGGCCTGTATTTAATCATACGATACATTCACATCGTATGAAGACATCAACACATAAGTAATTACTCGGGACTAAACGAGTTGTCTGAGAGTTAGGACGAATTGACCGTTTAAAGTCATGCGTTGACTTCATACGCTTGCTTGCGAATAGTCTTGCACCCTTTTTCCAACTCATTTTCACAATGGAAGATTTTTAGTTTTTTTATTTTTTTTTTTTTAAGACAATGGAAGATTTTTAAAAGTACAAATAATAAAATAATTTTCCAGTTTAAAAAATAGGGGGAATGAGGGAGAAGGACAGAAATATTTCATAGGACAGTTTTTTGAAACTTTTGCATAAAGGACAAAACTATTTATTCACTGTCGAAATTCACTTGTGTTCGAAATTCACTGTTTAAATTCACTGCCGAAATTCACTGTCGAAATTCACTAATTTTCAAAATTCATTGTCGAGATTCACTGATTTTCGGGATTCACTGTCAAAATTCACTGTCGAAATTCACTGATTTTGGGATTCACTAGGAAGATTCACTGATTTTCGGGATTCACTGTTTGTCCTTCTCGCTATAAAAATTATGCAGTTGTCCTTCTCCCTATAAAAAATATGTAGTTGTCCTGTTACTTAAAAATATTCCAGATTATGTCCTTATCCCTAATTTTCCATAAAAAATAAGTCATCTCGTAATATTTAAGAAAAATGACACTTTGAACAAAAAAATCTTTTTAAGTAAAACGGCAAACATGTTATTAAATAATATCATTAATGAATTTCGGATTTTTTATTGTATTCATATTGTAATTTTACCATTGGAATAATGCATTGATATTTTTTTTCTTCTTCTTTTTTTTTGAGCAAACAAATGTTATTATTGAGTCAAACGAGAAGTAAAAGCAGCAAGAATGTGTCCAGGAGAAAAGTACCATAGTCGACAAAGCCTAAATACGTTAAACACTTTTGAGCCAAGATATGAGTAGGCATATTGCAAGTCGCTTAACAACAGAAAAAGAACAAAAATAGAATGAATCCGTTAATAATATGCAATCCCTCACCAGACAGCCAAGGGATGTTAGATCATCAAAAGTGGAGTGAAGATGCTGAACACATGAGAGCGAGTTGGACTCCATTCAAATGTTGCGAAAACCCGAGTTGCGCGCAAAAGTAAGGCCACTATGTATGACAAACAGCTCCACCAACTCCACATCTAGATGACTGGCCAAACTACCGGAGCAAGCGCAAAACCTGGCCATCCTGCCCCTGAATAATAGTTCCGTAGGCTCTGGAGTCATCCGAGAGAGACACATCCATATTGACATTCACCCTACCATCTGGAGGCGGCTGCAATCTAAAAGGCCATTGTGATCCCTCCGGCCGACTAAGAGGGACCGTAAGAGGTCCACAAATTCACACGCATCACACTCCGTAGTGGATAAGATTCTCCCAATATTCGCTGCTTGATCATCAAAGAGCCAGGACACGGGGCCTTTCAAATATACCGAAGTGTAGTTGCAATACGCGCCAAGTGAGCTTCCTCACACGTAGAGAAAAGAAACCCCAGTAATGCACTAAAGTCATAGCATAACTCCAGGCCATCAAATAGAGACCCTGTCCCCTAATCACTCCCGTACCACCCGAGGAATATCACAAGAGAACAATGCTTAATAGAGACTTGCTAAACTAGCCCCTCACAATGCACAAGCTCCATTGCCCAAGTCTCGCATACTGAGGGATGCCTCCACCGGGAGATAATCATGAAAACAACGCCACAAGAAGTGCTGAACACGCGGCCGAATTGGCAAAGACCAAATCTAGCGCCATACACCATCGGCTCCATCAGCAATCGAGGCTCGCGAATGTAAGAGCGCTCCGTGAGAAAACTTAGAAGCCAACCAATATCCAGACTTGATAGTGTACTGACCCCAAGAGTTATAATGCCACATAATATCATCATCGTGAAACACAATAGGAAGTGTAATACTAAGGATCGCATGGGCCTCATGTGGATAGAAGGAACTAAGAACCAAATCACGATCATATGTGTGAGAGCCAGGGTGAAAAAAAAGTCTGATCCTTAGCATCTCGTGCCAACAAAGCAGAACCCACATGGAAAGAGTGGGCCAGGGGAATCGAGGCATTAGAATAGATATTGATTTGAGAACCATCACCAACCCACCACCTCAGTCCCCGCACGAGAAGATCACGACCATCCAACAAACCCTGCCACAAAAAAGAGGGCCAAGAACCCAAAGAGGAATCAAGCACGTTACTCTGGCTGAAATATTTTGCCTGATGTACCCGGTACACAAGATTGTTTGGCATCTTTAGCACCCTCCAAGCTTGATTGCAACGAGCGCAAGATTAAAGAAATTAAGATCCCGGAAGCCTAACCCGCCCGAGTCTTTTGGCATAGTGCATACTAACTATCTCTTCCAATGTATCTTGCCATTCACCAAGGTGCCCCCAGAAAGAAGCACCGCATCATGGATTCTATAGTATCAATAAGCGCCTACCGAATACGGAAACACTGTATAACAAACGTTGGGATGGCCTGTAACACACTCTTAAAAAGAACCTCCCGTGCGGCCTACGACGAAAAATTCTCCTACCACCCACTAAGTTTCTTTCTGACCCGATCCTCAAGATATTGGAAAACTTGATTTTTCAATCTCCTTGTCATGAAAGGCAAACCCAAATACTTCCCGGTGCCTACACCTAGCAGGAAACCTAGAATCCGGATTACATCTTCCCTATCCGTATCAGCATTCATCTTGCTAAAAAATAAGTTGGACTTATAAGCATTAATACATTGGCTCGACAAAGTCTCATAGCGTGGCAGTATTCCCCGTACCACATTTTCCTTTCCTCTCAATGCATTAAAAAACAAGAGACTACCATTTGCAAATAGAAGATGATAAACCAACACTTCACCCTAGTGGCCTAATGAAATGCCTCCCAATACTCCGTTAACAGACGTTTGATGAATAAGCATTGAAAGACCCTCAACACATAAAATAAAGTGAAAATGGGATAAATGATCACCTTGACGAATACCCTGTGTTGGCGCAATACGCCGAGTAATCTTACCATTGAATAAACCCTGAAGGAAACCGATGTAACCATACGCCTAACAAGTGCCACAAACCTGGATGGAAAATTCATCGTAATCATCACAACAAACATATAATCCCACTCCATCTTGTCAAAATATTTTTGTGTACCAAGTTGAGGGCTGCATAATGCTCTCTACCACGTAAACCTTCTTTTAGAGAATGGAAGGCCTCGAATTCAACAATAGAATTATCTTTTAGGAGCCTCCCAGATATGATGCACTCTGATTCCCTGAGATAACACGATCAATGACACGCTTTAACCGATTCACCATTGTCCGAAATATAGCTTATAAATTGAATTACAAAGACTAATACGCTGGATTGATTGTACTACCGTCGGCTTTTTGATACGAGGTATGAGAGAGATATAAGTCTTAGATAATGCAGAAAGATCCACATCACCATTTATAACGTCCAAAATAAAAGGCATAATAGTGGATCCTATTGAACTCTAATACATTTGGAGAAAAACCACGTGCATACCGTCTGGGCCTGGTGCTTTCCGCCTATGAAGTGGAGTCAAGGCACCAAGGACCTTCGCCTTAGTAAAATCCATAGCAAGACGATGAGCACCCCCATGACTTAGCTGCCTAAGGGCATGGTTCCCAAGCTCAGGTACTCCACCACCCGAGCTAGTAAAGATAGAATCAAAATAAATAGTAATGAGCGCCGCCATACCGTCTTCATCAGTAACTAGATTGCCAACTAGATCAACAAGGGATTGAATGAGATTCCTCTCCCACTGTGATGAAGCTCGATGGTGAAAAAAAATGTATTGTGATCCATACAAATGAGCCATTCTGCATGACCCCATTCCTACCAGAGTTCCACCTTCAAGGACTCAACCTTCTCAATCTCAAAAATCAAGCACCTCTCCCGTTGTCCATAGAAAAGAGCACCTTGTTGCAACCCCCCTAATTACCTTTCCAACTGCTGAAGGTTATCATCAAAATTACTGTATCTTAGTCTCCCCAAACTGCGCAGAGGCATGCGCACCTCCAAAATGCGTTCATGTAACTCATATGTGGTACCAACGTTAGACTGTGACCAACTAAAAGAAAAGAGATCCGAGAAATACTCATCTCCCAACCAATAAGGCTCATAACATAGAATAGAGTGCCATTTATTTATAAGCCCAAGCCTCTTGCATGCATCTGTTACCAATATGGGAGAATGGTCCGACCGAGTGTGAGCAAGATGGGAGATATGAAAACCTAAAAATAAAGCTAGTGAATCCGAATTGGACACTGCCCTATCCAGACGAAAGCGTGTTGGAGCCCTGTCTCTACCATTATACAGAGTAAAAGGCGATATATGAAAAGACAAATCCATGAAGCCACAATCAGCAAGAGCACTCCAGAAGGCATTCATTGCACTATCAGACCTATCACCCGCTTCCTCATACTCGATGTGCAAAGAAGATCCCATTAAATTCACCGCCACAAGCCATGGCATATCAAAGAGGCCATGCTGACGACGTAAGAGATCCCACAAGAGACAATGGTCCTCTCGAGCTAGGTTTCCATAAAACCCTGTAAATCTCTAAGGTGGAGAATTTCCGGCATGGACTATCGCACCAATATGGCTGATACGAACATCAAATGTACCATTCCAAAAAAGGGCCAAACCCTTACTAGCCCCCGAAGAAGGCATGAAGTAAACATAAGAAAAGCCAAGCAAAACACGAATATAATTATAGCGACTAGATACTAACGTTTTTTTTGAAAGAAAAAAATCAAAAGAGAACAACTACTAACCAAGGACTTTAAGTGTTTCAATGCACGAGGTTGGCCGAAACCCCGAAAGTTCCAACATTAGAGATTCATGGATCTTGGTGGGTGACGATCCAAAAACTCGTCTGTATAATTTTAGGGCTCATCCTCTTGATGATAACCTAAGGGTGCTCCTTTGATACATAAAATAGTAAAAAGAGTGGGTGTTTTGGGAGTGATTTAAACTGCACTTGATAGTGATCAAGCTGCCTATGTATCCAATACTATGATTGGAATCAAGTCTCCATAGTTCCTTAGGGATTGTTTATATAGAGGGGCTTGTGCCCTAGAGTTAGTGTGTGGTGTGTCCATGGTGGACACTGATTGGCGTGTTCCCTAAGGAAAAGGATTACGTTTAACTAATCTCATTGATTTTTAGGAGATAATTATAGTATTCAAATATTTGTATTAAGTGATAAAGATTGGAGCCTTTATGGCTCAAGATTCTTTCCATAGTTACCCATTTATTATCACGTGGGGAATACGATTAGAAATTAACTCTGGCCAATTTGGACGGCCCGAGCTGAACTGGTTGAATCTTTCCGTGTCTCACTCGACCCGCGAACGTCGGGAAGAATAGCCGAGCTGGTATCAACTCGGACTCTTAGGCTCATGGAATGGTAGGCCCGAGAGAGACTTAATCCGACCAGTAAGGTCGTACATAGGTAGGTTAGTGTACAAGTGTTAGTCGTGTATTGATTCTAGAGGGGATTGGATCAGTGGCCGAGCCAAGCTACCCTAGTCCGGCCACTGGGACATCCGACGCCGTTTCTCTTTACACTTAAGGTTGAGTCACTAGGAGGTGCCACGTAGGTAAGCTCAATTCTTGGCATCATCATAAGCCCCCCAGATCCAGCCGATCTTTGGTTAGTCGGCTCGGATCTGTCAGCGTGGCGGCTCGACTCGGGTGTTTAACTTATAGGGTTTGAATTCGCATTGCCAGGTGGAAAAGCCGGTTGTGATGTCATTACAGCTGTACCGGGAATCAAGGCGTCATTGCCCACTAACACTAACTAAGGCCATTCTTCGAGGTGAGTAGGGGGTTATAACCCCGTCAGATCAATCATTTCATAACAGCGTTGCTTCTTAAACCAGAAGATTTGCTGCCGATTGCCATTCTCCGTGTCTTCTTGTTCAAACTAAATTTTCCAAGTAAGTGTTTCTTCCTTTGCATTTTGGCTTTTTATCTTAAGTTCCCTTTAAGCATAATCCTTATTTCGCCGGAACTTTAAGCCTGATTTCGTGGAGATGACTATTGCAAAAAGTAGAGATGTCGGGTCTATTTGGAGCCAAGAGGATCTGGACGAGTGATGTATTATTTTTATATGATTAAAAATACGTTATATTATTATGTTTTATCAACGAATTCTATATAAAATATATGAAATTATGGTATAAAGTGTTAGTCTTTATAATTTAGAGTATTTAGTAATAATAATAATAAAAAAATTGTAATTTTGTACCGATTTTAGTAAATCGGAGTGTCGTGTCAGATTTACGTGGGTATTTGTGGTATTTTATTGCCGATTTATAAACCAAGACCCCGAGAATCGACATATTGAAGTTTAATCATATCTCTCGGAATGATTTAGAGAGTGCCACAAGTTTAAATGGTCAATTGAATAGCTTAAGTGGATAAGTGGCCAACCAATCTGGATAAGTAATAATAGAGAAATATCTTCGACAAACGAATGGCTCATCAAAATGATATTTTCAGAAAAAGTGTTCTTCACGAAAGTTGTAGATTTTTCCGAGAGTGTTCCAATGCAATTTAAATTATGAAGATTGGAGGTCTACAACTTAAACAGTGATCAAGTGGCTAATCGACTTGGATTAAGAAAAAATCCCGTAAAAGCTTCGGAGGAACACGAGGTCATCAAAAAAGCGTTATCTGGAGAAGAGTCCTTCATGAAAGTTGTAGAGTTTCTCGAGATCTTAATTTTGGCATTTCGTTTGCAATTTTTGGAGATCCAGAACTCGAGATATGAATTTTACAAGTTTTATATAATTATATATAAATATAATTATATCAGCGCACATGCTGAGTTAATCAAGAAGGTGGGAGTCATCATTAGTCCGGACCGAGCCGGCCTAATACCGGACCGGTCCGGCCTTTACCAATTTGCCTATATAAAGAGCAGCAGCAGAAACAGAATCGATGTACCAAATATATATATACATCTCATATATATATACATAGCTCCTCTCTTTCTTTCCTTTTCTTTTCTTTTTAATTTTTAGTAGTAGTTGTAAATAAGGCCTTACGCCGTAATAATGTAGTTTTAGTATCGTTGTAATGCTCGAGAAAATCTCGGAAGTCGGTTTTGCTAAAGAAGTTGTAATGTCCGGAAGATACGATTTCTGAATCAACTGCCGTATTCGGGTAACTTTTCTTAAGTATTTATGTTTGTTTTTGTATTTTTCGTTGTTATAATGTTTTTAGGCTAAATATAATACTGGCCAAAACTATGTAATCGGTTTTATTTCGATCTTTTCGTTAAAGAAGTGTTGTTAAGTTAAAATGACTAAAATTGAGTTAATTGAATCTTTTTCTATTTTGATCGTATTCGTATTGACATATTTAATAGATCTGAGGAATTCATAATCTAATTATGAATTGACGCCTCGTAGTCGTGGATATGAAATAAAAGATAGAAAAACCGGAGGGTAAAATTGGCCGTGTGAACAACGTGATAACGGAATCCGATTTCCTAACCGGGGGTAAATTTGTTTTGGGAGAAATGAATTTTATTATAATTTGTACTCGAGATCGTAATAATGTTAAATCATCAGTTAATTGAAACTTAAACCGGAAAGTTGAATCGTCCGGCTTTGACAACCGGAGCCTTTAAAATAAAATTGACCGTTTGACGAACGGAATGACTCCTTTTTATCTAAAGGTAGATTTGTACTCGGGACCCGTTCGATTAATTCGTTTACCGTAACAAGTTGTGGACCTTGGACCGATGACAACGGACATATGACAATTTCATACGCTCGTGTGAGGAGGAATTGTTTACCTCAGGAGTGCACCGTTTCACTTACTCAATTGAACCTAAAATAAAAGGAGAGATCGAACACATTTCAATTAATCGAAAAGATCGTATAAACCAATTATATAAGTTTTGGCCGCTTCTCTAAAATTATTTGTCTAATATATTGGTACCTATATATTTATATCTATATATATATTTTGCAATTTATGTACATCTATATATATTTATATATATATATATATTATATTAGAATAACTTTTAAATTACGTATTTATTTTATGTTAACTAGAATAGTAGTGATCTGTGTGATAAAATTGCGATTTAGATCGAGTTAATAACAGCTCTTTGGTGTTTAACCACACGTAAAAGAAATTACCAAGTTCCCTGAGGATTCGACACCTGACTCATCATACTAGCACTACAATTTGACCCGGTACACTGCCGGTTAGGATCTGTATAGCCTAGAAAAGGTCTGTCAGCATAATTTTGGCGCCGTTGCCGGGGAACGTCGCTAATTTCTTTTTATGTGTCTATGGTTACTACTTGTATTAGCTTAAAATTCTCGAGAATAAGTCAACACTTTTCTTATCTCATTTCTATTTTATTTTTCGTTGGTTGTTACCTTTTAGGAAAATTACCAATTTTTACTACTATCAATTTCGTGTTATTTTCTATTTTCGTTAGTTGATGACCAGAAGTGGTAAGGCCCCTCTCGTTCCTTATAAGCCCGACATAAACACTTACGAAAGGCGCTTAAGAGTAGAGAGTAAACGCGGTCATACTAGTCGTGGAAATCCCGACCAAGAATCATCTTCAAACGTAAATACGAGAATGGTCGAAATCGTTGATGAAACACCCGAACAAGGGTGGAACATGCTCTAGGGCATGGACAAAACCCCGTTAACCCTAATAATAATAATAATAGAAATAATCAAAATCGGAACCGAATAATCGTAATAATCCACCAAACCCGAGACCTATATGTGATCAAACAAGTAAGAAGAAACCGGACTAATAATCCCATACTTTTACCTAATGAAGGAGCGAATAATTTCGAAATTAAGTCTCATCTTTTTGGTTTAATTGACGCAAGAGCCCAATTCCTAGGAGAGGATGATGAAGATCCACATCATCATCTCTATCTTTTTGAAGAACTGTGCAATACAGCCAAAAGTCAAGGTGCTCATAAGGAATTAACGAGAATGACTATGTTTCCTTTTTCTTTAAAAGGACGAGCCCGAGATTGGTTTATGTCTCTTCCACATCATTCACTTACTAGTTGGGAGGAGATTCAAACTGAATTTCTGAAACAATATTTCACTCCTGGACGAAATTTGGAATTAAAAGTCGAGGTTGCTAACTTTAGACAAGGATCTGAAGAAACGCTTGGGAATGCGTGGGAAAGATTTAAAAAATTGTTAAGAGCGTGTCCCGATCATGGTTATTCCTTAGATATGCAAATTCAACTCTTCTGTCGTAAATTGAGAAAAGACTCACGTGCGGATGTAGATCATGCATGTGGTGGTTCGTTAATGATGAGTGAAGCTCAAACAGCTTACGATGCTATAGAAAAGATTTCCAAAAATAACAATGTGGGAAACCGGTTCTAGCACCGTAAAAGTAGCTTTTGCAGGAGAATGTACGTCTAATACGGAAGTTCTAGCACACTTGGAGAATTTGAGTAGGAAATTTGATGGTTTACAACAAAATAAGAACCAAAATTCAGAAAATAGTACACCAAATGAATACTCAAGTCATGATAATATGGCGTTAGGGAGTGAAGAACCAACAGGATATTCAAGAGAGGAGGTGAGTTTTCTTCAGCAGCATAGGAATTTGAACAATGCATACTCAAACTCGTTTAATGCTATTAGAAGAGATCATCCTACTTATCGATGGTCTGAAAACCCTAGTAAGCCAGGACAACCGCCATATCCAAATCCCATATAGAATAATAACCAAGTTTATCAAGAAAATACATCTAATCGAATTTACAATCATTACCAAGATCCTATCCTCAACATACCACTCAAAGTATACCAAGAACTCGAGTTCAACTCAACCCGCGAAGGAGTTGAAAAATGGGAAAAACTAATGGAAAATATGATGGGTGTAGTCTCTACTCAAGCTAAGAATATGGAAACAATGATGACTTCTATTGGTACAAATCACTAAAGATATGAGTACAATAAAAACATCTATGAGTGGACATGATACCGTAATGAGAACAATAGAAGCCTCATTGAGGAATATGGAAGATCATTTGAGTAGGGAAGGTGAACGTAACAACAGTAGACCCCCAGGAGGATTACCAAGCAACACTGATAGAAACCCAAGAGAGGTAAATGTTGTGGTTACGAGAAGTAGGAAGCTTAGTGGAAGCAATGGAGTAGAAAACTTTGGGAATAATGAAGTAGAAAATGATTTAGATGGAAAGAATGATGAAACTAAAGATAAAGATGAATTCACTGACGAGGAAGAAGAAATTATAGATAATTTCTTGAAAAGGAATAGAAGTTTGGAACCTGAAAATGAAGGTGAAAATTGGGTAAAAATCCCTAGGATTTTGAAAGACCCTATGGATAAAGATTTAAGGAGTTTATTCAAGGAACATGTTAGAATAAATGAGAAACAGGAAGAACCGAAAAAATCTGAAGTAGAGATAGATTCAGGGAACAATTTAAAGAAAAAAATTCAAGAACCTGAAACATGGCGACTAAGTAATACTCAAAGGTTTAAGGAAAAAGGAAAAGAGAAATTGACTAAGGAGCCAAAGGTTATAGATTTAGAATCTTTACCCTACCCTCCTAAAGATCAAATCAAAAAGGCAAAAACTGATAAGAAGTATGCTCGTTTCCTTGATACTTTTCGTCATCTTCATGTTAATATCCCTGTTATTGAAGCTCTGATTAATATACCTGCCTATGGAAAGTTTCTGAAAGAGATACTATCAAATAAGAAAAAATTAGAGGAATATGAGAATATATGCCTAAATGAAGAATGTTCGCAATTCTCGCAAAGATAAGTTACCACCTAAACCGAAAGATCCCGGAAGTTTTACGATTCCATGTGAAATTGGAGGATTTCTTTTTAAGAAAGTCTTATGTGATCTTGGAGCTAGTATAAATCTCATGTCTTATGAGGATTATAAAAAGCTAGGCATAGGAAAGCTTACTAAGATCGAAATGACTCGCAAATGGCGTATAGATCGATTAAGTACCCTAAAGGAATGATTAAGGATGTACTTGGTTAAAGTAGACAAATTCTATTTTCCAAGAGATTTTGTAGTTATGGAAATGGAAGAAGGATATTCGCGCCTCTTATTCTAGGTCGTCCATTTCTAGCTACAGGAAGAACTTTAATCGATGTTCATAAAGGAGAGTTACTTTTGAGAGTCAATGAAGATGAAGTTGCTTTCAATATTTTTAAAGCTATGAACCATCCATATACATCACCGAATCATGTTCTTTGTAGAAGATATTCATTCCGTCTATGATAATCGCTACCAACTTTTGAAGACAAAGTTAGAAGAATGCTTAACTCGTCTATCTATAAAGAAGATGAGGAAGACATTGAAATGAAAGAGATAATCCTTTCTCTAGATAAAGGAAGCTTTACTTTTAAGCCACCATGGCATAAGTATTTGGAGTTAGAACTAGAAGGACCAGTTCTTAAATCATCAATAGAAGATCCGCCAAAGAATCTGGAATTGAAACCGTTACCTTTAAATCTGAAATATGCTTTTCTAGAAACTGATAATCTATTACCGATTATTATTTCATCTACTTTAACTGAGCAGCAAGAAGATCAATTAATAAGAATGTTAAGAAAGCATAAGAAAGCTTTTGGATGGACAGTTGCCGATATTCGAGGTATTAGCCCTGAGATTTGTGTTCATAAGATAATTCTGAAAGAGGATGCTAAACCTTGTATTCAACCGCAACGCCGCCTCAACCCGAATTTACAGTTAATCGTCAAGAAAGAGGTCATTAAGCTATTAGAAATGGGGATAATCTTTCCTATATCAGATAGTGAATGGGTGAGTCCAACTCAAGTTGTACCAAAGAAAGGAGGTTTCACAGTGAAAGAGAATGATAAGAATGAATGGATTCCAACAAGGGAAATTACAGGATATCGAATGTGCATTGATTTTAGAAAACTAAATGATCATACTAAGAAAGATCATCATCCACTTCCATTCATAGTTCAAATGTTGGAACGTTTAAGTGGTCATAAGTATTATCGTTTCTTAGATGGTTATTCGGTTATTTACGTATCTTCATTGCAAAGCAGAGATAGGGAAAAGACTACTTTCACATGTCCTTATGGAACTTTTGCGTATAAAAGAATGCCGTTTGGTTTATGTAATGCTCCCGCTACGTTTCAAAGATGTATGATGTCTATATTTTCTGATATGGTTGAGAAATTCTTAGAAATTTTTATGGACGACTTTAGTGTTTATGGAGATTCTTTTGGTAAGTGTTTGTCGCACTTAGAAAGAGTTTTACAACGTTGTGAGGATACCAATTTAGTTCTAAACTCGGGAAAAATGTCATTTAATGGTATCGAAGGAATTGTTTTAGGTCATAGAATCTCTCGAAATAGAATTGAAGTTGATAAAGCTAAAGTCGAGGTGATTGAAAAATTACCGCCACCAGCTTAATCTAAGGACTCTAAGAGGATTTCTTGGACATGCAGGATTTTATAGGAGATTTATTGCAGATTTTTCAAAGATAGCAAAGCCTCTAAGTCATTTACTTGAAAAAGAAGTACCTTTTAACTTTGATAGTAAATGTATGGAAGCATTTAAGACCCTGAAAGCGAAGTTGATTACCGCACCGCATTGGTAGCACCGGATCGGAATTTACCTTTTGAAATTATGTGTGATGCTAGTGATTTAGTTGTAGTAGGAGCTGTTTTAGGTCAAAGGTACAATAGAATTCTCAAAGCTATTTACTATGCATCCCACACTTTAAACGCAAATCTCAACTAATTATGCAACTACGTAAAAGGAACTTTGGCTGTGATTTTTGCCTTAGATAAGTTTAGATCGTATATTGTTGGTTCTAAGGTAATAGTCCACACGATCATTCACTACGAAGTATTTACCGAGTAAGAAGGATGCGAAACCACGTCTTCTTAGATGGATTCTCCTACTTCAAGAATTTGATATTGAAATTAAAGATAAAAAAGGAAGTGAAAACGTAGTAGCGATCATCTAAGTAGAATGGAGACTGAGGAAGAGATAGGGAATGAAATTAAAGATTCATTTCCTGATGAACAACTATTTAGAATAGATACTCCTTCAACCATGCAATTATTAAAAAATAGAATTCCCTCTAAGGAAATCTCACCTTGGTTTGGAGATATCATTAATTACTTAACTCGTGATTATATTCCGTCTCATTGGACTTGGCAACGAAAAAGAAATTCTTTTACGACTTAAAATTTTATTACCGGGAAGAACCGGACCTTTTCCGTAAATGTTCGGATGGGATAATCGAAAAATGTGTGCCCGATAATGAAATTTTAAGTATTTTATCGTTTTGTCATGATCGTGAGGCAGAGGACATCATGGAGGATGGAAAACTCGCTTTTAAAGTTTTACAATGTGGTTTTTATTGGCCTACACTATATAAAGATGCTTATAAATATGTTAAATCTTGTGAATCTTGTCAAAAATGGGGAAATGTATCTAAAAAACATGAAATGCCTATGCAACCTATTTTAGAATGTGAGTTATTTGATGTTTGGGGTATAGATTTCATGGGACCTTTTCCTATATCGTTTGGAAAAAGATTTATTCTTGTAATGGTAGATTATGTTTCAAAATGGGTAGAAGCTGAAGCTCTTCCCACTAATGATACCAAGGTTGTCATACGATTCCTTAAAAAGAACATATTCACTAGATATGGCATTCCGAGGGCGATCATTAGCGATAGAGGTTCACACTTTTGTAATAGACCATTTACTAAGTTAGTTGAGAAATATGGTGTAACACATAAACTAGAACGCCCTATCATCCGCAAACCAAGGGGTCGTGTAGAGGTGTCAAATAGAGAGATCAAAAGAATCGTGGAAAAAACAGTTGATTCAAATCGTAAAAAGCTCGGGCAATTAAATTAGATGATGCGTTATGGGCGTACGTAATGCCTTTTAAAACACCAATTGGTTGTTCTCCCTATAAGCTAGTCTTTGGTAAGTCATGTCATCTCCCAAATTGAGTTAGAACACCGAGCCTTCGGGCTATTAGATTTCTAAATTTCGATCCTAAGGTCGTCGGTGATCATAGATTGCTTCAATTGACGTAACTAGAAGAATTTCGTCTCGATTCTTATGAAAACGCTCGAATCTACAAGGAACGCACGAAGTCTTTCCATGATAAGAGAATCTTTAAGCGTGAGTTCCATGTAGGTGATCGAGTGCTTTTGTACAATTCACGTTTAAAGTTGTTTCCGGTAAGCTTAAATCAAGATGGACAGGTCCATTTAAAGTAACACGGGTTTACAAAACTGGAGCTGTTGGACTAACTGATGGAAATACAACTTTTATAGCCAATGGACACAGAGTAAAGTTATTTGTGGAGGGAGAAGGAATCACACTGAAAGAAGAAATAATGCTACTGATTGATCCCCCGACAAACCGAAAAAGCGAGAGGAAAAATGAAAAACGAAAAGCGAGAAACCGGAATCGCCAAATACCAGGTGCTATCTATCTTTACTCTACTTTTCTCGTAATTTTAATTATGTTTAAACTCTTTTCGTCTTTTACCGGATAGACGTAAAAGAACTGGATGTCTTTTTTAGATAGAATAGGAGTTTTTATTTTACTTTTGAAATTAGGCCTTGATAAAGATGTCGCGTTTTCTATGAAGCTTTAGTTTTTGAACAAAACAAGAAATTGTTGAGAGAGATCAGATTAAGAGAAGTATGTAATGGAACATCAAGAAGTGCGATAAAAAGAAGGGCAAAGTTTCTAATGAGATGCGAATCAGTGGAAAAAGTGAACATGTTGGACGCTCGTGGGAAAAACACAACCAAATCCCGTGATGAGTGTTTGAATATTGTTAGGAAGGGAACGATTAGGTGGTTATCCGAAAATCCCGATGGAATTCCGAGAGATAATTCAAATGCCTCGTTTTTAGGAGTTAGGTTGATCGAGCGTTATATCAGAACTTTGGAAGATTTAGAAATCGAAGAATCAGGAACCCCTTAAGTTTCGAGTCCTTTATTTTATTTTATAAAATTTTCGCATAACTTCTAAGAATTTTATAATTGGATCTTTATAAAAATTTGAGGAGTTTTATAAAAATTTTATAAAAGTTGTTTTTTTTAGTTTTAATTTAAACGTTTTATAAAAGTTGATATAAATTTATTAAATTTTTATAAGCTTTTTATTAAAGTGTTATAAAGATTTTATTAAATTTTTATAAATTGTTATAAAATTATAAAAGTTCTTTCAAATTTTATTTTAAGAAAATTTTATAAACTTATTTTTAAGACTTTAATTAAGTTTTATTAGAATTTGTATAAGTTTTATTCAAAAATCATAAAAAAATCGAAAAAATAGAAAATTTTGTTCACGGACCGATCCGGCCTTAATACCGGACCGGTCCGGGTTCGAAAATCATAAAAAAGACGGGGACCTCTTTTTCTTCTTCTTCTTCCCTAATTCTTCCAACAAACCGCACCCCACACACCAAACCCCACCACTCGAATTTTTTTTCAATTCTTCCACAAAAATTCACCTCTCACACTACCACTACTTGATTCCTTCCTCTTTTCATCTCTTCTCTTCTACACAAAATTGAAAAAAATCAAAAGGGTCAAAAACAAGCTCCATTCATTCCGGCGACTTTAGCACTTTTCCGGCCTACTTTTCAACGTTTTCTACACTATAAGGTATAATCTAGTTTATTTAGTTGTCAATTTCGTATTTTTCATAATTTTTTAGATTAATTTCAACTGTTTTGATTTTTGAGTGTGTTGTGACATTATTATTTTTTGTTGTTTTTGTTGTTGTTTTTGTTGTTGATTGGCATTACCAATATCGTAGAATGGCTGAGTCGAGTACTAGAGTCTCTAAAAAGAGAAAATCAAAAATTCCAATTTCAACTCCTGTCGTAGGCACAGTAATTTTATCACCTGAGGAGGAAGCTGTAAGTTTTGAAAGAACCGCATCACCTGAGGCTAAGAAAGCGTATACAAAAATTTATAGTAAGTGTGATGTTCTGGTTGAAAAAGGTTTAGACTTGGATGACTTAGGTGATGAAGTCAAGAATATCTTTAAGAAAACGTCGGTGGTTAGATTTAGCACCGAAGGGGGAAGGGGAGATTAACACGACTATAGTAGCCGAGTTTTATTCGGTTTTATCTACTTTGTCGAAGAACGACTTACTCGGTCGGAAACCGTACCCTTACGAGCCGTAAATATTCCTTTTAACCCCGCCGTCATTAATGCAATTTTAGGAGTTGAGGTTTTTCCCGATGAGGAGGATTACAGGGTAGTTTATAATTTAGATGATCCTGCTAGTTTTGAGCAGACTGCCCTGAGAGCCCAAACTGTTTTTGACCCGACCGCGGTGTGGGTTGAAAATCGGTTTAATTACGGGAACTGTTTTAGAGGTTTGAGGGCAATTAAAAGATTTATTAGCCATAATCTCTATCCTTCTAGTAAACATACTGCTTTTGGAAAGGAAGATGTATGTATCGCTTGGGCTATGGTAAATGATGTTAGAGTGGATGTTGGAAAGGTCATGTTTAAAAGAATTTTTGAGAGTATTGTCATCGCTGCACAGGGAGTCATCTTTACTTCCCTTGTTTTATCTCTCGATTTATGTCGTAGGTTGGGAGTACCATTCCCGCCTAATGACAAGTTATCTCGGGCGATGGAAATCGATTGGACCTAGTTTGACTAGTCTTCCGGATGGTAGTATTAGCTCTTTGCTTAGAAGACGTCAAACTCACCACTCCTCCACCGCTTTTACATCTTCTTCTTTTTCCATCTTTTTCTAGTCGCCTCAACAAACTCCTTTCTCCAACACTATCACATATGACATGTTTCAATCTTTAAGTGACGATGTTGCGCGTGGTCAAGCCAATGTGGCTTTATTCGCCGAGAGTACTAGTGCGGTGGTGTGATGATATTCGTAGAGGTTTAAGAAGGAACGAGCGCTTGCTTCGTAATCCTACTTTTGATGATCCCGCCTATCCACCTTGTCGTCCGATCCATATACCTTACCACAGTGGGGAAACACCTATTCCACCACAAGCGAGCTTTCATCCATCGTCATATCCTTTTGGAAGCCAATCTAGTGGGACAGGTGTATTTTCGACAGGTGTTCAGAGACCAGCGATGTCGAGTTGGGGAGGATTCACTGAGTTTGCACATGTCACATCTGGCATGAGTTCGATGGGTCTTGATAGTTCAGTCAGGATCACGACTTCGGCTCATCCATCGCCTTCTCGCCGTTTCCGAGTTCGAGTTTTCAAGTTGATCCGGAGGAAGATTATGATGAAGATTGAATTTTAATGATTGATTAAACATGTTTACTACACATTTCAGTGCATTCGACTTTTGTCATTTAACTATTGGTTTGTTTTCATTTTTCGTTTAGTTTGATGTTACAATCGATTTTATAAAAATTTGGTTTGCATTTTAAATCGGTTTAGTTTTTATAAAAACTATAAAAATAAAAAATAAAAAATAAAAAAATAATTTTCGTATAATTACTACGTCATTTTACAAAAATATAATGTGTCGTTTTATCCGTTCGTATCAAGTTAAATTAACTTTTACAATGTATCTTCGAGGAAAGAGTTAGTAATAGGCACGTGAAGTAAAAATAACCAAAGTTCAAATTGACTTTCACCTCTGTCCCTCAGTAAAAGTAGGATGAGGCCGGACCGGTCCGGCCTATACTTTCGGCCCGATCCGTGAAGGGAAACAAAGATGACTCATTTTTTGAGTCTCGTCTCGTTCATCCACGTATGTATTACTTTCTATCTATATAAAGGAGGCCAGGGAATGAGGAAAGGATACCATTTCTTTCACTGCCTATCTACTTCCAACTGTAATTTTATTTTTTTATCAAGTTTTAAAAATGTCGAACCACTCCTCACCGTCTGTAAATTCTTACGAGCCTCATACACCGGATCATCCGGAATCGCAAGCTTCTAATGAGAGTATAAATTTACACCCTCGTTTTGCTAATTCTCCAATTCTATTGGAGAAAGGTTTGAATTTTGATAAAATTGATCAATGGGGTAAAACTCTCATTAGGAGTTTCGGTTGGAAAAAATTTGTCAGTACACCGAGAGGAAGGGTAAATGTCTCGATAGTGCGAGAATTTTATTCTGCGCTGATGACGACATCTATGCTCGATATCACACAAATAGTTATGGTAAGAGGAGTGGCTGTTCCCTTCTCTTCATCAATCATCAACCAAATTTTTGAAATTCCACCAGTTTCTATGCCACATTTTGAAATGCAATGGGGGCTACAAAATCCCTCTAATCATTTGAATAAAGTACACGAGTCGTTCCAATGTCTGTTCCCGCTTTTTGATACAAATCACGACATGTCAACACGAGCTTTACTTCCACATCTAAAGGCATGGAAGCATTTTATAAATTCTCGAGTTTATCCCACCCGGGATTTTGGAAGTTTAACTGAAAATGAAATGCTTCTACTTTTTGCTTTGGCATTCGGTGTATTTGTTGATTGGGGTATATTGATTCAAAGGACAGTGTTGGAGTTTGGGATCACGAGAGGTAGTAGGGGGAAACCTATGCCTAATTCTTGGTTGATATCACGTTTGTGTATTCTTCTGCATGGAGTAGAAGAGCTGGAGACGGATGAAATTTTTCCGTCTAGAGATAGTCGGTTTGGATTGCTACCGGTTGATACACCGGGTTGTTCGTCTACCATCTAGAGAGTTGTTAGTGGTTTGTTAGTAATATTTAAGTTTTAATAAGTTAAATTAAGTTAAGTTTGAAGTTCTTTAGTTAAGTTTGTAATAATGTATCTTGTTTAATATTTATGTCTTAGTTTTTTTTTAAGTTGTTTGATATAATTAGTATACGCTAAAATAAAATCGGAAAAATAACGTTGATAGATAATTTTAATTTTATTTTCGAACCTACTTCTTTACTACTTATTGAACATCGGGACGATGCCACTTCGTAAGTGGGGAGTAGAGTTAGGTTAGAAAATTCATTAAAATTTTCGAAAAATAGTCAAAACAATAATTATATTATATGTCTAATTTAGATTTTAATAAGATTTTAAGTTTATATAATTAAGTAATTAATATTAGATATTGTTTTTATAAAATTATATAAGTATGATTGATATTTATAAGTAAAATTTTTAGAATCATTTTCAATACGAATTATGAATTTGGAATTGGATTAAGTTTATTGATTTTTGGCACCACAAAAATATAACTATAGCCAAATAACCTACCTCAGCCTTGATTAGAGTGATCAAGACCTCACTCGAAATTGTCAATTGTGATTAAATAACCGAGCTTTAGCTATTTTGGTCTACATTTCCTTGAAATACCGCAAGTTTGTACGTACTTATAAAAAGAGATGGTGACATAAAAGCTAAATTTTGGTATATGCTGAGATTGGAAAAATTAGATAAGTAGTAGTATATTCGATCTTACCTCATGACACTTGCAACATAGCCGATTTTGGTAATAAGTTCGGATATATTAATATTCTATAAAAAAATTAAGAACGAAGCACCATATTTACACAGAATTAATCAAATATCAGGTATCTTCCTTATCTGTGATTAACAACTTAAAAATAAAAAGAACAAATCGGTTGTAGCTACCAATGATTGGAGTGAGTAGGGTATTATCACGAAATGTCCTATATCACTATGAGGTAATTAAGCTCCCGATTGCCTGATGATAGTAGTCCAGCTAGGGTATTATCACGAAATGTCCTATTGCTGGGAATGAAGGCACAAGATAAAATGAAAGAGGAAAAGTTGAATCATAAGATCTCAGGAATTATTACAAGTTTAAGGAAACCGGACTTGTAATTTTCGATCGAAAGAGTAGTACTCCGATCAATCTTGATGAAGCAATGCCTGTAAGTTTGATTTTCTACACACACTCACGCTTTTAGTTCTTAATCTTAAAAAAAAAAAAAAAAAAAAAAAAAAGAGAGAAAATCTGAAAAAAAAAAAAAGATGCTAAGAATATGTTTTTTTCAAAAATATGAAGATGTAGGTACGTACGACTTGCCTCTTTCTCTTTTTGATTTCCTTTTTTCCGATTAACCAACATCTTGAACCTAAACTCTATAAGCCATTTTTGTCAACTACTTTACTGAAATTTCCGATTCCAGAATTTCATAATAGTTGCGATTAAAAATAATTCTGATATTTTATTTATACTTCTTAAGTATTACATATATAATTTTATCTAAATAATATTTAATGTTTAAGTTATTTCAGTTATATACTCTTTCTGTCTTCTTAAGATTTTAAATTAAGATAGATAATATATTTATAATATTGACAAAGTATATTATAATCTGAAAAATTATATTATCTTTTATTACCGCTTATTTTTGCTCGAGGACGATCAAAAGCTAAGTGGGGAGTAATTTGATGTATTATTTTTATATGATTAAAAATACGTTATATTATTATGTTTTATCAACGAATTCTATATAAAATATATGAAATTATGGTATAAAGTGTTAGTCTTTATAATTTAGAGTATTTAGTAATAATAATAATAAAAAAATTGTAATTTTGTACCGATTTTAGTAAATCGGAGTGTCGTGTCAGATTTACGTGGGTATTTGTGGTATTTTATTGCAGATTTATAAACCAAGACCCCGAGAATCGACATATTGAAGTTTAATCATATCTCTGGAATGATTTAGAGAGTGCCACAAGTTTAAATGGTCAATTGAATAGCTTAAGTGGATAAGTGGCCAACCAATCTGGATAAGTAATAATAGAGAAATATCTTCGACAAACGAATGGCTCATCAAAATGATATTTTCAGAAAAAGTGTTCTTCACGAAAGTTGTAGATTTTTCCGAGAGTGTTCCAATGCAATTTAAATTATGAAGATTGGAGGTCTACAACTTAAACAGTGATCAAGTGGCTAATCGACTTGGATTAAGAAAAATCCCGTAAAAGCTTCGGAGGAACACGAGGTCATCAAAAAGCGTTATCTGGAGAAGAGTCCTTCATGAAAGTTGTAGAGTTTCTCGAGATCTTAATTTTGGCATTTCGTTTGCAATTTTTGGAGATCCGAACTCGAGATATGAATTTTACAAGTTTTATATAATTATATATAAATATAATTATATCACCGCACATGCCGAGTTAATCAAGAAGGTGGGAGTCATCATTAGTCCGGACCGAGCCGGCCTAATACCGGACCGGTCCGGCCTTTACCAATTTGCCTATATAAAGAGAGCTCATTTGCAATAGAAACGCTCGAATCGATGTACCAAATATATATATACATCTCATATATATATACATAGCTCCTCTCTTTCTTTCCTTTTCTTTTCTTTTTAATTTTTAGTAGTAGTTGTAAATAAGGCCTTACGCCGTAATAATGTAGTTTTAGTATCGTTGTAATGCTCGAGAAAATCTCGGAAGTCGGTTTTGCTAAAGAAGTTGTAATGTCCGGAAGATACGATTTCGAATCAACTCGCCGTATTCGGGTAACTTTTCTTAAGTATTTATGTTTGTTTTTGTATTTTTCGTTGTTATAATGTTTTTAGGCTAAATATAATACTGGCCAAAACTATGTAATCGGTTTTATTTCGATCTTTTCGTTAAAGAAATGTTGTTAAGTTAAAATGACTAAAATTGAGTTAATTGAATCTTTTTCTATTTTGATCGTATTCGTATTGACATATTTAATAGATCTGAGGAATTCATAATCTAATTATGAATTGACGCCTCGTAGTCAGGATATGAAATAAAAGATAGAAAAACCGGAGGGTAAAATTGGCCGTGTGAACAACGTGATAACGGAATCCGATTTCCTAACCGGGGGTAAATTTGTTTTGGGAGAAATGAATTTTATTATAATTTGTACTCGAGATCGTAATAATGTTAAATCATCGCTTAATTGAAACTTAAACCGGAAAGTTGAATCGTCCGGCTTTGACAACCGGAGCCTTTAAAATAAAATTGACCGTTTGACGAACGGAATGACTCCTTTTTATCTAAAGGTAGATTTGTACTCGGGACCTGTTCAGATTAATTCGTTTACCGTAACAGTTGTGGACCTTGGACTGATGACAACGGACATATGACAATTTCATACGCTCGTGTGAGGAGGAATTGTTTACCTCAGGAGTGCACCGTTTCACTTACTCAATTGAACCTAAAATAAAAGGAGAGATCGAACACATTTCAATTAATCGAAAAGATCGTATAAACCAATTATATAAGTTTTGGCCGCTTCTCTAAAATTATTTGTCTAATATATTGGTACCTATATATTTATATCTATATATATATTTTATAATTTATGTACATCTATATATATTTATATATATATATATTATATTAGAATAACTTTTAAATTACGTATTTATTTTATGTTAACTAGAATAGTAGTGATCTGTGTGATAAAATTGCGATTTAGATCGAGTTAATAACAGCTCTTTGGTGTTTAACCACACGTAAAAGAAATTACCAAGTTCCCTGAGGATTCGACACCTGACTCATCATACTAGCACTACAATTTGACCCGGTACACTGCCGGTTAGGATCTGTATAGCCTAGAAAAGGTCTGTCAGCAACGAGCTATGTGAGCGGTATGGGATTGATAAGGCAAGATTCGCTCCAAAGCTACATTTGGAGCCACATTTATTTGCCCCGGACCCGCCGGAGGGTTTCTGCATAGTCCACCAGGAATACTTCGAGGTGGCCCCGGAACTCGAGGCTACCTTTTCTCTCCTAATTCAGCCTCCCTCATGCACTTCTTGCTTGCACGTACTTCGGCATTATGGGCTCGGGATTTCCTGATGACGGTTAAAATATACCTATTTATGTCATCAATTATAACCTTAAATCGGAGTTAATTATATATATTTCATATTAAATCACGTGTTTATATTTATTATTTAATGATAAGTGATTATTAATGTGATAATTGGTATTTAGCTATTTTTATTATAAAAGAGCAATTAATTGTGTGATAAATACTGATTTTGCAGATCATAACGAATCGGGAAGATAATTATCACGCAATCGAGAAATCTCAAGATAAAAGAGAAGAAAATCGGAGCATTGAAGAAAAGATTAATCAGATCAATTCAAAAGCATGGAGTGGGGAACAAGTCAGATAAAGCGGAGTGAAAACGCGTAACAAGGGAAGGCTCGGTCGACCGAGCCTAGCCATTCGGTCGACCGAGCGTGTAGGTTCGGTCACCCGAGCCTAATTTGATAAATGCATGTCAATCTTCTGGATTCTCCCTATGTCGGCTACAACTCCTATATAAACAGCAGCCACGATGCTGAAAAAAACACACCACTACAACACAAACAATTTCTACAATTTGAGTTTTTAAGTTTTAGTTTTCTTTTCTTTATGTTCGTACATTGTGGATTCATTGGATTCTCCGGTTGGGGAGCGCATTAAAGAGTGGGAGTCACTCTCGTCTTCGAGGGTATGACTATTCAATTATGCAATCTTTATTCGTAGATCTGATGTATTTTATTATGGAGTAGTTTTTCTTGTATTGATTGCGTGATGTAGATTAATTTACGAACCCATGTGTTTAGGCTAAAAACGTTAAGAAGTAATCATGATTTGTACCAACACAGAACTGTGTTCGGTCGACCGAGACATGTCATTCGGTCGCCCGAGTGCTGTCGTTCGGTTGACCGAGCGTGGTAATGTGTAGGGCAATATTATGATCGGCTTCGACTACGTCAGATTCTCTGAATTGGAATTAAAACGAGTAATTAAACCTGATCAACTTAATTATTTGTCATCATAATTTAACATGAAACCCAAAAAGTGATTGTTACTTAGGATATAGATTGAATCGGCATCTAAGAAGTACGCCTTACCCTAGGAATGTTGCTTAGATGAGGTTACGGTTTATACCGGCATCCCTAGTTTCGTAATTGTGTCAGAAGTTATATGAGATGGAGGCATTAAAAAGCGAAGTCACGTAATGGAGGCACGATGATTTAGATGGCCTAACCGGAGCTAAATCTACCTTAGGGGATGACTCCCGTAGTCATAATAATTAATCCTTAACGTTTGTTTTATCTCGTTATCATCCTAATTCACATGGGGGAGTTATAATCTACTAGCGTAATCAATACCATTTGTTTAGATAATATCAACCGTATTATCCGTGTTTTAGTAGTCTTTAGTCCGTCTTTGTGGGCTTTTGTGTCTTGTGGTTGTCACTATTTTATTTACGCATTTAGTTGGTCATAGACCGCCCTTTCAATTTAGTTCTAATAGGATAAAGTTGTGTTTTATTTGTGCCGAGTCTCTCGTGGGATCGACCTCGACTCTATCTAGCTATACTACAATTGAACCTAGTTCTCTTGCTAGTGTGTTAGTAGGCATCGAGTTAATAATTTAACTTGACCTCCATCAAGTTTTTGGCGCCGTTGCCGGGGACTCGAGTCATTAAATTAAGATATAGCTTATTTTGTTAGAACTGGATTCGTGAATATTCTCGTGAATAAGAGTCCGTATATTAAACGAAAGTGTCGTAAAAAAAAAAAAAAAAAAAAAAAGAAAAAAAAAAAAAAAAAAAACGTTCGGTCGACCGAACCACGGTTCTCGGTCGACCGAGAATTTAGTTTTTCTCGTTTCGTTTCGTATTATTAGTTTTATGATATTCGGCTTTTCGTTTTATTTACGTTTTCTTTTCTCAAACTTATTACGAGTCTCGTTTTAGTTTTATTTAGTTAGTTAAAGGCCTAGCCTTTACTAGTGATTAATTGTTTTATTGTTGTTTATTATTTTATAGTACGCTACTCGGAAATCGAAGGAACCGCTTGAGCCTTATAATCCCGAAATAGAGAAATTTGCGAGAAGGAATAGGAAGTTAGCTAGGGAACTCGGCTAAACAAGGAGAAGAGGATCCAAATCTTGAGGAAAGCGAGCAAGGAGTGGAAGAAGGACATACAACCGAACATTCGAACATTCCGAATCCGAAACGAAATGGAAGGCAATCCAAATCAATCCAAACCAGGTACCTAATCCCGTTATTAATCCCGTTATCAATAATGCCAATAATGTGAATGCAAATGCTAATAATGAGAACCAAGCCCTAGTTCAAGGAGCGAGGCGCACTTTGCAAAGTTATGCAACGCCCACTATTGAGCAATTCATTCCCGCTATCGTAGCACCGCAAGATGTTTGCGGAAGTCTATCACCCTAGGCCTAATGTAATTCAAATGGTGACCAACTATTCTACTTTTCATGGAATTCGAACGAGGATCCCGGTGTTCACGTGACGAATTTCTTGGAAATCGTTAGCACGGTGAAACCGAAATTAATCCCGAGGGTAACATTCGTCTTAAGCTTTTCCCTTTCACTTTGAAAGATAAAGCTAAGCAATGGCTTCTCTCTTTAGAGGCCGGATCTATCACTACTTGGGAACAATTGTTGCAAAAATTCATGAATAAGTATTTTCCCTTGGGAAAAACCTTTAAGTTACGCCAAGACATCCTAGGATTTAAGCAACAACCCTGGGGAGAGTTTTGATCAAGCTTGGGAGCGTTTCAAGGAAGCTATGAGGAAGTGTCCCATCATGACATTTCTCTTTGGCTTTTAATGCAAACCTTTTACCATGGGTTGAGAGAGACGGAGAAAATTAGAGTAGACGCCTCCAAAGAATGGAGCGTTTGTTCTTTTATCTCCCGAGGAGGCACAAGGGAAGATGGAGCAAATAGCGATGAATAGCCAATGGGGAGGCAATGACATAGCTACTCGTGAAGATGGCCGCCGACATATTTGATGATAGTGCATCTACCAAAATCTTAGAACAACTTTCTGTTATCAACAATAAGGTAGATGGGATGCAAGAGAGGATGACAAGAGTAGAGAAAGGGGCTGGAATCGAGGTAGCACCTCAAAGTGAGAATGCTGGTACTGAAGAAGCCAATTATATCGGGGGAGGATATAGGCCTAATCATAACCATCCTGGATTCCTATATAGTGACATTAATGCAGGAGAAAGGCCTAAACCGCCTACCACTTATGTACCACAAAACTAAAACTTTTGGTTGGGAAGTTGCAATAGAAAAACTGAGTAATGTCGTCACTGACAATATGGGACAACTTTCAAAATCTATGGCTGATTTAGCCACTAACTTTAGCCAATATTGTCAGAAGACCGATGCTAAGGTGACCAATCAAGAAGCTCTAGTCCAAAACCTCACGCACCAGATAGGACAACTAGCTGAGCAAGTCTCAACTAGACCTCCCGGAGGGTTGCCAAGCAACACTGAGAAGAACCCTAAGGATTTGAATGCGATCATGACAAGAAGTGGAAAAGAAGTAACTCCACCATCCTTGCAAGAGAAAGAGAAAGTCACAAAGAATAAGGATGGTGAGCCAAGCAATGAGACTAATACTTCCGAGTCTTTGCCTAAGCAAAGAACGTATAAAGAACCTGCTGGCCCTAGAGTTGAACTTTACGATAACAAGTATCCAATTTTCACTGATGTCGATCCTTCAACTCTACCTTATCCTCCACCAAAGCCGAAGCCTAAGTTTGATAATAAGAGGTATAAGAAGTTCGTGGATATGTTTAGTAAGTTACAAATCAATATACCCCTAGTTGAAGCACTAGCTGAAATGCCTGAGTACACCAAGTTTTTAAAAGACGCCGTCTCAACTAAAAGGAAACTTCTAGATTTAGAGACCATATGCCTTAATGAGGAGTGCTCACCATTCTTCAACATAAGTTACCCCCAAAATGCAAAGATCCGGGAAGCTTTCTCATTCCCCGCACCATAGGTAACGTATGTCTAAACAAAGCTTTGTGTGATCTAGGAGCTAGCGTGAACTCCGATGCCACTATCTATTTTTCGGAAGCTAGGCATGAAAGATCTTAAGAAGACCTCAATCACATTGCAATTAGCTGACCGTTCGTCAAAGAACCGTGTGGAGTGGTTGAGGATGTGCTAGTAAGAGTTGAAAAGTTTGTATTTCCCGTCGACTTTGTGGTCTTGGATATGGAAGCTAACTACGAAGTGCCCTTGATATTAGGAAGACCTTTCATGGCCACTAGTAGAACGCTAATTGATGTTTACAAGGCGAGTTAGTGTTAAGAGTGAATGAAGAGAGAGTTGCATTCAATGTCTTCGACACTATGAAGCAACCTGATGATGGAGAGGATGCATGTTTCATGTTAGATTCCATTGATAGGATCGTTCAAGAATTTCAACAACATGAAAGTATAAAGGATTTCTTGGATGCTGTCTTAGAAGAAGAAGATGAAGTCAAGTACGTGAGTAGTGAGGAGGAGAAGATGATATGGCCAGGATGTAGTAGAGGGACCCCGAGGCCTGTAGAGGAAGTAAGTGCTGCGGAGATTGAAAGATTCTATCATAGACCAACGTGGCATAAGTACTTCGAACTCAAACTCACTGGTCAAAAATTGAAGACCTCTTTGGAAGAACCTCCCACAAGTTTGACTTTAAAACCTCTTCCTGCAAATTTGAAGTACGTATTTCTTCAAGATGAGACCTTGCCACTAATTATATCTTCATCCTTGACGGACTTACAAGAGGAGAAACTAATGAGAGTTTTGAGAGAGTACCGCGGAGCATTTGGATGGACCATAGCTGACGTTAAGGGCATTAGTCCTAGCGTATGTATGCACAAAATCTCCGTGGACCCCGAAAAGAAAAAGCGGTTGCACAACCTCGTAGGCGTCTAACCCCACAATTAAAGGAAGTGGTTAGGGATGAGGTTATAAAAATGCTAGAAATGGGAATTATATTTCCAATTGCTGATAGCGAATGGGTAAGCCCTATCCATGTAGTTCCCAAAAAGGGAGGATTGACGGTGCAAGCCAATGAGTTGAATGAGTTAATTCCTGTGAGGCTAATCACCGGTCATCGAGTATGCATAGACTTTAGGAAACTAAATGATGCGACTCGTAAGGACCACTTTCCTCTTCCCTTCATCGATCAAATGCTCGAGAGACTGAGCGGGCATGCTTTCTATTGTTTTCTTGACGGATATTCGGGATACTATCAAATCCACATCTCGCCCGAAGATCGTGAGAAAACAACGTTTACATGCCCATATGGGACATTTGCGTATAATCGAATGCCATTTGGATTGTGCAACGCCCCCGCGACATTTCAACGATGTATGATGTCATTATTTGCGGATATGGTGGAAGATTTCTTGGAAATCTTTATGGATGATTTCTCCGTATTTGGAGACGATTTCGATTCATGTCTCGCACATCTAGCACGAGTGTTGAAGAGATGTGAGGAGACGAATCTTGTGCTTAACTGGGAGAAGTGTCATTTGATGGTTACGGAAGGTATAGTACTAGGCCACCGCATATCAAAGAACGGAATAGAGGTGGATAGAGCCAAAGTTGAGGTGATCGAGAAATTACCCCCACCTACCAATCTTAAAACTTTGCGAGGTTTTTTAGGCCACGCCGGATTTTATCGTAGGTTTATCAAGGACTTTTCCTTAATCTCTAGACCTCTTACCGAATTATTGGCCAAGGATGTGCCATTCGTGTTTTCTAATGAGTGCATAAAAGCTTTCAACGAAATAAAAAGTAGGCTGATTACTGCACCCGTTCTGGTCGCACCAGATTGGGAACTTCCGTTTGAACTGATGTGCGATGCAAGTGATACTGCTGTTGGCGCCGCTTTGGGTCAAAGAAAAGATAAGATCTTCAGACCTATCTATTATGCAAGTCGGACTTTGAATGCTGCCCAAAGAAATTACGCCACAACGGAGAAGGAACTTTTGGCCGTTATCTTTGCTTTTGACAAGTTTAGATCTTACTTAGTGGGATCTAAAGTCACTGTGTGGACTGACCATGCGGCTCTTAAGTATCTCCTAGCAAAGCAAGATTCAAAGCCTAGATTGTTGAGATGGATTCTACTGTTGCAAGAATTTGACGTAGAAATCCGAGATAAGAAAGGAAGTGAGAACGTGGTGGCCGATCATCTATCGCGCTTACAATTAGAGGATGGTGAGGAGTTACCTGAGATAGGAGAATCTTTTCCTGATGAACAACTTTTCTCCATCACCACCATCGGGGGACATGATGATTGTGTTGCGGTTTTCGCGAATGAATAGAGGTTGTGAAGGAGAAGAAGCAACCATGGTTTAGTTTGTTTGTTAATTATCTATCCGCAAAGTACTTACCACCAAATCTCACTGTCCAAGAAAGAAAAAAATTCTTTAAAGATCTTAGACACTATTATTGGGATGAGCCTTATTTGTTTAAGCTAGGATCTGATAATGTTTTTCGAAGGTGTGTGCCGAGAGAAGAGTATAATAATATCCCGAAGCATTGTCATTCTTATGAAGTTGGAGGACACTACGGGGGAGATAAAATCTGCGGCTAAGGTCCTCCAATGCGGTTTTTATTGGCCGACATTGTTTAAGGATGCACACCAATATGCAAAAGCATGTCATGCTTGTCAAATGACAGAAATATTTCACGGAGGAATGAGATGCCACTTAAGAGCATCTTAGAAGTAGAACTTTTTGACGTTTGGGGAATAGATTTCGTTGGACCCTTCACTTCATCATTATCTAACCGATATATCTTAGTTGCTGTTGATTATGTATCCAAATGGGTTGAGGCCATTGCTTCCCCTACTAACGATGCTAGGGTTGTGGTTAGATTCTTGAAAAAGAATATTTTTACAAGGTTTGGGACGCCTAGGGCGATTATAAGCGACAATGGTAGTCATTTTTGTAATAAACCTTTTGAAAGGCTGATGATTAAGTATGGGGTTCGACATAAGCTAGCAACCGCATATCACCCCCAGACTAGTGGACAGGTAGAAGTTACCAATCGAGAGATAAAGCGTATCCTGGAGAAAACTGTCAACACGACTAGGAAGGATTGGTCGTTACGTTTAGACGACGCTTTATGGGCTTATAGGACTGCATATAAAACCTCGATTGGAATGTCACCGTATAGGATTGTTTTTGGAAAGGCATGTCATCTACCTGTGGAACTTGAGCACCGGGCCATGTGGGCAACAAGGATGCTAAATTTTGATGAGACGTTGGCCGGTGAGAAGAGGATGTTAGAATTAACTCGCCTGGAGGAGTTTCGTTTAGAGGCATACGAGAATGCCAAGATTTTCAAGGAGCGCACGAAGAAGTTCCATGACAAAAAAATTCTGGAGAGAACCTTTCAAGAGGGTGATCTGGTTCTCTTGTACAATTCGCGCTTAAGACTCTTCCCGGGTAAGTTGAAATCAAGATGGTGTGGCCCATTTCAAGTACAACAAGTCTTTCCTTCTGGAGCGGTGGAGCTATTCAATTTTAAAGACGGGTCCAAATTTGTGGTCAATGGACATCGTGTGAAGCATTATCAAGGGCTTCCGCCTGATGCTGAGGAGGAGGTTTTGTACCTCGATGACCCTGTCTATGAATAAACCATCTTGAACTGAGTCGAGCTAGCGACTATAAATTTAGAACTACTACCTATAACTATCTTTTTCGTTTTTCTTTTTAATAAAGTAGCATGCGCCTATCACGGTTTTTTTCATCTCGCCATGTTCCGAGTCTAAGTTCGGAATAAACGAGGTTTTTTCCTTGATAGCCGTCATGTGAGTTTTTATTTAGGTTTAAATCCCTTTTGGTCTTGTCCATGGCGGTATAAAGTAAAGTGGCTTAAACTCGTTTTTAGATATCTATATCTAATTACCGCCACATTATTTTATAACTTCCATAGACATGGTATTTGACGATTTCGTGGAGCTTGTTTGTTTATACGGGATGTCCGTCTCTCCACGATGTGCCGATGATTACTCCGATATTGTTCCTTTACTTGGGAGCCGTTTCCAGAGCTAAGTCTTTCATCTTGCACTCTCTTTTATTTCTGTCATTGAGGACAATGCCATGTTTAAGTGGGGGGCAAGGGACTTAGCTATATGTTGAAAAAGTCAAGGGGAACGGAATACTGAGACAATATTGAGCCAAATTTAAAATTTTTTATGGATAAATGCCAAGTTGTTTAACTCGTACCCTTAAACTTGTGAAGCTCTTATACTTAGAATTGATTGGAAAGGAACCAAGTTGCGTGAGACGTGGTCATATTATACTTTTGCGATAAATTGTTAGTAAACTTAAGGATATTCATGCCAACAATTGCAAGTAGTTAGGTATTGTTCAACTACTCAACATGTGAATCGCTTAGTACCGCATGCGTTATAATTGAAAGAAGTATGTGTACATTGCGTAGATAATTGGTTATGAGGACCTAGTGTCGATATTTGTCGACGATGTATTCTGATCTTTTAGCCAACAAAAGCGGAGTAATAAGCTTGGGACGTACCTGTGTTTTGACAATGCATTAAAACACTGGGCTTGTAGTAACATTACCAAAGTAGCCCCGCGCTTGTGGTAATATTCGATGCTATGCTTAATCTAAGATAGGGGGATACTCTACGAAAAGTTTTTCTTCCTTGAGATTAGTAGTATTCGAAAAATATGCAAAATTGAAAAAAAAAAATTTCGAATTTTTAGAGGCTTTGAGTAGTACTCGGTCTCCAAGTCCAAAAACCCTATAGATACGCTCTTGCTTATTGTTCTAGTGCTTTGACCATTGCGAGGCATAAGAAGTATGAATGCTGATGTTGGTGAATTTTGATATAAAGTCTGCATAAGCTCTAATCTTGCTACATTTATATAAAACCAATGCACATGCACACAATCACTTCGATTCATAGCGAGTAGTGAATAATGCTTATCTTATGAGCATGACTGGTATGAGTTGACTCGGGTTTCTTGTGTAAGTATGAGATGATCAAGGAAAATGTTGTCTTGGGGAATGACTTATTGATGCTTTGTTCGGGACGAAGCAAAGTTTAAGTGGGGGGCATTTTGATGACGGTTAAAATATACCTATTTATGTCATCAATTATAACCTTAAATCGGAGTTAATTATATATATTTCATATTAAATCACGTGTTTATATTTATTATTTAATGATAAGTGATTATTAATGTGATAATTGGTATTTAGCTATTTTTATTATAAAAGAGCAATTAATTGTGTGATAAATACTGATTTTGCAGATCATAACGAATCGGGAAGATAATTATCACGCAATCGAGAAATCTCAAGATAAAAGAGAAGAAAATCGGAGCATTGAAGAAAAGATTAATCGATCAATTCAAAAGCATGGAGTGGGGAACAAGTCGATAAAGCGGAGTGAAAACGCGTAACAAGGGAAGGCTCGGTCGACCGAGCCTAGCCATTCGGTCGACCGAGCGTGTAGGTTCGGTCACCCGAGCCTAATTTGATAAATGCATGTCAATCTTCCGGATTCTCCCTATGTCGGCTACAACTCCTATATAAACAAGACCACGATGCCGAAAAGGACACACCACTACAACACAAACAATTTATACAATTTGAGTTTTTAAGTTTTAGTTTTCTTTTCTTTATGTTTGTACATTGTGGATTCATTGGATTCTCCGGTTGGGGAGCGCATTAAAGAGTGGGAGTCACTCTCGTCTTCGAGGGTATGACTATTCAATTATGCAATCTTTATTCGTAGATCTGATGTATTTTATTATGGAGTAGTTTTGCTTGTATTGATTGCGTGATGTAGATTAATTTACGAACCCATGTGTTTAGGCTAAAAACGTTAAGAAGTAATCATGATTTGTACCAACACAAACCGTGTTCGGTCGACCGAGACATGTCATTCGGTCGCCCGAGTGCTTGTCGTTCGGTTGACCGAGCGTGGTAATGTGTAGGGCAATATTATGATCGGCTTCGACTACGTCGATTCTCTCGAATTGGAATTAAAACGAGTAATTAAACCCGATCAACTTAATTATTTGTCATCATAATTTAACATGAAACCCAAAAAGTGATTGTTACTTAGGATATAGATTGAATCGGCATCTAAGAAGTACGCCTTACCCTAGGAATGTTGCTTAGATGAGGTTACGGTTTATACCGGCATCCCTAGTTTCGTAATTGTGTCAGAAGTTATATGAGATGGAGGCATTAAAAAGCGAAGTCACGTAATGGAGGCACGATGATTTAGATGGCCTAACCGGAGCTAAATCTACCTTAGGGGATGACTCCCGTAGTCATAATAATTAATCCTTAACGTTTGTTTTATCTCGTTATCATCCTAATTCACATGGGGGAGTTATAATCTACTAGCGTAATCAATACCATTTGTTTAGATAATATCAACCGTATTATCCGTGTTTTAGTAGTCTTTAGTCTGTCTTTGTGGGCTTTTGTGTCTTGTGGTTGTCACTATTTTATTTACTGCATTTAGTTGGTCATAGACCGCCCTTTCAATTTAGTTCTAATAGGATAAAGTTGTGTTTTATTTGTGCCGAGTCTCTCGTGGGATCGACCTCGACTCTATCTAGCTATACTACAATTGAACCTAGTTCTCTTGCTAGTGTGTTAGTAGGCATCGAGTTAATAATTTAACTTGACCTCCATCAACATGATGGTCATCCCCCGATGAGAGGCAAGTCTAAGACTTCCGAGGGAGCTGCTTCCGAGCAGCAGCGGGTTGCGGACATGTGCGACGAGGAGTTGGCGATCATTGGTTGTAAGACTGTGGACCGGTAAGTTACTTTTTCTTGTTTTCTTTTGTTTTCAAGATGAGTTATTGGGGGTCCTAAATCTCTCTACCAAATTGTTCAGGGAGGCACGATTGGCCAGGAGGTTTTCAAAATGTTGGGCAAAGCCTCTGCAGATTTAGCTGCCCAAAAGAATAAGACTGTCGAGCTGAGGCAGACAAGAGAAGAGCTCAAGGTGGCTTCCCGGCTCAAGGATACGGAGATGAAGTCCCTGCAAGCACAACTCGTCGCTCAAGAGGGTGAGTTGAAATCCTTGGCAAGTGAGCTCGCTGAGGAGAAGAAGATGAAAAAGAAGGAGGTCGGCGACCTTCAAGCAAGGGTGGCCGACCTGGAAGCCACAATCCCGGCTCGGTGTGCTGAGGCTATCCAGGAGTACAAGGCTTTGGCGGATTTCGCCGAGGCTTTGAAGGTGTTGCTGATCCCCGTCTTATACCATGGGTATACCTAGGGAGTGGATGAGGCGAGGATTCAATATCCTTCTCTTGTGATGGATGACCTTCCTAAGAAGGTCTACTATAAGCAAGGAATGAGTGCGGTCTACACCGAGCGCGTCCAGGATTTTAAGGCCGGGGTGGATATAGTGTCTAAGTATGTTCTCCAACCTGCTGCTACTCCTTTCGGCTCGGCCCCTTTGTCCGAGCCTCAGAAGAGTCCTAATGCCGATTCTTAAAGTTTAGGATTGCTTTTACTTTTAATAGGAAAATTTATGTCAGACTTTTAATTATAAAGGGAAGTTGTTTTGTTAATGTACTTCTGAATTTTGTTAGTCTTTTGGTAGAAGTTGTTCTACTTGTTTTGAGTTATCTGTTGTTTGTTTATTGTTGATGGGTTTGTTATTATGCCCTCCAGTATGCCATGCACTACCTAGGATTGTTGGATGGCATACTTGTTTAGACTACGTATAACGACAAGCTCAGCACTCGAGTTAAATTGTATCAGTGTTTAATAAAGTTTTTCCAGGGGTGTGCCGCCCGATCTGAATTTTCAGTCTATACACTTATGTTTGTATATAGGGCCGAGCTCTATTCGCAAGCTCGGGTAACATTGAGTTAGGTACTGAATTTTCACATGCCAGGTTAGCTTTAGCTCTGTGTTAGGTTACAACAAATATGACTAAGTTATACTGACCGTCTTTAGTATAAGCTGAGTTAGTATAGACGAATAACATCATGGCGACCAGGGCAAGATTGACCTAACTTATCACGTGAAGTTTTAAGGACGAGAAGGGTCAGGCTAGTGCTGACTTCTTGTTTAAAAGCACGACGATCAGGGCCAGGTCGGACTGACTTCTCGCGTGAAGTTTTAAGAACGAGCAGGGCCAGGCTAGTGCTGACTTCTCGTTTAAAAGCACGGCGAGCAGGGCCAGGTCGGACTGACTTCTCGTGAAGTTTTAAGACGGGGTATACTGGTGAGATGACCCTTAGAGATTTACAAAACGAGACAGAATCAAGTAAACGATGAAAAGCAACATTCATTCAATGAAATAGAAAAATCCAAGGCAGATAGTAAAGACGGACGAACATAATAAAAATGCAGAAATGAGATAGTCTAGAAAAAGCAATAAATGATAAAGACTTGCCGAACCGATCAAGCCAAAATGATTCATTTGTCCTTGATAATGGCCACGTAGCAACCTCGAGCGACCTCCAGGTCCCCTTTGATCTCAACCGATCCGCAGGCGGTCGGGAACTTTAGACTGATGTGTGCTGGGGAGATCATGGCTCGAAGATCGATCAGAGCAGGCCTTCCCAAGATTATGTTGTATGCTCGACGATGATTTGACCACAACATAGTTGACTATTAGAGTTCTTCCCACTGACTCTTTCCCGAATGTTATCGCGAGCCAAACCATCCCTAGGGGATGAACAGACGGACCAGCAAATTCGAACAAGGGCGCTGAAACAGGAGTCAGCTCGGACTCCTTAAGGTTCATAGCCTGAAAATCCGCAAAGTATAGGACGTTGACGGCACTGCCAATGTCAACACAAACTCTCTTGACCAGATTCTTGTTCACCACAACTTCAATAACCAATCCTTTATTTTTCGGGACCAGGGGAAGTGGGTCCCTTGGCCCATAGCTTACCTCCTGAAAAGGGATTTGACTTCCTATGTTCGCCTGTACACCCCCTTCTCGGGCGCTTAGGTTGCCAACCTCAAATGCACTACCAGGACCTCCCACAGTGGTGTTGATGGCGTTAATCGGGCGGTTGTCCATCTGTTGACCTTTGTCCGGAGACTGATCTCTTCTTCGCTGGGGCTCTCCCTGCCTATTGCGATCTTGGTTGAAATTCTTCTGCGGGTACTCTCGTCGTCCTCGAAGTTCACCATACCTAGGTCGTTACATCACCTCATCTAACTTCCCATCTGGAATTTCTGCCTCCACATCACGTTGGAAATCTCTACAGTTGTCCAGCTCGTGCCCAGTGTCTTGGTGATAGGTACAAAACTTAATCTAGTCCCTTCTATCCAAGGGACTTCACAGCGGTGTGGGGGTTCTCGCCAAACCCTTTCTTTCTTTCCATGATCGCTAGCACTTGCTCCTGAGGCCTATTTAACATCGGGAAGTCTCGCGGCTGCAAGGCATTTCTCTTCTCGGATTGGCCCATGGACAATCCGCTTGTACGGTCTCCCGACGACTTCCTTTTCTTGTCAGATGTATCTTCAGCCTTATCCTTCTTGGACTCTGACTTTTCCACTTCTTGCTTCAACCGATTGGCTGCTTCTCCTTGACAGTGTTTGAATGCTATCTCCAAGCACTCTTCCATAGACGCAGGGTAACTTGCTGCTCAGCCTAGCATATAGCCTCCCTTCATGTAGTCCTACCACAAAGGACGTGATCCGAACCTGTTCATTGGCGTCTCGTACTTGCAACGATTCTTCACTGAACCGCTTAAGGTATTACAACGCAATCTCGTCTTTCTTCTGTTTCAGGGAGAACATGTGGGTAGCATTCTTCTGGAAAGGCTTCGCCGTGATAAACGCGTTGAGGAACATCTTTCCTAAAGTATCAAAACTGTAGATTGTCCTGGGCGGTATCTCAACCGGTGAGTAGCACTGGGAACGCCTTGCACTTCATTTCTTCTAGGGCACAGTCGAGATTCATGTGAGTAAGATATTGGAGCAGGTGATCCTGAGGGTCTTTGGTTCCATCGTAGGGCTCCAACTTTGGGATCTTGAAACTCGTTGGTCGGAGGTAGTTGTCAATCTTCACGGAAAAAGGAGATTCGAGAGCCAGGAGTGCTGATTTCCTTCCGGCTATTGCCTCTAGCTCAGCGCGAGCTGCCTCCTGATTGCGGTGGTCAGTCAAGTGATAATAAAATACTCGATCACCATAAACCAATACTAGCAAGAGGACTAGGTCCATCGTAGTATAGCTATAGCGAATCAAGGTCGATCCCACAGGGAACCAATTTGTGAATCATCTTATATATAAACAACTAATTAATCATGCCAAGAACACAAAAGCGGTCTATGACCAACAATTGACAAGAAAAAAAAGAAACTGACTCGACACGACACATAGACATACAAGTAATTAACCTCCCCAATCATTAAGTTATCGTTTGGAATTAGTGAACTATATAATTAAACAATACTTCACAACTATTAACCCGATTCGTATTTCTCTTATATTGGCTACGGGAGTCATCCCCTAAACTAGATCTAGCTCCGGTTAGGCCATCTAGATCACTGTGCTACATTACGTGACTTCACTTCGTAGGCCTCCATCTCATATAAATTGCACGCTTACAAAACTAGGGATGCCTATATTAACGGTATTCCTCACCTAGGAAACATTCCTGTGGTTAGGCGTACTTCCTAAGTGATCGCATCAGTCTCCGTCCCATTAACACTAACTTCGTAAGTATCATGTTAATCTACGATTTACGTATAATCAGGTGCGCGCAATTCCCTAATACAGAACAGATCTTGATCTCGCTGAAAGTCCCAGAAGATCAATTCATGAGCCGACCTAGGAGCACTATATTGGTATTTTCTAACTACACGTTTTAATTAAAACAGACGAGCAACGTAGCCGTAGCCATACCTACTAAGACAAGAAATTCTAGGTGGACAATCACACCATAAAGACGTGGCTAGATTAACGCGGCGAAAACCTAAATCTTAGCGTTTCTATATACGTAACGGGTAAAATAGAGATTCATAAAGCAATTATATAGATCTACTAAAAACACGATTGTCTATCTAAGAAAATTCATATATAGGTCACAAAATATAGGCGTGGGGCGTGTGGATCCTTATAGACGAGGAATCCCCACCGCCTCACGTCACCATCCTAGATCTACATCGTCTAACTAAAAAACAAACAATCTCAAACGATAAATAATAATTGGGGGGGAATTAATTACAACATAGAAGAAAGAACAAGTGAGTACAAATAACTCACATTATTGCTGCTGGAAATTTGTATTAAAACTGCTCTGAAAAACTTATAATTTGTGTTATGAGTCGATTGTACAAATTGACTAATGAAAGGGAGTTTATATAGGTTGTAAACCGACTTAGAATAGCCATCAACCGACCTAAATCACGTTTCCTAAACCCTAACGAAGCCTAAAACGCGTCTGGAGAAGCGGGGGCATTTTAGCCAACTCGCTGGCAAGCCAGAGCAGGGCTCGCTGCCAGCGAGCCTGATGATTTGCCTGGGCTTTTTTCTGCTTTGCCTGGTCCGTTCCTGGTCCGTTTTGGTGCTTTTATCCACTCCGAAGTCCAGCTAAATTGCTTCCGAATCAGCCCACTATAAATAAGACATAAAACAAGGCTTGTAATATCAAATAATATAATAAAATGGCTAATTACATAATAACGAGTCGTAACTCGGTTCGGGTGTAATTTATGCACGAGACGACTGATTATTAACCACTTAAAGCCCATTTAAGCTAGAATCGGGGCTAATAAATAGATAATTAATGGTGTAAATTGACCGTCATCAACTACCCCCCACTTAGCCTTTGATCGTCCCGAGCAAACACAGAAGGCGAAAGAACCACCGAAGCATAATTTACTAATTGATAGCAGGCTCATTCAAAATTCCAAAGTAAATAAAATAGCAAACACGTTTGTCAGTTAGGCATTAACCACTATTTCATCATTGAATCAACGTGTGTGTGATATAACCGTCATGCAGAGTATTTGAAATAGAGAGATTCGAGTTATAATGTCCTCTAGATGCAAATCTCACCACTCAAAACTTTGTGATGCCTCCTTATCGTTAACAAATAATACATGTGTAATACCAGATTCTAGTGAAGCGGGGCGGATTCGGAAACCAAGAAACTTTTCTCATTTCACGTTTGTTTCTTTGCTAGGGCCGCATAGATTCTAGGGACAGTAACTTGCAATGGTGGGTGCCTAGCAAGCAACTACCTTCAAATCTCCACGAACTTGCTACCCTACTGCCTTGTTTTACAACCGTGCATCTTATGCTCCATCGGTTTAGCAGTCTCTAACCTAAATGTTCATAATTTCTTTTTTTTTTCTTTTTTTTTTTCTTCTTTTTTTTTTTCATAAACCAAATCCTGTTTTTTTCTTGCCCGGTTTTGCTTCACTATCATCGATATTAGCCTTATTGAAAGTATGAAAAGAAGAAGTAATCACAAAGTCAAGTAGTTCATGTTTCAACCTTTCAGAAAAAATAATTTCTTATCTAACAGTTCAGACTTAGCATTTAAGTTATACGTGCTTAAAAAGGTTGATTCAACGACAAAATATATGTTTAATACAAAACTACGCACACAGCGTGATATGATATTTACTAAGCAATTCTGAAATTAGCATGGCAAAAATAAGTTATAACTATGCTTAAGAGCTTCTTTCATCATCTATACATGCTCAGTTTTCACAAAAGATAAATGTGATTCAAGCTTAAAATTTTTAAATTTATTCATTTATTAATTATTTGATATACGGAAGCTAAGTGACTCATACCCCCCACTTAAACGATGCATTGTCCTCAATGTATAAGATAAAATAAAGATAGGAACTTAGCTTCGGTCAAGTGCGGTAGTGGAACAAGTCAGTGAACTTTGGGGCACTCCAGAAACCATGGAACGAACAAGAAATACGATATCGCTGCAAAATAAATCTTCAACAAAACTCGAAACTCGTTACAGCGGTAGCCCGAAAAAAAAGGTAATAATCGGAAAAATGGACCGTAAAAGGAACAAAATAAACCTTAAACATTTTTAAGTCCTTAAAACGATTACATGGAAAAATTAAAACTACTAATCCAGACATGATTTAGCACCTCATTATTATTCAGGAAATATGACGACAGACTCTATACAAACTCGACTCAATACTAACCTAGACTCAAAATCAAGGAAAACATACTAATTTTGAAATACAAAGATACAGTCAATCTCCTCCATCAAAAGATCGTCCAAAACCCGGAGGATAACTAGAAGTAGAAGGCTCAAATCCTTCAAAACCAGGTGGTGGTGTAGGCCGACGTTCATGTCGGAACCTAGAAATGTCATCTCCATCCATATTTCTCACAATCCTCCCGACCATGTGATGCGTCTTAGCCACCATCCGCTCCATTCCATTGATACGAGCAAAAAGTTGTTCCAAGTCACGCTATCGTCCGGCGGCATTGCCTTCACCGCCATTCCTCGCTCGTCGGGTCGAGGTGGTGGTCTGTGATGTGGATTGGCATTGGTGAGGGCCAGAACAGATGTTCTTGACAAAGGGGTCTCTGGGTCAACATAGATATCAGCCCCTAACTCTGAGCAGCCAGCCGCTATTGCAAGATTTGAAATCATAGAACCGTAGGGGAGAACGGTCATTTTCTTCCTGGCTACATCGGTCATGTGTCCCCGTATGAGTGTACCCAAGTCTACCGGCCACTCTAACCATAACCAATACATCAAGGCATCATGAAATCCATAAACTGTGGATGTATGGCCGGATGGAAGTAAATCGGAAAAAATGAACTGATGTTAAAGCTTGTCTTCCCAAGTGGATAATGCGGCCTCCTGAAAATTTCGAGCATATCAACCAACATACCACTCGATGTCAAAGTGATTACCGATTTCTGCTAACAATTCGTCAGAATGGTCATACACATTAGCAAACTCCTCAGGGTGATCCACTAAATTGCCCAAATTGAAATAATCATTGATAGTGGTGGGCGATATAGCAAACGTGCACCCTCTAACTACCCTCTAACTGTGGCAGTGTGGGAATGGGGATGCACCGCTAAATACGCATATAACTCTCTTACTAGGGACCCGTTACAACGAGTAGGCGGTTCGACCATGTACTCCCAATTATGATAACCGATAAGATCTGTAACGAGCTCCCCGCAATCCTCAAGATCTATGCCCCTTCCTCGATGCACCGTCGCATTGCTCCAATAGGTACGAAATGCCTCGTAGACCGCGGGGCTAACAAATTGTGGCACCCCGTCAATCACCGGTATTGCGTCACCATCGAGAACAAATTGCGCTCCAGCCCGATGAATCTGTGGTTGATTCCTTCTACTCCGATTGTTCCAATTCATCCTGCTATGCTAGAAAAGCACCCCAACTCAGCTTATGCCTCAAACAGGGACTCGTTGAGGGCGAGCTGGGGTCTCGCTGGGGGCGAGTTACCCAGTCCTGGCTCGGCTCGTTTTGTTTTGCTAACCGTCACCTCGATCGATTTGAAATGTGTATTTTCCAAAAATTTAAGAGCTAAATTGAATGAGAAATGACCTCATTGCAATTTATAAAATTTGGAAAAAGGTAGAAAGTGATTAAATTTGGTATAATTTGCCAAAGATAGCACCACAACAATTTTTCTACATAAATTGGGTGTTTGGGGGAAAAATGGAGGTTTAGAATGTGATGGGTTCAAAAAAATGATAGAGAAAGAATGAGAAGAGTGGTAGAAATGTGGGTAAAAGAGGGGTTTAAATAGTGAGGGGAGTGAAAATGAGAAAGATGGTGATTGGTGGTTTTAGAAAGGAGAGGATTGATGAGGTGGAAAGTGATAAAGGTGAAGGTGGAAAATTGGGATATGTAGAAGAAGTGTTGACCACTTTTTACTTTTTGACCCTCAAAAATTTGAATTTTAAAAATAGGAGGTTAAACCAAATTTTTCTAACTTTCACACTTTACCAAAAATGTTGCTCTAAAAATAATCCGGATACTGCCTAGTGAAAGGGTAGTTTCGCATGGGCGAAACAACATTTCACCGGGGCGGTCTGACCAAACTGTCTCCGATTAAATCCATCCTGCCTCCAGTCAGTTTCACTTTAAAGCTCATGCTTTGCCTCCGTCTTCCTCTCGGTTTGATCGTATGCTTTTTATTTCTAAATTAGGATACTATCCTGGATACACCTACGGAACTCTATTTCACGTTTCAACGATTTGAGTAAAAAAGCTTTTGCACATCCTTAACCCAACGGTCATTGGAACATGGCAAAAATAAAAAACCTCAAACGTTTTAACGTTACTTTTATTTCTGACTCAAAGAAAAGAAAAAGAAAAAAGATAAGAAAAAACTAAAAACCTAAAGAAAACTACGAAAAACCTAAGGGATAGAAGTAGTTCTGAGTTTTGAGTCCTCAGCTCGACTTTCTAGAAAACCTCATTCCATTGAGCTACCTTCTTTCGCCTTCCAGATTTGGACCCGGTTAGCCTTCACCGAGGTCTTCTTGCCTTCTCTACGAATGAGCGCCTTTCCCTTAGTCGTGAGACCAAGGAAAACACAGTCATTTTGACCATCCAAACGGGCGCCGACCTCAGCCGTCTCGGAAACCAGAGAGTTTTTAACAGATCGAACTCTACGAGTTCTCTTTCTAGCTTGCCTCGTCTATCTTTAGCACTCAATCTCTCCCGAGTCTCAGCGTCTCCTTTGGATGGGGAGGCCCCACCTCCGTACAGAGTATCTACCTCATCAACCAGAAGCATAGAGGTATTTGCTCGTACCGTACTCTGAGACTGAGCGTCTCTCTCCCTCCTTAAGATAGACAGGAATTCTCCCTCACTGCTTTCCTTAACAGTGTCAACACCACCAACTTTGCCTCGGCCTAGAATCAAGGCAGCTTCCTCCGCCCTATGGACTTTGATTACTGATACTCTAGACGGAAGGGGATAATTGGGTCTTATAATCCCATGGACTTCCGAGCCTTTAGCGTCGGAAAGAGTAAGCTTGAACTTGTCCATGTTAACCTGGACTTTGGAGGTGGCCATAAAAGCTCTGCCCAATATGATTGGGCAGCTCAGGTCCTCGTCGATTTCCATCACGACTACATCTATCATAAAACGGAGCTTTTCAATACTGATGGTCATGTTGGACATCATCCCAGTTCTGACGACACGTACGCTATCCGCACAGCGAATTGTCATCAACGTGTTCGTAGGAGTGAAAACCATCATCCTATCACACAAACTCTTAGGAAAGATATTCAGGCTCGATCCAGAGTCGATCAATGCTAAGCCTGCATGTTCGCGTTCTAAGTCACATATATAATGAATGCACCGGGGTCTCCTAGCTTGGGCAGTGATCGGGCATTATTCTCTATATCTACTGCCTCTCTAGAACAAGGGACGAGGGGCAAGTCATCGAGATCTGACTCATAACTAGGATATTCAGGAGAAGGGGAAAGGGATGGTAAGTGCTCGGGGTCGGATTCAGATTTAGACTTAGAACTAGAATCAGAATCAGAATCAGAAATAATAATAGGGATACGAGCAGTCATACCTTGGAAGAGATCGGAATTTCTTGCTTCCCTTTGCTCATGTCTCCGTCTTATCCTATCTTTCTTTCGCTTTTGTGTGTCCGGCCTTAACGGTGTTGTCTTAGTGCGCAAGACTCTAGTTTCTTCATTCATAGCCTTAGAAAATTGGTTGGTTGGCATTTTGGTTTGGCTCAAATAATAACTCAACGCAATGATGTATTGCTCCGGCTCTCTGCAAACATAAGAAAAAACAAACAAATGTCAGTAAAACTAACAGTCAGCATGATTACTCATGCGCTGCCAGACCTACAGACTAACAAACAGGGGTAAAAATGACACAATTGAAAACCCAGAAAATGAGAACAGTCTCGCTGGCAGCGAGCAGGAGGCTCGCTGGGAGCGAATCCCAGTTCAACAATTCTGGCATTTTTCACACAGGCAGATTGCCAGAGGGACTCTAAAAATGGTAAAAATAGAACCTAAAACAGAAAACTTGACATGAATAAAAAATTATTTATATATAAAATTGATTTTTGGCTCCCCGGCAACGGCGCCAAAAACTTGATTGCGGTGGTCAGTCAAGTGATAATAAAATACGTGATCACCATAAACCAATACTAACAAGAGGACTAGGTCCATCGTAGTATAGCTATAGCGAATCAAGGTCGATCCCACAGGGAACCAATTTGTGAATCATCTTATATATAAACAACTAATTAATCATGCCAAGAACACAGAAGCGGTCTATGACCAACAATTGACAAGAAAAGAAAGAAACTGACTCGACACGACACATAGACATACAAGTAATTAACCTCCCCAATCATTAAGTTATCGTTTGGAATTAGTGAACTATATAATTAAACAATACTTCACAACTATTAACCCGGTTCATATTTCTCTTATATTGGCTACGGGAGTCATCCCATAAACTAGATCTAGCTCCGGTTAGGCGATCTAGATCACTGTGCTACATTACGTGACTTCGCTTTGTAGGCCTCCATCTCATATAACTCGCACGCTTACAAAACTAGGGATGCCGATATTAACCGTATTCCTTACCTAGGCAACATTCCTGTGGTTAGGCGTACTTCCTAAGTGATCGCATCAGTCTCCGTCCCATTAACACTAACTTCGTAAGTATCATGTTAATGTTAATCTACGATTTACGTATAGTCCCGGAAGATGCGCGCAATTCCTAACTACACGTTTTAATTAAAACAGACGAGCAACGTTCTAGGTGGACAATCACACCATAAAAACGTGATCTCGCGTTTCTATATACGAAAGTCCCGGAAGATCAATTCACAAGAGCCGACCTTATAGGAGCACTATATTGGTATTTCCTAACTACACGTTTTAATGAAAACTTATAATTTGTGTTATGAGTCGATTGTACAACGTAGCCGTAGCCATACCTACTAAGACAAGAAATTCTAGGTGGACAATCACACCATAAAGACGCGATCTTCCTCCCCCAGTTCCTGACCCTGGGAATTTTCTCCCGACGAACTTTCGTTCGGCTGGTCATGATCTTGTGAATTCTCCTCACCTCCAGGGGGTACGACCGGTCTTCTTCCTCTACGAACTTCCCCCGTCATTGGGATCATCTTCCTCCCCCCAGTTCCGACCCCGGGAATTTTCTCCCGACGAACTTTATCTTCTCCTCCTCATCTGCCAAGAGGACATTGAGAACTGCATGTTTTGTTTCATCATCTAGAGCCGTGAGTTGATCCACCAACGCTTGGTGGGTTGTGTCAAGAGAGACTTCTCCCTACTGCTGGTTCTAGTCGTTGTTAGCTTCTAATTCCTTCGCATGATTGGCGTTGCTGCAGTTGGCGGCTTGTTGTCGTGTTGTCACCATGTTGTCTCCGAAGCTTTCCTGATATTATCAAACAAAGAGACCCTCTTTCTAGCGCCAACTGATGATCCAAAAACTCGTCTGTATAATTTTAAGGCTCTTCTTCTTGATGATAACCTAAGGGTGCTCATTGAATACAAAAATAGTAAAAAGAGGGGGTGTTTTGGGAGTGATTTTGACCGCACTTGATAGTGATCAAGCTGCCTACGTATCCAATGCTGGGGTTGGAATCAAGTCTCCATAGTTCCTTAGGGATTGTTTATATAGAGGGGCTTGTGACCTAGAGTTAACGTGTGGCGTGTCCATGGTGGACACTGTTTGGCGTGTTCCCTAAGGAAAAGGATTACGTTTAACTAATCTCCTTGATTTTTAGGAGATAATTATAGTATTCAAATATTTGTATTAAGTGATAAAGATTGGAGCCTTTATGGCTCATGATTCATTCCATAGTTACCCATTTATTATCACGTGGGGAATACGATTAGAGATTAACTCGGCCGATTTGGACGGCCCGACCTGAACTGGTTGAATCCTTCCGTGTCTCACCCGACCCGCGAAGGTCGGGAAGAATAGCCGAGTTGGTCTCAACTCGGACTCTTAGGCTCGTGGAATGGTAAGCCTGAGAGAGACTTAATCCGACCAGTAAGGTCGGACATGGGTTGGTTAGAGTACAAGTGTTGGCCGAGTATTGATTCTAGAGGGGATGGGATCAGTGGCCGAGCTACCCTATTCCGGCCATTGGGACATCCGCGCCGTTTCTCTCTATACATAAGGTTGAGCCACTAGGGAGGTGCCACGTAGGTAAGCTCAATTCTTGGCATCGTCAGTGGGCATGCACCGCAGACTCTGCCGATGAGGACAAAACACAAGGCTTCTTCACCTGCACTTCTCCATCAACAAAAGAATTAGACTTTCGCTTTTCCTCCGTTTGAAAGTCGAAACCTTTATTCTTTGGCTTCTTTTCTTTATACTTTGTATTTTCCCTTGTTCTTTTTCTATTGTTATGTACTTAATTTTATAACACATTATCAACACGAGTCTTATTCATTGAAAACTCACAAACACATCTTCACCAATTCACTTATTGATCATCTCGTCATCACCAACTTCTCTACTTCTCCGGCGATCAATGATCAATGTGATGCCCCATTCTGTTGAAATAGTGTCCTAAACCCAATCGGGTTGGACCGGATCCGACCGGGTCGGATCATTTCTACTATTTCTTTATGATTATACATATATATAAATGGCTTTTCTGTTGTCATGTATTTGTTCTTTTAATAAACCAATTATGAATTGTTCTATGATAACGCCCTTAGTATTAAACTCTTATAGAGAAACCATGATAGGCGATTATGGTTGATGAGATCTCTAATCACTTTAATAAGTTTGATACTTAAATGTCTCTAGGCTTATGTACTATTAAACAGGGCAATGATAGTACAAACATGCTAGCTTGTATTAGATGTCTTCTATCTTTAAGGGCATGGATAGATCTCGTCTATCGAAGTGTAGAGACACTTGGACTGTACGTGGACGTGTATTAGAGAATGCGTATGTTAGACTGGCCCACTTACACTGTTAAGTGTCATACTATGTGACTGTTGTGTAATTATCCTTAGGACCGGAGTCTACATGGCATCACGGTGTAGATTGTCATGCTTTGACACTATTGAGGTTTCCCCTAGCCATGGGGCGATCATGCGGTAGTGATTGGGTGTTGTAGTGAAGCATGTGGAGTATACATGTTTGGTCATCCGGGAATCACGTACCTTATCAGTAGGAGTGAATATCCGAAAGGGCCTTCTTATAAGGAATGTCTTACTCTCGTGAATCTTTGCAAAGTGGGAGTAAATGAGTTACTTCGAGAGAGCATGATATCCAGAATATAAGATACGGTCGTTGATGTTTGACACTCGACGTACGACCGTATGGATATTATTACAGCGATACGATTCTATTTACACGGTAAGTGTTTCACATGAAAGATAGTAGTCATTGCATTTGACTCTTCCGATGATTGAGGGTCACAGTGTGTTGCTAGACGCTATCCCGTGATCGTTAGGTGTGAATGGCATTTTCTTAATTTGCTCTTTATGTCTACGGCCAACATATTCGGAAGCCTATCGGGTCACACACATAAGAACATCTAGCCGGATTAAAGTGCGGTTATAGAGATAACCAAATAATGAAAGAATTTACCTCATACTATAAAGTTTATAGTGATAAATTAATATGATGGTATTTATTTATTATGAAAAAATATAATACAAGATATTAATTATGTTGGTTAATTAAATATACACATAATGTATGTGTATGTCGAAAATATATATGTATATGATACACATGTATTTTGCAAATTAATTATTCATAGTATTATATTAATTAAATAATATTCCAGATGCCAAAATATTGACTAAAGGTGGCTATATTGATGTGTATGAGATACACGTGGATTGTGCAATTTAATTAATAGTATTACCAAGTATTAATATAAGATATTAATATATATATAAGATATTAATATATATATATATATATATATATATATATATAAAATTTGAATCTATGCGTGACTTGTATATATTGATATACATGTGCACAATTTCATTAGTTATATATTTGTATATAGATTTATATGTGTAATATATATATGTGATATATACATATGTGTAAATTGATTTATGGTAATAAGATAAAGATAGTCAATATTAGATATTGACAATATCTTGGAAATATTTAATATGAGCTATTAAATTAAATGAGATAAATGTAACGCCCCCGAGACCCCGGGCCTAGTAGCGCTAAATGAGTCATAAATGTCCGGTCAACTGCTTAGACCGCCGTCCTCGCTTGGTCTAAAAGGGCTAACCCGAGTTGACAAGGCCTTTATGTCTCACACTTATATGGGGGTGAGCATTCACTTAATTTACCGATGTGGGATATCACATTCTCCCCCCCTTATAAGGGACTGGCGTCCTCGCCAGGACGGCCGAGACTGTTCCCGGATCATCCCTACCAGAGGTAACTAGAGGCCATCCTTACACTGTCTTCTTGTACGGTGCAGCGCATAGTTCCGTCTGATAGTCGGCTCTGATACCATTCTCAAACCCCCGGACCCCGGGCCTGGTAGCGCTAAATGAGTCATAAATGTCCGGTCAACTGCTTAGACTGCCGTCCTCGCTTGGTCTAAAATGGCTAACCCGAGTTTACAAGGCCTTTATGTCTCACACTTATATGGGGGTGAGCATTCACTTAATTTACCGATGTGGGATATCACAGATAAATCAATCAAATGTATTTTTCTTATTTTATTAGAAAAATGTTTTCTCTCTCATCTATCTACTAGGAAGCTTTTCCCAATTAGATTGGGAGACATAAGTGGCGCCTCACTCCTTATATAAGCAAGGGGTTGGCTAGCTCTTTTGTACATCACAATTCCAAGAGACTAATAGTTTCTTGTGAAAAATAGAGAGCTTCTTAGAAAGAGATGTGAGAGAGAGAAAATGCCGGTCTAGCAACCGGATTTTTCTAGTAGCAATCCAATGGTGGATTCCGGCGGGTTGTTCGTGTGGATTACTGGTAGAGGCCGGGCACGTGGATGGCTCGCGCACATCTACTCCTACCGGACGGTCAAAGCGTCGATCTTTTAGATCAACCAAGGTGATATTACCGTCCCCTCTCTTATATGTTCATTGTTTAAACGAAGTCGATCATGGATTGGGAAATCAAATTTTGAAATTCCGCTGCGCTACTTGATTGATTTGCTTACATGTTCCCGGGCACCGAGTCCTTATCTGGAAAGAATATCCGGCACGCATATATTTTCTTTTTAAATAATAAAAGCAATATATACTTAAGCCTCGTAACGATTTAATCAGAGTAAAGCGGGAAAAATTAAAACTAAAGAAATGACTCAGGAAATGTCAAAAGACTTACAGACGGATCGACCGTTCCACTCCACGTCTATGAAACCAAAAAACTAAAACAACGGATTAAATGTTGCTTCAACTATTACATCCCAATGAAACATTAAAAGTCTACTCTCAAACATAATGTTTATCTCCCAAAACTGAATAGAAATGCATAAAGTAAATTGATAACATTCTTCATATAATCTTGAGCTCAAACGTCAGCTCCGTCATTGCCGTCATCATACTCATAGTCATCATCCTGCCAATCACCTTCTCGGGGTGGGGACAAGTAAATAACATATATAAGACACACACACACACACACACACACACACACACACACACATATATATATATATATATATATATATATATATATATATATATAACATAAATAAATCTACAAACACTACCACGTAGGTTGTAACAAAAGAGCTCATTCACTCTCTACTAGCCCAGTTAGTATAACCTTGCACAAGTAAGTTTGTTACACCAAGATCAGAGGAAACTACGTAAGGTGAACACCACTCCCCAACAGTTAGCACCTCAAGGGCATGAACCGTGAGGAAGATCACACGAGTCCCTTGGAATCAGACCAAGTGGAGAGGTGCAATAGTTCCATGCTACAAAGATTAAATATGCCTCACCAATGATAATGGTGTTTTAGCTTTTAGACACAATACATATGTTTATTACGAGTTTAATCTGACCACCCGATTCATTCACATAAAAAGACATCCTAAGGACTTCTAGTCCTAAAAAATCTATTTAAGCTACCTAGAACGTTGTAAAAAGGATTATTGACAACTAAGTCAATATCCCACAAGGCATAAACAGCCGTCTGCCGGTGCTCCCACCATTTCCACGTGGAGGGTCTCAATTGTGGTGATGAGCCAAGGCTACCAGAAATCGAAGTTAGACATTTCCATTTATCGGATAATGCCCTAAAGGCATGCATACCAAACAACAACAAGTTGAACTCGAGAAATCATTAAACATGGAGAACTTTCATTTTGGCCTGCGCTAGAACCCTTCGGTGCACACTAAACCCATACATAACATTAACATTTTGTTCCACCTTGGCGCCCGCCAAAGATGAAAGAACATTCTACTCAACTCTGCTTCTATTTTGGCGCCCGCTAAACTGAACAGTGCATTCTGTTTCTTGCCTGATGACTTTGGTGCGCGTTGACGCCCTTTTGGCGTGCGCTAACCGCAGCATAACCATTCTACAAGTTTTCTGTCTGCTTTAGCACGCGCTAAAGTAGGTCTGGCACGCGCTAAATGGTTGGGAACTTGAAAAAATAGCCTATTGCAACGCCAAACTCAGACCTTTCTCAAACCAAACGATCTACAACCTTTTAACAACAAAAATCTTGCAAATCTACAACAGCAATACAGAACATAAACACCCAAAATCCGTTTAAGAACGCCCCTTACCTTGATTGCGGATAAAAATGATCCAAAAAGCGATTCACAAGCAAAGCAACTTGAGTCCTTTGATTCTACAACCTCTACGAAAAATCTACGATTCAGAAACACAATAATATGGTTACTAAAACCTTCTACACCAATAGAACTCAGAAAAATTCAAGAGACGATTAAGATTCTAAAAGCCCTAAGAGAGGAGAACTTACATATTTGGGAATTGCTTGTATCAAAACGTTGTTTGCGACGAGACGATTAATTCCTTCTACCGTGGTCTACACAAAATCTCAACGGAATAGCCTCGAGGCGGAAGATTCCTTCTTCCTATTTTCTTTTTGCCTATGTTGACCTCCCTTTTTTTCTCAGAACACGTGAAAGTAAAAGTGAGGGGATTATAGGGGGTTTATTTCCTTTAATACTTTAATTAAATTCATTTTTAATTAATTAATTAATTAGGATAAATAGTAATTATGTTAAAATAAATTAAAACCAATTACCCTTTTACCCTAATTAAAACTCGGGGTGTTACATCCCCCTTTAAGACAAGTTTCATCCTCGAAACTGAACATACATGGAAGGTGATTGAACTCAGGAAACTCGCAAACCATATCGTCTTCCAACTCTCATATCGCTTCTTCTGGTGCGTGATTACTCACTGAACCTCTTCATTCTTGACCTTCTTCACCTTTCTCTCTAAGATACAAACCGGTTCTTCCTTGTAGGTCAAGTTCTCTTCAACCCTTTCAAGGTAAATGCTTGCTTCCACATCAATGTCGGTTAAGCATTTCTTTAACTGTTGGGAATAAAATTTATGTTTTGATGATAATTCATCATACTTATTCTAAGTATTATCTTAACCCCATTGATGAAGTGCTGAAGCCAACTGTTATAGTGAAAAGCTAAAAGATGTCTAGAACTGAATGTTTAGGTTTTACTAGAATTTGATAATTGTATAGGTTACATCAGACAAGCACTGTAACAGTTAGTGTGTCGTAAAACTGAAAACTGGAAATCATTCAGAAAACTGGAAACCATCGAGATAATCAAACTGACTCAGAATACACCTACATGAAACTGAAGAAGGTAAGTTCGCTGAGGGTCACAGACTTGGTTGGCTTATCTAGAAGATCGAAGAACTGAGGGTCACAGACTCAGTTATTGAAGAATGAAGAAGTGAGGGTTCAAACTCAGTTATGAAGACTAAGTCGAGACTGTAAAGATAGACTTTAGGCAAGATTCTGGTGACCTGAACCGACTTTATGGATCTTGTATGAAGACCTAAGAATCATAAGGACAATAAATTCTTAGATGTTAATGAGTCATGGTGTACTCTGATTAAGTCAATCATAATCAGATGAAAAACTGGAGTACTGATATTTGAAGAAGAGTAAAATCTCAGTTAACGCTCCAAGTCAGTTAAGAAACTGACAAGAGATAAACTCAGTATAAAACTGATAAGGATACTCAGTTTTATATGTCAGTCATCCAACAAACTGATAGAACAGTCGAACGTTATAAAGGAAGCGATTCTATTGGATGAAGTACTGACACAACAGAACGGTCAGAAATTATATCCGTTACAAAATAGACGTTGATACAATTCGAATTCAGGCCAAATAAACGTTGGACCTCTGACTATAATAGAGGACTTTGCACCAAGGATTAACATATAGATTTAACAAGAATTAACGCGTGCATTAGTCATTCGAATTGCTATCATCTCTGTGCTATAACAAGATCATATCTAGAATCTCTTCAAGTGTTCAAGCTACAAAGAATTTATCAAGAATCAGACACCTTGAAGAACCACAAAAAAGAATCAATTTATTGATTCTCAGCCCAACTTTGATTCTGTATCAAAGGTTTAGACTGTGAAGCAAACCGGGAAGGTTTTGCCAATGACAGTTGTTACAAGCAGTCGGGTAGACTGTGTTTGTGGTGGTAGCTGGTGAAGAGGCAATTCTACCCTCTAAGGACCAGTGTTCAAGCAATTGAAGAGCAGCAATTCTACATGTTCTACATTTGTTTAGATAGTGAAGCTAGGGATTAGCCAAGGACTATTGTTTAGGACTTTTTGTAATAGTTTACCTCAAGAAGTTCTAGTGGAATTTTCCTCCGCACCACAGGGGAAGAGAGGACGTATAGGATTACACCAGCTGGAACCTCTATAATACTTGTCTTATTTACTCTACGCATTTAATTATTTACACAGCATTTATCTACAACATTTGATAATTGATTGTTATACACTTCACAGTTCACAAACTGACATTCATCAAAATTTAGTTTACCACACTCAGTTTTCATAAAATAATAACAAGATCAAGAAAAGGCTAGAACTATATCCGCTGCCGGTTGACTTAGTTCTTGCTTAAGTCAGTTTGACTTAATCTCAGCTTAGTCAGCTCAACTCCACACAAGTTTTAACTGAACCTTAATTTGTTTATTTTCCAGTTTAGGAAAGTTTTTGGTGACAAGTTTATTCACCCCCTCTAAACTTGTGTTAGCCTTTCCAAGGGACCAACAATTGGTATCGGAGCAAGGTTTCTTTAACAAGATATCATTTGCTCTATATCTCCTCTAGTTGTTCTCATTTGAAAGCTAAGTTTCCAGTTTTTATACTATCAGTCTTCACTCACTCACAATGGATAACAATCAGTATGCAAGACAAATGCTTTTGTGCAACATGGACAGATTTGATGAATATAAACGTCGTATGCAGGCTTTTCTAGCAGCTACTCATGATGAAATGATGGATGTACTCACTGATGGACCAATTCAGATCACTTATATGCAAACTGAGGGTGAGAGACAAATTCGAGTTCCAAAGCCCAAATCCGAATGGACCAGTGATGATCGCAAGCGAAACGATCTCAACAATGTTGCTATGGACTTTATCCTCAGAACTCTTGACAGCAACATGTACCTGAAAGTGAAAGAATGCACAACTGCAAAAGAAATGTGGGACAAACTACAATTAGTTTGTGAAGGAACAGATTCAATCAAGGAAAACAAAATTTCCGTTGCAAAACAAAAGTTTGAAAATTTCAAGATGAAATCTGGAGAAACCATTGATCAAATGGAAACAAGATTCAGTTCTATCATGGATGAATTAGATCTACTCAAGATTGAGTACTCAAAGAAAGTTATCAATACAAGAATCTTGAAGGCATTACCAATGTGCTGGAAAATGAAGGTCACTGCTATGGAAGAATCTAGAAGACTTGACATAGAGGACTCATTCAAAATCTTCTCAGATTTGAAAGCTTATGAATTCAGTGAAGATTTTACAAGTACAGCTGCAATAATCAAAGCTCTGGAAGAACCAAAGACCACAGCACTTGCAGCAGCATCAAATGATAATCAAGAAAATTCATCAAGCAATCTTCATGAATTGGATGAAATGGAAGAACAGATGGCTCTAATGATGAACAGAATACGAAGAATGAAGAGTGGACATCCAGTCACTCAGAAGTTCATCAAGAGGACTCCTGAGAAAAGAAAAGATGACGAATATCTCTGTTTCAACTGCAAGAAACCTGGACATTATAAAGCTGAATGTCCAGAACTGACCAAAAAGACACCACCAAGAAGAGTTGGTAGAAGAGCACTCCTTGCTGGAGATGAGTCAGATTATGAAGCTGGCACTGAAAGACTATTAGATGACACAGCTTTAATGGCACACATAGAAGACCCAAATGAGGTATGTGAATCTAATTCTAAATACTCTTCAGCTCAGATTTCCATGCAAAATGCTTGTTCTTCGACTGCTGACTCCATTCCAAAAAATCTAGAATTAGAAGAAACTCTTGACGAATTGATGAATCAGCTAGTAACTATTCAAGCTGGTTATGAATCAATTAAAGCTGAGAAAGAGAATCTAATTCTTGAAGTTGAAAGATTGAAGTCTGAACTAAAAATATTGAAACTGACTAAAACTGATATAGAAAAGATTCAAGATCGACTCACCGCATCAAGAAACAACAACTGAATCATTTGCTCAATCAAGTTCAGTCACTGGATTCAAATCAGGAAAGCCGTATGGAGACAAGACGGGTTTAGGATTTGATACCCAGCAATCTTCCAAAAGATAGAACCAGCAAAGCTGCTGGACCTAGTACCAAAACTAGTATTAAGTTTGTAGCTGAGCAACTTCAACAAACTGAGAAAATTGCTGAACCAATAAAGCCAGTATCATATAGGATAAATCAGTTTTCCAAGAAAACAACTGGATTTACCAACAAGGGTAAACCAAATGGTAAATCAGCTGTATCTCAAGAAAACCGAACTGGGAAATCAACTACCAGATCCACAAAAAACAATCAAGTCAAGAACCAGAAAAATTACAATCAAAGTAAATCCAAGAATGTCAATCATTCAAAGATTCACACATTCAGGGGGAAAGGAAGATTATATCCCACTGATAATGATTGGAATTTTACTGCATCCACTAATAAAACTGCTAATAGCAATCATTCCAGACAGGAAACTTATCACAAGTTTCAGTCCAAAACTCAGCAGAGAGCTAATTTCAGTTCTCAGCAAAAGTTCCAGTACCAAGGTCAGTCTAGACCTCAGTACAAAAGGAATGATGGTTATTATTCAAGTTTTAATAACAGAAAGCATGATGGAAATAAAATTCAGTCAAAAGATCTGAGAGATCATATAAATAAGACACAGTCCAAACATAGATACTATGGGAGTGTGGCTTACATATATGAAAACAAGTGCAACAATATCCGAAGAATACCTAAAGGAAAGGTCCCTAGAGTTGTACTGACAACTGACCCCCATGGACCCAAACTGAGTTGGGTACCTAAAAATATTTAACTTTTATTGCAGGATATTTGGTACTTTGACAGTGGTTGCTCTAGACACATGACAAAGAGCAAGGACTGTCTCAGTAATTTTATTGCAAAAGATGGACCAAAGGTTAATTTGGAAGTAAAGAAAAACCTGGATACACCAGAGGATATGACACCTTAATCAGGAATGGACTTACAATCAAGAATGTATCTTATGTAGAAGGACTACAATACAATCTACTCAGCACTAGACAATTCTGTGATATGGGATACAAAGTTACTTTTGACAAAGATTTATGTGTTGTCGTCAGCGAATCAGCTTATCAAGTTGTCTTAGCCGGAAGAAGAAAAGAAAATATGTATGTAGTAGACTGGACAACAGCCGTTGCTGAAACTTGTTTGCTTGTGCATACCAAATCAGAAGCCAGTTGGCTATGGCACAAGAAACTGAGTCATTTAAACTTTGACGACATCAACACACTTGTTAAGAAACAGTTAGTCATTGGACTACCAGAAATCTCATAGAAGAAGGACAGTTTATGTGATGCTTGTCAACAAGGAAAGCAAACAAAAGCAAGTTTCAAGACCAAGTCTCAGCATTCAACAACCAGACATCTGGAGTTACTACACATGGATTTATTTGGACCTATTACACCAATAAGTATAAGTGGAAAGAAGTATACATTGGTGGTAGTAGATGATTTTTCAAGGTATACTTGGGTAATATTCTTAACCAAGAAAAGTGAAACCAAGCAAAGACTTACAGAATTACTCAAGAGACTTCAGAATCAGAAAGGAGTATCAGTTGTGAAAATAAGATCAGATAAGGGAACTGAATTCCTCAACAGCGTGATTATTGAATATTGTGGAGAAAATGGTGTTTTACACCAACTTGCTGCCACAGGAACACCTCAACAGAATGGTGTAGCTGAAAGAAGAAACAGAACACTCAAAGAAGCAGGAAGGACTATGATCTGTGAAGCAAAACTGCTTGAAAGATATTGGGCAGAAGCAGTTAACACAGCTTGTTATACACAGAACAGAGCTCTCCTGAATAAAAGGCATGAGAAGACTCCTTATGAAATTTGGAATGGAAGAAAACCAAATGTTTCTTACTTTCATGCTTTTGGAAGCAAATGTTTCATACACAACAATGGGAAAGATCAACTTCATGTTTTTCAGCCCAAAGCTGATAAAGGAATTTTTCTATGATATTCAAGTGTCAGCAAAGCTTTTAGAGTACTAAACAAAAGGACACTCAAGCATAAAGAATCAATTCACGTGGTATTTGATGAACCAAACTTCCCTGGTGAAACAACTGAAGAAAGACCAGAACCAGTTTCTCAGTCTCAGTTATCAATCTCGCCAGAACCAAGTTTTTGTTGACATTGAAAGACTACAAATTTCAGAATGTTCAGATCCAGATCAGTCTCAGTTTCCAACTAATCAACAAAACATACCTGAATTACATGTTTCTGATCCAACTGAACAAATTCAAGAACCAGTTCTTGAAAAATCAGTCGAACAAGACATAGATCCCTTGATGCAAGCACCTGCGTATCAATGGATGAGAGATCACCCTGAAGAACAAGTTATTGGTGATACTCAAACTGGCGTTCGAACCAGACATCAACTAGATGCAATGATTGCATGTTTCCTATCTCAATCTGAACCCAAGGAAATAGAAGAAGCTTTAAAAGATCCAGATTGGATACTAGCTATGCAAGAAGAATTAAATGAGTTTGAAAGAAATCAAATATGGGAATTGGTATAAAGACCAGCTCATGTGAATATCATTGGAACCAAATGGGTTTTCAGAAACAAACTTGATGAAGATGGGAATATCATCAGAAATAAAGCTAGACTTCTAGCTAAAGGATACTCTCAAGCAGAAGGCATAGACTTTGATGAAACCTACGCACCAGTAGCAAGATTGGAAGCAATCAGACTATTTCTTGCATTTGCAGCCCATAAGAAATTCAAAGTTTACCAGATGGATGTTAAAAGCGCATTCTTGAATGGAATTCTTGAAGAAGAAGTGTATGTTCAACAACCACCTGGATTTGAAATCAAGGATCAAGCATATAAAGTTTTCAGACTAAGGAAGGCTCTTTATGGACTTAAACAAGCACCAAGGGCTTCGTATGAAACTCTATCTCAGTTTCTAGTGGATAATGGATTTATCAAAGGGACTATAGACAAAACATTGTTCAGAATGAAAAATGGTGAAAATACTCTACTTGTTCAAATTTATGTTGATGACATCATTTTCGGATCGGAAGATGAACAATTATGTGAGAAATTTGCAAGTTTGATGAAAAGCAAATTCCAAATGAGTATGATGGGAGAATTAAATTACTTCCTTGGATTACAAGTTAAACAATTAGATGATGGGATTTTCATTCACCAAACCAAATACACAAGAGAACTTATCAAAAAGTTTGGTATGGAAAAATCAACTGGAATTTCCACACCAATGGGGACCAACATCAGATTAGATTAAGATAAAGAAGGCAAAGATGTTGATCAAACACTCTACAGAAGGATGATTGTAAGCTTACTCTATCTTACAGCAAGTAGGCCAGATATATCATTTACTGTTGGAGTATTGATGACGAGATCAAGTGATAATAAAAATACTTGACCACCATAAACCAATACTAGCAAGAGGACTAGGTCCATCGTAGTATAGCTATAGCGAATCAAGGTCGATCCCACAGGGAACCAAATTGTGGATCATTTTATATACAAACAATTAATTATTCATATCAAGGACACAAAGGCGGTCTACGACCAACGAAGTACAAGAAAAAGTAAAGGACACAACTCGACACAACACATAAACAACGTAATTGACCTCCCCAATTATTATGTTATCATCTGGATCTAGAGATTCTATATAATTAAGCGATACTCGACAACTATAAATCCGATTCGTATTTCTTTTATATCGACTACGGGAGTCATCCCCTAAAATAGATCTAGCTCCGGTTAGGCCATCTAGATCATCGTGTCTCCATTACGTGACTTCACATTTTTAGTCTCCATCTCATATAACTTCGACACATTTACAAACTAGGGATGCCGATATAAACCGTATCCTCATCTAAGCAACATTCCTATGATTAGGCGTACTTCTTAGACACCGATTCAATCTCTGTCCTAAATAACAATCACTTTTTAGGTCTCATGTTAAATTACGATGACAAATAATTAAGTTGATCAAGTTTAATTACTCGTTTAAATTACAAAGCCGAGAGAGTCCCTATATTGGTATTTCCTAATACGCTAATTAAAACAGACGTAGCCGTAGCCATACCTACTAAGATAAGAAATTCTAGGTGGACAATCACACCATAAAGACATGGCTAGATTGACGCGGCGAAAACCTAAATCTTAGCGTTTCTACATACGTAACGGATAAAATAGAGACTCATAAAGCAATTATATAGATCTACTAAAAACACGGTTGTTGATCATACCAAAGTCATCTATAGGTCACCGGATAACGATCTCGGACGTTGGATCCTTATAGACAAGGAATCCCCAATGCCTCATATCGTATCCTTAGATCTACATCGTCGGTGAAGAACGGACAACCTCAAACAATAAATAATAATTGGGGCTTAATTACAAAGAACTAAGAACAAATAAATACAAGAACTTACATTATTGCAGATCTTGCATAAAAACTGCTCTAAGAAAAACTGAAGATTTTATTATAAACTGAGAAGTGTAAAAAATGTATTGTGCAAAGAAGTGTGTAAAAGGCGTGTATAACATGCCTTTATTTATAGGGGTTCAAGCTAATTAAGAGATATACATTAAAATGTCGAAACAAATAAGAGATAACTCTCGGCCGATCTCCAAAATAAGATGAAAAATGCGCCCCCCTCTTATGCGTCCCTATGGTTGGCGCCAACTCTTCTTACTCCTCTTTTCATGCTTATCCGATCTTTATCTTGAATTTCCTTTGATTTATCTTGAGATTTAATTCTTCCATTTTGTATTTATCCTCCATAATTATCCAAATCTGCAAAATAGATATTTATCCCAAAATAAATCATATTTAAATAAAACGGATAAATATAATAAAAACGGATAAATACCGATTTATATAATAAAAACGGATAATCACCAAATTATATCTTATAAAATGGATAAATACCAAATTATATTTTATAAATCACAAAACATTAAATAATACATATAAACATGTGATTTAATATAAAATACATATTATTAATCCCGATTTAAGGTCAACGTTGATGACTTTTACGGGTATAATTTGACCGTCATCAACTACCCCCCACTTAGACTTTGATCGTCCCGAGCAAAGCATCAATAAGTCATTCCCCAAGAAAACAATTGTCATGGTCAAATCATACTTATGCGAGAAGCTCGAGTCAACTCATACCAATCATGCTCATAAGATATCCATTATTCACTACTCTCTCGTGAACCGAAGTGATGTGTGCATGTGCATTCGCTTTATATAATCGAAGCAAGATTAAAGTTTATGCTAACTTCGTAATCTCAACCTACCAACACGCATTCCCACTTCTTAAGCCTCGCAATGGTTAAAGCACTAGAACAATAAGCAAGAGCGTATCTATAGGGTTTTTGGACTTGGAGACCGAGTACTACTCAAAGCCTCTTAAAGAGTTGAATATTCTTCTCATATCTTCATATTTTTCAAATACTATCAATCTCAAGGAAGAAAACTTTTTAGAGTATCCCCCTATCTTAGATCATGCATAGCATTGAATATTACCACAAGCGCGGGGCTACTTTGGTAATGTTACTACAAGCCCAAAGTGTTTAACGCTTTGTCAAAACACGAGATAATTCTCAAGCTTATTACTCCGCTTTGATGGCCGAAAGATGGGAATACATCGCGGATAAATATCGACACTAAGTCTACATAACCAATCATCTACGCAATGTACACATAATTCTTCTTAGTTATTATAATTTGCGCGGTATTCGTCGATTCATTTTGAGTAATCAAATAATAAATAACTACTTGCAATAGTTGGCATGAATATCCTTAAGTTCACATTCACATAAGTATAATATGATCACGTACTCATGCAACTTGGTTCCTTCCCTATCAATTCTTAGCTAGGAACTCACAATTCTAAGGGTACGAGATAAATAATATGGCATTTATTCAATTTTTTCAATTTTTTCACCGTTTCATTCAATTTTCAATTATAGCATCATGGCTAAGTCTCCTACCCCCCACTTAAACTTGGCATTGTCCCCAATGACAAATAAAAAAGAGAATTTAAGAAAAAGACTTAGCTCTGGAAACGGCTCTCAAGTAAATGCAGATCATCGGAGTAATCGAAGCACGTCGGGGAGAAGCAAGTGAAACCTGTTCAAGCAAACCAAACAGAAACTCCACGAAACCGTTAATAACATGTCAGTGGAAGATATAAAATAATGTGGCAGTAATTAGATATAAAATATCCAAAAACAAATTAAGCCACTTTATTCCATACAACCAATGACAAGGAAAACCAAAGAGTTAAAACTACTCGTTCAAGCGCAAAAAGAAAAATACTAAATAGAAAGAAAGATAAACAATCAACAAAAGATTATAGTCTTCATCGAAATCCTCCACCACAAAAAATATACTTAAAACCGGGTGGAGAAGACAAAGATCAAAAAGCATTTCCCCATGTGTGAAAACACGAGGTTTACCGGATTGATAAGGTATTTTAATCCAAAGATAAAAGAGAAACTTGGTAAGGTATAACGATTGGATCGATGTGATAATCTTAGAACAAAACTTATCATCTCGAAATGCCGGAATAGGCGTAAAAGTGTGAAATTTAAAACTTCCGGTAGAAAGATAAGTTGTATTTTGATCGAACCAAAAACTTTTAAAATCTAGCTAGGGTCAGAGCTACACGTACCCCAGCTAGGATCACGAAAACCAAAATGATAAAAGATAATCAGTAAAACTTAGCAATAATTCAAATTCCGCAACACAAGGGTATAATGTAAACAAAATGGAGGTTTAGAGTGTGTTGGGTTTAGAAAAAGATATACATAAGGATGGTGAGAAAAGATAAAGGGTGGGTAAGAAATTGCGTTTATGGGTGGGTATTGGTTAAGGGATTGGGTTAGGGTGGGAGAGTGAAATAGATGGAAAGAAAGAGAGGGGATGAAAGAATGGTTACAAATGTGAACTGTTGGGCTAGATTGGTGAGAGAATAGAAAGGTTGAAGGGTGAAAAGGTACAAAGGAAAGGATAAGGATAGTTGCGGTAACGAATTGCACACAACTTTGGATTTTCACTCGGATCGCCATTCTAAAAAGTTTTGGTAGTTGACCAAAATTGTTCTTGTTCGCACCAATCATTCTCTCGTTACATTTCCAAGAATTCTCAAGCTCTCTTAATGATTCCATCTTAAGGTTGATTGCTAAATTTCCTTTTCTTTAGCAATTTCTCGACTCTCCTACGGAACTCTATTTCACGTGGCCTATATTGAGTAAAAAAGTTTTGCACATCCTTAGCCTAATGGCCATCGGAACACGGCAAAATAAAAAACCTCAACATATGTCACGTTACTCTTATTTGACTCAAAGAAAACAAAACCTAAAATCCTAAGGGTTTTAAAGAAGTAGTTCTGAGTTTAAAGTCCTCACTCGACTTTCCAAAAGTTATCCTTGTCAGTTATCCTTCTTGGTTCGCTAGATGTTGACCCCTTGAGCACTATATGAGGTGGGCTCGTCGCTTTTGTGGATTAATATCCTTCCCTTGGTTGTGAGACCTAGGAAACGACATTTATCCATACCATTTATACAAAGCTCTTACCTCGGCTCACGTTTTAGGAATTAGTGAATTCTTAGGAGATTTAGTCCTAGGGACTTATTTTAATAACATCCTCTATAATGTCTTTGCGTCATTATGCTCTCTCAAAACTCAACGTCTTCTTTAGATTGTGAATGCTTAACTACACAAATTGTTGCTCCCGTGGCCACTAAGCAATCTCATGCATAGGACAATGAAATTTTGACGAACTACGAGGAACTCTTTGTTCACTTTGCTTCCATTCAACAACTACATGTTTCTCTACACCCTCTAGATGAGACAGATTTGGGGCAGAACCTTCAACACTAATAAAATTAATCTTACAAACCAACTCCGGGCTAAGATTCATACTCAGGTTCATGTAAAGACTAACTTATGTTCAAAAAAAAATAGTACCTTGCCTTCAACATTATACCACGAATAATTCGAACCTTAAAAAATTCGGAGCCATCTTGGTGCTTTAAAGGTATTGCTTCCATCGTTTTTCCCATCGCAGATTCGTAGCTCCACATGTTGCTGGGTTATTTTTCAGCGCCCACGAAAAATTACTGACTCGGATTATTATTTCCCTGGTTTCTACAAACAGAAAAAGAACAAAACGGACCGTAGACTGATTTTAACATGGTTTCCCATGCTGCTATCAGACCTACGGATTAAACATACGGAGATAAACAGACACGCGAAGTCTTTTACACGGAGAGCGATAACCGTAGGGACTCAAAAACGAAAAAAAATAGACTCTAAAACATAAAACTTAACATGAATAAAAAAATTATTTATATATAAAATTGACCGTTGGTTCCCCGGCAACGGCGCCAAAAACTTGATGACGAGATCAAGTGATAATAAAAATACTTGACCACCATAAACCAATACTAGCAAGAGGACTAGGTCCATCGTAGTATAGCTATAGCGAATCAAGGTCGATCCCACAGGGAACCAAATTGTGGATCATTTTATATACAAACAATTAATTATTCATATCAAGGACACAAAGGCGGTCTACGACCAACGAAGTACAAGAAAAAGTAAAGGACACAACTCGACACAACACATAAACAACGTAATTGACCTCCCCAATTATTATGTTATCATCTGGATCTAGAGATTCTATATAATTAAGCGATACTCGACAACTATAAATCCGATTCATATTTCTTTTATATCGACTACGGGAGTCATCCCCTAAAATAGATCTAGCTCCGGTTAGGCCATCTAGATCATCGTGTCTCCATTACGTGACTTCACATTTTTAGTCTCCATCTCATATAACTTCTGACACATTTACGAAACTAGGGATGCCGGTATAAACCGTATCCTCATCTAAGCAACATTCCTATGATTAGGCGTACTTCTTAGACACCGATTCAATCTCTCGTCCTAAATAACAATCACTTTTTAGGTCTCATGTTAAATTACGATGACAAATAATTAAGTTGATCAAGTTTAATTACTCGTTTAAATTACAAAGCGAGAGAACCCCTAATAATACGTAGTCGTAGCCATACCTACTAAGATAAGAAATTCTAGGTGGACAATCACACCATAAAGACTTGGCTAGATTGACGCGGCGAAAACCTAAATCTTAGCGTTTCTACATACATAACGGATAAAATAGAGACTCATAAAGCAATTATATAGATCTACTAAAAACACGGTTGCCGATCATACCGAAGTCATCTATAGGTCACCGGATAACAGATCTGGGCGTTTGGATCCTTATAGACAAGGAATCCCCAATGCCTCATATCGTATCCTTAGATCTACATCGTCCGGTGAAGAACGGACAACCTCAAACGATAAATAATAATTGGGGCTTAATTACAAAGAACTAAGAACAAATAAATACAAGAACTTACATTATTGCAGATCTTGCATAAAAACTGCTCTAAGAAAAACTGAAGATTTTATTATAAACTGAGAAGTGTAAAAAATGTATTGTGTAAAGAAGTGTGTAAAAGGCGTGTATAACATGCCTTTATTTATAGGGGTTCAAGCTAATTAAGAGATATACATTAAAATGTCGAAACAAATAAGAGATAACTCTCGGCCGATCTCCAAAATAAGATGAAAAATGCGCCCCCCCTCTTATGCGTCCCTATGGTTGGCGCCAACTCTTCTTACTCCTCTTTTCATGCTTATCCGATCTTTATCTTGAATTTCCTTTGATTTATCTTGAGATTTAATTCTTCCATTTTGTATTTATCCTCCATAATTATCCAAATCTGCAAAATAGATATTTATCCCAAAATAAATCATATTTAAATAAAACGGATAAATATAATAAAAACGGATAAATACCGATTTATATAATAAAAACGGATAATCACCAAATTATATCTTATAAAATGGATAAATACCAAATTATATTTTATAAATCACAAAACATTAAATAATACATATAAACATGTGATTTAATATAAAATACATATTATTAATCCCGATTTAAGGTCAACGTTGATGACTTTTACGGGTATAATTTGACCGTCATCAAGTATGTGCAAGATTTCAGTCAAGGCCTAAGGAAAGTAATCTCACAGTTGTGAAAAGAACCTTGAAATATCTGAAAGATACAGATGGAGTTGGAATATGGTATTCAAAAAAAGGATAATTCAAGCTAATATCTTATTCAGACTCAGACTATGCAGGATGTAAAGTGGACAAGAAAAGCACATCTGGCACATGTCAGTTACTAGGAAATAGACTTGTGTCATGGTTCAGTAAAAAGAAAAACTCAATCTCAACTTATACAGCTGAAGCTGGATATATAGCAACTGGAAGTTGCTGTGCTCAAGTGTTATGGATTAGACAACAATTGAGGGATTATGGGATAGAAGAAGGAATGATTCCTATAATGTGTGACAACACAAGTGCAATTGCAATCACTGATAATCCAGTTGTACACTCAAGAACAAAGCACATTGATGTGCGGCACCACTTCATAAGAGATCATGCAGAGAAGAAGGATATCACAGTTCTGTATGTACCTACTGAAGATCAGTTGGCAGATATCTTTACAAAGCCATTGGACAAAGATAGATTTGCCAAACTGAGAACTGAATTGGGGATAATCAAAGTCAGTTGAAATCAGTTAAGCCAGAAATTCATCAAGGGGATTAATCTTTGTTATGCTGGGTGCGCTCACTTAACAGACTAGTCATTGACATCAACAATTTCAAACTGATCAACTAAACCGACAGACTTTACTGAAATTGAATAATTTGTTGAAACTGAAAGTTACTTCTAAAACTGACTTCAGTCTCAGTTTCTTCTCCAATCAACTTAAGTCAAAGGTTGACAAGATAAAAGCGACAGCGGTTATATCGCATTTAATACCGGCAGTTTACTTTTGTCAGAATATGATGCGTGTACACCCCATTACTGTCAAGACAGTACATGCCTTGGTTACCCAAACCATCATGGAATTTGAAAAGTTGTACTACTCAACCGCCAGTACACCACCCCTATTTATTCAATCCCTATTCACACACCATAAAAATAAAAATCAAATTTCTCAAACCCCAAATTTATCTCAAACTTCATCTCTGTGTTCACACTCACACATGGCCACTTCCAAGAAATCACAAAATGAAAGACTAATAACAGAGCTAGATGAACTTTCTTTCAAAATGTATGAAGCTATGTGCAAAAACACTCTGTTAGCAAGTCACATCTGTGCAAAGATAGAAAAACTATCAGGATTGAGAAATGTTCTGGAGGTTACATTCAAAGAGAAACGTGATTTGGAAGGTATTTTGCAGTTTTGGCAAATGCGTTTAGTAAGAGACTCCTTAATGACAACAGTTCATGGAGATCGCATTGCTATCAATGAAAGAATCATGAGATCACTTTTTGGCTTCGCAAAATCATCTGTGACATCAAAAGATTTGTCCACACTACCATTGGATAGGACTACGTTCCTAAAGAAGTTAACTTTTTCTACGGTACCAATCGAAGTTGGTATTCATGTTGACGAAATCAAACCAGAATTTGGACATCTCAGCAGATGGCTCAGCAAGCATGTCATTGGAAAATCTAAAGGAGTCAGTATACTATCTGAAGAGAATATCTATCTTATGAATATTATTTGGGATGAAATAGAATTCAACTGGACAGGCTATATAGTCAATCAGATAAAGAAGCAGCACTAGCCAAATTAGACGGTGCACAAAGGGCTCAAGCTGAAGGTCAAGCAACTGTTGGAAGATTTCGACTGAAGAAAACACTCAGTGGAATCGTTCAATTTTATCTGGAAAGACTCAAGGAAGGGAAGCAAGCAAGGCAAGTTGCAGCTACAAAGGAAATCGCAGCACAAACATGAACAACTTCCCAACGTGAAGAATCTCAAAAAACTGTGTCTCAGCAGGAAGCTGAACACAGAGGAATCAAGCAAAAAGCTGAATCTACAGAAGGAAGATCAGTTGTAAGGTGTTTGTACCCAGAACCGTCAAGCAAGACATCACCAACTGAGGGGGAACAACAACAATAACAACTGACAACTGAAGCAACAGGGAAAGACAATGTTGTTGATACTACTTCTCATCAATCAGTTCAACAATCAGCCCCAGTTTTTGAAGCTGATAAAATTGTCAGACTAATGAAGATGAAGCTAAAACCAGAGGATTCTCGTGATGCCAGTCTACAGACTGAAGAAAAATTACTCCTGGAGAAATTGGAAATCGGAGATCTCTATACTATGTTTCTATATCAGAATTTCTTGAAAACGGCTTCAACAGGTTTACTGAACTAGCTAAAAGAAGAGAATCAGCCACATCATCTGCTCCCAAAGAAAGTTCGAAGAAAAAGGATGATGATGAAGATGACCATACAAGGAAAGAAACTGATGAAACTACAATTTTGCAGTCAAAAATTCAGCCTCAACCTCTAGCTACGCAAACTGTATGTCAGCAAGAAGAGTTGCCAGTTGGAAATCAGACAACTGACACTCAGCAAGCAGCTGATGGAAATGATAATCGACAACTGATGATTATTAAAGATATCACTCAATTCAAGGATCAACCTGAAACAACTTATGATCCTTCTGACATCCTAACCAAGGATGAGTTGGCCAAAGTTCATGAAAACTTAAGAATTGTGCTCAGTAACAAGGATGCACAAAATGGCCTTCTATCAAACATTTATGGATATCTCGATTATAGAACCAGAACTGATGTTTCAGTTCATGCAAGACTAGAGATGATCCATAATTCCAGTTCAAGTTTTGCTTCAGAAATACTGTTACTTAAACAGAAACTAGAAGATTCAACCGCAGTAGATCGGGAGACACATGCTCAAGCTCACTGGCACATGAATCAACACATCTACGGGTTAGAAACTCAGCTTAAGGAAGTAATTTCTTCTCAGCAACGCATTTCAGCAGACCAGCAGGCAACCCATGCCTTGGTAGATCAGCTTTATGATACCAAAAAGGGGGAAGATGAAGAAGAAAAGCTGAAGTTACTTACATAAATGAAGCGACTTGAAGATGAATTGCAAAGATACAAATCGGATCCTAAGTTCTTAAGGAAAGAGCTAACTGAAGAACAGCTCATTGAGAAATACAGTCAACCAGGAGAAAAGAGAGCTACTCTTACAAAGGATCTGTGGATGAAGTTTATCAATGATTACAATCCTATTAAAGCCAAGTACAAGGACAGAACATTTGAAGAATCCTTGAACTACTTTTTATCTGATGTATTCTCAAAACAGAAAATGGCACAATATAAGAAGAATCAGATGATTGATGATAAACTGAAGATTAAAGACAAGACTGAACAAATGAAAACTGATGTAGTAGAATTTGAAAAATACTACTTGAAAGAATCAAACTTACCAAAGCTGTTTCTATGGAGAAGATGGAAAGAAGGAAGTCAAGTTGACTACAACAAGACATTTTCAAAGGAAGACTCCAAGTTAGAAAATGAATATCATTTGTTTGACAAGGAAAAGAAGTACATTTCAGTAAAGAAAAAGCTTAGTCTTTAATCTCAGTTATTTGGACTAAATGTAATGATTCCAGTTTTTGCTCATTCTAATGAAATCCAGCTTATCAGTTTTACATTGTTCTACATTGTTTTGATCTTTAAGCTTTTCTTTTAGGGAGAGTTTGGGCATCATCAAAAAGGGGGAAATTGTTAGAAATAAAATTTATGTTTTGATGATAATTCATCATACTTATTCTAAGTATTATCTTAACCCCATTGATGAAGTGCTGAAGCCAGCTGTTATAGTGAAAAGCTAAAAGATGTGTAGAACTGAATGTTTAGGTTTTACTAGAGTCTGATAATTGTATAGGTTATATCAGACAAGCACTGTAACAGTTAGTGTGTCGTAAAACTGAAAACTGGAAATCATTCAGAAAATTGGAAATCATCGAGACAATCAAACTGACTCAGAATACACCTACATGAAACTGAAGAAGGTAAGTTCGCCGAGGGTCACAAACTCGATTGGTTTATCTAGAAGATCGAAGAACTGAGGGTCACAGACTCAATTATTGAAGAATGAAGAACTGAGGGTTCAAACTCAGTTATGAAGACTAAGTCGAGACTGTAAAGTTAGACTTCAGGCAAGATTGTGGTGACCAGAACTGACTTTATGGATCTTGTATGAAGACCTAAGAATCATAAGGACAATAAATTCTTAGATGTTAATGAGTCATGGTGTACTCTGATTAAGTCAATCATAATCAGATGAAAAAATGGAGTACTGATATTTGAAGAAGAGTAAAATCTCAGTTAACGCTCCAAGTCAGTTAAGAAACTGACAAGAGATAAACTCAGTATAAAATTGATAAGGATACTCAGTTTTATATGTCAGTCATCCAACAAACTGATAGTACAGTCGAATGTTATAAAGGAAGCGATTCTATTGGATGAAGTACTGACACAACAGAACGGTCAGAAATTATATCCGTTACAAAATAGACGTTGACACAATTCGAATTCAGGCCAAATAAACGTTGGACCTCAGACTATAAATAGAGGACTTTGCACCAAGGATTAACATATAGATTTAACAAGAATTAACGCGTGCATTAGTCATTCGAATTGCTATCATCTCTGTGCTATAACAAGATCATATCTAGAATCTCTTCAAGTGTTCAAGCTACAAAGAATTTATCAAGAATCAGACATCTTGAAGAACCACAAACAAGAATCAATTTATTGATTCTCAGCCCAACTTTGATTCTGTATCAAATGTTTAGACTGTGAAGCAAACCGGGAAGGTTTTGCCAAGGATAGTTGTTACAAGCAGTCTGGTAGACTGTGTTTGTGGTGGTAGCTGGTGAAGAGGCAATTCTACCCTCTAAGGACCAGTGTTCAAGCTATTGAAGAGCAGCAATTCTACCTGTTCTACATTTGTTTAGATAATGAAGCTAGGGATTAGCCAAGGACTATTGTTTAGGACTTTTTGTAACAGTTTACCTCAAGAAGTTCTAGTGGAATTTTCCTCCGCACCACGAGGAAGAGATGACGTACATGATTACACCACCTGGAACCTCTATAATACTTGTCTTATTTACTTTACGCATTTAATTATTTACACAGCATTTATCTACAGCATTTGATAATTGATTGTTATACACTTCACAATTCACAAACTGACATTCATCGAATTCAGTTGACCACACTCAGTTTTCATAAAAGAATAACAAGATCAAGAAAAGGCTAGAACTATATCCGCTGCCGGTTGACTCAGTTCTTGCTTAAGTCATTTTGACTTAATCTCAGCTTAGTCAGCTCAACTCCACACAAGTTTTAACTGAACCTTAATTTGTTTATTATCCAGTTTAGGAAAGTTTTTGGTGACAAGTTAACATTAACATTGACACATGAAAGACATTATGCACTCATGAAAAGGATTCTGGTAACTCCGACCGATACGCTAAAAGTCCTACTTTAGATATGATCACAAAAGGACCTAGATATCTAGGTGATTAACTTGCCTTTCTGCCCAAACAGTCTTACTCCTCTCATTAAGGACTACTCTAAAAGCTTGATCGGCCTCACTATATTTCAATCTAACCGGCTGGTCGACTGTAGTCTAGATCGGTGAGTCAAGGTCGTGTCTACATAGAGAAATGTAATTGAATACCATAGCTTCCCAAACAATTAGTCTAGGAGTCTAGGTTCATCTATTAATCAAGAAGCGAATCTTACTCAACTACACAATGCAATTTGAACTAAGTGATGAAAAACAAGCGAGGACGGAAATTAACCAAAGTTGTGATGATTTGAATGAACTGAAAATGTTATGAAGCAAAGGTGGTTCGAGTGATGTTCCAATGAGCTAGATATAAACACTCGTAACTACTTGAAATCAAGCTTCACTAAAGAGTTCTCAAAGTATTCAAGGCAATTCACTATATTCAGTTATTCACGTCAATCGATCTCTCGTATTAACATACTATAACCATACACAAAACCTATCGCCTGGGACTAGATTATGATGAATAGCTATGAATTAAAGGACTATGAATTTCCCAATTAGGATTAGGCAACACACACACTAGAATCAATTCTATCTCTAAATGATTTTACTATGTGTTCATGGTGAATAGGGTCCATGCCAATTCTTACAATTACGCCTCGAATTAACATTGAGATGATGCAATTAATCGCGAATTAATCACACCCATGAAGATCAATCACCATGACTTGAACAAATACATAACATACAAGACTACCCTACTTGAATTCAAGCAATTACAAGATTTCTAGCCCAGTTTCACATCACCCAAGCCACAAAGGTGTTTAGTTACTCATAATCTCAACAAAAACACAAAGCAAAGATGAAAGCAAACTAAATAAAGCCATGAAACATAAAATTAAAGCTAAATTCGGAATTATACCTCAATTAAGTGAGAAACATGAAATTAGCTCCAAGCCTATGAAGATTCGCCAAAGAGATGTTGAATTCACCATTTAAGAGTAAAGCACAAGCTTAATTACCCATTAATTTGGAGATTGGAGACCTAAGATTCTACTTAGCTAATGAAATGAAAAAGTGTAGAGAAAAGTGTTTGGGACTCTTTCTAATCTAATTCTAATCTTGAAAGTATAAGGTTGTTCTCTCTTCAGCTAAAAATTCGCTTATTATAGTCCATAATTTCGGGCATGTAAGTGTGGGCTTGCTGGTGGTAAGCATGCATCTGGATGTCAAGTTGCAGTTGCACTCTGCTCAATTTACTGGGAGCTTAGACATGTGCTTGACTGAAGCAAGCATGCGCTTGTGCTGAGCAGAATGGTGGAAATCTGCAACTGCAACTTCAGGAGTACGCTTGTCTTGAGCAAGCGTGGGCTTGTGTTGAACAGAAGGTTGGACAATTTGACTGGGACCTCAAGCGTGTGCTTGGCTGAGGCAAGCATGGGGTTGTGCTGAAAGCTCCATTGTGCTACCCAACTGATGACTCGGGCGTGCTCTTGGTTGAGTCAATAATGCGCTTGTCCTAATTTTCTTCAAAAATCACACCTAGCTCCATTTCTCTCCATCTAATCATCACCAAACCTAGACGCTTAGTCTGTGCGCATCTTCTTTATCATCTAGGACCTGGAAAGGCTCGACGCCAAATACAAACGTAATTCCCATAGGGTACCCCGTGTGTGCAATGAAAATGTCCACATTTTACGATAAAAATTAGATATTTCTAGTATGTGCGATGTGGAATTGCAAGTGATGAAAAAAGCATGAGATAACATCTAAATGATAGAATTACAACCCGAAATGCTCTAAAATGGTGTGAAAAATGTGTGAAATGCATAGGAGGGTTGACTATCATCAACTGCCCCCACTTAGCTTTTGATCATCCTTGAGCGAAATGGAGATTTCAAAAAGAGTCATCACATATGCATTGAACACATACAATAATGCGTCATTTATCAAACTATAAATGAAAGATGATCACAAACATGCGAAGGCACGAGTTTCTTCTTAACTACGGTAATAGTGTTCGTGTGTGGATAGTTCCTTTCCCATTTACCTTAACACCCGGTTTGGATTATAGACATATGAAACGTCGGAGCTAGACCATAGGCTTATGCTTCTTAACCCTATCCACTAATCGGGGCTACTAAAGTCGGGCACAGTCGATTAGGACTTGAAAGCTTGTAACGTTCGGCTGGGATGGGGGTACCGAAGGGATAAAAAAGATATCAACAAGAGAAAACGCAAGAGAGCTTAACCGTAAACGTAGAAACATATAACACTCATCTCTCACCCAATGTACCAAAAATAAACTGAAAGTATGATGCAAAAACAGTCGTCACTTACAAAAGTTCAATAGGTAGTTTGCAAAAATAGTGGCCAACTAGAAGCAAACGCTCAATAAACTCAAAAACATCCACTCTCAATCACTTTTTCCAAACCAAACGATTATATTAATCACACTTTACAACACATCAGACCACTTCTTCGACTTTATTATTTTTATTTTGTATTACTATATTTTATTATTTTTCTTCTTTCTTTCTTTTTTGATTGATTTTGTTTTTTAGTATTCCCTTGGCTTTTTTCTTTTGGAAAATTAGGGATAAGGACACAATCTGAAATATTTTTAAGTAACAGGACAGCTACATATTTTTTATAGGGAGAATGACAACTGCATAATTTTTATAGCGAGAAGGACAAACCGTGAATCCCGAAAATCAATGAATCTCCCCAATGAATCCCGAAATCGGTGAATTTCGACAAACCCGAAAATTAGTGAATTTAAAAGTTTCAAAAACTCGTCCTTCTACTTAATTGATGAAATATTTCTGTCATTCTCCCTCAATCCCCCTTTTTCTTTTGATTATATGGCAGCCTCTTCCTTTTATTTTTAACTACACAACACAATACACATTATAACATAAGATGGAATACGAGGCTACATAAAACGAGAGTTGAAATATCACAACTCAAAATGTAGTGAATCCTCCCAAATAGACTTACTCACCAACCGATACCCAAATCATGAGTCATATACCTCACCTATATCCGAAACGTAAAACGATCAAGCTCAATCACGAGGGAGGCCAAAGGAATGTAGACCGAAAAAATAAGGGTTTCGGGGCTAGGTAAATGGGCTGAGTACCGAAAGGCTAACGTTTTTCTGATGGGGTCTCACCATCCTAAGAAAGGCTGAGGCGGGGAGACTAGGGATAAAATGTTCCGAGTTGGCTATTTGGCTCTAGCGGGTCAAAGAAGCGCCATGACCTTCATCCCGTGCCTATATTTAAGTAATCATTCTATTTCACCTCGAAAGTTAATGATATAAGTTTTAGCTAGCCGGACCTTCTCTATAGCTATCATAATCTTTCACTAAAAGTTGGGGTTCATGAGTCGAACTATACATGTAAGGTCCTATTCGGTAGCTAAATCACAAACTCACGTCTATGCATCTAATGATTATCTATGAGTTACATTTCTCAAAATGGTTCGTCATTGCATCCATCCAATACCGAAGTCACGATTTTTTCCAAAATTTGCTCGAAACGAAAAATCACCAAGGCACAACACACCAATCACACATAACAAATAAAATCACAATCATAGCACACACAAAATGCAAAGCTAATTCTACCACCACACTTAAGAGTTGACATTGTCCTCAATGCGTAAACGAGGAAAGAAGAAAGACTTAGCTAGCATTTTCGCGACAAAAGAAACCGGCAAAAGGCACATCTCATCAATGTGGCAAGTCGAAAGGAGCGTCGATGTACCTGTGTCAATGACAAACCACCACGAAAGCAATACTACAACACATGGTTTGTACCTCATGTTTAGGGTGACACAAGTATAGTAATGGATAGCTCAGTGATGGACAAAATATAATAGAGCATGCCACATATGAATGCAATGAGCTAAGTGACCAATTGTCCCACAACATGCCTATCATGATAGATATTACACATTCATCCCCATTATCATTCCATTGCTGCGCAGCTGTTATCAAATAAGCTCAAGAAATTATGAACACATGGAATAACTAAGAAAGATAGAGAGTCAAGTAGTGCATACGGGAATAAAAACACAAGGCCACAACTAACCGGCCGATGTCACGTCAAAACCCAAAGAAAAGAACAGGAGCGTATCAAGCAGCTAACCATAAATACATACAACTGATATAAAAGTGGGCCCTCGTAGGAGCACAAAATACTAGCCTAGACATGGGCAAAACAGAGAAAAGAGGGCACTAGACGTCACAATGATCGTATCAACCCCGAGAGTCCGGTTCCATTATGGCATGAGTCTCCAAAGCAGAAACATCGATGGGGTCCTCAACCGCAACCACTGTGTCAGCTCCCGTCCCTGCCTCGGTAGCAATACCTGTCGGTGGCGTAACCACTCCCTCCGGCTCTATGGAAGCACCATCCCCCGGTGTTGCAGAAGTATGGGCCTTGCCCTTAGGCTGCAAGACATGGTGCGCAATTGCATCTGCTCTAGCACGTATCTCTTGGCCTGTAGCCATAGCTTCTTGGGCTGGCTGCTCATGGTTGCCCTCACCGTCCGCATAAACATAAACTGGTTGGCCTTGAGAAAAAAGGTTCTTGTAGGGATGAAACTTAAATGGCTCGAACGGTGGGGACGGAATACTTAGAGATGTCAAGATTAGGGACCACAGCTTGCATTAATTCCATTAGTACCTGCCAAATCATCACAAGACTCACCCGCAGCTTCTCTTGATCGGCCAACAAACACTCATGGGTACTGTAATTGCCCCTCCTAACTACATCGTCGCTGTAACTAAAGCACCTTAGATGGTAAGACCCCAAAGGACATCACGGTTTCAACATGGGATGAGGAACCTAGGGAGTGGTTCCGGTTCATTACTTGCCGACTTAATCTCACAACTCAGTGCTTTCTCATTAAGTTGCCGCACTTGAAGATTCTATATGATATTTTGACCGGGTTGAAAGAATGACATTGGACGCCTAATTCATAAAGAGAGAAACTATGCTAAGGGGCATAAGGGCAACTTACAGTTCCCTACGCTTATTACTGTAGTGTTAAGCTACCTGTTTCCGATTTTGATCAAGTTCCCTGAAGTAACCATGATAGATAGAGATGCCTGTAACCCTCCTATGCCTTATGAGTTAAGATAAAAGGATCAACCATTGTGAAGCAACTAGGAGTTCTAGGAGGACGACAATCGAGGAACTTGATCAAAATAAGGAACATGTACCTTAGGCACTACATGCCATCTCAGTAATAAGCATAGACGGAACTGTAAGTTTCCCTTATGCCCCTTAACATAGTTCCTTATCTCTTTGGGTATAAGGCGCCCAACGTCAATCTTCATCCCAGTCAATATAGCATATATAATCTTCAAGTCCGGCAACTTAATGAGAAAGCACTGAGTTGTGGGATTAAGTCATCATGTAATGAACCGGAACCACACCCTAGGTTCCTCGTCCCAATTCAAAACCGCGTTGTCCTTCGTGTCTTACCACATAAGGTGTTGTAGTTGTACTGATGATTTGGGCAAACAATTGCCTAGCTGTATTAGGGAAATCCTCAATTTTCACGATTTCAGCCAAATAATCATGTTGCAATGGAATGTTTTCCAAGCCAGAGTGTTTGTTGATCGCTTTGGCAGAGATAGTCAGATCTCGCTGGCTAATGGTGACAGTATCAGTCTCCTCCTCCACATCAAACAAGGAATAAATCTCCATAACAATGGAAAAGTTCGGCAACTCTTTAGGATGTTCCACTAACTTTTTCCACTTCCGATTCTCGACCATTTTTTTCACCTCCTCGGGACAATTAGGGATGTCTATACCCCTTTCAGCATTAGCCTTAGCATCTTTACAATGGCTACGATACCGCGCAATGGCCACCGGGTCACCTAGCCGAGCCGTGATAGGGTCAAAGGTGGGATCAACTTCTGTTTCAGGTGAAACTGGGGCTTTACCACCCTTTCCCCCTTGGGTACAACTTTCTTCTAAACCTCTTTGGCTTGGCAATAGTTTTCTTAGGTTTAGGGATGTGTTTGGAGGAAGAAACACCTTGAGCAGAACCCTTTTTCGAAACCATTTTCAACTGTGAAAGGCAACAACCCAGGCAAACGAGCAGAAACGTTCCAATCAAAGACAAGAACGGAAAGAAGAACAACCCAAATTCTTAACCTTTTCAATGTTTATTTATTCATGTATGATTTTTTATTTTTTCGAACCCCTCTCATCAAAACACAGCCAGTAAAAGAAATTATCAGCCCCCACTTACAAAAAGAACCTGCTTTCCTTGAGATATGAAGCCCCAAAAAATCGAAATATAGGGGTTCACGATTTTGAAACCGTAATACTTCGATTTTGTTGGGCTCCAAAGTGGAAGTAAAGAGGAATAGTAACAAAGATAGGGTTGCTAGCTATCATTACCTGAGAAGCTGGATTGGCGGAGGAGGTGCCGGGGAAAAAAAGTGCAGGCGTGATTAGACCTGGCCAACCAAAACCGAAACTTCCGGTTGGAATCGGAACCGCCGGTCGGCCGGTTTGTGATTATTGGGACCGAAACCGGACCGGAACCGCCGGTTGGAACCGGGTGAAACCGGACGGAACCGGAACCGGTCCATCGGCTAATTATGCAATGGCTATTTTTTTTTTTTTATTATTATAAAAAAAAATTTCCTTCCAAACACCCCAAAAAAATTCCTATAAATACTACATCATTCCTACACCAATCTCACACCAATCTCTCTCAATCTTCTACTCATTTCTTACATCTTCTATTCATTTCTTTGAATAACAAGTTTGTTTAGTTGTTAAAAACAACAATCAAATTTACTTTACGATACCGAATTTTTGAAGTTGTTCTGATTTAATCGTTACTTCAATTCGATTTTAGTTATAAGTAAATTTGGTTTTGTATTATATTCAACTAATTTTTTTGCAAGTGTAAAAAAAATTAAATTTTATAATCAAATTTACTTTACTAGACCGAAATTTGAAGTTGTTCTGATTTAATCGTTACTTCAATTCGATTTTAGTTATAAGTAAAATTGGTTAGTTAATTTAAATTTTTTTTATAACCGTTATATGTAATTTAGATTCTGTACAATGTCAAGAAGAGATGCTTCAACACAAGGCAATCGAAATGTTACTTTCCGTGATGACACGGTTGTGCCGGAATCAGATGATCTTGCTGGTGGCTGTAGACCCCAATATTTATACAGACCCTGTCACCGGTAATCACATTTCGATTTCTCAGTTCGACACACCTTCAGGTTACAATCAAGATGAATTTGATAGTCATTACGACGATATAATGTCTCAACCTGGAAATTTTAACATCAACCTTAACAAAGATGAAGATAATGATGAAGTCGACGTTGATGATGATCATGATGTATTTTCGAATGCTTCCCGTCCAAGACGAGGACGTGGTGGGAGTCGGCGTGGTGCTAGTGCTAGTGCTAGTGCTAGTGCTGATCCTACTCCTACTCCCAAGTCAGTCAATTTAGATGGTGGTGAAAGTACCCGATCCAAAGCACAAGAAAAAAAGGATAAGATCGAGAATTTTTATGGAATTTTTCACAAAGGTTCCTCGGACTGATGATATAGCATTAGCTAACCCCGGAATTTATTTCTTCGGGGTGTGCAATTTCTGTGGCCAAAAATACCAATTTAAACATGCCGGTGGTTATGGAACGATGCGGGGTCACATTTTAAGTAAACATCCAGAAAAATTGCAAGACGGCGCTTCTCAAACCCAGCTAAACATGCCGAGCTCCAGCGGAGGTAACACTAATCAACTCTTTATTTACAGTCGTGATAACTGTAGAGATCTAACCACGGATCTTGTTGCGGGGATGCGTCTTCCTTTTAGCTTTCCTGATAATCTTATTTTCGAAAGCTACGTACAAGGTGCTTTGCAGCCGGCTTTTACTCGTATCCCTCGTGCAACGGTTACTAGGGATTTCAAAAATAAATTTATTAAACGCCAAAATATTATTATAGAAAGTTTGAAGAAAAATAAATTCCGAATATGTGTATGTGCCGATATTTGGGAGGATAGGAGGACGAACAAATTTTATTTGGACGTGTCGGGTCACTGGATCGACAACACACTTGGATTGTCCAAAAAATGTTACTTGCTTTTCGTTTATTTAACGAGACTCATACAGCTTCTAACATTGCATCTTTATTAGTTGATATTTTTGAGGAATACGATTTAAAAGGTAAAGTTTTTTCTATTGCGTTTGACAATGCTTCAAACAACACTGCTTCTATTCCCGACTTATCCCGATATTGTGAACCTCTTTGTAACGATCAATTTTTTCATATTAGATGTTTATGTCATATTTTTAATTTATGTGTAAAAGATGGTCTAAAAGTTTTTTACCATAATATTAATTCGATAAAAAACTGCGATTTCACATGTGTTAGGTAGAAATATTCTTGTTAATAAGTGGTATAAATTTCTTAAAGAGAAAGATCATCGCCCTGTCAAACTGCCGCAAGATGTACCGCATAGGTGGAACACGACTCATGATCTTTGGAAAAAAACAAACAAAATTAAAAATACCTTTTGTGAATTTTTAAGTGAACACTGTCCGAGCGAATATCGTTTGTATCCCTCTATTTGGACTTCATGCAAGAAACTGATGGATGGTTTTGAAATATTCAAAAAATTAACAGTATTGTTTTCAAAATGTTATCAACCCACAGCACATTTAGTCTTGCCTTCTTGTGTAGAAATAACTGCCGAGTTTGAAACCATGGAACACGACGCAAAATTATTTCAATGTTTAGTGCCGATGAAGGAGAAATGGAATAAATACATGTTGTATATTCCTGACACTTATCTCATTTCTTCTATGCTCGACCCTCATATAAGACTAGTAGGTTTGTCTAACATGTTAGGTGCTTACTATGATGCTTTGTCTGTTACTCATAATGTGCCCCCGGTAGATTTTACAGTTGAAGTAGTTAGACTAGAAAATTTATTAAACGCTTTGTATGTTGAAAATAAGCGTATGTATGGATTGAGAAACGACGCGGTTCCCAATCCATCCGCAAGTGCTTCTACTAACCCTGTCGGTGTCCTACGGGGACTTCAAAAAGTTCTGGATAAAATGAATTCGAAACGACAGAAGGGAGTGACATCGTCATCCGATCAACGTACAGAGATAGCCAAATTTCTAAGCACAACATTTGAAGGCTGTGAAATCGATACATTTGATTTCGAGTTCGACTTATTGAAGTGGTGGAAGAGACATGTTAAAGAATATCCAGTTCTAGCAATGACGGCGGTCGAGTTTTTAAGTTGCCCTGTTTCGACCGTCACTGTTGAACGATGTTTCAGCATGGCAGGATATGTGCTTACCAATAAAAGATGTTCGCTTCATCCCACCACTTTAGAGAAGCAAATGCTTTGTCAAGATTGGGTACGAGCCGAGAAGAGGGTGCAACACATTGAGTCAGAAGATGATGAGTCACAGTTCGAAGGCGGTGACACTGAAACTTCAGGAGGAACAAGCGCTCGAAATACCGACATCGATTAAAGGTACGCAATTTATATCTTACTTATATATTTGTTACAATTCATAGAACAACTATAAAAGATTAAAAAAAACCTATTAAAAATAACTATAAAAAACATACTACTAAAAACTAAAAAAAAAACTATAGAAAACTACTAAAAAAACCATAAAAAACCGATAGAAACTATAAAAACCTATTAAAAATAACTAAAAAATACCTACCACTTTAAACTAAAAAAAAAATTTAGAAATCTATAAAAATAAACCATAAAAACCATATACAAACCTAAAAAATTATATGAAACTATATAATACAAACACATAAGAATACTATAAAAGACTACAATAAAACAAACATTTAAAAAAATACTATAAAGAATACAAAAAGCAATAATAAAAACTTATAACAAACCATAACAACACTAGTACACTACACAAAACTTAAAAAAAAAAATACAAAAAACAATAAAAACCTATAACAAACCATAACAACACTATTACACTACACAAAACTTAAAAAAACTATAAGAAACTATAAAAACACCCAAAAAAACCATATACAAACCTAAAAATTTGTATGAAACTATAAAATACAAACACATATATATACTATAAAACACTACAATAAAACAAACATTTAAAAAACCTTTAAATACTATAAAAACATATAAGAAGACTATAAAAGAATAAAAAAAGAAAGATAAAAGACTAAAAAATAAACAATAAGAACTACGTCCGCTTTGATTTTTTTATATGTGTTGTGCCTCCGACACGATTACGTATAAAAAATACGTAGGCAACCGAATTACCGGTACAAGCATTGAAAAAAATAACACAATTTACATAAACAATAAGAACTACACAATATATCTCACCTAATATTTAATAAAAACAACATTTATAATCAACGTATAATCAACATTTATAATCAACACAATATATCTCACCTATACTTAAAACCGACTCAAAAAAATTATAAAAAAACCTATAAAATACTTTACAAAAAAAATAAAAAAAATTACTATATAAACCTTTACAACAAACTATAAAAGACTAAAAAATAAACAATAAAAACTACGTTCGCTTTGATTTTTCTATATGTGTTGTGCCTCCGACACGATTACATATAAAAAATACGTAGGCAACCGAATTACCGGTACAAGCGTTGAAAAAAATAACACAATTTTTTAAAATAACATTATTTACAACTAAATATAATAACACAATATTAATATTATTTTTAAAACCAAATAAAAATCTATTTAAAAATATATATATATATATATATATTACATTCGCTTTAGTAATTATAGTGAAAAAAATAATAATTTGTTATTGTAGTGAAAATAATAAGTATTATATAAAAATGAAAAGAAAAAAAATTATGAAATTTTAACACCGTGGCCGGAACCGTGATCTGAACCGTGATCTGAACCAGGAGCAAACCGGGTAAACCGTGGAACCGGCACAAACCGGCAACCACCGGTTTTGAACAGTAAACGAAAAACCGGCGGTTCGTCAAACCGGCCCAAACCGGTACTGTTTGAAACCGCCGGTTCCGGTTCCGGTCCAGTCCGGTTCGTCCATTTGGCCAGGTCTAGGCGTGATGATGGTGGAGCTTACCTAATGAAGCACCAAGGTTCAGCTATGGTGGGAATGAAGTGCAGAAACTAGATGGAAAGTACAGATGGAATGAAAGAGATGGATTTGAAAGGCTGGGGTGAAAAGAATCGTCGGGTGTTAAAAAACAAACAACTTCCTCGGCTTTGAGAATCTCAGCTTTTTCCAACTCTGGGGATGTGGCGAGATCATGGTTGCACATTTCTTGTGTGTTCTCTTCCCACGATTGAAATGTGTGATCATGATCTCGCCACGTCCCTAAAGTTGAGGAAAATCGGGATTCTCAAAGCCGAGGATCCGGACTCGTTAAAAAAGGGCTGATAATTAGAATTTATTTCTTCATTTTAATTTTTGTTTTTTTATATTGTTTTTTTAGGAAAATAAGAAAGAAAAAAGGTAAGATGCTCGGAGTTGGTATTGTATTGGAATACTGAGAGGTTAGGAGTACACTTACGATTGAGAAGCGTGGGCTCGGAGTGAACAAAGCGGTTCAGATCGTTTACTGAGAACATAAACGCACGCCTGTGTGTTGCAAGCCCACGCTTGCATTCGAAGAGAATGTTGGGAAAACGAATGTGGGCACGAGAGTATGCTTGTCATTGGTAAGTCCACGCTTATCTTGAACAGAAAGTTGGTCATCATGGCATAGCCCCTAAGCGCAGGAAAATTCTCACCCACACTATCCGCTATGTACCGATCCGTTGGATCTACGACATGTGTACAAGAAGAAAAAATAGTATTTGTCTTCTTGTACACATGTCGTAGATCCAACGCATCGGTGCGCACGAGAACTCTCCGGGTAAGAATTTTGCCTAAGCGCGTGCTTTTTATAGGAAAACCCACACTTGCGAAGAGCAGAGGTAAAATTTTGAATTCTTGATTACTCCTACGCGCATGAAGCTTGCTCTTGAAATTTAAACTCTCTTATAGCCATGTTTTGTGTGTGATAAATGTCAAGTGTAACTTCCCCATACGCAGACGCAATCATAAATTCCTCAAGCATTACGACCCTAGGATCAACGTAGGAGAGAGATCAAACCGAAACCACACTAAACGTATCTAACAAATGAAAGACAATGGGTTGCCTCCTGGTAGCGCCTTCGTTTAACGTCGTTGGCTCGATGTGATGACTTATACGATGCCGACGAAGAATTTATATGGTCGACACAAAGATGGGATTATATGGTAGAAGTGGAACTCGAAAACAACCACGGGGTGGAAGTTATACGGTAGAAATATAAATTATACGGCTCTTTGCATCACTATGATGCCCAACACTCACACAAAAAATTAACTCCCACTATCTGTACTTAGCTAAAACCGGACTATTCCTCCAACATATGATTTTAATCTCTTTCTTGAGCACATGTTGATCAGAGCCGTCTACAACCGGTGCATCCACCGACTCAATCCTAAAAATTTCTTGGTGGTCATCATAAGGATGCTTGATGTGTTCATAGACCATGAAGGTTTTGTTCTCTTCGTTCACTCTAAAAGTATTCCCCTTTTTGAACATCAACCAAAGACCTCCCGGTGGCCAAGAATGGTCTTCCTAAAAGTAGAGGCGTATTCACGTCCTCTTTTATTTCTAGCACAACAAAATAAACCGGGAACACAAACTTTCCCACTTTAACCAAAACATCCTCAACCACTCCCATTGGGTACCTAAGAGATCTATTGGCCATTTGGATTGTCACCCTAGTCGATAAAGAGTACCTAACCCAAGTTGCTTATAAGTTTTTAATGACACCAAGTTAACGATTGCACCAAGGTCGCATAAAGGTCCATCAAATTTAAAAGGACCTATGGTACATGGAATCGACGAACTATCGGGATCCTTAAGCTTCGGGGGTATCTTATTTTGAAAGATGGCCGAACACTCCTCGTTCAAGCAAACAATGTGATACATTTTAGCCTTGTCGCTCAATATTCCTTTAAGAAATTTAACAGAAGATGGCATGTTTGCCAATGCATCAACCAGGGGAATATTGATTTCAACTTTTAGGAGAATATCAAGAAACTTGTTTGCTTCATCCTTAGAGTTTCCGGTTTCTCCTTACCACTAGGGGAGCACGGGAGTTTACTCAAATAAAAAGAATTAAAATAAGAATTCATACCTCTCTTACCATTTGGCATGCTCGGTCGAGGTGTGGACCGTGAAGTGTTGGGAAACATAAGCATGGTACGATCAACCTCGATCTCAAATTCTTTCCCTTTACTTAATTGACTTTGATCAACTTTCCCACCAACCTTCAACTCATCCCCGATTTTCTCTCCCTCAAACCCTTTTTCTTCATCGTTTAGCTCTTTGTCCTCCTCAATGTTATTACCAACTTTCTTTCCACTTCTTGGGAATATAACATTAACTTCACATGCAATTCTCTTCATATTACTAGGAAAACCACCCTTTGGAGCTATACTTGACCCTTTCATCACTTGACCAATTTGAGTCTCGAAATTTTTCAATGAAGTTCCATGACGGTCAACCAAGTATCCGTAATATTTTTGTATGGCTCCATGTTCTTTACAAAAGCCTTAACATTCATTGCCATAATTTCTATCGTCGTTTCTCATTGGGACTTTTGTTTTTGTTGTTGCATTTGATTCGGGAATCCTGGGGATGCTTGTGGAGATGGTAGATATTGTTGGTCTTTATACGAATAGTGGGGAGAAACTTGTTGTTGTGGCCTTTGAACCATTTCAAGATCTTTGATTTCCTTCTCCATAGATTCCATATATGCCATCATCATCATATGTTGGTTCCCCTCGACTTGCTTTTGTTGATTAGATCTCCCTGAGTTCCATTTCCTATTGTTTTTAGCACATCTCTCGATAGAGGCATAGGCAACTTGGGGTGTTAAGCTCTTAAAAGCACATCCACTAGATGAATAAATAATTTTCCTTGTTTCTTTCCTCAAACCATTGTAAAATGTTTGTACTTGCACCTACAACTCATTCCCCTGATGAGGGAACTTTCTTAGCACCTTTCACCTATCCCAAGTTTCATGCAATGATTACCCCACGTGTTGTAGAAAGTTTGCAATAGCAGCTCTTATCCCTAATGTTTTCCAAGGAGGAAAGTACCTTAACTAAAATTCTGATGTGACGTCTTCCCAAGTATGTAATGAATCATTGTCTTGGGACTCAATCTATTCGACCGCAACGCCTCTTAATGCAAAAGGGAATATCCTCAACCGGAGTGCATCATCACTTGCCCCATTTATCTTTACCGTCCCGCAAATATCCATGAACCTGGCCAAGAACCGATACGGATTCTCCATCTTAGATCCACAGGAGAGTGCATGCTCTCTCAACAAGGCCCATACATGTTGCTTAATTGCAAAGTTATCCTCTTCAATGAGAGGTAAGCGAATGGCACGATGTATAAATCCCGGATGTGGCATAGCATAAACTCTAAGTGTTCGATCTTTTCCTTTCCATGGAGATTGTCGAATTGGGACATGTGGAACTTGGTTTTGCACCAGTTGAAGTAGGAAATTTTTAATGATTTCGGAGTCAAGATTTTGGTTTAGGTTGGGAACTTGATCTTGAAGCATAGGTTGCTCATTGGTGTGTTCCATCATGAGTACGGGCACAAACTACACCAACTCAAACAACATGAAAATAGTAAAAAGAAAAAACCTAGTCCTGAATATTTAACGACTTGAAAGATATCAACATAAAGATTTCTCCCCTGCAATGGCGCTAGTTAATCTAAAAGTTTGATTGGCCTCACTAGGTTTCCGATCTAATCGGCAGAGTACCGGGTCGACCGTAGTCTAGATCGGTGAGTCAAGGTCGTATCCACAGAGAGAAATCTAGTTGAATACCAAAGCATCCCAAACAATTAGTCTAGGTGTATCCATTAATCAAGAAGAGAATCTTACTCAAACACAAAATGAATTTTGAACTAAGTGATGAAAAACAAGCATGGAATGCAATTAACCAAAGTTATGATGATTTGAATGAACTGAAAATGTTATGAAGCCAAGGTGGCTCGGGTGATGTTCCAATGAGCGAGATATAAACACTTGTAACTACTTGAAATCAAGCTTCACTAAGGAGTTCTCAAAGTATTCAATGTGTAATTCACTATATTCACATCAAACGATCTCTCACATTAACGTACTATAACCACACACGAATCCTATCGGCTAGGACTAGATTATGATGAATAGCTATGCATTAAAGGACTATGAATTTCCCAATTCAAGATTAGGCAACACACACTAGAAATCAATTCTATCTCTAGATGATTTTACGTTGTGTTCATGGTGACTAGGTTCAATGCCAATACCTACAATTACGCCTCAAATTAACACTAAGATGATGCAATTAGTCACAAATTAATCACACCTATGAAGATCAATCACCATGACTTGAACAAATTGAGAACATACAAGACTACCCAACTTGAATTCAAGCAATTACAAGATTTCTAGCCCAATTTCACATCACCCAGGCCACAAGGTGTTTAGCTAATCTCAACAAAAACACAAAGAAATGATGGAATTAAACTAAATAAAGCCATGAAACAAAAAATTAAAGCTAAATTTGGAATTATACCTCAATTAAGCGAGAAAGATGAAATTAGCTCCAAGCCAATGGAGATTCACCAAAGAGATGATGAATTCACCATTTTATAGTAAAGCCCAAGCTTGATTACACATTAATATGGAGATTGGAGAACCAAGATTCTATTGTTTAAGCTAATGAATTGAAAAAGTGTAGAAAAAAGTGTTTGGGAATCTTTCTAATATAATTCTAATCTAGAAAATATAGGGTTGTTCTCTCTCGTCAGCTGAAATTTTGCTTATTATAGTCCAGAATTTTGGGTGTGTAAGCGTGGGCTTTCTGGTGCTATGTGTGCATCTAGATGTCATGTAGAATTATGTTGAATTTACTAGGAGCTCAAAATGGTAGAAATCTGCAATTGCAACATCAGGAGTACGCTTGTATTGAGCAAGCATGGGCTTGTGCTGAAAGCTCCATTATGCTACTTAACTGATGACTCAGGCGTGCTCTTGGTTGAGTCAAGCATGTGCTTGTCCTGATTTTCTTCAAAAATCACATTTAGATCCATTTGTCTCAATCTAATAGTCACCAAACCTAGACGCTTGGTCAATGCACATCTTCTTTATCATCTAGGGCTTGGAAAGGCTCGACACCAAATACAAACATAATGCCCATGGGGTACCACGTACCCCGTGTGTGCTATAAAAATGTCCACATTTTATGGTAAAAATGATATTTTATAATATGTGTGATTTGGAAACGTGAGTGATGGAAATAGAATGAGATAGCATCTAAATAATAGAATTACAACCCGAAATGCTATAAAATAGGGTGAAAAAAGGTGTGAAACATCATAGGGTTGACTATCATTAAGGACACCTTTAAATACACTTTATGTCCACCTTCAAACTCTAACGGTCTTCTTTTTACATCCGCCCAACTTTTCTGGCTGTCTTGAGCTATTTTGAGATTATGACGAACCACTTCAATCTTCTCATTGGCCTGCTGTATCAATTCTGGACATGTAATCCGTCTCTGCCCCACTTCATCCCAAAACACTGGTGTTCTACACTTCCTTCCATACAGAGCTTCAAATGGTGGCATCTTGATGATTGTGTGATAAATGTTGTTGTATGCAAACTCTGCTATTGAAATGTATTAATCCCAAGAACCTCCTACTTCTAAGGTACATGATCTCAACTTGTCCTCAAGAGTCCATCTGTCTAGGGGTGAAAAGCTATGCTCAAATCCAACTAGGTACCGAACTGGTTCTAAAGACTCCTCCAAAACCTGCTGACAAACCGATTGTCCATGTCTGATATGATAGAAACCGGAACCCCTTGACGATTTTCTATATTGTTGATGTAAAGATTAGGTAACTTCATCAATGCCATGTTCTCCTTAACTAGCAAGAAGTGTGATGACTTGGTTAACCGATCAACTATCACCCAAATCTTGTCAGAACCGGACCTGGCCTTTGGCAAACCACTGATAAAATCCATGGTTATCATTTCCCATTTCCATTATGGAATTTTCAAAGGCTTAAGCAACCTTGCTGGTCTCTTATGCTCGGCCTTCATTCTCTGAAAAATGTCACACTTGGACACAAACTCTGCTATCTCTACCTTCATGGAAGGCCACCAGTAGTAATGTTTCAACTCTCAGTACATCTTGGTTGCTCTGAGATGAACTTCAAATGCTATCTTGAGGGCTTCACTCATCACTGTCTTCCTCATCACTCCCACATTTAGAACACAAAGCCGATTCTGATATCAAAGGTTGCCATCTTCATCTTACTCATAACCACTGGTTGGTTTTGTTCTGGCCACTCGCTTGTAATAATTCATAACTGGATCCTCATCTTGTTTCTGCATGTTCTCATAAACTATCTCGGACCTTGCAATCAAAGGTGCAACATACTATACTTGCTCTTGCTATCCTATATCCGGCATACTTAACATTTCCAACTTATGTGCAACTTTTGGTAAACTAAAAAATGCTACTACATTTGCCTATCCTGGGTGGCATTGTATATCCAAATCATAATCCTTAACATACTCCAACCATTGCCTTTGTCTCATATTTAACTAATTCTGCTTAAACAAATACTTAAGTCTATGGCGGTCTATGAAATTCGTGCTTTAACTCCATACGGATAATGCCTCCGAGTCTTCAAAGAAAAAACATCTGCAGGCAACTCAAGATTGTACGTAGGATCATTCTTCTTGTGAGGGATCAACTTTCTAAATGCTTCGGAAATCACTTTCTCATTCTGAGTTAACACACACCCAAGACCTAGACTTGAAGTGTCCGTATACACGTCATAATTATCAAATATTTTAGGTCGGGTTAACACTGGAGTTGTGGTCAACCTCTTCTTAAGAGTCTAGAAAGCCTCCTCACATTTCTTACTCCACAAGTACTTTTTCTGAGTGAGTCATGTGAGAGGTGATTCAATTCTCGAGAAGTCCTTGACAAACCGCCTGTAGTAGCCTGCTAAACCAAAGAAACTTCTAATCTCTAAAACTGTGGTTGGTCTAGGCCACTTAGTCACTGCTTCAACCTTTGTTGGATCCACTTTAATTACTTCTCCTGAGATGACATGACCCAAAAAGTTCACTTGATCCAACCAAAACTCACACTTACTGAGCTTTTCATACAACATGTTCTCTCTAAGAGTCTGCAACTGTATCCTTATATGTCCCTCGTGTTCCTCCTCATCCCTTGAGTAGATCAAGATGTCGTCGATAGAAACTATCACAAACTTATCTAGATAGGGCATAAAGACTCTTTGCATAAGGTCCATAAATGCTGAGGGTGCATTCGTGAGAATAAATGGCATAACTATAAACTCATAATGCTCATACCTAGTGTTGAAAGCCGTCTTCGGGATAAATTTCTCACTAACATTCAACTGATGGTAGCCTGGCCTTAAGTCAATCCTAGAAAAGACTCTCTTCCCCTGAAGATGGTTAAACATATCATCTATCCTCGGGAGTGGATACTTATTCTTAATGGTCAACTTATACAATTCCCTGTAGTCCATATGTTAAGTATTTTGTGGTTTTACATTGTATGTAGATTAATTTTCAAAAGTAATGTCTCCTCTATTTAAAGCTTTTAATTAAAATATTATGTGAGATTTTATGATACATCTGTCACTAATAAATATCAAGTTTATGTGTTTTTGCAGGTATCGCAAAAGTTCAATTAAGATGCAAACACTTGAAACGTGAGAATAAAATAAATTAATTATAACACACCATGTAATGGCATTAAATATACAATACATGAGTAGCTCTCTGTAGTAGTGAGGAAAGGTGTGCTCCTGTGATTAGGAGCAGATGTACCCATCTTTCATGCTCCGGTGATTTGATATACGGAGAAGCTTCTCCGGCATTCTTCTCTTGCTTCGGCAAGTATAGATTGTCTTCAATAATGCATGGGTCTGTTTTGATGCTCTTCACTACTCCTTTCATCAACGGAACCCTTTTTCTTTGATTGTGGAGCTACTGAATCCTTCAGACGACCTCCGGTGATTCGGTTTATGGTAGTGTTCTCTGATGTTGACCTCTTTGATGCCTGTGTTCTCTTGATACGGAACGGCTGAACCCTTTTCTTATGGAACGGCTGAACTCATCTTCTGAGCTATGGTGTTTTGGAATTGGAGAAGTCCTTGGTGCTCTTCCCTTGCTTCGGCATGGGTAGTTCATCCTCCTTATTACCTGGGTTGCTTGAAGCTCTACGCAGCTCCTTCTTTCTATGAGCTCTCTCTTCACTCATTTTCAGGGTTTTGAATTCATGTAGAAATTGAGGGTTTTTCTCTGTTTGACGGATTTGGCTACTCAATTTCTTGTTTTGAGGATTCAGAGTCTTGGATTTTTCTACTTTGGAGGTTGGTTTCTAGTACTCCCCTTGATTCTGTCGAGTTGGATACTTGTGAATTTCAACCCTCAAAGTATTGGTTCACTGCTGCATTGTGATCTGAGTTGGCCTCTTATCTAATTTCTACTAATTATAATGCTACTATTTTTGAGATTGTCTCTCCTTCATAGTTGGTATTACTCGCTGCTCAGATTTCTCGATTGTTGAGGTAAACTCTGATAGTGTAGGTACCCCTGTTGCTCCTGCTGTTGATTTTAGTGTCCCTGCTAATGCTTGCTGATTCATAAGTTTCTTGGGGTTACTTTTGAATAACTGTTGACGGAGGTCGGATAAACACCTCGCCATGTGTAATCCTCTCATTGACTAAACAATAAATAAGGAAAAAGAAATATAAAGTTTAAGGGCCAGGAGCTCCACTTCAAGCCTAAGGGCGGATCTAAACCCCAGGTGGGAGATCGGTGTGGCTAGATTCTTGGTCCACCACAGGTCGGTCAGGACACAATGGAGCTCAGCTAGCACTGTTTGGCTGGAACAGCCTTGGGAGCTCAGCGTATGATGACCCGAGCTACCTCCCCTGTTGATACATACTTATTGGTTATCAGATAATTATGGAAATAATCTTAAGCCATAAAGGTTGTGATCTTATATTTAAATAACAGTGATAATCTTCTAAAATACAAGGATTAAACCATAATTATCCATTCCTTATGGAACACAAAATTATAGTCCACCTTGGACACGGCCCATGCAAAGCCAAGGGCATAAGGCCCTCTATATAAACAATCCCTAAGGAACTATGAAGACTTGATTCTTGATTAATACACAGGATACGTAGGGAACTTAAGGTACAATATCTTGGGCTCAGTCTAAGCATCACTAAAACTACCCCCGTTCACATCTCTTTAGGTTTTAAGATCTTGAATTGGTTGCCACTAGGGAAATTACGGCCCAGATTTATTATTGGACGATTTCCAACATCGTCAATTGGCGCTAGAAGGAGGGTCTCTACTGAAAATCTTGTTCAAGGTTCTGCTATCATAACGCTAACAATGGAGACGCCGTTGCATCCAACGCCGGCAGTCAAAATCAAGAACGGGAGGAAAGCGCCCTTAATTATGTTCAGTAGGCACTGGTGGATCAGTTGGTGGCTATGGACGGAGCTACTAGGCAAGCCATCTTTGAGGTAGCCATAATAGACGATGGTGTAGACGAGGATCTAGAGAGGGAGGATCTAGGAGATCAGGATTTAGAGGAAGAAAACCCAGAGGAGGAGGATGAGCAGGAAAAGACACCTCCCCCCTCCAAACCCTAAACGATGCAACAAGGATGATCATGCATCCTCTTCAAATCACTGGAGGCAACTGCTGGACCCCCGAGCAATGGACACAGATAGGGCTGAGCTAGACATCATACTGGCAAAGCGATCTACGGATCTCTCCCTCACATCCCTGTTTACAGAGCAAGTGGAAAACTATCCCCGAACTAGAGCCATACGATGGAACCAAGGATCCATAAGATCACCTATTCCAGTATCTCACCCACATGAATCTGGATTGTGCTATTGATGAGATGAAGTGCAAAACCTTCCCCGCACTTCTCACGGGCAGGGCTCGTGAATGGTCCAGAAAGTTACCAGCCATGTCAATCTCCAATTTTCACGCGTTGGGAAAAGCATTTGTCAATGCCTTCATCACTGCTAGTCCGTTCCAGAGGAACGTAACTCATCTCCTCACTGTCAAGAAAAGGAAGGAAGTATTAGAAATAAAATTTTGAGTTTTGATGATGATTCATCTTTATTTATTTATTTGTTTGTTTACACCTTGATGAAGTGCTGGCACTAACTGTTATAGTGAAAAGCTAAAAGATGTCAAGAAATGAATGTATAAGATTTATTAGAGTCTGATATTTGTATAGATTGTATCAGACAAGCACTGTAATAGATAGGGAGTCGTACAACTGAAAACTAGAAATCATATAAAAAATTGGATACTATATAGAAACTGATATCACATCAAGAAACTGAAAGTGTTACCCAGAACCAAAACCGAGTTATACTTAGAACCGAAGAAGGTAAGTTAAGAAGGAATTAAAGTGGGTCCAACAAAGGTTGAAGCAGTGACTAAGCAGTGACTAAGTTAAGACTTAGTTGGCTTATCTAGAAGCTGAAGGCTGAGGGGACAAACTCAGTTAAGAAGTTTGAGGGACACAGACTCAGTTATTGAAGATTGAAGAACTGAGGGTTCAAACTCAATTCATGAAGACTAAAGCCGGGACTGTAAAGTTAGAATTCAGGTAAGTCTGTGATGGCCTGAACTGACTTTATAGATCTTGTATGAACACCTAAGATACATAAGGAAAGTGATATCTTAGATGACTTAAGTGTTATAGTGTACTCTGATTAAGTCAAAAAAATCAGATGAAAATAGAGTACTAAGTTTTGAAGAAAAGTAAAAACTCAGTTAATGCTCTAAATCAGTTAAAGACTGAAAACTGACCTACTCGGTTTATAAAGCTTGAAACTGACATTTCTTAGACACTTAGTTTAAAGCTGAAAGCATCCAAGAACTGAAAGAGAATCAAAACGTTAGAAATCAAGCATTTTCATTGGATGAAGGACTGACATGTCAGAACGGTCACTGACATCTGACATATAGCCATTGATAGACAAAGGGATTCAAATTCAAACACCAAGAGTACACAATTTTACAAGATTTAAGCCTAAGTTCTGTGCATTCAAGAACATTGCTATCATCATCGTGCTTACAAAGAACTATCAAGAAATCTTCTAAGTGTTCAAGCTACAAAGAATACATCAAGACATCAACACTTTGAAGAACCAAAAGAATCACTTACTTGATTCTAAGCCCAACTTTTATTTTAATCAAAGGTTGAGACTATGAAGCAATCCGGTCTATGATTTGCCAAGGACAATTGTTTTTGCAGTCAGGGTAGATTGTGGTTGTGGTGGAGCTGGAGAAGATGCAATTTAACCCTCTAAGGACCAGTGCAAGCAGTTGCAGAACGGAAATACTACATGTTCTTTAGTTGCTTAGATAGTGAAGCTAGGGATTAGCCTAGGACTATCAGTTTAGGACTTTTTGTAACCGATCTACTTCAAAGAGTTCTAGTGGAATTTTCCTCCTACATCACAGGGGAAGAGTTGGACTGAAAGGATTACACCACCTGGAACCTCTATAATTTCTTGCCTTACTTTACTTTACGCATTTACTTATTGTCATTTACATTTCAGTATTTGTGATTGTTTTTATATTGTTTGTTCAAGCATACAGAACTGATTGTGATTCACACAGCACACAAACTGACATTCATCATAATTCAGTTTTGTATATCAGCTTTTTTATAATTACAACAAGATCAGTTAAAAGGCTAAAACTTAATCCGCTGCCGGTTAACTCAGTTTGAGCACAAGTCAATTTGGCTTATACTCAGCTCAGTTAGCGTAACTCCACACAAGTTTAAAACTGAACCTAATCCGTTTTTAAGAATTTAGTTTTTGGTGACATGTTTATTCACCCTCCTCTAAACTTGTGTCAGCCTTTTCAAGGGACCAACAATTGGTATCGGAGCAGTGTTCTTTAATAAGAACTTGTTCTGACAATCTCCTCTAGTTGATCTTCTGCAAAAGCCCACTTTTAAGTTTCTGCATAACTCAGTGTTCACAAACTTGCATCATGGACAACAATCAATATGCTAGACAAATGCTTATGTGCAACATGCACCGTTTTGATGATTATAAAAGACGTTTGCAGGCATTCCTTGCTGCTACACATGATGAAATGATGGATGTTCTCACTGATGGACCAATTCAGATTACTCACATGCAAACTATTGATGGTGGTGCTCAAGTTAGAGTTCCCAAACCCAAGAGTGAGTGGAACAATGATGATAGAAAGAGGAACAATCTCAACAATGTTACTATGGATATTATTCTCAGAACCTTGGATAGCAACATGTACCTAAAAGTCAAAGACTGGACTAGTACCAAAGAGATGTGAGAGAAATTACAGCTGGTATGTGAAGGGACTGATTCAATCAAAGAAAACAAGATCTCAGTAGCAAAACAAAAGTTTCATGATTTTAAGATGAAACCTGGAGAAACCATTGAGCAAATGGACACAAGATTTAGTGCAAATCTGGATGAGCTAGCATTTCCCAAGATAGTCTACACCAAGAAGGAAATCAATGTTCGAGTTTTGAAAGCTTTACCCTCATGCTGGAAGACGAAGGTTACATCCATGGAAGAATCAAGAAAGCTTGGTGAAGAAGATACTTTCAAGATCTTATCATATTTGAAAGCCTATGAGTTCAGTGAAGATTTCACAGTAATCTCTAAAGCAATCAAGGCACTTGACGATCCAAGAACTACAGCTCTTGCAACAGCTGATGATAACTTGGAGACATCAGCTAGCAATCTTCAACAACTGGATGATATGGAGGAACAAATGGCACTTATGATGAAAAGAATTAGAAGAATGAATAGTGGCCAGCCATTTACTCAGAAATACATCAAGACAACTCCAAAGAGAAAGATAAATGATGAGTACTTGTACTTCAACTGCAAAAAGCCTGGGCATTACAAGGCTGAATGTCCAGAACTGACCAACAAGAGAACTCAACAAAGATGAACTGGTAGAAGAGCATTATTAGCTCGTGATGAATCAGACTATAAAGCATAAACTGAGAAGGCACTCTCAGATGACACAACTTCAATGGCTCACATAGAGGACTCAAGCTCTGATTCGAAAAGATTCTGAACAGTTAGAGCATTAATTGTCCTTCTCCATAGCTCTTCACTTCAGACGCTGTAAAATTGAACCGGTAAATATCTACCCAGTTCCCCTTGGTTGACTGAGAGCTATGGCTCAATGAAGTCTGGTTGAGTCTATTTGGTTAAAACAGTAAGGTTGGGTTGTTGGCTACTGTTACATATCACTGGTTTAACTGTCAATTAACTGAGGGTATTAGGCCCAATGATGTATTGACCAAAACTGAGAACTTTCAGAAAGCTGTGATGCAGTTTAAGTTCGAGAATTTCTGGAAATTCAGTGATGCAATTGGTCTAACCGAAATTGGGGTGTTGGCTGTCGGTTTAACTCTTTATTTACCCAACTTATGGTTATCCAGTCAGTCCCTGTGCTTAGTCCCGGTTGGATATAATTCTGGGTGATTCTAATTTACTATGAGTAACTCTGAATTCTCGGTTTAATTGACGCATATGACAAACCAATGTCTTTGTGATTATTGGTTTGTCCAATTTAGGTCATTTTGGTTATTTACCCCACCTATGTGCATGAATACTAGATTACTGCTTTTCATAGAACTTTGCATGTATGGAACTTCGAATTGACTCATTGTTAGCTGCTAAATATGAAAAATGAGTCAAATTGAACATGTGGCTATTTGGCTCGTTTGATTCTCTATCACATGTTAAATTTCGGTTTTGGAAAGTTTTTGAAATTGTATTAACAGTGTTCACACTTACAATTGAGGGTTCTTCACACCTCAATTGCTATATATACATGTTGGTCCCAGAGAAGGGTAAAACTATAGTCAGAGGGTGGTGAATGACTATAGTGGAGTTTCAAAAACTTTTCTTATAATTTAAAATATTTTGGGCAGCGGATAAGTCCCTTCTTTTAATACTGTTTCATAGTAGATTATGCACACACAGAGTATGAATGATGCAGTAAGTAAGTGCTATAAAGTGAGGTGCTGAAAGTAAATAGACACAAAGGTTTATAGGGGTTCAGGGTGGTGTAATCCCTTAATCCACTCTTCTCATGTGAAGATTGGAGGAATTCACTATTGTTTGTCACCAATACAATAGAAAGATTGTCCTTGGCTACACAAGCTTCACAATCTACAAGACTATCACTCCCTGGCTTCAAAAGCTTCCGTGATCAGTCTTCAACACTGCTCCTTGAGAACATATCCTTCAGCAGCTATCACAAATGGTGCAACTCCTTCTCAGACTTCTCTGATTCAATTGCTGTAACTGGTGTGAATTGGATTCACAGATTCTATTGATCAATCTCAGTGCTTGATGTGGAATTGGAGCTCTGATTTCTTAGTTGATCTCTAGATGTGTTTTTTTACGTTCAAAGAGAAGGGTTTTCAAATTGACTGAGTTTCTGCTCGTTTTTCTATATTGCTATCGTTAGATTTTCATGTCTGTCAATGCCTTCTATTTATAGCCTTGATAAACCTTGATTTGAATTTCTATCCGTTGGGTATTTAATGTGGGGAATAATCCTTGATTTTATTCTTGATTCCCCTTTAATTGTATTCTCCTTGATTTCAGTGATCCGGATTTTCTTCAAACGTTCATCTTAAAATCCGTCCTTGATTGATTCTGTATTTAATGCTTGATCTTATGAATCTTCCTTATTTTTCACGTTCTGAATAAGCTTGAATTGCTTAGCTGTTCTTTCACTTGTCTGTTACTTGACCGGTTAAGTGTTTCTGCTGACTTAGCTGATTAGTTATTAATTCACTGCTTTTCCTTTACTTATCCGGTAGACAGTTTACTTTGCCGGTTCTATGCTTTCTCGATTTATTTGATCTTTCAGGCATTTATTGCACTTCACTAATCTTGATTTGTGTGAGATCAGTGTACACCATATTTAAACAATGAGTTTCATCACTTGTAGTATAATTTAGACTTATCCAAGGTCATCACAGACATCCTTGGTTATAAGTCAATCCATATGACTTCATGCTTCTCTGTTGGTACTTGGCTATCTTTACTCTGCCAAAATTCTGTTTTACTTAGCCATCCAACCAACTAGTATAATACTTGTCTGACTCAACTTATAAAACATGTCAGTCTCTAAGTAAATATTTATACAGAGAATTCTAACTTATTTCAGGTTTTCTATAACAGCTAGTATGACCATCATCGAAACATAATAAAGTGAACCTAACAATTTCCCTCTTTTTTATGATGCCAAAACCCTCATAGGCCTGAGCATAAGTAAATAATGATTCATATAATAAAGAATAAAAGTCACCAATTTTATTCATCCATGAAGGGAAATTAAGATAAGTTCAAGACAAAATCAGAATGCTACAACTACATTTTGCTTAGGTTCTCTTTGTACCTCTTGAACTTTGTAGTCTGAATCCCTTCCACGTCCTTCCAGTCAACTTCTGGAAACTTCCATTTCCAATATGCCATAGCAATGTGTTCAGGGATTCCAAGGAATACTCTCTTATTGATGAGTCTGTGGAAGTCAGGCATAGTCTCATTTGCCTGTGGCTCTCCAAAGTACTTTTCAAGTCTATCCTTAGCTTCATCAATGTGGGGGTCTACACACTTCAAATTCTTATACATCATCCATTGTTGTGAAGGGTTCAGTCTGCTCATTGGGCTGAAAATTTTCACCATGTTATTGAATTCTTCCTTCTTCTAACTAGATAAGTCCTCCAGTTCTTTTGCATTAGGAAGTATTGCCGGATTAGATCTGCTGGTTGAGCCAGATGCTCCATCTTTTGATCCTTTCTTGAGAGAGGCATATTCTCTCTTTACATCATTGTAGATCTTTGCCATATCTACCCTTATCTCATCATCTTGATAACTAAGACAATCTGCCCAAGCTTCATCTTGTGACTGATTTGGATTTAGACTGTCTTGATTTCTAAAGAATTCCTTCACATTGTCCAACATTGCTGCTTCCTTCTCTTCCTTGTTTTTATAGGTAGTGAAGGTCTTTTTCTGACCAGAAAAGCTTCTAGTTGATTGTCTTTGTCTACTGATACTGCCTCTGCTTGTGCTGGATCGATGTTGACTTGTAGAGCCTCTTTGCTGACTAGATCCAAGCCTTTGCTGCCTTCCTGATCTATCTCTGTCATCATCTCTTCTTTGGATAGGATGAGAGAATCCAATACAAGGTTCATTTGTGGCCCTTTCCCTCTCCTCCATGGCTTTTCATTGCTGCTCCTCAGCCTCTGTTCTTATTGTTATCTCTCTATCTCTTGCTCTTAGCTATTCTTCAGTTAAATTTGGGGGTCTAGCAGTTGATCCTTCATGCTTATCATCTTTTTCCCCCTGTTTGGCAGCATCATCCTTTTGTTGCAGTAAAAATTATTTGTAGCTTCGGCTGTACCAATCAGAGTGTCTAATTTAGATTCAATTGATGTGAATATTTTGTCATGATCTGATAACTTCTTGGTCACACTGCCAAATCTTGTCAAAAGCCACTGCCATTGCCTCATTTTCCTGTAAGACATGCTGTCTGAGGCCTACAAGATTGTTGGTGAAATTTATGTTCATCTGGCGCATCAAGTCACTCTGCCTTTGCACAACAATGTTTTGTCCATCAATGTACTCAGCAACAGCCTAAAATCTTCTGTCTATTGATTGGCTTTCATCTGAGATACATTGCATGCTATTCAGTTCTTCAACCAATAGATCTGCTGCCTTTTGAAAAGACTCATTTGATATGCCAGTAGGAAGTTGAGCAAATTTCTACCTGAGCTCAGCTGGTTCTGGTTCTGTTTGCTATGCTCTGTCCTGTTGTTGCAAAATGGGAGGAATTAATGTTGGTTCTAGGTTTTGTGCGGTCGGTTGAATAACAGTAGCTTCACCTATTCCTTCTTCAAGTACTTGAGTTGTGGAGATTTCAGGTTCAACATTTTCTCCTGTTCCCCCTTGCTCTTTGCATCCCTGCTCTTTGTTGGGGATAGACTTAGCTTGAGTAGCAGCAGCTGATCCAGTGTCTAAAATAACTGTGGGATCAGCTGATACATCAACAGAGAGTTGTTGTTTACTGCTGGTTGGCTCAGGGTTGCACTCAGCTGCCGTAGTCTGCCGCTGGTTAACATCAACTGGGGGTGTTTGTTTCATCGGGAGTTGTTTGCTGTCCTGCCACCTTTGTTTGCAGAAATGCATTGAGAGCGATATCATCATCAATTGCATCTGTTGTCTGCTAATTATCACCATTCTCACCATCATTATCATCATCCTGGTCATCATCATCATCATCAGATTTTCCACTTTCTTCATCAGAAGTCTGATGCATTTTTGCTTTGGCCGCATCTATCGTGTCCTAAAGTGGTGATTCATCAAGCACACCTATGAGGGTTATGATGCCTAGGAAACCAAAGAACCAATCTTTTTATGTAAACATGTGCTCAGAATTGTGAAATTGAAGTCTGGAATCTCCTTGCTTCCATCCTAGATATTCAGCAATTCTGTCATCTATATCCCTGTCAGTTAAATTTGCTAGTTCTTCAGTAGTCTCATCATTCTGTTCCTCATCATCATCTCCACTTTCCTCTTGTTCTTATGTTTGCTCTTCTTGTTCTTGTTGTTACTCATCTTTATATATCAACTGGCCAAATTATTCCTTGTCCAAATTTCTTTGAACCTTTTGCTTTTTTCTTTGACTGGTGGTTTTTCTGGTGGATTGTTTTCTTTTTCCACCGCCTTCCAAGTTTGACTGTTTAACATAGGTAAACATGACTTTGGAGTCATGTAGTTTGTGAGATGCCACAAAGGGAATATTAAGGCATTTCATCAAAAAGTAAAGTTGAATACCGTAGGACTTCTTTACCCAGAAGATCCCCTTTTTCTTCCTTCCTGCTGCTATTCCTTTCTCAGCGGAAAATCTCTCTTCTTGAATCTGTTCTTTGATGCATTTGAAAAAGTAGGTGGCCCAGTTGAATTCCAGGCCATTGTAAATAATGCCCATGAGTCACATTCTTGCCTCTGTCATGGCATTCATGGCTCCAAGCTTTCCTTCAATGTTCTTTCCAATTAGAGCACTAAATTCATTGAAGGGCTTCTTTAGGGCAGATCTACGGCAGTTGAATTTTTTAGTTCCTAGGGTAGCTGCTTCAGCAATTTCTAACCAGAATTTATCCATGTCTTGTGAGACGAGCCCCACTTTTGCATATCCTTCATTTGAGAGTTCAAGATGCTGGTGAATTACTTTTGCCGTTATGACCACTTCTGCGTCGTTGACGAATGCAACTATCTTATCTTCTCCTTCATCTCCTCCAAGGAGGCCTGAGACATATTTGGCAGTTTTCCAAAAGGATATGAGACTTTCATAACTGATGCCAGTGATTGGAGGATTGAGAAAGGTCATCAACCCTAGATTGACGCAGCCATCTACCAATCTTTTTGCTTGCTCATCATCTTGACAGAGTCTTAGGTAGTGTATGGACTGGAAAAAAAAGGATCCTGTTTGAATTGATTTTTCATATTGACTTCCAGATTTTTTGTTTGATGATGATGAAGCCATTTGAAAATTCGAGAGGGGAAAAGTTTTGATTTATCAGAAGAATAGGATTTGTGAAATGCAATGGCGTAGAAACTTTCTGAAAATCTCTAAGTGTTGTTTATATAGGGGAAGTTTTGGTAGTGTGAATGTGGTTGAATATGGAAGGATTTGGTGAAGTAATTGCGTGATTTTGTGTATATAAATCATGGTTTTTGATTGTAGTGGGAGAGAGGATTGTGGTATGTAATGATAAATCCCAAGAATCGAGGCGTTGCCGTCATTCCTTAGATTCAAAAATAACCTCCACGATTGTAATATAAAATCCACGTGGGTAATCTTCCATAAAATAATTCTCCATAAATACTCTGATTTTCCATATGTATAAAATTGAATTTGTTCACACTTAACTCTGTTGTTATCTTCAAGGTATTTAGCGGTGAAGTAACTAGGCTGGTCACTAATCCGGTGTAGTGACTTCTTTACTGAGCTGTTGTATTAAATTGTTCCTGACAATCAGTGAAGTGAACTTCACTGTTTTCCAGTGCTTTACCTGCCAAGTGAGCGCACCCAAAATGGCAAAGGTTCTGTCAGCTGGTGAAGTCACTCAACTGATTACTCCAATTAGCTGCTCCTTATTACTTAATTGATTTCAATAATTTCCAACTCAGTTCTCAATTTACAAAGTCTTTCATGACTGAGTGATTTTGTGAAAATATCAACCAATTGATCTTCAGTTGATATGTGTCTTAAGATAACATCTCATTTTTCAACATGATCTCTGATAAAGTGACGTCTCACATCAATATGCTTTGTTCTTGAGTGTAATATTGGATTCTTGATCACGTGTAAGTCACTAACGCTGATATTACTAGCAAGAATACTAGGTACATCGTAGTATAGTAAATGCGAGTCAAGGTCGATCCCATAGAGACAATGCAACTATAAGTATAAACGATTCAAACCTAATTAAGAAGAAACATAGAGGCGGTCTGGACCAACAATAAACAAAAAACAAACTTGGTATTTCTCCCCTTCTTCTCACCGATCTACTAACTTGGATTAGTTAATCGTTACGTTTACTTCCCCACATAATTTCTTTAAATTAATCGAGCGAGCTTTCGTTTTAATTATCATTATCAGCTACGGGTGAACTCCTACTCCTATCTACTCCGACAATAGTAGTAGACAATCTATACGCAAGCTACCCTCATTAATTGGTCTGTAATGGCCCATACGCATAAAGAACTAGAATTGCCGATATCGAGCGCTAACTCATACTGCTAACCCGCCTAGACAGCTGTCGACATTGATCAGCACGTTCCTAGGGTCCATTCAAGACTATGTCCAAATTTAGCACTTCACTGTTCGTATTTCATGCTAGTTTACGATTACAATAAGCAGATTGGCCAGATCTAACCTACTGTTAATTAAACCTGTCGATCAACATAGCTGTAGTGAATCCCAGTTTTAGGTTTTCAAAATAATGCCTCGGTAAACCGGTATAGACCGCCGGTTTACTGGGGTCAGCTTTTCCTATCCCTAGATCTACATTGCTCAATTACGATTATTCTAAGTAAATTATGGGGTCTTTAAACATGTAGATTAACTAAAACACATAAATACGAATAGATCTACCATATTGAAGACTAAAAGGAATGTTCAAAGCTTCATACCTTCAACAATGGAGATCTAGCTCGATCTACTCAAGCTAGAGATGGTAGAGAAAGGGAGAAAACCAGAAATAACTCCTCAAAAGCTTAGAATAACTTTATTTCATCAAAATTGTATAATATAATTGAATACTTATTAAAGCGTATACAATAATCTGTAAATACGGCCTTATATAGATACAATGGCCGACTTATGACTCTCTAAAACCCTAACCGACCTAGTAGAGGCGGCAGAATCTATTTCGTGTCCAAAAGGTCCTCGGTTTACCGGCCCTAGCCCTCGGTAAACCGGGCCGACTTTTCTTCTTTTTCTTCAGCAGACTTCTTCTTGGACTTTAATCACTTGGCCTAATATACTTCTTTTGGTCCAGATCCATTCTCCAATGCTCCAGATTCGGTACATTCTATAAAACACGTAAAACGAGACAAAACAGTACCAAATCTTTGAGAAAATAACATAGATGCAAAACTACGATCCTAGAAACATGCATACAGCATTTAATACATTATCCACATAATAACGAGCCTATCTATCCTCTTTTGAGCAGAATTCGGGGTGAATAAGGGTATAATTATTGGTACCATTTAGGACATTATCAATTCTCAGTAGTGGATATTGCACTTGTGTTATCACACATAATTAAAATTGTCTTTTCTTCTATTCCATAGTCCCTTAGTTGTTTGTCTTATCCACAACACTTGTGCACAACAGCTGCCTGCTGCTATATATTTTGCTTTAGGTGTTGAAGTGGATATAGAATTTTGCTTTTTGCTAAACCATGATACTGGTCTGCTTCCTAGCATCTGACAAGTTCCTGAAGTGCTTTTTCTGCCAATCTTACATCCAGCATAGTCTGAATCTGAATAGGATATCAATTTGAATCCTCCATCTTTTGGATACCAAATTCCTACACTGATTGTTTGCTTCAAGTATTTGATGATCCTCTTGGCTGCTAGTAAGTGAGATTCCTTAGGTTGAGCTTGGAATCTTGCACAAACTCCGACTGCAAATGCTATATCAAGTCTGCTTGCTGTTAAATAGTGTAGAGATCCAATAATTCCTCTATATAACTTTTGATCAACATCTTTTCCATTTTCATCTTTCCTAAGAATAACTCTTGCACACATTGGTGTGTCTGATGTGCCACTTGTATCCATACCATACTTGTGAATCAAGTCCTTTGTGTACTTGGCTTGATTTATAAAGACGCCATCTTACATTTGCTTCACTTGTAAACCTAGAAATTAATTGAGCTCTCCCATTATACTCAATTGAAATTTGCTTTTCATCAGATTTGCAAACTTCTCACATAGCTTCTCATCTTTTGATCCAAAGATGATGTCATCCACATAGACCTGAACTAACAAAGTGCTTGTTCCTTCTTCTAGCTTGAAGAGAGTCTTGTTAATAGTCCCTTTGTTGAATCCATTATTGATTAAGAATTGTGACAGAGTCTCATACAAGGCTCTAAGTGCCTGTTTGAGTCCATATAGTGCCTTTTTGAGCTTGTATACTTTATCTTCCTTCCCTTCGAGTTGGAAACCAGGGGGTTGTTCCACATATACTTCTTCTTCTAGAAGTCCATTCAGAAATGCACTTTTGACATCCATTTGATATACTTTGAAATCTTTGTGTGCTGCAAAAACTAGAAAGAGTACGATTGCTTTCAATCTTGCTACTGGTGCAAAGGTTTCAGCTTGAGAGTATCCCTTTGCAACTAGTCTTGCTTTTGTTTCTTACAATAGTTCCTTGTTCATCCATTTTCTTTTTCTGAATGCCCATTTTGTTCCAATGATGTTTGCCATGTCTGGTATGTCCACAAGTTCCCAGACCTCATTTCTTTCAAATTCATTGAGCTCTTCTTGCATGACTGTAATCCAATCAGCATCTTAAATTGCATCATCTATTGTTTTGGGTTCCACCTATGATAGAAAACAAGTTAGCATACTTTCTAGTTGTCTTCTGGTTCTAACTCCTGTATGAACATCTCCAATGACTTGTTCTTCAGGATGATCTCTCGGCAATTCAAATCAGGTTGAAGTTGCTCTTGATTTGGTTCTTCCAAAACTCCTGCTTGTGCATCAACTTCATGATCTTGGGTTGGTGCCTCTTGTGTTGTATTGACTGGTACATCATCTAGATTGCCAAAGGTGTGATCCAAAATAGTAGCTGGTACTGTTGTATTCATATAAACTTGTCCTTGTGCAGCTTCTTCTTCAAAGTTGTGTAAGCTTTCACCATTTGTGTTTGGTTCATCAAAAACTACATGATTTTATTCTTCAATCACCAGGGTTCTTTTGTTGAGTGATGTGAATGCTTTGCTTGTGTCTGAGTATCCCATGAAGATTGTTTCATCATCTTTTTCATTAAAAGTATGTAGCTGATTCATGTTCAAAACAAAACATTTAGATCCCAACATATATGAATGTGAAATGTTAGGTTTTCTTCCATTCCAAATTATGGTGTTTTTCCATGGTGTTTGTTGATGATAGATTTATTTTGAGTATAGCATGCTGTATTTGCTGCTTCAACCCCAAATCTCTTTGGTAAGCTTGCTTCTTCTATCATGGTTCTAACTGCTTCTTTGAGTGTTATTTTTCTTCTTTCTGCTAAACCATTTTGTTGTGGAGTCCCTGCTGCTGATAGTTGATGAGTACACCATTTTCTTCACAATAAGATCTGATCACTTCATTTAGGAATTATGTTCCTCTGTCTGATCTTATCTTGATGATCTTCAACTCCTTTTCATTTTGTATTCTTCTCAGCAAATCTGGTAGCTCTTGAGTGTCTCTCTTTTGTTGTTCATGAATATGGTCCAAGTGAATTTGGAAAAGTCATCCACCACCACTAGAGTGTACTTCTTTCCACTTACACTTACTGGTGTGACTGGTCCAAAAAGATCCATATGCAGAAGATGTAGGATCCTTGTTGTTGATTGATGGGGTTTTGATTTGAAAGAGCTTTTAATCTGCTTCCCTTTCTAACATGCATCACAGAGACTTTCTTTCTTGAATGTGATGTCTGGAAGGCCTTCAACTAGCTTGTTCTTTGACAATTTGTTGATGGTCTTGAAGTTGAGATGGTTCAGTCTTCTATGCCAAATCAAGCTGGTTGATTGCTTATTCTTGACAAGCAAACATGTTTTTGCTTTTGCTGTTTTCGAATCCACCGCATACATGTTGTCTTCTCTTTTTCCAGCAAGTACAACTATGCTAGTTTGATTGTGAATCACTTTGCATCCGTCTTTGTTGAAATGCACATTATATCCTTTGTCACAAAATTGACTGATACTCAGAAGGTTGAAATTCAATCCTTAAACATAAGCAACATTTTGAATCTTCAAGTTTTTTTTAACATTGTGCCTCCCCCCTTAATTTTGCCGGGGTTTTCTTTGCCTCCAAATGTAACTTTGGGTCTATCAAAAGCTTTAAATTCTGTCAACCACCCTTTGTTCCCTGTCATATGTCTGGAACATCCACTGTCTATGTACCAAACATCCTACAAAACAAATTAAGTATGTTTAGGTACCCAACACTATTTGGGTCCATACCTGTTAGCAGTCATGCCTCTCATTACAAGTGTATATCCAAAGAATCTCCTTCTTGGATAGTTGAAATCATCAGCTTCATACATGTAAGGCATGGCAGAATAATTTCTTGTAGATTTATTGAAATTATTCTAATACAATTCTCTACCTTTAGGTGCATTTGCATCCTTTTTCACTCTCCAATATGCAGGAGGAAGCCTACTTTCATAATGCTTTTTGTGTCCAGGAACATGCCTGGTTGGCTTTTCCTAAACACATGTTGCATAGTATGAAGTAGTTTCTTCTTGTATTTGGGGTGCAACATTCCAATCATCTTCTGAAGGGTAAAGTCTCCCCTTACCTTTCAGTAAGTCGTTGCCTTAAATGGGCTGGTTTGATGATTTACTATGCTGTTTCACTGCACTGGTCTTTGACTTCACTGGTGCAGGATGAGTAGTGGAAACCATGATATTACCTTTTCTGAATTTTGGTCCATTTTGGTCCTTGATTCAGAATTGTGTTGTCCATTGTTTCCTTTCTCATCTTGACTGTTGTAGTCAAGAATAGATCTGGATCCAAACCTTTTTGGGGGTTTGTAAGCTGGTGCATTAAATGGTGCAGTGGTGCTCTTAACTGGTAGGGAGGTTTTCTCAGCTGGTCTATCAACATCAGATGAATGATCATCTACTGTTTGTTGATCAGTTGAGTGTACTTCCTTACTAATTGATTCAGCTTTCAGTCCATCCGCTTCTTTCCTTAATTTTTATTCTCCTCTCTCAGATTCTCACATTCTTGTTCCAAAATTTCATGATTTATTTGAATTTATTCAAATTTACTCATTAGATTTTGAATTAGGTTTGCAGAATCTAATGGAAGAGTAGAAGATTGTGCAGTGTCAAATGTGGATGCATTTGATGAGTATGAACTAGATATTACCTCTGTTTCATCAATTTCCTTAGCCATAAGACATAGGTATGCCTTGTCATTGTCTGAGCTGTTGGATTCACCATCATCTGAATTATTATCAGATGATTCTTCATCCTTTTCACTACTGGTTTCAGCTTTGAGTGCCTTCTTTCTTTTTCTCTTATCTGTTGTTTTGTATTTCTTATTTTCCTCATCTCTGTCTTTCTCTTCAGGACAATCTGCCTTGAAGTGTCCTTTCTTCTTGCAATTGAAACTTTTGTATTCATCATCTTTTTTCTTCATGTCTTTGCTTGAGCTTGACTTCTTGTTTGATGATGAACTTCCCTTGAATTGTTTCTTCTTATTAAACCTGTCAAAACGTTTGATTTGTAAAGCAGTTTGTTCTTTTAGCTCTTATGTCTCTTTGCTGCTTGTATCAGCTGTTTTGCTTTGCTATAGTGCAACCAGTGCACTGGCCTTGTGTGTCTCTGCTGGTGCACTGTCTTCATTGTTTAACTCAAATTCATGAGCCTTTAATTGAGACATCAAAGTCAAGGTATCAGTATTTGCAAGATTTATTGTGCCTCTGAGTACTGATGTGACGATCTTCCATCTTTCAGGTAGACCTCTCAAGATTTTCCGACAAACTTCTTTATGTGGATATGTATGTCCAATTTGCTGCAGTTCGTTGATGATGCTTGAAAATATATTATCCATTTGATCAATGGATTCGCTAGTTTTCATCTTGAAGATTTCAAATTCTATTCTGCAACAGACAATTTGTTTTCTTTGACTGCATCTGATCCTTCATTGATAAGTGCTAATTTATCCCACATCTCCTTTGCTGTTTTGCAGTCTTTGATCCTCATGAACATGTTACTGTCCAGAGTCTTCAAGATCATGTCTTTTGCAACAAAGTCGAGATTTGCTCTTCTTCTATCATCCTTGCTCCAATCTTTCTTAAGTTTCTCTATTTCCTTTCCTTGATCTGATCCTGTGGCTATCACAGTCATGATCTTGATTGGGTCATCATTGATAACATCTAGCATCTCCTCATGAGTTGCTGCAAGATGAGATAGCATTCTTATTTTGTATTCATCAAAATTATTAACATTGAATATGGGCACTTTAGACACGAAATTTGAGGAATCCATAATCACAAATAAAAGATATACTTAGAAAGCACAGATTTGAAAACTACTTTGAAAATATGTGATCTCTTTGTTACCAGAAATCAGATCTGAACAGGTTCTGATACTAGGAACTCTGTTCCAATACCAAATGTTGGTCCCAGAGAAGGGTAAAACATAGTCAGAGGGGGGTGAATGACTATAGTGGAGCTTCAAAAACTTTTCTTATAATTTAAAAGCTTTTGGGCAGCGGATAAGTCCCTTATTTTAACACTGTTTCAAAGTAGATTATGCACACACAAAGTATGAATGATGCAGTAAGTAAGTGTTGTAAAGTAAGGTGCTGAAAGTAAATAGACACAAAGGTTTATAGTGGTTTAGGGTGGTGTAATACCTTAATCCACTCTTCTCCTGTGATGATTGGAGGAATTCACTATTGTCTGTCACCAATACAATAGTAAGATTGTCCTTTTCTACACAAGCTTCACAATCTACAAGACTATCACTCCATGGCTTCAAAAGCTTCAGTGACTCAGTCTTCAACACTGCTTGTTGGGGAGATTTTGCATCACTAAACAAAAAGAAAATTTATAAACCCTAACCTATATGCAAAACTAACTCCTAACCGGCCGAATACCGGGTTGGTGATAGTAGAGCGAGATAAGTAAGGGGTCGATCCACAGGGAATTGGGATGTTGAATCTAATATCACTAATCTCCTAAATTGTTACTCTTAAACGAAATAAACGAAAGAAAGAGACATAAAAAACACAGAACAAATCAAATAAATCTAACCTAGAAAACAAAATAAAACAATCTAAACTAAAGACATGGGATCAAACAACCAATATACAAACCTATGTGATCTCGATCCTAGTTAATCTCATGATTCTAATTCGATTTGTGGTTTCACCTTTTCACGAGACATAAACCCCTAATTCCTTAGTGAATTTATTCTCAAGCTACGGATTCCTAATTCCTTAGTGAATCCAATTTATCAATCTCTACTCTCTCGTAAGTTGAAACAGATTTCCATACAACACTCGGTGTAGATTCAGGTTAACTCTCGTATTTTAGAATCTAACAACCTAGATAATTAATCGATTAACTTGTCATCATTAACGATTAAAAATCCTATCTTTCTATGGTGATCTAACGTTTATGCAACTTCCGTATTATAAACATCAATAGAAAACAAATCTTTCAATCTATTCTCATGGCATCATAAACACAAAGAAAGATACAAAATAAATCAACAATCATGAAGAAAAACTGGAATTGAATTAATCAAAAAGAACTCACATAGTTTTGAACAAGGATTGATCCATGGAAACGAAAAGCAAACATCTAATCTACTCCTAATCTAACATCGGTTCACCCGAGCATAAGGCTCGGGTGACCGGCCTTCAAACTCTCAAGATGCGGCTGCTGGCCTCTCTTTTGATGTGAAGAAATTTCTGAATGAATTTAGGGTTTGGGGCTGCTGTGCTTTTATAATAAAACTAATTCGGCTGCTACAGTAACCTAAGTCGGTTTCAGCAAAAACGGCGGTGGACGCCCGTCTAACCAACTGGACGCCCGTCCAGAATGCTTGGATGGATACTGGACGCCAGTTCAGCCAACGTCTGAACTCTCTGTATGTGAATTAGCTCCCTGGACGCACGTTCGCTTTATCAGACGCCCGTCCAGTCTTGGACGCTCGTTCATTAATCTTGGATGCTCGTCCAATAACGATTAAATTGATAATTCCATCTTTATCTTGATTGATCTCTTTCCTTATCTCTTCCAATCTTCCATAACTTTGATTGATCCTTTCTAATCACGAATTTAGCTCTTTAGGATCACCTTTTCCACCATCAATGTGTATCTACAAGAGGATCAAAACATACCAAAGTGTAACATATTTCCAAAATAACATAAAACCATCAAATAAAGACTAAAATTGATACGTTTTCATATTTAACCATTAAAAACCTCATTTACTCAATTAATCAATTATAAGCTCGATTTCTATGAAAATCATACATATATGGGAGAAAATTGATATATAAAATATATGTATAAATACTACAATTTAGCCCTTAACAACACCCCCACACTTAGCTTTTTGCTCGTCCTCGAGCAAAACAAAACAAAGTCAAGCTCGAGACAAATAAACATCTATACAAATATAAAGTATATTCAATAACTTAGAAGTTCACCCAAGTGAGTGTGTGCATAGCCATAATAAACTTCGACTAAGTTCCATAATTTGAAAGTTATTCAAACCAAAACTAGCCCGGTTTCCCATCTAAGTTAGAAATAATCAAAAAACTATAACAGGCACTTTACAAAACATACATATCCCATAAAGAAATAGTAGAGAATATCTAAAACCTTTCTGACAAACTCAGAGGATAATCCCTACAACATATCCTTCAGTTTATACTGGGTATAAGATTAACGATAACTAAGTCCTTACTTATTCATAATAATATATTTCAATATTTTCACTTTTTTCACATTTTTCTAACACACATCGAATAAGCTTTTGCCCTCATAGCGAGAATAGGACATTTCAAGATAATCCCCTACCTTACTCAAATCATAAGGCGACTATAAACCGATCGTCGTGAGCTTTTGGTCATCATAGTGGAATACGACATACGTGGTACACCCTACCTCACCCAAATCATAAACCGACTTCCGACACACACAATTACAATTATGTTTACTTAGATATTTCGGTGGCGGTGGAAAAGATTATTTTCTAGTAGCACGGACCACCGAGCATAACACCTCAAGTAAACAATTTATTACTATTGCAAAGACTTAATCACGTTTCACTTATCACATTCAAACTTACGGATATTCACGGTATGTCATACTTTAATCCTAGAATACAAACTACTAAACTTTTCAAGAATTGTACATAAGCAAAGAAACATGCTATAATCATCAAAAATCTCCAACTAAAATGGGGTAGGCTTTCAACATTTAGCTCATCATTTACTATGGCATGTGAAAAAGAGTGTCGGGTGAAACAACTAAAATTACTAAATATACAGAATATAGCAAAAATGATATAAACTCAAGCAAAGATATGCCTTTGTCTACTCGGGATATAACAAAAAATTTGAAAATTAAGCACTTTTCATAGAAATATAATAGAAATTGAGCAAACGACTCATAGATACATATAAACCATCCTCTCCCCCACACTTAGATTGCAACTTGTCCTCAAGTTGTGCAGAAATAATAAATTAGAGAACTTAGCTGATTGGATGCTGGCAATTCCGGAAAAATCGGTAAAAACCAAAATTGCTGCATAGCTCAGTAGACTGTGAAGCATCACAGGAAAATTGAATTCATCGGGAAAGTGCACAATAGCTATCAAAAATATCCTGCACCACTTGATCAGTGCAAAAAGAGTCTACGGGGAAAAAGAAAAGATTACATATATAAAGCACATGGAAAAGGAGATATAGAGATATTTCAAATTTAAGCTCATATAAAGATGGAATACATATACATGAAATATTACAAAGTAGTAGACTAGGTGCAACTACATGAAAATATACTACAATGCAGCCTACATGATATGCAATCCTAAAAATAAAATAAAAAAATAAATAAATTCTGACAGGCTCAGGCTGAGCAAGTTGACCCCTGACAACTCTACAGTGACTACGGCCTATGCAGAAACTAAAATAAAAACGAGGTAGTATTACGGAAACCGACAAGTTAACTACGCTCAAGAAAAATAAAAGAAAAAATAGAAAAACAATGCAACTAGATGATATGCAGCTAAATGATATGCATCTAAGTGATATGCAAAAATAAAAGAAAATAAAAGAAAGAAAACTAGCCCACTCATTTGCAACACGACATATATAAAATAAACGTCTACCAAATAATGACAGTTACGATAAACAACAGTGTTGTCCATTACATGCAGTGTAGACGCGCCTTAAGTCTCGTCAAAAGTGATAGCATTATGGAAAACCAACAGTTAGCTATACTAAACAGATATAACTCATAAGGTTTCCATCGTAGCAACGGTAAACCGACAGTTACTACCCAAATGAGTTATAAAAATAACAAGGAAGCACATAAGTCTCAAAGCTCACAAGATTCATCATAACGATATGTAGCATACGGAAACCGACATTAGCTACTAATTAACAATAAGACCAGTTATAGCATACGAGAACCGACAGTAACTATAACATGCCTAGATGAATCATATATATATAAAAAAAAATTAATCAATTATTTAACATGGACTCGTAGATGGAAAGATATAAACATGCAAGTTCAGGGCATCTACGTAAAACTAATTAGCCACAGAAGCTCAAATTAAAAACATCCAAGTCAAATAAAGCATTAAAAATTAAATTAAGAAAAATTCAGGAACCTGGACGTGCGTTCAACAAAGCAGACGGGCGTTCTCTGGAAATTTCAGCACTGGACGGGCGTTCCACTTTTCAGACGCTCGTCTGCCTTGAAAACCGACCGGACGGGCGTTTAGAATTACAGACGCCCGTCTGATTCTTCAAATCAGAATAGAGTCGAAAATATTTGAACGGACGAGCGTCCAATACTTTCAAACGCTCGTTTACCTGCAGCTAGAGAACTGGACGGGCGTTCACTAACTTGAACGCGCGTCCATACAACGAATACACAGCAGAGAGCAGGAAAACGCAGACAAACCCTAAAAACTTAAAACACATATTAACACGGATCACACGACCACTTTCAATTAAAGCACAAAGAGGTTAGATCAGAAAACACATAAACACATACTTCACGTTTAAACAAATCGAGTAAAAAACTTTTGCACATTCTTAACCTTATGGTCATCGAAACACGGCAAAATAAAAACTCTCGATTTGGTAAACGCTACTTTTATTAAAACAAAAAATAAACGTAACAAAATCGAGAAATAACAAGATCAGATTCAACATGACACCTATTCCCCGGCAACGGCGCCACTTTTGTTGGGGAGATTTTGCATCACTAAACAAAAAGAAAATTTATAAACCCTAACCTATATGCAAAACTAACTCCTAACCGGCCGAATACCGGGTTGTTGATAGTAGAGCGAGATAAGTAAGGGGTCGATCCACAGGGAATTGGGATGTTGAATCTAATATCACTAATCTCCTAAATTGTTACTCTTAAACGAAATAAACAAAAGAAAGAGACATAAAAAACACAGAACAAATCAAATAAATCTAACCTAGAAAACAAAATAAAACAATCTAAACTAAAGACATGGGATCAAACAACCAATATACAAACCTATGTGATCTCGATCCTAGTTAATCTCATGATTCTAATTCGATTTGTGGTTTCACCTTTTCACGAGACATAAACCCCTAATTCCTTAGTGAATTTATTCTCAAGCTACGGATTCCTAATTCCTTAGTGAATCCAATTTATCAATCTCTACTCTCTCGTAAGTTGAAATCGATTTCCATACAACACTCGGTGTAGATTCGGGTTAACTCTCGTATTTTAGAATCTAACAACCTAGATAATTAATCGATTAACTTGTCATCATTAACGATTAAAAATCCTATCTTTCTATGGTGATCTAACGTTTATGCAACTTCCGTATTATAAACATCAATAGAAAACAAATCTTTCAATCTATTCTCATGGCATCATAAACACAAAGAAAGATACAAAATAAATCAACAATCATGAAAAAAAACTGGAATTGAATTAATCAAAAAGAACTCACATAGTTTTGAACAAGGATTGATCCATGGAAACGAAAAACAAACATCTAATCTACTCCTAATCTAACATCGGTTCACCCGAGCACAAGGCTCGGGTGACCGGCCTTCAAACTCTCAAGATGCGGCTGCTGGCCTCTCTTTTGATGTGAAGAAATTTCTGAATGAATTTAGGGTTTGGGGCTGCTGTGCTTTTATAATAAAACTAAGTCGGCTTCCACAGTAACCTAAGTCGGTTTCAGCAAAAACGGCGGTGGACGCCCGTCTAACCAACTGGACGCCCGTCCAGAATGCTTGGACGGATACGGACGCCAGTTCAGCCAACGTCTGAACTCTCTGTATGTGAATTAGCTCCCTGGACGCACGTTCGCTTTAACAGACGCCCGTCCAGTCTTGGACGCTCGTTCATTAATCTTGGATGCTCGTCCAATAACGATTAAATTGATAATTCCATCTTTATCTTGATTGATCTCTTTCCTTATCTCTTCCTATCTTCCATAACTTTGATTGATCCTTTCTAATCACGAATTTAGCTCTTTAGGATCACCTTTTCCACCATCAATGTGTATCTACAAGAGGATCAAAACATACCAAAGTGTAACATATTTCCAAAATAACATAAAACCATCAAATAAAGACTAAAATTGATACGTTTTCATATTTAACCATTAAAAACCTCATTTACTCAATTAATCAATTATAAGCTCGATTTCTATGAAAATCATACATATATGGGAGAAAATTGATATATAAAATATATGTATAAATACTACAATTTAGCCCTTAACACTGCTCCTTGAGAACAAATCCTTCAACAGCTATCACAAAGGGTGAAACTCCTTCTCAGACTTCTCTGATTCAATTGATGTAACTGGTGAGAATTGGATTCACAGATTCTATTGATCAATCTCAGTGCTTGATGTGGAATTGGAGCTCTGATTTCTGAGTTGATCTTTAGATGTGTCTTTTTACGTTCAAAGAGAAGGCTTTTCAAATTGACAGAGTTTCTGCTCATTTTTCTATATTGCTAACGTTAGTTTTTCCTTCCTGTCAATGCCTTCTATTTATAGCCTTGATAATCCTTGATTTGAATTTCTGTCCGTTGGGTATTTAATGTGGGGAATAATCCTGGATTTAATTCTTGATTCCATTTTAATTGTATTCTTCTTGAATTCAGTGATCCGGATTTTCTTCAAACGTTCATCTTAAAATCCGTCCTTGATTGATTCTGTATTTAATGCTTGATCTTATGAATCTTCCTTATTTTTCACCTTCTAAATAAGCTTGAATTGCTTAGTTGTTCCTTCACTTGTCTGTTACTTGACCGGTTAAGTGTTTCTACTGACTTAGCTGAATAGTTCTTCCTTCACTATTTTTCCTTTACTTAGCCGGTCTTCAGTTTACGTTGCCGGTTCAATGCTTTCTTGATTTCTTTGATCTTTCAGGCATTTCTGCACTTCACTTATTTTGATTTGTGTGAGATTAGTGTACACCATATTTTTCATCACTTGTAGTATAACTTAGACTTATCCAAGGTCATCACAGACTTCTTTGGTTATAAGTCAATCCATATGACTTCATGCATCTCTGCTGGTACTTGGCTATCTTTACTCTACCAAAATTTTGTTTTACTTAGCCATCCTACCAACTAGTACAATACTTGTCTAACTCAACTTATACAACATGTCAGACTCTAAGTCACTACTTATACAGAGAATTCTATCTTATTTCAGGCTTGCTATAACAGCTAGTATGGCCATCATCAAAACATAATAAACTATTCCAAACAATACCTAGCACATTCGGACTTGCAATCTAAGTTTTTCCACTTGCAGTCTTAAATTTTCTAAATAAAAGCTTTCTTATGTTCTCTGTGTTTTGAGAAGTCTGTAAGGACTCAAGGTCGTGATTCAAGCAGCAGGATCACAGTCATTCCACACTGGAACTATGATCTTTGACGTTGAATCAACCCTGGTGGTTACTGGTTCAAGATTGGAGGTGGGGCATTGGGTTTTGACCTCTCCTATTGATCAATAAGCCTTTCTTGTTGTTAACAGTTTTTATAGCATTCCTTTTGTTAAAACACAGATGAAACTTGCACTCTAAGACAGATAAAACAGAAGAAATACAAACATAAACAATGACGGATATTGATAAAACACAAAAACAAAGAGAACACAGTGATTTAACGTGATTTCCGACGTTGTACCGACAACTCCACAGACAGAAAAGAAGATATTTTACTATGCACAGAGTTACAAGGATTTTAACACACACTGCATTGATTACAAGATTGGTATTTATAAGCACAATTCCCTAAACCCTAGCCGCCATAAGATCTTTGTCGGAACTGTCACAAATACCCTAGATGTGGACCCCAGCTCAAGTTGTTATCCACCCGATGAAACTCAGCTTCAGCTGACGTTCCCAGACTTGTAATCAGCAGACCATATGTAGAACTCAGTTGTATTCAGCAAAACTCAGCAAGAACCTCACCGAACTGACTTCAGAAGTAACTCAGTTGCACCTCACCGAACTGACTTTCATAGAACTGAATACACTTACTCAGCTTACTTTTCCAGATCAGTTCTACAAGTTTATATATCACTTTAGAGATCAAGTCACTTAACTGACAAATCTCCACCTTGACTTGAACTCTCATTCACAGTCAATCAGATTGCATAATCAGTTGTACTTGTACCAGATGCATTCATCAATGCCAGGATGTACTTGTACCATACTTCTCCATAGAATCCACTCAGCTAATGCGCCCTCGGTGAGTATCCAGATTACGCTTTATAAGCTTTGAATATTCAGCAAGTTCAGACACAACTGAAACTTGCTCTACTGAACTGGTTTAGTGAACATATCATGATGAACCTGATCCTTAGTGTTGGTCCCTTGAAAAGGCTTTGGTTAAGTTTAGGGGGTGAATAAACTTAACACTTAAAACTTTTGGAGTTAACAAACTCAGCAATGTCGCAGCATGCTTGATCGCTCGATGGTCCGCCGACCACTCGGTAGTCTATTTGCGACGCTGATATTCCTGGATTTGTTGCAGCGGAATATATTTAGTTTAAGACTTATTACTTGTTGTTGAAAAGATGATACTAAGTATTAGATACTCAGCAGTGTAAGTGTGTGATTCAGTTGCTAGTTTCAGTAGGTTGATGTAATCAGTATACTAAGTGCAGAAAGTAAGTAGGCAAATTTTATAGTGGTTCCAGGTGGTTTAATCCTGTCAGTCCACTCTTCTCCTGTGATGTTGGAGGAAATTCACTAGAGATCTTTGAGGTTGCAGTTACAAAAATCCCTAAGCTGCATGTCCTTCACCAATGACTATGGCTTCACAAACTGAACACTTGAAACAGGTAGGATTGCTGCTCCAAAGTATTCCACTGGTCCTTGAAGGGTAGGATTGCCTCTTCACCAGCTCCACCACACAAACAACAGTTCTTGACACCTAAGTGCTTCTCTGTCTTCAGCAGGTTTCTTGTAAAAGAAAGTTTGAATCAAGTAAATGATTCAGTTGTCAGCAGCTTGATCAGGATGAAATGATCAGCAGCTTGATGTCTTCAAGTGTGTATACTTGATGTAACTTGATAGCAGGTTACACTGGAAGATGGTTCTTGATCAGTCAGTTAAAGCTCTGTGTATGTCAGGAGGGTGATTTTCTTGACAGCTCTGAATATATTATTTTTCTTCTTAATTTTCATCACTTGTATCTGAATCAAGAGTCTTCTATTTATAGGTGAGAATCCTGTGACTTATGTTTGAATTTCAAACATAGCCGTTTCAGAATTGTCTCCATCTTGACTTGCTTTCTGTCACAGTTTCTAGTACTGACACTGTCAATTTGCTTTTTGTCAGTTTTCAGTTTGTCCACCCTTTGACTTATGTCCATTGGTTAATCCTCTGTATCTTTCCAAAGTTCTTTTTATCTTGGCCATTGATTTGTTGAAATTATCAAGGCTTGTAATCCATCCTTATCCTTGTAATCTTCCAATGTAATCCTTGATTAAATCGAGAAATATACTCAGCAAATATCCGAAGTATAACAGCCTGCTGATGTACACATCTTTCAGCAGGTTTAAGTCTGATGTGTTTTAACAACACATCAGCTGACTTCTTCTCATCTAATTTTTTATTGTGAAGTTAGAGTACACCATTTTGAACATAACTAAATTTCAATCACCACTTAACACATGGAACTTAGACCTTGCACACAACGTATATGTAATAGGTATAGGTCATCACAGACTTCCCTAAATTTTGATTCCATATCCTTGACTTTAAATACTAAGTTTGATCCCTTAGCCTTCAATAACTGAGTTTGTACCCTCAGCCTTCAGTCTGCCGCAGGTTCCTAGACACTCTACTGACCTAGTTACCCTACTGATCTAGACAGGTCTGCTGATAAAGTGTGTTGTGTACCCCTTTTGAGAACTTGCATCTATGAAGCTTCCCAAACACACAATGCTTACAAAACTCTAAATGCTTGACCTTACATTTCCCAAGAAGATCATTCTGAGAAAGAACCTGCATCCCAGTTTCACCCATGTGACCCTGTCTCATATGCCACGTTTTGTAAGCTGTGACTGATGAATCTCAGCAGATGCCACAGCAGCTGAACCAGAATAATCTAACCCTTGTAGTATATTCAAGGTCTCTTTCTTGACTCCATTGAAAACCACAACTGAGTTTTTATAGACACTCAGCAATCCACTTTCACCCTTGAAATTGAACCCCCTGCTGTCCAAAAAACTGAGAGATACAAAGTTCTTGGTCATACGTGGAACATTTCTAACTTCACTCAGTTTATAGAATCTTTCATCATCTGTCCTCAGCTGAACTGAGACAATCCCAGCTACCTTGAAGACCTTGTTGTTTGCCATAGATATATGACCACCACCTATCTGCTGATAACTTGAGAACCACTCTCTGTGAAGGCAGATATGAAAGGATGCCCCAGAGTCCAGAATCCACACATAAGTATGATGTGCTGACTCTCCTGCTAACAGAACCATGTCCTCTTCTGAGTCATGCTCAGCTGCTATAGTATCTGTGCCAAAACTGTTCTCTTGCTGATTCCTTCTCTTTGGACACTTGGACTTCGAATGTCTATGCTCCTTATAGTAATTGCAAACATATGTGGACTTCGATCTTTGAACCTTGCCTTCTTGGAATTCTTCTTCCTAGACTGCCCATTCCCTTTTCCACTATTGCTAATGACTACTAGTCCAGCAGCCTGATTGTCTGCCCCAGCTGCCTTATGTCTCAGCTCCCTAGCATGCAAGGCTGACCTCACATCCTCCAATGCCAATGTATCATTCCCAACTATAAAGGATTGCACAAAGTTCTCATAGGAAGCTAGTAATGAAACCCGTAAAACCAACGTAACATCCTCATCCTCAATCTTAACATCAATATTCCTGAGATCAAGTAATATTGTGTTCAGCTGATCAAGGTGATCTCTCAGTTGAGCCCCCTTATGCATCCTCAGGCTGAATAGCCTCTGCTTCACCAGCAACTTGTTGGTCAATGCCTTAGTCATATAAAGGCTTTCAAGCTTTGATCATAACTTGGCAGTGGTGTCTTCCTCAGCAACTTCTGTGATAACATCATCAGACAAGCACAACATGATGATTGAATGTGCTTTCTCCTCCAGACTGGCATAATCTACTGCACTGGCTTCCATTTTATCTGTTAAATGAGTCCACAAACCTTGTTGCTTTAACAAGGCCCGCATCCTGATTTGCCACAAACTGAAAATGTTCCTCCCTGTAAATTTATCAATCTTTACATTCATTGCTGACATCCTTCTTACTAAAGAATAGATCTTTTGATCACAAATCCTAGCACCGGTTACGGTTTGGTGAAGATCAACTCCGTTCAACCTGCAATTCCTCTGAATCTACGAACCTCGCTCTGATACCAGTTTGTCAAAACACAGATGACAAACTTGCACTCTAAGAAAGATAAAAATAAGAAATGCAAACATAAACAATGGCAGAAATTGAAAAACACAGAAACAAAGAGAACACGGTGATTTAACGTGGTTTTCGACATTGTACCGACTACTCCACAGACAGAAAAGGAGACATTTTATCATGCACAAAGTTACAAGGATTTTCACACACACTGCATTGATTACAACATTGGTATTTATAAACACAATTCCCTAAACCCTAGCCGCCATAAGATTGGTCGGAACTGTCATAAATACCCCATATGTGGACCCCAACTCCATCTGTTATCCACCAGATGAAACTCAGCTTCAGCTGACATTACCAGACTTGTAATCGGCAGACAAAATGTAAAACTCAGTTATATTCAATAAAACTCAGCAGACTCAAACTGACTGCTGACTACAGAAGAAACTCAGTTGCACTTCACCGAACTGACTTTCATAGAACTGAATACACTTACTCAGCTGACTATCATTCTCAACTGACTTTTCCAGATCAGTTCTACCAGTTTATTTATATTGAAGCATCCTTGAGTTGATCTATATATAACTTTGTATTGAACAGAACTTGAATCTGTATAATCCTTGTGTTGACTTGATCAGAATATTATCTGAACTCAATTTATTGCATTTCAAGTTTATTAGGAACCTGCACTTAGTTCACATCATATCGTGTTTTTTTTTTTTTTTTTTTTTTTTTTTTTTTTTTGAATCTGTACTCTTACAATCAGCCTGTAAAAGTTTGTGTTAAATCTACTTTTATCTATTGTGCACAACCTGTTTGATAAAGGCTGTTGCAACACTTTTTGCATATCACCACTGTTAGTACTAGTCAGCCTGCGTTTGCTTCATCAAATTGCTTATAAAGTTTTAATCTCTTTGGTTTTAAGTAAATCAGTTTTATTAAGTCTTTCATCTGGTTGTAAAACCTGTGTTGTAATTTGGCACAACCTGTACACGTGTTTTGATCACAATTATTTTATTTCACTTTTAATCATTTGATCACTTAGATAATATAATACAAGCGAATAGTAACTTAGTATCTTCCGTGCTTAGATTATTAGTACTTGTGTTATCATCAAAAAAGAACTTAAAATTCCTCCAACACTCTATTCACCCCCCCCCCCCCCCCCCCCCGAGAGTGTTTATTGCGTCTGTATCGTTCCAACACTATACACATCCTCATACTCATACTCCCGTCTTTCTTCTTAACAAACATGACTGGAGCTCCCCATGGTGATGTACTAGGCCTGATTATCTTTTTTTTTTCTAACATATATGCAAGCTGTTCTTTTAGCTCAACTAACTCTGCCGAAGCCATCCTTTATGGTGCCTTAGCAACTGGGTTTGCTTTAGGAACTATGTCTATGGTGAAATCAATCACCCTGTCTAGGCATATCTCTTGGTAACTCATCAGGAAATACGTCAGGGTACTCATTCACTACTAGGATATTGATGAGTTCCTATTTGGTGGTGATTTTCATGTTTATTTTAGATACATTATCTCGGGAGATGCTCTGTTTCGGATACATTTTGGATGATTTTCAGGTTTTGGAAGTTCGAGGCAGATGCTGGAATATTTTTGGACTTATAGACCAATTTTCGAAAGTTTTGTGGAAGAAGGGAGGAAAGCAGCATTTTAAGAATCCAATATTTCAGTTTTCGCCTATGTTGCGATCCCGACATGTTGAAGAGAAGACAAATCCACCAGGGCCCACTTCATATTTCTCTTTTTTATTCACATTGGTCTTTTTAATATTTAATTAGGACTGATAAAAGGAAAAATTAGTTTATAGTCCACTTTTTCCTCCTTAATTAAGTGTTAATCCAGCCTCAATTTTTTAGTTGCATTAAGGACAAATAAATTACACCGGACGAATATACCCCTATTTGATACAACTGTCAAACACACACCTGAAACTCTTCCAAGCTTGGTCTTCCATGGACCCGTTTCAATAGCCCCATTTCCTGTAATTGAGCAGAAGCGACGGCAGTTCCGGCATCTCCGCTGCCGGAGAAACATCTCCGGCACCTGCGAGGTGTGTTTTTAGATATTCCCAACACAAATGAAACGTATCCCAGACGACGCTTCTATAGATGATCCTATTGAAGTTGAGAGCATGACAAGAGAACCAATTGTTAGAGGTTTTATTTCGATTGGGATGCCATGGAAGTTTTGCTTTGCACCATACTCTTTACACAGGAATTGGGTGGGAAATTGGCAATGAAGATCAAATTTTGTTTACGGATCCACTGTGCACTCCAAAGGTGTCCCATTTTCTCTCCAATTGTATCTATGAATTGCTTTAGCATGTGTGATTTTTTATTTTTTTTGTTCAATATATGTATGATTTGTTTCTTGGGTAGCACTAACAGTATATGGTGTAATGAATTATTTCAGTCATCCATTTTTATCTCCTAGCACCTGCTGCTCTTATGATTAATTCAGATAGTAGATATATTAAACAATATATATGTAAATTGTAGTTTTACTTTCGTTTCGCATTTCTTAACCTTCCATTAGCATTTAGAAGGCATTTCTGAGATTATTATCCCTTCATAACAACTGTGCTGATAATGATAACATGATACATGAAGATAGCACTCATCATGATGTTTGAGGCATCTAAGGAAGCAAAAAAATGCCCCCCAAATGAAAACGAGGAGGTTAACCAGGAAACTATCGTACCTCCAAACAGATTTGAAGTAGCGGCTGAGGAATTCAATTTCATGGTATTGTGAAATTGAATCATTTTTGTTCAAAGAACCATGATAAACTAGTTCATCACCGGAAAATGGTTGATTAATTTGAGCTATTTTTTCCTTGCTGTTGAAGGGGAAGATGAATTAAGCCTTAAATAAGCGAGATATGTGTGCCTTGAAGTAGTCACTTGAATTAAGTCTTATATGAGCCTGATACTGTTTACTGATACTGATACTGATACTGTTTCCTGATATTGTGTGCCTTATATGATACTGTTAGTGATATTGTATGGCTTATATGAGTCTTATATGAGCCAGATATGATATTAAGTACAAGGGCTGAAATTTAGTGTCTGTATCTTTGTGCTTGGCTGTGTGAAATTGATTCTTGTAAGCTGCCTTGCACTCCCTAATATCACATTGTACTGCACTTAATATTTTGCTGAATTTATAGTGCACATAACCTCGCTCTATTTTCTCGCGTTTTATTGGTCCGATTTTGTGATACTACGATACCGATACTTCGATACGATACCGCCGATACGATACGATATCGATATCGTGTGCCTTAATGCAATAGATAGGCCTAGTTCAAAGGCTTACTATGTGCCTTGGCGTGCTGAAGTTTTTGATCTATATTGTATCATCATGTAATAGATAGGCATTGTTCATAGGCTTACTGAACTTGTAATTCAAAGACCTTGTGAATTCCGGGCATGATAATTTAGTTCTTTGAACTAGAATATCCTTCTTATAATTTGGTGATAGTTCGATCGTTTCGGACTTGTATTGATCTTCTATGTATTACCTTTTAGTCGATGTACCTATTGTACTAAACTATAGTCTCGTTGTACTTGATCTTCTATGTATTACCTTTTAGTCTGATGTACTTTTTAGGCTTAATTCAAGTGATTAACTACTGAACCTGCATGTTATAAACACCACACCTTAATCAAGTTATCTGTTAATGATTCTATCTCTTCTGAATTGTATCATATAAACCAATTTAACACGGTGTGTTAGTGTATCTGGATTTTGCATTTGGAGAATGATCTTTATCTCTGGATAAAGACCTTACAGCAAATTCAGGTGATTAAATAGCTTTGATGATGGTAAATAGAGACTAAACAAGCAGAAATCCTGTTTTTTTCTTTATTTTTCATGTTGTTAACTGATGTACATATTGTACTAAATCTATAGTTTGTTGTACTTGCTATTAATCTGCTGAGTTTGTTAACAGTCTGGTGGAATGTTCTCCTGCATATTCTTGTATAATCGATACGATACGATACTACGATACGATACTACCGATACGATACGATACGATACGTGTTAATGTAAATGCTGCGATTAAATTCGGCTTTCAAATACTACGTCGAAAAGGTATCAAACGCGGTCTCAAAATGAAGATTAAAAAAAATATGAACTTTGGTGAAACTATTTTGATGATCGGTGTTCTAAATCAAAAGTTACGGTCGTTTATAAGAAAAAGCGCTCCGGTTAATACAAATATTTTTTCGTCTTTCAAAATATACGTCGGAAGGGTATCGTATTTGGGCTCAAATTGAAGAGCAAAAAAAAACATGAATTTTGGTGAAAAAATTTCGATGATCGGATTTGTAAATCAAAAGTTACGGTTGTTTGAAAAAAGAAAAAAAAAAAAAAAAGAAAAACAAACAAACAAACAAACATGAAGCAGCGGAAGATTTAATACATATGCGCGCGTCCCTTTAATAAAAGGGGTAATTTTGTCCGTCTGAAATTGTTTGTCCTTTTTGCAACTAAAAAATTGAGTGTGTCCTATTTATTTATTTTGTGTCAAAAAAAGGACTTTAGGCTCTTTATCTCCTGATAAAAATTAATAGTAGATATTAGAAATAATAAAAAAAAAACTTGGGCTTGGCCCAAGTAAGCATCGTCAATTCTTCACATTTGTGTGTAGTACGGGAGCAGATAAATATAGAATAGGATATTTATATATTAGACCTTATTTAGGGTTTATTACTTAAAAGTACAGTTTTTTATACTTATTAGCCTCATAAGGACATAAAGGAATCTGTTGGACTTATAAGGACATAATATATCTACATGTACCAAAATACCCCTAATCTAATAAAAGAATATAAGTAATCACGCCGATACTCCAAACATCTGATTCAGGGCCTGATCTGCGCTTCAATACCTCTGGAGCAACATAATACGCACTTCCACCTAAGGGAACAGCTTTGCCGACAATGGACCGTGGACAAAATCTGGTGGTGACCACCACAGGCGACGGAGGCCCTTTAGCTTCTATGAGGATTAATTTCGTCCAAGTCAAGAATTTTGACATGGTGCATAACAAAAGGGTTGTGGTTCATGGGTTATCAGAGCCGTTCCGGCATGTGAATTTGGTGGCTGTCCGGCGAGAAGAACGGCCATCCTCCGGCAGCTGGAGCTATGCTAAAAATGGCGGTGCCCGACAAACAGCCGCGCCGGTGGATTGGGATCCAGTGTAACTAGGGATTATAACATCAGCAATTCCACATTGCACTGTGAAGAATCAATTGTATGATGAAAAAATTCATAGATAGAAGAAGTGGATGAATGTACATAGCAGAATCATGAACAAGGTGCCTGTTAATATGGCCATTTCTGTACAGTGAAATTCATGTTGTAAGCTCCATTTTTTTTGTTGTTGTCTCTGTCATTTCTTGTTGTAACGACGATGGGTGAGAATCTGCAATAATACCTTGGACTATGTTGTTCAGAAGTCTTGCTTTGTTCACACATTATACAAGACTTGCATTTAGTTTTTACATTGTCAATGTGAGGTTCTTCTTTTGATCTTTGAAGATCATGTTCTGAATTGACTATAAGAATTACATGCAACTACAAAAACTAATCTGATTTTTAACGTTACATAAGTGCGTATTGTAGGTCTGATTCCTCCTTTTTGAAGGAAGTGTGAGTACTGTAGTGAATGAGTACAGGTGTGTGATCATATTGTGACAAGCTTGAAGTATCACACTGAAAATATGTACACAGCCAAAAACAGATGGCCCTTTTGGAAGCTGCAACTAAACTTTCATCAAATTCTGATTAAAATGTAATCAACCAACTAAACCAAAAGCAACGGTTTTTGAAGATTAAAAGTTCCATAACAAGTAATGATCTAGAGATTCAGGTCAGTTTTTGCTCTTCTCTTTGCACAAAAGGGACACTACTAGTGAAACTATGCACAGTTTTACAGCTTTTCCGAGTCACCTTCCATATGACGTTGCTAAACCGTCAGCAATTCCTGCAACAAAAAAAATCAATATGACCAAAGAAGAATGAGTCACTGCAGGTCAACTAGGAATATTACAGTGAATGCTTTTATTTCTACTTTAAAAAAAAGGATGGATTTCAAGCTCATGAAATTTTTGTTGCTGGCATTTCCACATAGATGGACTATGCAATAGGACTTATACTATCACACAGCCCCCTCCCCCGTCCTCCTGCCCCCTTTTTGATCTTCTCTTGCATAATATGCCCCAACATATCATGGGCCCTCTCGTGTATCGGTTTATTAGAAGAGATTGTCTTCCTCATGAAATGATACATATGCCTCTTGTAGTGAGATTGCAACAGAACTTACACCAGAATATAGGGTTCAACAATCCTTATGATGACTCTTGTTTCTATAAACATAATGCAAGATGTTGTACACTTTTATTAATGAAGTGACATTGATGTCACTGCAGATGTCACTGTATACATTAGACAATTAATGAAGTGACATTGATGTCACTGCAGATGTCACTGCATACATTAGACAACTAATGAAGTGACATTGATGTCACTACATAAATCAATACAATAAGACGTCACTGCATACACCGATACAATAAGATGTCATGATGCCGGCGCATCTAAGGCGGAGTTGTCGGATTCCACATTGGTTGCGATCGAATACATGGACAAAAGGGAGCGTTCGGACAGGTGTTAGTATTTTGGCCATAACTTTCGGTCCCGATGTACGTTTTGAGCGCAGGACCCCATTTCGGAAAGCTCTCTCCGACGCAGCTTTTTCGAGGCCATAACATCTGTTTTCCCTTCCATTTCGGCCGCCGAAGATTTTTGCACGTTTTTCACATTTTTCTTATTTTATTTACGAATTCAATAAAGATCCGACTCCGGATCCGTGATTTTAGCACCTTGATTTCTGCGCTGATTTATTTCTGTAATAAATTCTGTAATTTTATATTTTTTGAAAGTTTCGTATTCGTGTAGCTATAAAATCGATATAATAAAACGTTGCTGCATGACGTCACTGCATGATGTCACTGCATGATGTCACTGCATAAATCGATATAATACGACGTCACTGCATGATGTCACTGCATAAATCGATATAATAAGACGCCACTGCATAAATCTACAATAAGACGTCACTGCATAAATCGATACCATAAAACGTCACTGCATAAATCGATATAATAAAACGTCACTGCATAAATCGATACCATAAGACGTCACGGCATAAATTGATATATATATTATGATGTCACTGCATAAATCTATACAATATGCCGTCACTTCATCGAGGTGTCTCTGCAATGCGGCGTCTCTGCATCGCAGTGTCTCTGCATCGGGGTGGTCACTGCATGGCGGTGTCTCTGCATCGTGGTGTCACTTCATTGTGGTGTCTCTGCATCGCGGTGTTGCTGCATCGTGATGGTCATCGCATCGGGCGACGCGGTGTCTCTGCATCACGATGTCTCTGCATCGTGGTGTCATTTCATTGCGGTGTCTCTGCATCACGGTGTCGCTTCATCGCCGTGTCTCTACATCGCGGTGTCACTTCATTGCGGTGTCTCTGCATCGCGATGGTCATCGCATCAGGCGTCGCGGTGGTCAATGCATCAGGATGGTCATTGCTTCGAGGTGGTCAATGCATCGTGGTGGTCAATGCGTCGCGGTGGTTATTGAATCGCGGTGGTCAATGTATCGGGGGTGGTCATTGTATCGTGATGGTCAATATATCGGTTAAAAATAAAAAAAAAATAAAAAAAAAATAAAAAAAACCTGAACGCCTGAGACAATGGTCAATACATTGGTTCAAAAAACAAAAAACAAAAAAAAAAAAAAAAAAAAAAAAACCAACAACCTGAACGGCTTAGAAGAAAAATAAAAATAAAAATAAAAAATAAAAATAAAAAATAAAAAAAATAAAAACTCTGAACGACTAAGCTGGAAAAAAAAAAAAAAAAAAAAAAAAACAGCGCCTCCTCCCCTTTTTTTATTTTATTTTTTTTCTCCATTAAGGGTATTTGAGTCTATCTATCTAATTTGTGTCTTTATAAGTCCAACGATTCCTTTTTGTCCTTATAAGTCCAATAAGTCCGTTTTGTGTACTTTTGAGTCTTTGGCCCTTTTATTTATCCTTTTTGAAAGGAGATATATATATATATATATATATATATATATATATATATATATATATATATATATATATATTTTTTTTTTGTTGAGAAAACAAGAACTTTATTAATCAACATCCGCCAAACAAGCGGCCAAAATATCGCCAGGGGGCAAGGAGCCCCAAGATGTCCTAGAAGTAACTGTCAAAGCATGTCTAGCTAGAAGATGCGACGGGACATTCCCCGCACGCCGAATAAATAAAAAGGAAACTGATGAGAAGCTGGGTAAGAGGGTCAAGCAGTCCTGCATCACACAACCCTGAGTCGTAAGGTCTTCCACTGGCCGTCGGAGACGCGAAACACACGACAAACTATCACTCTCTACCTCCAATCATTGAATTCCCAAGTGCCTCGCTTCCTCCAGAGCCAAGGAGATAGCTTTAAGCTCCTTGTATGCCACTGGGTCCCCTGGGTCAAAATGATACACGAAGGTGTGGAGAACTGCCCCGTGAGAATTCCGGAAAATAACTCCCACCCCCGCTCCTGTCTCAGTAACTGACAGATCCACATTGCCTTTTATCACCCCCTCCGAAGGCTTCACCCATTTATCCGGCAAGTGTTGGACCGAGCCCTGTGCCCTATAGGTCTACAAAGCCGCCACATACTTGGCCGACGCTGTCAGAGATCGCGTACATACTGCAGAAACATAAATAGCCTGATCATCAAACACTACAGAACAGCGCGCCTTCCAAATCCCCCACATAAGCCATACAAATCTCACGGTATCCTGAGCACCCTGATCCTCGAGCAACCTTATAAAGAAATCTGCAAAAGTGGCCGAGCGGAGGCGCCCTAAAACCCCATAAAATGGTGACACCTGCCAGATTCTATCTGCCATCTCACATTCGAAAAGGACATGCCGCTGCGTTTCCAATGTCTCTCCGCAAGCCAAACAAACACCGTCCCCTATATTCCTCATGTGCAACCCATGGCCGATAGCGAGACAATCATTAAGGCAACGCCACAAGAAATGCTGAATACGCGGCTGCACAGGGAGCTGCCAACAGCTCCTCCAAATCCTGCTCCCCCTCACCGAAGTACCAGGCCCAACCACGATGCTGGTCGGTAGAGTGATAAGGCCAGGAAGTACCCTGAGCGAATAGTATAAACTCTCTTACGATCATAGTGCCAGATCCGCCGATCCGGGTGCTCTTCTGGGGCAATAGTGGTGCCCAAGATAGCATCAGTCTCCCATGGACGAAACAGTTGTTGAACCAGTTGTACATCCCACACCTTGAGTTGGGAATAAACATGTCTGAAACCTTAGAATCTGCTGGAAGCTCATGTCCTGCAAAAGGGATATGGAACGAAGGCTGGCGACTAGTCCAGGCATCATGAAAAACAAACACCGACTCACCATCTCCTACCCTCCATCTCATCCCACTGAGTAAAAGGTCTCGCCCCTCTAAAATACTACGCCAGAGAAATGACGGTCAAGTCCCCAATCTTGCTGCAAGAATAGTGCTATCCTCGAAATATTTTGCATGCAAAACATGTGCCGCCAGTGAACCCGGTGTCACGGATTTTATCTAACAAAGCAAACAAGTAATAAAATTTATAAATCCGGTATTCCCCAAGTGTAGGGATCGTAGCATAGCGATTAATACCGGAGTCGGTCACATGGAATCGGGGTATCTAGTTCATTAATTTTCCTAAGGTTGTTACTACTAAAACGAAACTAAAAACGATAAAATAAACTGGACAGAGGATTGTCAGTCCAAAGCCAGGAAGGAAAGTTACGAACTTAACTAATGAAAATAAAATCTATTCTAAAAACTAAAACGAAAATAAAATTCAAATATCACAACGAAGAACAAGGCACAAGATAATTTCAATTAATTCAACGAGGAACAAGCAATGATCCACCTATCTCGCAACACTCAATTTCTACCCTAGATCGTTTAGTGAAGGTTTAATAAAGATGTGGTTCACCTATCAAAGGTATGAATTCCTACTCTCGTAGATAATTCGCCTATTAATCTTCTATCTTTCGATCTTAAAGATTAACGCTTCCATAACAAGGTGTAAGATTTCTCAATCTAGCAACCTAGAAATTCAACCTAATCAACTCTCGTTATTTTTAGGTTAAAAGTCCAATCTTTACTACGGTGATCTAGGTCTAACAACGATTCTCATCAACATTAAACATCAATAAGCAACAATCCATCGATATAATTGCATAATCAATATAAAAGCATAATAAAGATACAAGCTTTAATAAAACTCACAAAACAAATCCAAAGAAGAAATCAAGTTGTTGCTCGATCGGCTTCACATGCTTGTTCAAAACGCTTAGCCTCTATCCATAGTTGGAATACAAATCAAATAAATAAAAAGGAAGATAAAAAGATGTTTATGATGGTGGGAAAACGCAGCTAGGGCGCCCCCAAAGAGCCTGGGGCGGCCAGGGATCGAATTGTGGTGGTTAGGGTTGAAAATAACGCATCCTTATATAGATTTTTAGGTCGGTTTCGCTGAGGCGGTGCCGTGGACGCCCGTCCAGAGGGTCTGGACGCCAGTCCAGCTGCTTTGAAATCTTTGAGTCGGGCCGAGCTGGATTGGACGCCCGTCCTATGTAATTTTGGACGCTCGTCCACTGATTTTGATCCAATCCCGTCCAATTTAACATCATATGGACGCTAGTCCACTCATATCAGACGCCAGTTCACTCTAGCTCACCCTGGACGCCAGTTTGATGAATCTGGACGCCAGTTTGGACTGATTTTGCCTCCAATGTGATTGAATTCTTGAATCAACTCCTTCTTCATCCTTCCTTTCATATAAAACCTCAATGAAAACATCTTTTAAACCTCTTTAACATCCACATTGTATATCTACAAGGCATCAAAAACATCGCAAATGTAATAATATCCAAATAAACATGAAATCAACAATAAAACGCATAATTCAACTAATTTCGCGAATAAACCATTTAAAACCTCACTTGCTCAATACTTCAATATAAAGCTCATTTTCTATGCAAATTATATGAATATGGGGGAAATCATTATAAAATATAACGTTATAAATCATATAAAATTACCCTTAACACCCGGGCTTCTAAAAATCCTCCATGATTGCTTTGCCAACAGAGCCAGGTTGAAACATTCCAAATCACAAAATCCCATACCCCCCCAGATTCTTTGGTAAACAACAAGACTCCCAGTTCTTCCAATGAATCTGACGCTTATTCTCTGTGTCTCCCCAAATGAAACCATGGATCGCCTGCTGAAGTTCCCGAATCAGAGTAGTGGGAACCTTGAAACATTGCATAATAAAGGTAGGGATAGCCTGAAGGGCCGACTTGATAAACACCTCATTTCCTGTGGGCGAGAGCTACTTGTCCTTCTAACCAGCCACCTTTTTCCGAATTTTATCCCGTAAGAACGCAAACACCTGGCGTTTATTTCTCCCGATCTTATACGGTAGCCCCAAGTACTTACTAGAGCCATCACCCAAGGGAATCTGCAGTAGCTCCGACACCGCCTCACGCTCCACCACCGAGACTCCTTCTGAGAAGTATAGAATGGATTTATGAAATTTGATAGCCTGACTAGATTAAGCACCATACCTGTCAAACAACTCCACCAATGTCTCCACAGTCCCGGCCAACAACTCAAAGAACATCATACAATCATCCGCAAATAACAGATGAGAAATAGAAACCTCTACCTCTCTGTCAAAGCGGATACCCCGAAGCGCACCCCTGTGTACATAATCGTTAAGCAAAGCCGTAAATCCCACAACACAAATGATGAAGAGAAAAAGCGGCAACGGATCTCCTTGCCGAATCCCACGAGTCGGCACAATTCTACGACTGGGCTTTCCATTAATCAGAACCCGATAGGAAACATACTTCACACATCTATGTACCAAATCAATGAAGGGCATCGGGAACGCCATACACTCCATAACTCTCCAGAGATACCGCCATTCAACCCGATCAAAGGCCTTGGCCATATCCAACTTCAAAGCAACATGACTAACACATCCCTGAACACCCGCTTGCAAAGAATGAAAACCTTCAAAGGAAATAATTGCATTATCCGTAATGAGGCGGCCTGAGACAAACGCACTCTGAGTCTCCGAAATCACATCATCAATCACCCCCTTTAGACGATTAATTATCACCCGAGAAATAAGCTTGTAGATCGAATTGCATAGAGTGATTGGGCGAAACTCAGTCATAACTGTTGACGGTGATTTTTACGATATATATGATATTGTTTCATAGCAATTTCCTTCGTGTTTTATTACTTTTTATAGAAAAGTGAGGGTTTAAATGGAATATTGCAAGAATGCGTATTGAAACGGTTAAAGTGCAAACTCGAGCTTATTACGTGATTTTATTAGTGATTTTTCTATCAATATATATGGTTCTACATTTTGCACGTTTCTATTATCTTGTAGGTACCTGAGCATGGCAAGGAATGAGCTGAAAAGATGTTTGATTGAAGGTTAAATGGGAAGGAAGGAGATGCAAGTCGAAGGTAGAATGAAGATATGATGAGCTGAACGTGCGTCTGCTGCTCCGTCCGACTGGACGGGCGTCTGAAGGTATGGACGAGCGTCCAGGAGAAGTAACTTGATTCAGAGTTTTGAGATAACTGCTGAACGAGCGTATGGAATTACATAGGACGGGCGTCTGATCCAGCTCGGCCTGACTCGAAGATTTTTAACCATCTGGACGGGCGTCCATTGGCCGACATAGCAGCAGCCGACTTAAAACTCTATAAATAGAAGCGTTATTTCAACCCTACGATACACATTATTCAGCCGCACAAAACCCTAGACAGAGCTTCACTCGGTCGACCGAGTGCTCCTGCTCGGTCGACCGAGCCCCACTTTTGTTTTTAATTTATTTATTTTCGTTCGTTCGTATTCTGAAGATGATCTGAGGCTTTCTGGAACAAGCTTGTGAAACCGTCTCTGCAACATCTTGATTTCTTCTTTGGGATTGTTTGTGAGTTTTAATTTAATGTTTGTATCCTTATTATGTTCTTATTGATTATGCAATTATATCGATGGATTGTTGCTATTTGATGTTTAACGTTTGATGAGAATCGTTGTTAGACCTAGATCACCGTAGTAAAGATTAGATTTTTAACCTAAAAATAACGAGAGTTGCTAGGTTAAATTTCTAGGTTGCTAGATTGAGAAATCTTACACCTTTATTATGGGAGCGTTAATCTTTAAGATCGAGAGATGAAAGATTAATAGGCGAATTATCTACGAGAGTAGGAATTCATACCTTTGATAGGTGAACCACATCTTTATTGAATCTTCACTAAACGATCTAGAGTAGAAATTGAGGGTTGCGGGATAGGTGGATCAATGCTTGTTCTTCGTTAAAATTAATTGAAATTATCTTTGTGCCTTGTTCTTCATTGTTATCTTAGAAGTTTATTTTCTTTTCTAGTTTATAGTTTAGATTTACGTTTCGCAACTATCTTTCCTGGCTTTGGATTGACAACCCTCTCTCCAGTTTATTGTTTCTTTTTTGTTTTCGTTTCTAGTTATTTTTTGTGACAGCCTTTAGAAAAATTAAGAACTAGACCAACCTCGATTCCCTGTGATTCGACTCCGGTTTTTAATCGCTATACTACGATTCCTGCACTTGGGGTAAACCAGATTTATTTTATTACTTGTTTATTTAGCTTAGATAAAATCCGAGACAATAACGGTGGGAGAAGTAACCTTTGAGGTCAGTGAAATATATGTATCATTCAACAAACCTAGGGGGCACCATTATTCAAAACATCCAACACCACCCATAGAACATCGTCCCCCACAATACCCTAGAATTTCTGCAGAAAAATCACGTGCATGCCATCAGGCCCAGGTAACTTCCTCTCTGGCAACTGTTTTAAAGCGACACTAATCTCCTCCCGAGTAAAAGCAGCGGCCAGGTGCTGCAGCTGACCGGCTTCAATCTCAGCAAACTGTAACCCATCAAGATCAATAGCGGTGCCATTCGATGAATATATTGCCTGAAAGTAATCCACCACCACACGCTCTATATCTGCTGGCTCATCACACATAACCCCATGAGAATCATGCAACAAATGGATCGAATTTCGCTTCCGCTGAGTCGCCGCCTTATGATAAAAATACCGCGTGGTCCTATCTGTCATTACCAGCCACTCACTTCTACCTCACTGCCGCCAATACTCTTCTTCCATGGTCTGTCACTGATCTATTTGCTGCATAAGAACTTGTTCCTGTTGTACTGAATAACTAGATGATTCCCGGAGCTTCCGCATGTCCTCCTCTTTCTCCGTTATACGCTTCCTAAGATTCCCTTTCCGCTGGGAACTCTAACGCCGCAACTCACTACGAACCTGTGTCACCCTTCCTATGAGAGAAGAGGATCCTTGAATAGTACCATGCTGCCAAGATGCTCAGAAACATTCCTCAAACTCCTGGTCCCTAATCCAGAATGGATCATAGCGTGGCACCGGAGTCCACCTGACCAAGCCCCTATCAAAAGGATTAGCTGACGAAATGAAAATAGGAACATGATCTGACCTGGAACTGGATAAGGGATACACCACGTGCTGCGGGAAAAGAGTGTGCCACTCCAAGTTAGCCACACCTCTATCCAACCGAACTCGAGTCACCAACCGATCCGCTCGTTTATACCATGTAAAGGGTGCCCCAACATATCCCAAATTCGTTAAGTCACAATCAGTGAGGGAATTTTGAAAAGCTGCAATATGTGGTTAAGGACGTAGATTTGGACCATCCTGCTCAGTACGTGAAAGAATCTCATTAAAATCCCCTGCCACCAACCACGGTAGGGACATTCGTTCATTCAGGCGGCGCAACAATGCCCAAGAATGCTCCCACTCTCTAACAACCGGGTTCCCATAGAACCCTGTGAAACGCCAATGTGGGGCCGAAATACTGCGAATGATAGCATCTTGATGTCGGGTCAAAGTAATAAAAATACTCGATACCTAAATAACACACTAGCAAGAGAACTAGGTTCAATCGCAGTATAGTTAGATAGAGTCGAGGTCGATCCCACAGAGACTCAGCTTAAACGAAATATTACTTATTAAACTAAAAATAAAATTAAAGGCGGTCTACGACCAACAAATAACGTAGAAATAAAAACCGACACAATAGAAACACAAAACCAAGACAAAGACACAACGACACTAAGACACTTATTTTTATAGGTTTTATAAAGAATTGACAAACGGTATTGATAACGCTAGTAGTAATTACTCCCCCATGCTATGTAGATTGACGACGAGACAAAACAAGACATTTAAGATTAATTATTCTGACTACGGGAGTCATCCCCTAAAATAGATCTAGCTCCGGTTAGGCCATCTAGATCATCGTGTCTCCATTACGTGACTTCATATTTTTAGTCCCCATCTCATATAACTTCTGACACATTTACGAAACTAGGGATGCCGGTATAAACCGTAACCTCATCTAAGCAACATTCCTATGGTTAGGCGTACTTCTTAGACACCGATTCAATCTCTGTCCAAAATAACAATCACTTTTTAGGTCTCATGTTAAATTACGATGACAAATAATTAAGTTGATCAAGTTTAATTACTCGTTTGAATTACAAAGCAGAGAACCTGACGTAGTCGAAGCCGTTCACAGACAAATCAAGAACATCACAGATATTGCTACCAACGAGACATAGGCTCGCCGCCAACAAGCTCGTATCCGAACCGTATTTGCTCGTGAAACGTCTTTTACGTCGCAGATCTACATAAACATGGGTTCGTAAATTAACTACATCACGAAATCAATACACAAAAAGACTACTCCATAACTAAATAAATTAGATCTACGAATAAAGATTGCATAATAGAGTAGACATTACCCTCGAAGACGAGCGTGATTCCCACTCTTCGATACGATCTCTAACCGGAGATTCTAATGACACCGTAATGAACGAACATAAAATAAAATAAAGGAAACATATATTGAAAATAAAAACAATGTTGTGAATTGTATTCTGGAGTATTTCTATGGTGTATATGGCGTGTAATGCATGCCTCTATTTATAGGGGTTCAAGCTAATTACGAGATATACTTCAAAATATCAAAATAAATAAGAGATAACTCCCGGCCGATCTCAAAATGTGACATGCGCCCCCCTAATTGCGTCCTCCACAAAGTCGCCGCCATCATGGATTGGCTTGCCGGCTTTTGTCATGCTTTACTCCTCTTTTCGTGCTTATCCGGTATTTATCTTCAATGCATCTTGAATTTATCTTGAGATAAAATTCTTCCATTTGTATTTATCCTCCATAATTATCCAAATCTGCAAAATAGATATTTATCCCAAAATAAATCATATTTTAATAAAAATGGATAAATACCAAAATATATAATATAAACGGATAAATACCAAATTATATCTTATAAATGGATAAATACCAAATTATATAATATAAATCACATAACATTAAATAATCCATATAAACAGGTAATTTATCATAAAATATATATTATTAATCCCGATTTAAGGACAATGTTGATGACTTTTACGGGTATAATTTGACCGTCATCAACTACCCCCCACTTAGACTTTGATCGTCCCGAACAAAGCATCAATAAGTCTTTCCCAAGACAACATTTCCCGTGGTCAAATCATACTTACAAAAGAAACTCGAGTCAACTCATACCACTTATGCTCATAAGGTACCCATTATTCACTACTCATCATGAATCGAAGTGATGTGTGCATGTGCATTTAGTTTTATCTATTCGTGGCAAGATTAAAGTTTATGCTAACTTCACAGTCTTGACCTACCAACATCAGCATTCCCACTTCTTAAGCCTCGCAATGGGTAAAGACATGGTGCAATAAGCAAGAGCGTCATCCATAAGGTTTTTGGACTTGGAGACCGAGAAAAATACTCAAGCCTCTTAAAAAATTGAATTTTTTCGCATTTCCGTAATTTCAAGCTTTAACACCTCTCAAGAAAGAAACTTGCTTTAAAAGTAAAGTATGCATTGCAAGAATCCCTCTCTCACGGATTAGTGGAAGCATTGAATATTACCACAAGCTCGGGGCTACTTTGGTAATGTTACTACAAGCCCAGTGTTTAACTCGTTGTCAAAACACAGATAATTCTCAAGCTTATTACTCCGCTTTTGATGGCTAGAAGATAAGAATACATCAGCAGATAAATATCGACTCTAGGTCTGCATAACCAATCATCTACGCAATGTACACATAATTCTTCTCAGTTATTATGATTTGTGCGGAATTCGTCGATTCAAATTGAGTAAGCAAATAATAAATAACTACTTGCGCTAGTTGGCATGAATATCCTTAAATTTACATTCACATAAGTATAAAGTGATCACGTAATCATGCAACTTGGTTCCTTCCCTATTAATTCTATGTATAAGAACTCACAATTCTAAGGGTACGAGATAATAAATTTGGCATTTGTTCAAAATTTTTTCATTTTTTCACATTTTTCACCGTTTCCTTTAATTTTTCAATTATAACACATCATGGCTAAGTCTCCTACCCCCCACTTAAACTTGGCATTGTCCCCAATGACAAAGAAAAATGAGATTTTAAGAAAAAGACTTAGCTCTGGAAACGGCTCTCAAGCAGATGCAGAATGTAGTTGTAGACCAAGCACGTCGTGGAGAAGCAATCGAAAACCTGTTTAAGCAAACCAAACAGAAACTCCACGAAACCGTTAATGACATGTCAATGGAAGTTATAAAATAATGTGGCAGTAATTAGATATAAAATATCCAAAAACAATTTAAGCCACTTTATTTCATACAACCAATGACACGGAAAACCAAAGAGTTAAAACTACAAAACTCACATGTCGGCTATCAAGGAAAAAACCTCGTTTATTCCGAACTTAGAATCGGAACATGGCGAGATGAAAAAAACCTTAACAGTCTCATGCTACTTTATTCAAACAAAACAAAAACAAAAGATAATTTTTAAGAAATAGTTCTGAGTTTATAGTCGCCAGCTCGACTCAGCTCAACGATGTTTAAGTATAGGTGGGATCTTCAAGAGTGAAGACTTCCTCCTCCTTACCTTGACCAAGACCAACGTAATGTTTCACACGGTGTCCATTAACCACAAAAGTGGATTGGTCTTTAAGGTTCAATAATTCAACAGCTCCAGAAGGGAAAACCTTACTCACTCTATAAGGGCCATACCATCGTGATTTTAACTTGCCAGGGAAGAGTCTCAAGCGCGAATTATAAAGAAGAACCAGATCGCCTTCCTTGAAAGTGCGGTCCAATATCTTCTTATCATGAAATTTCTTTGTGCGCTCCTTAAATATTTTTGCATTCTCATAAGCTTCCAGACGAAACTCCTCTAGGCGAGTCAACTCTAACAATCTTCTTTCTCCAGCTAAACTCTCATCGAAATTCAGCATACGCGTAGCCCACATGGCACGGTGTTCAAGTTCAACCGGTAGATGACATGCTTTACCAAAAAAAATCTTATAAGGGGACATACCAATAGTCGTCTTATAAGAAGTTCTATAAGCCCATAAAGCATCATCTAATCGTAACGACCAATCCTTTCTAGTCGTATTCACAGTTTTCTGCAAAATGCGCTTTATTTCTCGATTTGTAACCTCAACTTGTCCACTTGTTTGAGGGTGATAAGCAGTAGCTAACTTGTGTCTAACCCCATACTTAATCATCAACTTTTCAAACGGCCTATTACAGAAATGGCTTCCATTATCACTAATAATGGCACGAGGGGTTCCGAACCGCGTAAATATATTTTTCTTTAGGAACTTCAGTACAACTTTTGCATCGTTAGTAGGCAAAGCAATGGCCTCTACCCATTTTGACACGTAGTCGACTGCCACTAAGATATAGCGGTTGGACAAAGACGAAGTAAAGGTTCCCACAAAATCAATACCCCAAACATCAAAGAGTTCCACCTCCAGGATATTCTTCAGTGGCATTTCATTCCTTCTCGAGATATTTCACGTCATTTGGCAAGAATGACAGGATTTAGCATATTGATGCGCATCTTTGAACAAGGTCAGCCAGTAAAAACCACATTGGAGAACTTTCGCAGCAGTCTTCTCTCCTCCATAATGTCCTCTGACCTCATAAGCATGGCAATGTCTAAGGATATCATACATCTCTTCTTCCGGCACACATCTCCTAAAGACATTGTCGGATCCTAGCTTAAAAATATAGGGCTCTTCCCAATAATAGTGCCTAAGATCCTTGAATAATTTCTTTCTTTCTTGGGGGTTGAGATTTGGTGGCAAGTATTTCGCGGATAGATAATTCACAAAGTCTTTAAACCATGGTTGTCTCCTTTCCTTAACAACCTCAATACGCGAAGATACTGCAGCGCAATCATCGTTTCTATGTATGGCCGTGATGGAGAATAGTTGTTCATCAGGAAATGTTTCTCCAATCTCGGTCATTGGCTAATTTTCCTCTATTTGTAAACGAGAAAGATGATCTGCAACCAAATTCTCAGATCCTTTCTTATCACGGATTTCTACATCAAACTCTTGCAATAGTAGAATCCATCTCAATAACCTTGGCTTGGAATCTTGTTTGGCTAAAAGATACTTCAAAGCCGCATGGTCAGTCCAAACAGTGACTTTAGATCCTACTATATAAGATCTAAACTTGTCGAAAGCAAAGATAACAGCCAGAAGCTCTTTCTCAGTTGTTGCATAATTCCTTTGAGCAGCATTTAAAGTTCGACTAGCATAGTAGATGGGCCTAAAGATCTTGTCTTTCCTTAGTCCTAAGGCAGCACCTACAGCAGTATCGCTTGCATCGCACATCAACTCAAAAGGTAGATTCCAATCAGACGCAATCAGAACGGGTGCAATAATAAGCATGTTCTTTAACTTATTGAAAGCTTTCATGCACTCATTAGTAAACACAAACGGCACATCCTTGGCCAATAACTCAGTAAGAGGTCTAGAGATTAAGGAAAAGTCCTTCACAAACCGACGATAGAATCCTGCGTGGCCAAGAAAACCTCGCAATGTCTTAAGATTGGTTGGTGGAGGTAGTTTTTCGATCACCTCTACTTTTGCTCTATCCACCTCTATACCGTTCTTTGAAATACGGTGGCCAAGTACTATACATTCAGTAACCATAAGATGACATTTCTCCCGCTTAAGCACCGCATTCGTCTCCTCGCATCTCTTCAACACTCTTGCTAGATGCGTGAGACATGAATCGAAATCATCTCCAAATACGGAGAAATCATCCATAAAGATCTCTAGGAAGTCTTCAACCATATCAGCAAACAGAGAAATCATGCATCTTTGAAACGTTGCTGGGGCGTTGCACAAACCAAAGGGCATCCTATTGTAAGCAAAGGTTCCATAAGGACATGTAAAAATGGTCTTTTCACGATCCTCGGGTGAGATATGAATTTGATAATATCCCGAGTAACCGTCAAGAAAGCAATAAAACGCATGTCCGCTCACTCTCTCGAGCATTTGATCAATGAAGGGAAGAGGGAAGTAATCCTTACGAGTGGCATCATTCAGCTTCCTAAAGTCAATGCATACTCTATGACCAGTAATGAGTCTAACAGGAATTAACTCGTTTAACTCATTGGCTTGTACCGTAAAACCTCCCTTCTTCGGAAGTACGTGGATCGGGCTAACCCATTCACTATCAGAGATAGGGAAGATGATCCCCATTTCTAACATCTTAATAATTTCATCCCTAACCACGTCCTTCAATTGTGGAGTCAACCTTCTTTGGGGTTGTACAACCGCTTTCTTGGCAGGATCGACGGAGATTTTATGCATGCAAACGCTCGGACTAATGCCTTTGATGTCAGCTATAGTCCATCCAAATGCTCCACGATACTCTCTCAACACTCTCATCAGCTTTTCTTCTTGTATTTCACTCAAGGCAGAGGAAATGATAAGCGGCAAGGTTTCATCTTGAAGGAATACATACTTCAAATGTGCAGGCAGAGGCTTTAGTGTCAGATTGGTAGGAGGTTCTTCTAGCGAGGTCTTTAACTTTTGTCCAGTTAGCTTAAGTTCAAAGAACTTATGCCATGTCGGTCTATGGTAGAATTTCTCAACCTCGGTAGACTTCATCTCCTCAACATGTCCAGGTGTTCCTCTACTACATCCAGGCCATATCACTTTCTCTTCCTCGCTCTTTTCATATGGCACTTCATCCTCTAACTCAAGGGTAGCCTCGAGAAAATCCTTAATGTCCTCATATTGTTGGAAATCATTGACAAGCTTGTCAACAGAATCCAACATGAAACATGCATCATCTTCATCATCAGGTGTTTTCATAGTGTCAAGCACGTTGAATGCTATTTCATCCCCATTAACTCTTAACACTAACTCTCCTTTGTAAACATCGATAAGCGTCCTACTAGTGGCCATAAAAGGCCTTCCTAATATTAGGGGCACTTCGTAGTTAGCTTCCATATCTAGCACAACAAAGTCGACTAGAAACACGAACTTCTCAACTCTTACTAGCACATCCTCAACCACCCCACAAGGTTCCTTAACCGAACGATCAGCTAATTGCAAGGTAATTAAAGTCTTTTTAAAGTCTTTCATACCTAGATTTTGAAAAATGGATAGAGGCATCAGATTTACGCTTGCTCCTAGATCACACAAAGCTTTGTTCAAAAATACGTTACCTATGGTGCAGGGAATGAGAAAACTTCCCGGATCCTTGCATTTAGCGGGTAACTTATGTTGAAGGATGGCTGAGCACTCCTCATTTAGACAGATGTCTCTAAATCTAAGATTTTCCTCTTAGTAGAGACAGCTTCTTTTAAGAACTTTGTGTAATCAGGCATCTCAGTAAGTGCTTTAACTAAAGGTATATTGATGTGCAGCTTTCTAAAGATATCAATGAACTTCTTATACCTCTTGTCATCAACCTTAGGCTTAGGTTTGCGTGGAGGATAAGGTAAGGTTGAAGGATCGACATCAGTGAAAATAGGATACTTATTATTATAAAGCTCAACTCTAGGGCCAGCAGGTTCCTTATAGGCTTCTTGCTCCGGTGGAGTTCCAGAGGTATTTGCTTCCTTGCTTGGCTCACCATCCTTACTTTCTACGGATTTCTCTTTTTCTTTCAAAGATGGTGGAGTTACTTCTTTCCCACTTCTAGTCATGATCGCATTCAAATCCTTAGGATTCTTATCAGTGTTGCTCGGCAATCATCCAGGAGGTCTAGTTGAGACTTGCTCAGCTAGTTGTCCTATTTGGTGAGTGAGATTCTGGACTATGGCTTCTTGATTGGTCACCTTAGCATCGGTCTTCTGACAATATTGGCTAAAGTTAGTGGCTAAATCAGCCATTGATTTTGAAAGTTGTCTCATATTGTCAGTAACAACATTACTCAATTTTTCTATCGCAGCTTCCTAACCAAAAGTTTTAGTTTGCTGTGGTACATAAGTAGTAGGCGGTTTAGGCCCTTATCCTGCATTAGGGTCGCTATATCGGAATCCTGGATGGTTATGGTTAGGCTTATATCCTCCCCATTGATTTCCTTGTCCTCCAACATAATTGACTTCTTCAGTACCAGCATTCTCATTTTGAGGGGTTACCTCGATTCCAGCCCCTTTTTCTACACTTGCCATCCTCTCTTGCATTCCATCTACCTTATTGTTGATAACAGACAGTTGTTCTAAGATTTTGGTAGATGCACTGTCCTCAAATATGTCAGCGGCCATCTTCACAATAGCTATGCCATTGCCTCCCCATTGACTATTCATCGCTATTTGCTCCATCTTTCCTTGTGCCTTCTCAGAGATAAAAGAACAAACGCTCCATTGCTGTAGAGTCGTCTACTCTAATTTTCTCGCCTCTCTCTCAATCCATGGTAAAAAGTTTGCATTAAAAGCCAAAGAGAGATATCATGATGAGGACACTTTCTCATAGCTTCCTTAAAACGCTCCCAAGCTTGATCAAAACTCTCCCCAGGTTGTTGCTTAAATCCTAAGATGTCTTGGCGTAACTTAAAGGTTTTTCTTAAGGGAAAATACTTATTCATGAACTTTTGCAACAATTGTTCCCAAGTAGTGATAGATCCAGCCTCTAGAGAGAGAAGCCATTGCTTAGCTTTATCTTTCAAAGTGAAAGGGAAAAGCTTAAGATGAATGTTCCCCTCCGGGATTAATTCTGGTTTCACAGTGCTAACGATTTCCAAGAAATTTGTCACATGAACACCAGGATCCTCATTTTGGACTCCATGAAAAGTGGAATAGTTGGTCACTATTTGAATTACATTAGGCCTAGGGTGATACACTTCCGCAACATTTTGCGGTGCTACGATAGCGGGAATGAATTGCTCAATAGTGGGCGTTGCATAACTTTGCAAAGTGCGCCTCGCAGCTTGGTTTCCATTATTAGCATTAAGATTATTCGCATTATCAACATTATTGGCATTATTAATAACTTCAGGATTAATTACCTGGTTCGGATTGACCGGAATGCCTTCCATTTCTGTTTCAGATTCAGAATGTTCAGAATGATCGGTTGTATGTCCTTTGTCTGATTCGTGCTCGCTTTCCTCAAGATTTGGATCCTCTTCTCCTTGCTTAGCCAGTTTTCTAGCTAACTTTCTATTTCGCCTTGCAAATTTCTCTATTTCAGGATTATATGACTCAAGCGGTTCCTTCGATTTCCGAGTAGCATACTATAAAATAACAAAAAACAATAAAACAATTAAAAACTTAAAAGGCTAGGCCTTTAACTAGACTAAGTGATAAAAATGAAACTAAACAAACTCTATTTACAATATTTACGAATTTACTTTTAATAAAATAAGCTATATTTAATTTAATGACACGAGTCCCCGGCAACGGCGCCAAAAACTTGATGTCGGGTCAAAGTAATAAAAATACTCGATACCTAAATAACACACTAGCAAGAGAACTTGGTTCAATCACAGTATAGTTAGATAGAGTCGAGGTCGATCCCACAGAGACTCGGCTTAAACAAAATATTACTTGAACTAAAAAGCAAATTAAAGGCGGTCTACGACCAACAAATAACGTAGAAATAAAAACCGACACAATAGAAACACAAAACCAAGACAAAGACACAACGACACTTATTTTTATAGGTTTTATAAAGAATTGACAAACGGTATTGATAACGCTAGTAGTAATTACTCCCACATGCTATGTAGATTGACGACGAGACAAAACAAGACATTTAAGATTAATTATTCTGACTACGGGAGTCATCCCCTAAAATAGATCTAGCTCCGGTTAGGCCATCTAGATCATCGTGTCTCCATTACGTGACTTCACATTTTTAGTCTCCATCTCATATAACTTCTGACACATTTACGAAACTAGGGATGCCGGTATAAACTGTAACCTCATCTAAGCAACATTCCTATGGTTAGGCGTACTTCTTAGACACCGATTCAATCTCTGTCCTAAATAACAATCACTTTTTAGGTCTCATGTTAAATTACGATGACAAATAATTAAGTTGATCAAGTTTAATTACTCGTTTGAATTACAAAGCGAGAGAACCCGACGTAGTCGAAGCCGTTCACGTACAAATCAAGAACATCACGAGATATTGCTACCAACGAGACATAGGCTCGCCGCCAACAAGCTCGGATCCGAACCGTATTTGCTCATGAAACGTCTTTTACGTCTCAGATCTACATAAACATGGGTTCGTAAATTAACTACATCACAAAATCAATACACAAAAAGACTACTCCATAACGAAATAAATTAGATCTACAAATAAAGATTGCATAATATAGTAGACATTACCCTCGAAGACGAGCATGATTCCCACTCTTCGATACGATCTCTAAGCGGAGATTCTAACGACTCCGTAATGAACGAACATAAAATAAAATAAAGGAAACATATATTGAAAATAAAAACAATGTTGTGAATTGTATTCTGGAGTATTTCTATGGTGTATATGACGTGTAATGCATGCCTCTATTTATAGGGGTTCAAGCTAATTAAGAGATATACTTCAAAATATCAAAATAAATAAGAGATAACTCCCGGCCGATCTCAAAATGTGACATGCGCCTCCCCTAATTGCGTCCTCCACAAAGTCGGCGCCATCTTGGATTGGCTTGCCGGCTTTTGTCATGCTTTACTCCTCTTTTCGTGCTTATCCGATATTTATCTTCAATGCATCTTGAATTTATCTTGAGATTAAATTCTTCTATTTGTATTTATCCTCCATAATTATCCAAATCTGCAAAATAGATATTTATCCCAAAATAAATCATATTTAAATAAAAATGGATAAATACCAAAATATATAATATAAACGGATAAATATCAAATTATATCTTATAAATGGATAAATACCAAATTATATAATATAAATCACATAACATTAAATAATCCATATAAACAGGTGATTTATCATAAAATATATATTTTTAATCCCGATTTAAGGACAATGTTGATGACTTTTACGGGTATAATTTGACCGTCATCACATCTATGTGGCCATAATTATACGTAGAAATTAATACATCCGTATCGTCACCATAAAAGTGCAAAACCTTCACTCGCTCCCACGCTCCCTACAACATGTGCACAAGAATATCCTAGCACACAACGAACATATTCAAATCGATTTTCACTGAGCTTAGTTTCAGACAAAAATAAACGAGAATGCGAATAAATATTTACAAGGCCTTTAAGTGCATTGACTGCCCGTGGGTGGCCTAACCTATGGCAGTTCCAACACATGATATTCATGACGCCCGATGGGCCTGTTGCTCGACAGGCTCCACCAATGGCAATTCATAAGTAGTTTTTTTAAGAATCATAGTCATAGCAACATTTATAGCGGCCTTCCTCTTCTCTCCCACATGATCCATAATCTCTTTGTCCTTTGACTCAACTCCTTTCTGCCTAGCCATGCGTTTAAACGTACAAACCCGTGTCCGACGTTCTTGATCAAGCAATGGCAATGGCCTATCCATATAACTCAAAAACTGCTCCGGAATCACCCACTTCACCGACTGACCCCCTACCGGAGCACCCCCAGCAACGCCTTCCTCGATGTCCATACCTGCCATTCCATCAGCCACAGCCAAACCACCGCTCATCATGCCCTGGCCCTCATCCCTCGGCCTATCCTCCGGTACAGGCACCAAAATTAAAGATCGTGAATGATCAGACCTATCTTCCTGCTCCGTCAAGTTCCGAGTGCCAACCTTATTATTATGCCTTAGCTCGATCTCCGCCAAAAGGTGAGAGCGGCGATCAACATTCAACCATGGCCCATAGGGTAATTTCCGTTGCTTTACCACCGTTAATTCATGCTTAAGTTCCGGACAAAACTTCACTGTATGGTGTAATAGGCCACAATTAAAGCACGGGTTAGAAAGGCGCTCATATTGCACCTCAGCCGTGACTTGCTTGCCGTCAATTTTCAAGAGCACCACCCGATGTAGCGGAACCGCCAAATCCACCGAAACCTGAAATTGAAAAAAACGCAGCCCAATTGCAGTATCTTCACATATCCGTCCTTGCGAACAACCTCCCACCGTTTCCGTTGTTACCCAACCAATCTGATGTGTATAGCGATGGGTAGGGAGCCTGGTAACATGAATCCAAAAGGGTGAGGAATCAAAAAGGTCCAGCTTTTCTGCCCAATCATCATCCCATCGACGTAATACCAATAACATCGATCAAAACACCACGGCCCCTCTTGTAGAACCCTAATTGCATCAGCCTCATGATCAGAAACATACTGATAAACATTCCTTGCTAATCGGGTTGGATCCACAAGACAACCCCATGACCTAAACAAAGCGTCTTGCATCCCACGAATATGAACATCTTTATGCGCACAAATCTTTCCAATCAAGCTTCGGGCTTGTATCTGCCGTTCCTCCTCCGATGGGGCGGTAACGACGACCGACCGAACTGATTATTGGGCCATGAGGGACATGGACGCCATCCTCCGGGCAACCTCCTCCGCCGTCTCCATATTCAACGAAGAGGAGGGGGAATACCATCAACAGTAGGGGAAACTTCGAGGACGAAGAGAAATCTCTAAGGAGGGAATTGTATCTTCTGGAGTGAGAGAGGTGGTGGAGCGAAGAGATTTATATATTAGATTTTATTTATCTAATTTGGGTTAAAAGGACAAGGTTAAAAGATGGTGGTTTTAAAGAAAAAAAAGTAATGAATATCCAATAATACCCTCTATTACTATTTTCCTAATTTTCTTCCTCCATTATCAATTATGAGTTAATGCTGATGAAACTGTCTACGAAGTTTATGCTGCCGATTCTTATGCAAAGATATTGATACCGAAATCCTAAAAAATAAAATAAAATACAATATATGCTACTACGCCTGAGCGTTACTGCATATGCTTACTTTATTCAAAGTGCATTAACAAATTATTCCCCAATTCATACACAAAAAAAAATTTAGTATCGCTGCATTATGTGTTACTATGTCATGTGCTGCGCATAATGGGGTTACTACGTATGCCTACATACACCGCAAATTTTAGTATTTTTTGACCTTGTTTCATCGTGCAATTTGAGTGTTTTACAAATATTTTTCATTATTCATTACATGTGACAATGTCACTGCATTATGTGTTCATACGCATGAGGGTTACTGTATACATGTCACTACATTAGATACTACTACGTATTAGAGTTACTGCAAGTCCTTAGTTTAATCAATGTGAAAAAACAAATTTTCTTCCTTTTTCATACGGAACAAATTCAAGTATTTTTAGGCGTTGTTTCTTAGTTGAAATGGAATATCATTTAATGATTTTTCATTTTTCATCACATGCCATCGTGTCACTACATTAAGTGTTACTACACCTGGTTTTTCCTCTCCTTTTCGCCATTTTCTCCTGTCAATTCACTTCTTCCTGATCGGATTGTGATTAATTTGGTGCTAGTTATGCGAAATTGACATCGAATGGTGCAGAACCCTAATTCTTGCGTCTGTCGCCCATATTTTTTTCTTTTATTTGTTGATCGAATAGATTAGACTCAATTGCAGTAACACATTCCGTTAGAATCAAGAGGCGCGATTTCTGGTGGGTAGAATCATCTGTTACTTTTTTTGAAATGAATCGTCTGTTACTTTTATTCCTAAAAATAGAATCGTTTGTTACCATTTATGATCACCCGACTTTTAGGATGAAAAAAAATTGTTTTAAATTCAACAAGGGTGTTTCTGTACATCTACCTATTTTTCGTCCTTTTCAACCTTGTACTTTTGAAACCGTCATATTTCACAATTTTCAATCTTACGTTGTCCTTATGGCCCACCGCCTCTTATTTAAATCATTTTTACCCAATTTTTGTATGACGGAAACAAAATATACACATGCACCCATATTTTTCGTTCCAAAAAAGACTTGAACCCGGTACCTTGGGGTTAGGACCTTATTGATTTGCCATTAGATCAATACCTTGTTGGTTTTTATACATTTACGTTGTTTACCAAAAAATATATATATATATATATATATATACTAGCCTAAAACCCGTTCATTGCACGGGGATATTTGAATTTATGAAAGAAATAATAAATTTGTACATTCAACGTAAATACATGATGAATGTTGACACTCTCAAATATATATGAAATGAAAAATCATTACATATTAGTAGTATCATATATCCAACAAATCATTAACATATAAGACAACAATTGGTATGATGTACATACACCACAATATCAAATTACTTAACCACCACCCGTCCATCCACCCCACTACCAAACCCCCACCCCAAATAATCTTTCACCAAAGTATCCTACTACATCCAAGCCCTCACTTGAACATGCCCTGGATGAATACGGTACACCAGTGGAATCAACTTGTAAATGTTAATTACTTTATGACCCTACAAAAATAGATAAACATTTAAACATTAAGTTGATTTCAACAAACTCAACAACTGAGACGATTACATTCTCCTATGGTTTAACAAATTTAAAGCAAACTAAGATGCATGGTCGAATGTAAACACCAAGAAAAAATAGGTATGGGTCGAAGCCAAAACGACAACATGAAAACTTTAATAATACATTTATAAGAAAAGGAAAAAGTTGTGTGTTAGGTTAATGGATGAAAAAATACCAACACGAACACCACCACAACCCCCCCCCCCCCCCCTTTAAAGAAAAAGCTTACATTCGGGTGAAAAGGAGAGTAGTTGGACTAATTTTCAACCATAACAATTTCCTTTATTTCAAATTTTAAATTTCAAAATAAAATTCTTATTAATCAACGCATAAATCACTCATTATAATCTCTCACCCATAAGAATTCTTTCTTTTATTTCGAATTTCAAATTAAAACTCTCATTCATTATCAGTGTAGACAAAGTCAAACGTTTAATTTATTCCAAAAATAAAAATAAAAAATAAAATCACACATTTAATGCAAATCCATTCCTTTTTTAAGGAAATATCTCGAATCCGCTCCAAACCTAGGAAAAAATAGGTAAGTCAAGAAAAAAAAAATCAACTCATTAAAGAAGAATTCAATCAATTTTAATTCACTCCCTATAATTGATGTGGACTTTCCTACGGTTCCAATCTAACCGGCAGTGTACCGGGTCAATCGTAGTCTAGTATAGTGAACAAGGTCGTCTCCTCAGGGATACGCGACATAAAGTGTGGTTAAACATCAATTAGCTATTATTATCTTGATCTAAGTCGCAGTTTTAACATAAAAGTAATAGTTTGACGTTACTAGTAAAATTAACGATTAATGATAAAGGTAGTAACCAAGACAACTTCATTGAACTACAGTTTCTTTCACTTTCAAGGATGTGATTAATCGGCCCATTAAGGGTGTCCAAGTGTGTGAAACGGTGTACTCATATTGTAACAATTTCCCCTCATACGAGTGTACGAAATTGTTCTATGCCTCCTCCTTGGTTTAAGAGCCCTAAACCTAATGATTTGACATGATAAAATCACGAGTACAAACTAGTTCATTCACCGGATAAGAAATTGAACTCCGATAATGGTCAACTTTACCTTCCGGTTTTTCTACCTCGTTCTCACACTTAATATCTCCGTTCGGTATCCATTAAGTGTGTTTGTGCTAATATTGGTTAATTACTCCAACACTAGCTAACAATTAATTCAAGTAGAAAAAGCTTCAACACAAGTGAATTAAAAATATACATAACATAATCATTGTCCGATTAACTAAAAGAGATTAAGTAGTTCAATTACATGCCTTGGCCAGTTACACGTCTAGCCACTCATTATTACGAATACCAACATGATTAAATTAGCATTCATAGTAATAAGATTAACATACCAAAATAAAACTAGAATATTACCGATCCAACGATAGAATTGAAAAAGGAAGCTTGCACTTATCTCCGGGAAGCATCAATGGAAGTTGCATCAAGCGTTGAACTTGCTCCAATCAGCTGCTCCACATATTAAGTTAAGTATTATTCTAAGGATTAATTTTGTGATGAAAACAGCTAATATGGATTCTAATATTTTGGCTCTAAAAGCCTTTAATTGATGATGCCTGCAAGATGAGTTTGAAGCTTCGGTGTATATTTTCTCATCTTTTTCTTCGTCTGATATTTATAGGTGTATATCGCAATTCAACTCTGATAGTGAATAGTAACAATAATGCTGAAGGGTCCCTTCCCGGTCTGCGCCGGCCTCTTCACGGTCTAAGCCGGGTCACATCAGTCAGTTAAAGTTGTCAGGCTTATTAAATGAAATGATCCAAAATCTTCACATCCGGCGTAAGCCGGGATTCTTCCGGGCTACGCCGGCATCTTTTATGTCAGGCCCATAAATTCTCCATAAATTGCCAATCTTGATAAATCTTGAAATATTCCGGCGTGGACCGGGATTCTTCCGGTCTACGCCGGGTCTTGTCAGTTGTAACGGAATTTTATAAAATCGTTATGATAGTTATATTTCCGTATCCATCGAGCTTTATGTCACGATCCCAGGACTTCACCACGTGGTATCTGTACAAAACACAACGAAAGAAACCACGGGTAATTCTGATAACAAAAGTAGGCAGATAAGCCTAAAAATAATTCAAAATAGTGAGATTTTATTATTTCTACTATTTACAGAAATAAAACGTACCAGAACAATATTTACTATAATTGATATAAAAATGACGCTAAAAACTTAAGAAATGGCATTAAAATATAGCAAAATACATCATCTTGTTGACATACATCAATAATCTCTCATCCATAACAATTTCTTTTATTTCAATTTTCAAATTAAAATTATCCTTAATGAATGCATAAATCACTCCTTACAAACCCTCAACCATAAGAACTCTTTATTTTATTTCAATTTTCAAATTAAAACTCCCATCAATCAATGCAGACAAAATGACACGTTTATTTCCCTCCAAAAATAAAAACTAAAATCACATTTAATGCAAATTCATTCATTTTTTTAGAGAATCTCGCGAATCTTCATAAAATTGACCGCCTAAAATCACACATTTAATTCATTCCAAAAATAAAATTGATTTGACTCAAACCTGGAAATTACCCAATTGAATACGCTCCAAACCCGGAAAAAAATAGGCAAGTCGAATCAATAAAAAAAGCCAACGTATTAAAGAAGAACTCAATCAACATTAAGTCACTCACTATAATTCCTCAACCATAACAAATTCTTTTATTTCAAATTTCAAATTAAAATTCTCTTTACTCAACGCTTAAGTCACCGTTCACAAATTTTTGAACTAACAGACAAAGATAAACAAAATTAAATAGGTAAACGTAAATAACAAAAAAAAAGATATACATGAAAAACTCGCTATTATATATATCATCAAATTCATGTTACAAATAACGAAATGAGTTTTCATAACCAAGACAAATGTACTCTTCTTACATTTAGAATACTTGCTATGCATGCTGGCAAATGTACCCTTCTTACATTTTCTATTTTTTATTAAATTCTCACTTAGCAAAAAAGTGAGTCGAAATTTTCTTCAGATCACCAAACTTCCATGAGAAAAATAATAAGATAATTGTCATCAGAAATCTTTTACAAATCACCAAATGAACAAATCGAATACATAAGAATAAATCAATAGAAGCTAAAAGATAAAGAAAAATGTTTCCGGATGAAATGTCCATAAGTTGACAACTCATATGAGATAATGCAGGGAGACCAAAAAAACTTGCAAAGAAAAAAACATTTACTCAACGGAAAAAACAAAGAAATCTTAACTAATCTGACGGAGCAATGAAATCTAAAAAACTCGGATGGTAGATGAAATTTGGCAATTAACGATTGAGGAAATATTTGAAAATTGTATTAGAAAATGATCCAACGAAATTTATGAAAAATTTAATGTAGTTAGTGATGATAAAGGCGAGAGGATATTTTGAGATTCAACTAAATTTAAGACGGTTTTACTAACACTTCAATGCATAAACGTTTTTACCAAGATATCAACAGATTAGTATGTTGATTTTTATTTCCTTTCCTTTTAAATATATCGTCTAGCTTTTTATATATATAGTAGTGTAGATTTTTTTTTATGAAAACGCATAGATTTTTTTAATAGCCTGGAATTATTATTATTATTATTATTATTATTATTATTATTATTATTATTATTATTTGAACAAATTAGATATTAAAAAACAACCAAGAAAACACAAAAAACTTACAAATGTTGAGAGAAATAGAGGAACATACTTTTATTCCATGTACATCATTGATGAAGCACAACACATCTTTGCGTGACAATCTGCACATTATTTTTTGATTCGCTAAATACACATTATTCCATGGACAAATTTCACATCGATAAACAAAATCCCAAAAATTGCTCAAAGCTTTAAAATAAATACAAATAAAAATTGTACCTTGCTTCCTTTAATTCCCTCGAATGTTCGCAAAGAAATCAAATTTTCAAACCATCAAAAAAACCCTCAAATGTCTGCAACGAAATCAAATTTTCAAACCATCAAAAACTTGTTAAAACAACGTTGTGTGGTAAAACAATGACAATATTAAGTGCTCCAACAATGAACAATCTTATAACGTCTCAAATAGCTAGCAAACAAACATATGGCCAAAATTCATTATAGCATAGTAGGAAAAAAAAAAGCATTATATACAACCTAAAATATATATATATATATATAAAAAAAAATGGCCTTAAAAAACGGATAGCTACATCCAGCAACACATAAAAATCTGCATCACATAAGAGGAAACATTAACAAATAAGAAAATATGGAGAAAAAAATTGTAATCGAGTAAAATTGTTGCATCTTGAACAATTGCATTGTCATTTCCTTTCGGCATGAAGGAGAAAGAGAATGTCTCTTGCGAAAATAAGATAAATCAAACGTTAGTGAAAAAGAAAAATTCACAAATTTGATAATCAATAAAATAAACCTTCGCTGCAAATGGGATAATCCAAATAAATGCAGAGAGATTCAATAAAAACAATGGGGAAAAAATCAGCTTCCCCATTGAGAAACAATGGGAAAAAAATCATCTTCCCCACTGAAGAGAGAAAATGTTTGTTGCAATTGCTTTACTTTCTTGTTGTCACTGCGTCCAAAATGTCCAGGGTATGAGAAAGAGTCAAATATATATATAGATCTTTGGAATCTCTTGTAAGGTAGGATTAACGATTTGAATTTTGAAATTGAATAATAATTATGAATTTAATGCAATATTTTTTGGAATCTGAAATAAAAGAAAATAAGAATTTGAATTATGATTTGAATTTAATGCTGGATTTTAAAAATATAATTTTAAAGTTAGGAAATAAAATTTGAAATTTGACATTTGACATTTGAAATTTGAAATTTAAATTGAATAATAATTATGAATTTAATGCAGTATTTATTGGAATCTTAAAATAAAAGGAAATAAGAATTTGTATTTAATGCTTTTGATTTTCAAAATATATTTTTTAGGAAATGAAGCGGGTTTGAAGTGGGTCAATCGGTTTTTTTATGGGTAATTGGGTTTTTTTATGGGTAATTGGGTTAACTCTGACCAACCTTATATGTTATTAGTGTAAAAGATTTTATTAATTAATGAAACTCGTATGCAGCCACTTTCAACGCACACCCGCAATTTAGTTAAATTTCGGGCCATCAAAAAAAATCTTTAATGAAACTCAAAACTTCCTAAAAAATAAAATTAAATAAATTCAAAACGTTGATTCCACTTTTTTTTCATACGAGTAGACACTTAAAATGAGCCTATAGAGTAATCCACTTGTGAAATTTCTAATATATGTCATGTCAGCTTAAATTATGCTTGATGATTTTTAAAAGCTGTTGGAGAAATTTGAATTGAATATTAATGTGAAAATTTACATCAGTTCTGTTAGAATATAATTATATTAGATATTTGCTACACATGTATGGCTAGGATGGTTGACACTTGTCTAGATCTAGCCCCTATGTTTATTATTCTGTTTGAACTCATTTGTACTACTGGTGTGTTTGTACACACAATCTATGAGTTGATAATAATATTCTCTCTCAAATTTTCTGTTGGTATCAGAGCCTTATGGCTGACGCCACCGGAGCATCGTCGTCATTGACTCCGTCCACCACCGCTCCTGATACGGCAACTCTTCCAAATGTATCCGTAAGTCCAGGAACATCCAATGCCTCTCTCACAATTCCGATCTCTACCAGTTTTCCGATCTCTCTGCCATTTTCAAATCTTGAGTCGGCATTTCCTTTCTCACCCGCTTATACCGGTGTTCCTCTCACTTTTCCAACGATACCCAACTTTCCGATGTTTGGGACCTCATCCATTCCTCCTATATCACCACTTGCTCGATCTCCTTCACCTGCTATGACTGGGACTCCCTTCACCGGCCATCTTTCTCAAACCTGTAATGTGAAGCTCAATCGAGACAATTATCTTCTGTGGAAATCCACAATCCTTCCGGTTGTCCGAGGACACAGACTTGAAGGGTATCTACTTGGATCTGTTCCTTCTCCTCCTAGATACACAGCTACTGGGTTAAGCAATCCCGTGTTTGATCTGTGGCAGCAAACGGACTCCTTACTCATAAGGTTGGCTCCTCAGCTCCATGACTGACCAAGCTCTTCTTGAGGTGGTTAGATGTACTACTTCTCATGAAGTTTGGACCACGCTTGAATCTCTGTTTAATTCATAATCAGAAGCTCGGATGTTGGAGTTCAAATCCGCTCTAGCCAGATCTAAAAAAGGTTCACAATCAATGGCTGATTATCTCGCCTTGATGAAGTCACATTCCGATAATCTAGCTGCTGCTGGTTATCCAATCAACCGTTTTGAGCTTATCCTTGCCACTCTTGGAGGACTTGGTCGTGAATATGAGGCAGTCATTGTTAATCTGACAGCAAGAATTGGCTTACTCAATTGGCAAGATGTGCAGTCATAGTTGATTACACATGAACTATTGCTGAATCGTTTCAATGGAAATACAGGTAATGGATCTGTCAATCTGGCCTCAAGTTCACCCTCTGTTCAAATGGCCCAAAGTTTTGGTAAGTCGACCAATTTCAGTAGCAATAGAGGTCGTGGAGGTTGATCTATAGGTGGAGGAAGGTCTAACAGAGATGGTAGAAGTGGTGGAGGTGGTGGAAGAACCACCAACTTCTAATCCTGGTAGTAACATGGTTTGTCAACTGTGTGGGAAAAAAGGTCACATTGTGACCTCATGTTGGCATCGATTTGAGCATGATTTTGTGCCTCCCACCAATACTTCATCTCCAAGACAGATTTCAGCCTTCACTGCAAGCCCTCAAACAGTGAATGATAACTCCTGGTACTTTGATAGTGGAGCTTTGGATCATGTGACCTCTGACCTGAACAATCTTCATATCAATTCAGACTATATGGGTAATGATGCACTTACTGTAGGTAATGGTGAAAAACTGAATATCACACACATTGGTTCCAGTGTTCTCCCCACCAAACCTCTCCCTCTCTATCTTAATAATTTCCTTCATGTTCCTCATGTTAAGAAAAACTTGCTTAGTGTATCTAGACTTGTTCTTGATAACCCTGTTAACATTGTGTTTGAATCCTGTGTTTGTCTTGTTAAGTATCTGAAGTCAGGGACAACTCTTCTCAAAGGTGAATTGTGTGATGGGCTGTACAAGTTACTAGATATCTCTCTTAAGACCTCTCTTCATTCCAAATCCATTTCCATTACCAAGTCAGCTGTTGTTGCTTCTTGTCAGCCTCCTAAGAATTAAATAAAGTATGTTTGTCTAGAAAGGGATCCCAATGTCTGGCATAGGAGACTTGGGCACCCCTCTAGGCATGTTCTTAGCTATGTTCTGAATTCATGTAATGTTTCCTTGAATGATGAATTAAAGTTTTGTGAGTCCTGTCACTTTGGTAAATGTCATGATTTGCCTTATAATCTTTCTGATTCTCATGCCAATAACATTCTTGAACTGATTCACACTGATCTTTGGGGACCTTCCCCTGTCAAATCTACTTGTGGTTTTACCTATTATATCCATTTTGTTGATGACCATTCTAGATTCACTTGGATATATCCCCTTAAGTCCAAATCTAAAGCTTTATCAACCTTTGTCAAGTTTAAAACTCTTGTTGAAAATCAATTTGGAACTAAAATCAAATGTTTGCAATCTGACGGGGGGAAGTAAAGAACCTTTGAAAATTACTAAGCTGAATGTGGGATTCAGTTTAGACATCCATGTCCTCATTGATGACACTCTAAATGGTACCAATAATTATACCTATATTCATCCCGAATTCTGCTCAAGAGAGGATAGATAGGCTCGTTATTGCTTAGAATATATGTTAAATGCTATGTGAGTGTTTCCAGGATCGTAATTCTGTATCTATGCTATTTCCCGATGTTTTGGTACTATTTTGTCTCATTTTGTATATTTTATAGGATGTACCGAATCTGGAGCATTGGAGAATGGATCCGGACTAAAAGAAATGCATTGGGCTAAGTGAATGAAGTCCAAGAAGAAGCCTGCTGAAGAAAAAGAAGAATAGAAGGCCCGGTAACCCGAGGGTAGGCCCGGTAAACCGACGTCTTGTGGAATACAAAATTTATTCTGCCGCATTGTCTAAGTCGGTTAGGGTTTTAGAGAGTCTTAAGTCGGTCATTGTATCTATATAAGGCCCATTAACAGAGTTCTTCATATGATTCATAAGTTTTGATAAGTTTTCATAAGCACTCAATTATATTATACAATTATTATGAAATAAAGTTTTCTTGAGCTTTGGAGAGTTGTTCTTGGTTTCCTCCCTTCTTCCATCATCTCTAGCTTGAGTAGATCGAGCTAGATCTCCATTGTTGAAGGTATGAAGCTTTGAACGTTCCTTTATTGTCTTCAATATGGTAGATCTGTTCGTATTTATGTGTTTTAGTTAATCTGCATGTTTAACAACTCCATAATTTACTTATTTTAATCGTACTGAGCAATGTAGATCCAGAAATTAGGAAAAGCCGCCCCCGGTAAACCGGCGGTCTATACCGGTTTACCGAGGCATATTTTAGAAAACCTAAACTGGGATTCACTACAGCTACGTTGATTGGCAGGAATAATTAAAATGAGTAATATGTCTGGCCAATCTAGTATTCGTAATTCATAAATTAACATGAAGGACCACAAGTGAAGTGTTAATTAGGACATAGTCTTGATGGACCATATGAACGTGCTGGTCAATGTCGAGAGCTGTCTAGGCGGGATAGCTGTATAAGGTAACGCTCAATATCGGTAGTTCTAGTTCTTTATGCATATGGGCTATTACGGACCAATTAAGGAGGGTAGCTTGCGTATAGATTGGCTACTGTAGGAATTGCACCCGTAGCTGATAAATATGATAATAATCATTAAAAGCTCACGATTAATCTAAGGAAATTATGTGGGGAAGTAAACCTAACGATTAACTAATCCAAGTTAGTAGATCGGTGAGGAGAGGGAGAGGTATACCATGTTTGTTTTCTTTTATGTTATTGTTGGTCAATGACCGCTTATGTTGCTTCTTAATTAGGTTAGAATCGTTTATACTTATAAGTTGCATTGTCTTTGTGGGATCGACCTTGACTCGCATTTACTATACTACGATGTACCTTGTATTCTTGCTATTAATATCGACGTTAGTGACTTACACGCAATCAAGATTTTTGGCGCCGTTGCCGGGGACAATGGCCGATTTTAAATATAAATGTTTTAATTCTAATTAAGAAGTCGTTTTCTATTCTATTTTATTTTATTTTGAGTCTTGAGTCGTTCTGTATCAATCCTGCACATGTTAAACTGCCAGAATTAGAAAATTCAGGGCCGGTATCCCCAAGGTAACCTCCGAGTTACCGAGGCCTGTAAAATTGATTTCTGAACAGTTCCTGTTATTCTGTATTATTCTCTGTTGATTTTAGTTAGTAGGTCCACAACAGTTGGGATCACACCCAGCTAAAGCAAAATTTGCTAACCTTTTCCTTATTTTATTTTGTCATTTTTGCAGATTGATCAGAACACTTCAGAAATTTGATCGATTCAGAGTTGAAAAAGCACACACAAGTCGAACAATATGCCTAGAACAATCTTGAACATCACACCGATTTCCATGTATCCCGGAACTGAAGCACGAGAGCATTATGAGACTATAAAGAAACGGTTGGAAAAAGAGGAGAAAGAAATCAAGCAAGAGCCTGAAGATGACCTGAAGGAGTATAGCACATATCGCCCAGGTGAGTTTCCTTGTGAGCTAATTGACAAATATCATCTTCGTATTATGATTATGATGATCCTGAAGAGGATCCTGACACGATGTTTTTTGAGCCTGAGGATTACCCAGACTCAGACACCATGGTAAAGTTAGGAGACCCTGGCACGTTCAGACTCCTAATTTCTGTTAATGGAATATCCGTAGGATTAGGTCTCTGCGACTCTGGGTCGAGTTGCAATATTTTACCTTTTTCCCTCTGTCAAAAGATAAAACTTCCGGTCGTAATGAATCAAACCTGAGCTTTCCATTGGACATCTTTGATCCAATATATTTTTCTGATAAGCCTTTTTCCTTGTTGGACCCGACATCAAATCTGAGCCCATTTAACATAAATATTTCCGGCCCTTGATCCATAGCTTTCCCTAAAACAAACAATAACCCATCTCCCTAGTTCAGGATGACCTTTCTTAGCAACGAGCAGGGTGGTTATGGATTTTGATAAATGGGAGATTACTCTAAGATTGAATAATGATGTTGTATCTTTTAGGATCTTAGAACCCCTAGAAAACCGACCGGAGAGTTGTAAGATGACGTATGCTTCAGGGAAGGTGGAAATTTTGGAGATCGAAGGGCATAAACAATGAGAGGTTGTCACAGACACCGTTGAGCAAGAGTTTATAGATTAATGCTGAGAGAGAAAGAAGATAAGGACCACGATGAGATGCTCACGGAAGCCAGTCCTTCCGTGTTACGTAGTGAACGAGTTGAGCTTAAAATGGAAATCATGGAGTCCTCGAGTTTAAAGTCTAAATCTCGACGCAGAGGCAGACCTAGCACACAAGCTAAGAGAGAGAGGCGTGCTAGGAAGAGGGCTCAAAAGGTTCTTTAAAAGTGCAAACCTCTGGAGTGAAAGTTTGGCGAGTTAAGGCTCCAACCCTTGATTGATCAAAGATCTGAATAAAGTCGAGCTGGTGACTATAAATTCAGAACTATCTCTTCAAACCCTTAGGTAGTTCAGGATTGAATAAAAGTAGCCAGATGAAGGGGTGAGCTTTTTTTTCATCCTACCACAAACTTAAGCTTGAAACCGAATGGTTGTGGAAAGGTTTTTTTTACCTCGTTGTGGATTCTAGTGAAGTAGGTTAGGTTTTGAGTCGGAAATAACAATTGAAGAATGAAGGGGTAGTCAATTTGAGGTCAGAATTGAGCAGAAAGGTTGAGTAAGAAGTGCAGCAAAGGCAGATAAAAAATCTTGGGAAAAGATACCCCCGGTATCTCGAGGGTAACCTCCGGGTTACCGAGGCTTGATTTTCAAATTTCTGAACGTCAGTTCATAAAGCTGAATTTTTAGAGACACGTGGAGAACACACGTTGCACCACATACGGCCAGTCAGCAGAAACCGAACCATTTTCCCCTCTTTTCAAAATTTTCATCATTTCCCACACTCCACCTCAATCCCATCAATCACCTCCTCAAATCCCTCACCCTAATAACTTCTCTACCCACAATCCCACTAAAACCATCCACATTCACTCCATTCTTCCTATTTAAACCTCCCCTTCATCACTATTATCATCATTCTTATCATTTTCATCTCTTTCATTCACCAAACATCTTCCATTTCTTCCTTCTTCATATATTTTGGCCACCATCACCACCACTATCACCACCATAACCAAACCATTTCCTTCCATTTTCCAAACCCTAAACACCCATTTTCCAAACCTGTTGCTATTCTCTAGTGCTGCTGCAACGGTGAAGTGCCCAAAATTCTTCTTCTTCCACCATCAGAGGCACAACCCCAGAAGAAATCCAGAAAAATTCAGGCCGGTAAACCGTACCCTACCTCCGGTTTACCGAGGGTTGTTTTCCAGAAACAGCTTCTATATCAGGTTATGTATTCATTCAGGATTGGTCCTAAGCGTCAACGGTCAGCTGTTCGTCCCAGTGGATATCAGACAGTGTATGGGGATGCCAATCCGTTGATATACGGGGTTGCACAGTTCCATTCATTAGCGATTTACGAGTCGTTCTGACGCCATTGGAACGCAAGGCCAGTGGCTCGAGAACGAGGGGTAGATTTGGAAGATTGTGGGTCGATATTTCCGGAGGCCCTACAAGCATAAGATTTATTGGATATGGCTGAGGCACCGGCAAGGTTCAACGCCACGGTGGTAAGAGAGTTTTATGCTTACGTTTCGCATAACCCCGGAGCCACATTTTCTATGGTTCGTGGTGTTAAGGTTGATTTCTCTATCGAGCGGATCAACGATCATTTTGGGGTTATACATCCACCGGTAGGCCCGGATGAGTACACATCCTCGAGCAACATTACCGATTTCGAGAGGATGGATATGGTTTCTGAATTTTTTAGGGGTATAATGGAAGCGTAATCCTGCTAGAGCCCCCACCATCTTCCTAGAGAATGATTTATCTTAGGACCGGAAGATGGTCAACCGATTTGTTTGTGCTCGCCTTCTTCCGACGAAGCACACGGTCTCTGTCACCACTTCAAGGGCAGAGTTGATGTTCTATCTAGAGACAGGTGCCCCAATCAACATCGGTCTACTAATGCATAGCCGTATTCATGAGCTTGCCACCACTTCTGAGCGAGAGCTACTACCATACGGGCCGATGATTGATATGTTTGCTTTAGAGGCCGAGGTGAAGATGCTTGTCAGTGATGATTGGGAAGATCCTGAGCCACAGCTCATTTCACAATTAGTCTCGAGAGTACATAGAGGGAGCGTACTCCGGTGCATGATGCACCGAGGACTCATGAGCCTTGCTTCATGAGCTTGCCGCCACTTCTGAGCGAGAGCTGCTACCATACGGGCCGATTATTGATATGTTTGCTTTAAAGGCCGAGGTGAAGATGCTTGTCAGTGATGATTGGGAAGATCCTGAGCCACAGCTCATTTCGCAGTCAGTCTCGAGAGTACATAGACGGGTTAGAGTAGAGAGGGAGCGTACTCCGGTGCATGGTGCACCGAGGACTCAGAGAGCCTTGCTTGAGGAGCACTCGCGAGTTGCGAGTCTACATAGCAAGATGGATAGGATTATTGACTTCTTTGGCATTCATTCCTCGACCTCGCCACCTAGGACTGCCCCACATCATAGAGCATCCTCTTCAGCCGCCGCCGCCTCCAGTTCTGCACCACCTCCCGGTTTTGAGCCTAGAGACGACTGAGAGGGTGATTCTGATGATGACTAGCTTTTATTTCTTTCTATTGTTGTTTTCCATTTTTCTTGTTTTTATTTTATTTTCTTTTTCTTTTCCTACTTAGTTGATGTAGAAGAATATTAAAAATATAATGATTTTGTCGGCTTAATTTGTTTTGGAGTTGATTATTTTTTTCTTTTATTGCCGTATTTTTTTATACAATTTCTTGTCACCACTATTCTTCTTGGTTTACTTGAGTTACTTAGCGCAGATTCTTCATGGACTACTTACATGAGCCCGATGATTTATACGACGATCCAATTCTTCTTTGGTTCCGCCCTTAACCGAAGCTAAGTTCCTTTTCATTTTTCATTTTTCATTTTTCATTTTTCATCTCACACATTAGGGACAATGTTTCGATTAAGTGGGGGTAGAGGAACGTCTCTTAGCTTTTTAGCATTATATTCCATGAATTGCGTGATTGTCTTGATTCTCTTTGATGCACGATTCACCACTTAGACTTTGATTCTTTTCATAGAATTTTGAAAAAATTATGATATCTTTGATCTTTTCGGGTTAATTGACTTCGTCTTTGTTTTACTTTGCACGATTAAGAGAAAGTGTCTACTTCTGAAGTAGTGGCGTATTAAGTGCATATTCTGTTATGAGCCACCATTTTAAGCACGTATAACTCACTTCCCTTGGTGTGTAGTCGATAGCATATTGCTTTAACTAGAGTTGACCCTGGCTTTATCACGAATCATGTTTCACTTATGCTTAGAAAGGCAATGGAATTTCGGATTCGGTAGTTTATCAAGAGTGTGACCGTGAGGATAGATAAATCAATGAGAGTTCACCCGCCAAGAAAGAGAAGTGCATTGAAATATCTTAGTCGATAGAGCGTACGACGCACGACTTTTGCATAGACCGATAAACGTGAGCCTAAGAGTAATATATATTCTCTTTGTCAATATCATAGTCGATATAGCGTAAGACGCACGACTTTTGCATAGACCGATAAACGTGAGCCTAAGAGTAATATATGCTCGGTTCTCGATCCGTCTTGCAGTTCTATTAATTAATAAATAACATGTTCGAGACTGGTTAGTTCGACTACACGTTGACGTAATGTGAGATTGTCTGCATTTCTAAGCGGTTGTGAAAGTTATTGCACACACACATTGGCTCATAACTTGAATAGTGTTTAATGTGTTACTGATGGATACGAGTGGCATGATTTTGATCTTGGCTTAGTGAGGCATAGTTGTTTTTAATTAACGTGTATATTGATCAGAGTGTTATTTTCTTTTCACCTTTTTGCTCGGGACGATCAAAAGCTAAGTGGGGGGTAGTTGATGACACTCTAAATGGTACCAATAATTATACCTATATTCACCCCGAATTCTGCTCAAGAGAGGATAGATAGACTCGTTATTGCTTAGAATATATTTTAAATGCTATGTGAGTGTTTCCAGGATCGTAATTCTGCATCTATGCTATTTTCCCGATGTTTTGGTACTATTTTGTCTCGTTTTGTGTATTTTATAGGATGTACCAAATCTGGAGCATTGGAGAATGGATCTGGACCGAAAGAAATGCATTGGGCTGAGTGATTGAAGTCCAAGAAGAAGCTTGCTGAAGAAAAAGAAGAATAGAAGGCCCGGTAACCCGAGGGTTAGGCCCGGTAAAACGGCGTCTTGTGGAACACGAAATTTATTCTGTCGTATTGTCTAAGTCGGTTAGGGTTTTAGAGAATCTTAAGTCGGTCATTGTATCTATATAAGGCCGCATTAACAGAGTTCTTCATATGATTCATAAGTTTTGATAAGTTTTCATAAGCACTCAACAATATTATACAATTATTATGAAATAAAGTTATTTTGAGCTTTGGAGAGTTGTTCTTTGTTTCCTCTCTTCTTCCTGTAGGATGTAATATCGTCGGATGAATCAAGATCTACCCGATTACGCAGCGGAAAGTACAAGATTTAGATCTAGTCAACCAAAGCACATAAAATAATAGATCTAATCCTATGACGGGGATTAGATTGCTTACCTGTTTATTGTGAATAAAAACCAAGAACAATCCGAGATCCAAGATCCAAGAATTGAGAAGCCACCGTCTTCCGACGTGTATCTCCAAGCAACACCAAGTGGACTCTTATACAAGACGACGTGTATCTCGATATGCTACCGGAATAATCCCGAGGATTATCCCAACTCGAAACCCTAGTGTTGAAGCCGAAAATTCTAAGCTTCCAACACTCATGTATGTCGAAATATATGTGTGTCATTTAGGCTTGGGAGAACTCTCTTTATATAGGAGAGTAAAACTTAGTCCTCCAAGGATTTAATAATTAAAAGATAATTATTAAATTAATCCTTAATTTAAATATAAGATAAATATAATATATATCCCAAACCAATTAGGATAAATAAATTATTATCCAATATTCCATGATTTATCATTTAACAAATAAATAATTAAATCATATATAAATAATTATCCAAGAAAACTAATTTCTCTCTAATTAAATAATAATCCAAAAAATGCGGCCAATACCCTAATATATTAGGTCATCCACGCATTTCACACACTTGGGTCGAGTCCACAAAAAAAAAATTTCTTTTCCATGTATTTAATTATCTAGTCCAACTAAACAATTAATTCACATACCAATTAAATAGTCCAATCCAACTATTTAATATTAAAATTGAGGTGAAGCGACGAGAAAAGATATGCTATGTTAGGAGCCACGACGGGGACCATGGACTTATATTCAGTAGCTACAATAAATTAAATAATATTATCCGTCAGACCGAACAATAATATTCAATCTATTAATTCCGGGATTACACCGCCATAAACCCGAAACTGAACTCTGTCGAATATAGATAACTTACACTCAACCATGAGTTGATAAGCGTTCACTGATATAATCATTACATACGGATAAATCCTCCATAGACTGTTCGTTTCGATTCGGGATATCTCCGTAAACCCTTCTCGAAACCTCTTATCCTTATTTACCATTAACCCCCTAGTGATCAATTAGTTCATAACTAATATAATATGAACTCCGCGGATCGATCAGTTTCTAGGATTAACAAATAAGGGAAATGTATGTCTACTTCCCGAGGGAAGGAATGGATTCCATATCTGTGATAGCACAGACTACTCACTCATCCCAGAATAGAGCCAACGAGAAGTGTTGGACCACATACTGTGAAGTGATCCTTACTAACACATCAAACTCTACCTTAGTCTAAGCAGTCGTCGATGATCACGTCAGGATTGAGATTAATCCATATATGATCATCTTGTGATTCGATAAGACTTCTCGATCACGGAATTATATCGAGAACTCAAATCAAATCGGTCCAAATACCCCCTATATGATTATCATCATATATAAATGCCCCACTAGGTACCTATTACCGACAATTCCGGATAAGACAATCACACCTAAAGTGTTCGGGCGCATTATTAGCAAATTAATCTTGAGACCCGTACTCGGATTAATAAACGCTACGGACTAAGTTAATTTTAAGTACATCTCACTAACTCAATCCTCTTGTGTATAGCCATACACTGAGTTATGTGATTACATAAACGAAGTACTTAGGGTTTTCAGTAGTGTATTAATTATAAACATACATGCATATAATAAGATGAATTATTAATTCTGTCATAAAACCAATTAGATAATTGTCTTTCGGGCACTACACCTAACACTTCCATCATCTCTAGCTTGAGTAGATCGAGCTAGATCTCCATTGTTGAAAATATGAACCTTTGAACGTTCCTTTATTGTCTTCAATATGGTAGATCTGTTCGTATTTATGTGTTTTAGTTAATCTGCATGTTTAACAACCCCATAATTTACTTATTTTAATCGTAATGAGCAATGTAGATCCAGAAATTAGGAAAAGCCGCCCCCGGTAAACCGGCGGTCTATACCGGTTTACCGAGGCATATTTTAGAAAACCTAAACTGGGATTCACTACAGCTACGTTGATTGGCAGGAATAATTAAAACGAGTAATAGGTCAAGCCAATCTAGTATTCGTAATTCGTAAATTAACATGAAGGACCATAAGTGAAGTGTTAATTAGGACATAGTCTTGATGGACCCTAGGAACGTGCTGGTCAATGTCGACAGTTGTCTAGGCGGGTTAGCGGTATGAGGTAACGCTCAATATCGGCAGTTCTAGTTCTTTATACGTATGGGCTATTACGGACCAATTAAGGAAGGTAGCTTGCGTATAGATTGTGTACTACCATTGTCGGAGTAGATAGGAGTAGGAATTGCACCCATAGCTGATAAATATGATAATAATCATTAAAAGCTCGTGATTAATCTAAGGAAATTATGTGGGGAAGTAAACCTAACGATTAACTAATCCAAGTTAGTAGATCGGTGAGGAGAGAGAGAGAGGTATACCATGTTTGTTTTCTTTTATGTTATTGTTGGTCAATGACCGCTTATATGTTGCTTCTTAATTAGGTTAGAATCGTTTATAATTATAAGTTTCATTGTCTCTGTGGGATCGACCTTGACTCACATTTACTATACTACGATGTACCTAGTATTCTTGCTAGTAATATCGACGTTAGTGACTTACACGCGATCACTCACACTCATGCTCAAAATGGTAGAGCAGAGAGAAAACATAGACACATAACTGAACAAGGTCTCACTCTTTTGGCACAGGCCTCCATGCCATTAAGGTTTTGGTGGGAAGCTTTCCAATACAACACCTACTTAATTAACTCTCTACCCACAAAAGTCTTACATATGAAATCACCATTTGAGATTGTGTTTAAAAAGGAACCAGACTATGCTTCATTTAAGACCTTTGGTTGTGCTTGCTATCCTCACACTAGAGCCTTCACTCCTGTTAAATTCAAGTTTCATACTGTCAAATGTGTTAATCTTGGCCTTAGTCCTAAACACAAGGGATATCAGTGTCTTGATGAGTCTGTAAGAATCTACATCTCTAGATATGTAGTGTTTGATGAGTTGTCATTTCCATTCAAAGATGGTTTCAGTCAAGGAACTTCAAGAGAAATTCTTATTGATCCTAGGGTGTCTGACCATGAATCTTGTCTGAGTCTTCCTATTCCTTCAACAACCATTGAAGCTGCTGTTAACTCCACATCTGATTGTGATCATAGCTCCACAAACTCTAGTCAGAACAGTCCCATTACTCCTCATATCCTGCTACCCCTCCTAGGTCACTATCTGCTGACAACTCGACTATGCCCCCCAGGTCACCATCTGTCACCATCAGTCCGTCCTCTACATCCAACCCTCAAAACCTGAGTCCTATCTGCTTCCAGTTCTCCCTCGCCATCTAGTGGTCATCAGTCTGAACCTCTTGATAGTCATGTCAACACTGACTCTGATTCTTCCACTTCAACATCCCCTGCTCCTAAACTTCTTTATCATCCTATGAAAACTAGAGCCAAAAGTGGCATCTTCAAACCTAAAACATATGCCCTGTCCTGTTTAGTTTCTCCTCATTACCCTTTAGAGCCTTTAAGTGCATCAGAGGCCTTGACCAGTCCTGAATGGAAGGGGAATGGATGAAGAGTTTGCAGCCTTAAAGGTTAACAAAACCTGACTCTTGTACCACCTGCACCCAATCAGAACCTGGTGGGAAACAGGTGGGTGTTTAAACTCAAAACTAAACCTGATGGCTCAATCCTTAAGTACAAAGCAAGATTGGTTGCCAAAGGGTTCCACCAAAAATATAGAGTGGATTTTATAGAAACATTCAGTCCCTGTGGCAAGAACCATAACTATCAAAGTTGTTTTATCTTTGGCTGTTATTTTCAACTGGGAAATCAGTCAAGTTGATATTAATAATTCCTTAATTAATGGTCCCCTCCAAGAGATAGTTTATATGCCCCAGCCAGAGGGCTTTGTTGATCCTCGTCATCCCGAGTATGTGTGCAAACTCAACAAGGCCCTATATGGACTAAAATAGGCCCCTAGGGTCTGGTTTGAAGTTCTAAGAAATCAGTTGCATAAGTGGGGGTTCAATAAATCAATTGCTGATACATCTCTTTTCATGTTTAAAAAATATGGGCTACTTATACTTGTTCTTGTCTATGTTGATGACATATTGGTGACAGGTACTTCAGCAGGCACAATTAAAAAATTCATCAAGCTGCTCAACTCTAGATTTGCCTTGAAAGATGGAACCTGTTTCACATTTCCTGAGTATGGAGGTCTATAGAGATCAGACTGGCCTCTTCCTATCTCAAAGTTACTATGCTCAATAGTTACTGAAGAGACTAAATTTTGATAATATGAAAGACTGCTCAACTCCAATGATAACTAGAAAACAAATGACTCCCACAGATGGTTCACCTATGAAAGAACCATATATGTACAGGTCTTCCATTGGAGGCCTGCAGTACTTGACTCAGACCAGGCCAGATATTACTTTTGTTGTTAACTATCTGAGCCAGTATATGCAGAAACCATCTCATGTTCATTGGCAGTTTCTTAAAAGGTTGTTGAGGTATGTTAAAAGAACTCTTGATCTTGCTCTACTTTCAAGCCAAGTACAACTCTCGGTCTGATTGGATTCTCAGATGCTGATTGGGCAGTCAGCTCTTATGATAGAAAATCCATAGCTGGTTACTGTGTCTATTTAGGGACCGTTTGGTGTCTTGGAGCTCAAAAAAATATCATGTAGTGTCCAGTTCCAGCTGTGAATCAGAGTATAGATCCTTGGCCAACTTGGCAGGTGAAATGCAGTGGATTCAACATCTTTTTAAAGAAATAGGTGTACCTTTGTCAAAGACACCTATTGCTTGGTGTGATAACACTAGTTCTGCAGTAGATTTGGCACTTAATCCTGTTTACCATGTGATAAGAGATTTTTTTTTTGCAGTGGACCGGATCGATTATAGGTAGTGCTTGAGGAGTCCGAGGTCGAACCCAGAGATTGGCTTTGAGTACCACAGCTGACTTAGCACTCAGTTCAGGTCAACTAGAAAAATATGTCGTTACACTATTGCGTAAAAGAAAAATTATACTATCGGATTTTTTAACGATTAAAAGAGGTACAGCCGAACTACGATCCAGCGGATTACTCTATCCTCAGACAAACTACCCCGGGAGTGTGCTCTACCTTCCTTGTCTGTCTAATGATAAACTCACAAGTGTCGAGTCCTAACGTGATTAAGTTCTAGACTCGCCCGAGTGAACGATAAAAACCCCGTATTGGACATGCAACTCCTCAAAAGGGTCCTCCCCCTCATCCTGCTTCTCCTTGATCGCATCCAAATAATCAGAAGAGACGGCCGGCAACTTGTAGTAGTCCATAATGGCCTGTGGTGTAAAAGGTACATCAACTCCCCGGACATTCACCACCCCAGATAACAGATCCACCTAACTCAAGTTGGCCAAAAACTCCCATGCCAAAGTCAAATTGGGCTTCCTCACATTGAAATTCGGCACCTTAATGAACTCACCCCACTTCATATTCTTCAGAATGTCTTGGAAACTTTTCTCAACCTTTTCCATATCAACGTCCCTTTCCAAAATTTCCCGACCTTTGAATCTCGAAGTAAACGCTTTCTCGGCATTCTCGTTGATAAATCTATCTTTGAACGGAAAAATACCCCCGGGTGCCCTCGGAGCTTGTGCTCTCACCTTAGAAATTTTAACCCTCTCGGGAGTCCCTACTTGACCTCCCGGGGCTGCCCCAGTACCCGCTTTCTTTGCCTTTCGAGGGTCGACTAACGGTTCCTCATCCACATCCGTATCCGTATCCGTCCCCGGCTCATTCTCAAGTTGACCACATACAAGTTTTTTTCTAGCTTCCCGCACCGGCCTATCCATTCTATCACCCCCGATTGTCAACGGCTTGTTCGAAGTTTCTAACGGGACCTCCTCGAGCCTAGGTTTCTTCTTACTAGTGGCAATAGCCTTGCCCTTCCCTTTCCCTTTTACGGAATTCGAAACCCCCTCTGCGGCTCTCTTCTTAGGACTCATTACGAACAATGATCAAACACACCCCCAAAAACCAAGACAAAATCAACCACCCGTCAATCCACCGTAACACCAATATTCCACCAAAAATCATCACACAATAATCCAAACAGCCATGTAGACGTACCCAAACCATCACACCCCAGCACGAACAACAACAAAGCAAGAAAAACAAGAAAAGACAACCTAAACAGTTAAAGGTTCGTTTTGGGTTCGATTCGAAAATCGACCCCGGGAAAAAGTGAAATTAAACTGAGAAAGATCGACTAGACTTACCAATCTAGACGATAGGAGTGCAACGGAGTTGACGGAATCCCCGGACGATCAACAAAGAAGCCCAAGATAGGATTTTTGACCTACAAAAATCGGCCTAGAAAAAAGCTTGATTCTCCTAGATCGTTGTTTGTTAGTGGATTTTTTTGAAGAATTGAAGAGAGGCGGTGGATAGGTGTTTATAGCACCAAGAATTTCTGAAAATGGTGAAGTAATGAGGGTTTTGTGTGTTTGAGGGCAAGAAAAAATAGGGGGGGGGTTGGAGAAGAAAACATGAATAGAGGTTTGGGAGGAAGGGGTATTTATAGGAAAAGGTCTATTCGGACGGATAAGAACCTGTCCGTACGGATAATCCGAATTGGATGAACTGTCCGGACGGATAAGAAACTGTCCGTACGGATGATATTAGAAACAATCCATGTCTTTCTATCTGAGAGTTATCCGTATGGATAAACATCTATCCGTACGGATGAAAGGCCGGAACTGAAAAGTTTTGATTCTGTGATTTATCCGTCCGGATGATAACTGCATTCGTACGGATGGGGCAAGCACAGTGAAAAATGAAGTTTGAGATAGAAAATCCCCCTCGTGACCATCCGAACATAGCCAAAACACCAAAAACACATCACGTGGGTCTCAGAATCAAGAAAAACACAGAAGATGGTGGGTTGCCTCCCACAGAGCGCCTTTGTTTAATGTCGTTGGCTCGACGGAATGACTTAAACAGTGCCGGTTTTTTCAAGTTATACTACCGGCACGGGCGAGGAAAACGAGGGATAGAGAGATGACGGATGGTGGATTATAAGAGTGGGACGTCATGCATTGGTGTCCATGACGGGACTAAACAGCTCACTTCCTCCAACTTCGGATCTTCTAGAATCACAACCTCGAGAGCCTCGTCAAACGGCAATTTCTCATATCTCTTCAAACGAAGACCATTGGTAATTGAGGTCCCGTACTTTGGATGATTTATCTCTACCGCTCCCGAGTCGAACATCTTCACGACGGTGTAAGGTCCCGACCATCGGGACTTCAGCTTCCCCGGAAAAAGATGTAATCGCGTATCATACAGTAAAACCTCATCTCCCACCTTAAACAACTTCGGTTTTATCAGTTGATCATGGAGGAGCTTAGTTTTCTCCTTATATTTGGCCGAGAAATCATAAGCTCGCAAGCGAAACTCCTCCAACTCAACTAGCTGAGCCATCCTCCTTTCTCCACTAAGAGTCTCGTCCATATTCAGCTCCTTAATGGCCCAATGCGCTCTTATGCTCAATCTCCACTGGTAAATGACAAGCTTTTCCAAAAACGATCATGTATGGTGACATACCAATTGGAGTCTTAAACGCTGTTCTGTGAGCCCACAATGCATCATCTAATTTCATGGACCAACTCTTACAATTCTTTCCATAGTTCTTTCCAGAATTCTCTTAATACCACGGTTGGAAACCTCCACCCGGCCACTCGTCTGAGGATGATAGGCCGTTCCTAACTTATGAGTCACCCCATACTTCAGAAGCAGCTTATCCAAATCTCCATTATCAGAAATTATCGCCCTTGGTACACCAAATCGTGTCAAAATGAACTTTTTCAGAAACTTGATGACTACATGTCTATCATTAGTGGGGGAGGCGATCGCCTCCACCCACTTTGAGACATAATCACAAGCTACTAGAATGAACTTGTTCCCAAAGGAAGGAGGATAAGGTCCCATGAAATCAATGCCCCAAACATCGAAAACTTCACACACAATAATAGGCTGTTGAGGCATTTCGTTCTTTCTTGAGATTCGGCCCGAACATTGACACGCGTCACAAGTTTTGACATAAGCATAGGCATCCTTAAAGATCGTGGGCCAATACAACCCACTTTGTAACACTTTCAACGCGGTTCTCTACCCCGAGAAATGGCCCCGGCCTCTTTATCATGGCTTAAAGATAACACGCTCAACCGCTCACCCTCGGTTCTCTACTTTCTAACCGGCAGTGGACCGGATCGATTATAGGTAGTGCTTGAGGAGTCCGAGGTCGAACCCACAGAGATTGGCTTTGAGTACCACAGCTGACTTAGCACTTAGTTCAGGTCAACTAGAAAAATATGTCGTTACACTATTGCGTAAAAGAAAAATTATACTAATCGGATTTTTTAACGATTAAAAGAGGTACAGCCGAACTACGATCCAGCGGATTACTCTATCCTCAGACAAACTACCCCGGGAGTGTGCTCTACCTTCCTTGTCTGTCTAATGATAAACTCACAGGTGTCGAGTCCTAACGTGATTAAGTTCTAGACTCGCTCGAGTGAACGATAAAAACCCCGTATTCGACATGGACCTAACGACTAGGGTGTCAATCTAGTGCACAGGTAGGTGTAAAACTACCTTTTAAGCCAAAACGTCTATGGTCCCGAAACCCCGGTTCCCACACTTCGCCGCAACATACATTTATAAGCTAGGTGTGTGTGATGGTGAACTAGGTGATCAAGCTAGCTCAATTTTGATTAAAACAGGTTTCGTGATATGAATTATCGTTTAGAACATTTTATTACGTGCTACACTACCACCCGGTTCATCTCCCTAATGGCGTTTCATCCGCTTTCACAATTCGGCCGTACGAAGATTTAGCTACTCATTATCGAATTGAAACAATAAACGGTAAAGAAATTCATGATATAAACGATAAAAGAACAAGCAACCATACCCACTTTATTGAAAATGGATGAAGTACCAAAGTTGTGCTCACAAAGATCAAATCTTGACAATCGAAATGTAACGGATTGATGTTGTAATGTATTCAATGTAATAGATGATCGAAAGACGAGAACAATGGTATATGGCACTTAGTTCTATGTTTCCGGACGAAGGAAATCGCCCAAAAGAGGCTAAAACTATCTAAAATCGTAAAAGTCTGCTAAATAAAACGTTTGAGATATGCCCTTTTATAGCCTAGGGCAAAATTCAGCGTATCCATACGGATAACAGGCTATCCGTACGGATAGTTCTTGATTCTCCATGCTATCCGTACGGCTGGAAATTGATCCGTAGAGATAAGTCTCTGATCACACCTTCTGTTTTGTGCTCCCAAGTGTCTGTCCGTACGGATGACTTTCTATCCGTCCGGATGGCTCTCTGCTGCTTCATTCTGTCCGTACGGATAAATGGATATCCGTACGGCTATGTCTCTGTTAAACATTTTTGCATCTATTTGAGAGTTGTCCGTACGGATGGATGTTTGTCCGTACGGATAGATGCCTTGACTTCAAAAATTCCACTTTTTTCATACTTAGCCTTCGTTTCTCGCCTCGGATACGTCTAAACTCATAGATAATCGCTTTCCGGGTTCCCGACTCACCCAAATCCTGCATAGACATGGAAACAACAAGCAAACGCATAACCCCGCAAACTACGGGTGCTCGGGAAACGAGTATAAAGTGCTAAAAGTAGGCCGAGTTTACGGAAAAACCGACAGTTACTCGCCGTGCAAAGAAAACTTCATTATACCCATTATAGGGCCTAAACTCACCCGAAACCATGCTAGAATCATGACAACCGTGGGTTAAACCGTACAGAAATGTACAGTAAAGTTGGTTCCTATCACCATGCAAGGACCAAGCACATAGAAATCGATATGCATTATGTGAGGAACCAGGTGCTTGAGAGGAACCAGGTGCTTGTCTGATTGTTAATCATTTATTTGCCGGCCTTTTGTTTGTAAAATAAGGTATGTTGCTTTTCATTGATAATCACAAAAGGAATCCATGGTATATGATTTCATAAACAAGATTAAATAGATATTTGTTATCTTTGGTACAATTTCATTCGTTGTTAATATGTTTTTGGTGTGCTTATTTGTACGATACACAAACTACTATAATAAATTTATGCTACATGTTGGAACAGTATATCATCTTTTCCTATGAGGATTTGATTCTTGAAGGGATAACTGTATGCATGAGTAAGTATAAAATATTAAGTGCAAGTATTGTTTGATAAGATTAAAACAATAATAATGTAGGTGACTCTCGAATGGAATGACTGTGTCTAAATTTCAGTGGAGATAGTAAACTTCTAATTAAAGTTCAGAAGCAGTTTCTATACGAAGGGATACCACGCTTTATAGATGTCATTTTTAATTGAAGAGGTGCTATAAAAAGAGGTACCATGATTATACTCTTTGATTAGATGTGTACTTATTAAGGTTGTATGTATGTGATCAATTACTTTAAGCACTCTGTTGACCACTCTTTTTATTTGATGTCAAGTCATGAGCTAGAAATGAAATATAAGTGTATCCATTTCTGCCCAAACTCCAGTAAGAAGTTTCTATTGAATGTGGGACATATGTTAGTAAAATAAAAGGAAACATGATTGGGGTAGCTTTTCATCATTAGTATTTGCTATCAAAGTCAATTGTGAGACATATTTGTCTGTAATTTGTACTAAAGACACTTCAACGGGTTGAAAAGTGTAATACACTGGATGTATCAATTCTCTTTTATTTCACACTCACTTCACTAGTACAAATTATTGAGTATATACAGTATATGTTGAGTGGGAAAGTCTAAGTACTGAAAGGCGGACGGTATGAACAGGGCAATTAAATTATTGCCAGGGCAGTCAACTTAAGCTATTATCTAAAATGACAAATCTATCTCTTATATTCTCCTGTAAAAGTTTTTTCTTCCAACAAAAAAAATATTCTTTCCTTTTCCATGCCCTTTCGAATCCCTCCTCCTTTTGTTCCAACATCCTTCACCAGCCTCCCGCATATAATTCACCTTCCTCATAGTAGTTTCTATTCAATAAACTAAGGCTAGGTAATGAGTTTTCAAAAGCAGCAAAACAAAAAAAATAATAATTATATCGTCCATTATTTCGTCTCCATCACCCTCAACAGTATACACTACCATACCCACAATCATAGGATCAAACTAAATCCACAGCCGGAATGTTCACACCTGGTTACTCCTTCATGCCACCTGCTCCAAATCTTGGGTCTCTAGGTATGAGTTCCTTATTCAACATGCCCTTCTCTGGAAATTTAAGTCAGACTTGTAATGTCAAGTTAGATAGATCCAACTATCTTCTTTGGAGATCCACCGTTTTACCGATTATTAGAGGACACAAACTTGAGAGTCATGTTCTTGGTGATGATCCACAGCTCGGATCAGGGCCTGCTTCTTTGTCTCCATCTCCGTTTTAGAGGTTACAAACTCCGGAAGAATGGAGTATCACTGATCAGCTTTTGATTGGTTGGTTGATGAGCTCTATGACAGAGCAAGCTCTTCAAGAAGTTTATGGATGTACCAGTGCAAGAGAAATTTGGATGACCCTTGAAACCTTATTTAACAGTTAGGCTGAATCGAGGATGTTGGAATATAAAAGTGCTATGACTAGAGCTACTAAGGGAAACAAAACCATGGATGATTATCAGTCACAGATGAAATCCTATGCTGATAACTTGGCTGCTTGCAGGCTATCCAAAGTGTCAAAACCAGAGTTAATCTTGGCTACCTTGGGTGGATTGGATAAAGAGTATGAGGCTTCCATTGTCAATTTGACTACTAGAGTAGGAACAATGAATTGGCAAGAAGTCCAATCTCAGCTTTTAACTCATGAAAGGTTGCTAGCCAGATTTAATGTTGGTATGTCTGGTGATCTTCATGGAAGTCCCTCTGCTCATTTTACTAATAGGACTAGTTCTAGGCCTAATACTGGTCTCAGACCTATCAATTCCTCTCAAACTAACAACATAGGAAGAGGTGGCAGGAACAACAGAGGAAGAGGGGTGGAATAAACTTCAACAGCAACAATGGTTAATCCAACAGGCCTGTGTGTCAGTTGTGTGGAAAGACTGGGACATATAGTAACAACTTGTTGGCACATATTTGAAGAGGATTTTGTGCCCCCTAGTTCCAACAATGCCTCAAAACAAGCCCTTGTGGCAACACCTCAAAGCACTGATGGATTCAGCTTGGTATATGGACAGTGGAGCTACAAACCACATTACCACTGACATGAATAATATGCATCTCACTGAGGAACTACACAGGATCAGATAGTCTTACTATTGGGAATGGTGAGCAACTTCTTATAAAACACATAGTTCCTGCACTCTTCCTACACACTCTAGCACACCACTTCAACTCAAAAATTCTTTACATGTCCCTAACATGACCAAAAATCTTATTAGTGTGTCCCAATTAACTAATGATTATCATGTGATTATTGAATTTGACAATAAATGTTGTTATGTCAAGGACAAGGAAACAAAGAGTCTGCTACAAGTAGGAGTTCTTAGACATGGCCTCTATCAGATTCCAGTTGTGTCCAGTTCCAGTAATTCCAGCTCTCAGAGCTCCCTTCACTCCAAGCAGCTGTTTCAACACAATAACTCTTCTTGTAATGCTTTTATTTGCTCTTCTGTTTTAGATCAAAACCTTGATGTTTGGCACAAAAGACTTGGTCACCACTCTAAATTTGTGTTGAAAAATGTTTTGAGCTCATGTGATGTTGTTTTTAGTGATGATTTATCCTTTTGTGAAGCCTGTCAGTTTGGTAAGATGCATTCTCTACCTTACAATAAGTCTAATTTCCATGCCAAATTTGTTCTTGATGTTATTTATACTGATTTGTGGGGTCCTGCACCTGTTACAGCCAATCTAGGATATCAGTATTATATCCACTTTATAGATGATCATTCTAGGTACACATGGATTTATCTCTTGAAACACAAATCTGATGCTTTATGTGCCTTTATGGATTTTAAAAAACTTGTTGAAAATCAGTTTCAAACTACTATCAAATGCATTCAGTCAGACTAGGGGGGAATACAGCGTGTTTGAACCCTACTTAAAAGAAAATGGCATTGTCTTTAGACATCCTTGTCCTCATGCTCATGGCCAACATGGTAGGGCTGAGGGAAAGCACAGACATATTGTTGAGATGGGATTAACTCTCCTTGCCCAGTCTTCCATGCCCTTTAAATATTGCTGGAGTAGTTTTGAATAGGCTGTCCAGATCATTAATGACCTTCCCACTCCTATGTTAGAAAATCAGTCACCTTCTCAAATCATCTTCAAAGTTAAACCTGATTACACAAAATACAAAGTGTTTGGTTGTGTTTGTTATCCCAACCTTAGACCCTACAACAACCACAAGTTTAGTTATCACTCTGTCAAGTGTGTCAATCTAAGGTTAAGTCCTAAACACAAAGGATACAGATGCCTTGGTCAATCTGAAAGAGTTTACATCAGTAGGGATGTTGTCTTTAATGAGTCATAATTTCCCTTCAAAAATGGTTTTGCTCAGGGCCCTCACAATGATGTTTTGGTTGATCCTAACTTGGACAACACTTTTCACTTACCCTTCAACTTCTCTGTTCCTAATCCTAGTGTTTGTGATCCTGGAAGTGGTGTCTCTCAACCATTAGAAGACCCAAACATTACCACACCTCATGTTACACCTCCTGGTCAACATTCCAGTGTCTCCCCTGTGGCATGTGATCCACTTGAGAATAGTGTTGAGGTCAACCAATCATCCAGTCAAGACCCTAGGTCCACTCCTGCTCCTTATCATGATTCCCCACAAGTTTCTAACCATGAGAATGAGAGTAGTTCTCCCTCTTTCACTCATGAAAGCCCTATTTCACATCCAGTTTCTCATAAATCTACAGGGCACCCTATGCAAACAAGATCCAAAAGTGGGATCTTCAAACCTAAAGCTTATCATTCATCCATTACTCAATCAAACCTCTCTTCTCATCTTTCTGAACCTGTGAGAGTATCTGAGGCCCTAAGTAGTCCACTGTGGAGACAGGCCATGGTTGAAGAGTTTCAAGCTCTAAAACAAAACCACACTTGGGATCTTGTTCCAGCAGCAGCAGGTCAGAATTTAGTGGGGAACAAATGGGTTTTCAAGTTGAAACTAAGACCAGATGGCACGGTTTTAAAGCATAAAGCGAGACTGGTTGCAAAAGGGTATTTGCAGAAGTATGGGGTGGACTTCACTGAGACTTTTAGTCCTGTTGCAAAAGCTTCCACCATAAGGGTTGTTCTCTCTATTGCAGTTATGTTCAAATGGTCCATCAGGCAAGTTGATATTAACAATGCCTTCCTGAATGGACCAATTGATGAAGATATATATATGCCACAGCCTGAAGGTTTTAAGGAACCTGGTAAGTTGCAGTTTGTGTGTAAGCTTAAAAAAGCTTTGTATGGCCTCAAACAAGCTCCTAGTGCCTGGTTTGCCGCCCTCAGATCTCAAATGATTTCTTGGGGTTTCACTAAGTCTAGGGCAGATAACTCATTATTTTTGTTACACACAGAAAACCAGAGGTTATATGTTTTAATCTATGTGGATGATATTCTGGTGACTGGGAATTCTGACTCTAATTCAAAAGTTTATACAAATGCTGAACTCTAAGTTTGCATTGAAAGATTTGGGACCTATCTCTCACTTCCTAGGGATGCAGGCCTTTAGAGATTCCACATGTATAACCATGTCTTAGGAACACTATGCTGGTCAGTTATTGAATAGACTGGACATGGAAAACATCAAGTCTTGCAACATTCACATAACAGTGGGAAGTCACTTAAGTCCAGGTCAAGGGGAACTTATACAGAACCCTCTGGTGTATAGAAGTTCTATTGGAGGCCTACAGTTCCTTACATCTACTAGGCCAGATGTAGCCTATCATGTAAACTATTTAAGCCAATTTATGCAGGCACCAACAGTGGAACATTGGGGTGCACTAAAAAAATTACTCAAGTATGTAAAGGGAACCTTGCATTATAGTCTATTCTTTCCAACTGGTGGTTCATGTGCACCTACATGGCTTCTTTGATGCTGATTGGGCATGTTACCTTTCAGACAGGAAATCTGTAACAGGTTACTGTGTTTTTCTTGGTCCCTCTTTAGTTTCTTGGTGCTCTAAGAAGCAGACTGTAGTATCTAGATCCAGCACTGAATCAGAATGCAGAATTGGCATGGATCGGTCAATTACTAAAAGAGATGAATATCAGAATGTCCAAGGCTCCTATGGCTTGGTGTGACAGTTTGAGCGCTGCTTCTCTTGCACAAAATCCAGTCTACCATGCATGAACAAAACATATTGAAATGGATGTCCACTTTGTTAGAGATAGAATCTTGAACAAGGAACTGTCTGTGAGCTACATACCTTCGAAGTTCAAGTGGCAGATGCTCTAACTAAAGCTCTACCTTTCAGTCAATTCAGCACTTTCAGAACCAAACTAAATGTTGTTGGTAGGACATCTAGTTTGGACGGGGAGTTGGAAAATGATTTGTATAAGTGTAAGGGTATTTATGTAATTGTATGTGTGTGTATGAGGTGGCAGTATTAGATATATATTGTACTGCACCAAATCTAAGAGAATATCCATAATTAATATAACAAATCTTTCTGGTTGTTATCCTATAGGGAGGTGGAATATTGGGAATAAGGGGAGTACATGGAGGCATAGAATTGAAGAAGTGAGGTGGGTTGGATGTTTAGAGAGCACGGGGGAGACATAGAATTGAAGAACTGAGATGTGTTGGATGTTTAGTTGAAAAGGTAAAAAAAATTAGGAAGTTTGTGATGTTTATGCAGATTTATATCAACAGGATTTTGGTAGAGGTATTTGGAATGGCCGGAGAATGCGCCAGAGGGGAGATTGGCCGGAGTTTGGATGAGTTGCAGAGGAGAGGGAGCATATGAATGGGACCCCGATCCCCGACGGTACACGATGCACGGCTCGTCCGGATGTGATGGTAAAAAAAAAAAAAAGGATTAAAGAAGGATAAATATGTCATTTTGTATTATATTTTATGTTGACTCCTCTGGCAATAATTTAATTGCTCTGTTCATACCGTCCGCCGTACTGAAAACATATACTCCGTGTTCTCGTTGATATCCAAACTTTTTTTTTTTTTTTTTGAACAATATATACCAACTTGTGTTGATACATATTGCCCACACTCTTACATGATAAAGAAATAAAGTTGTGCATTTACTACAACCAATTGATTTTAGTATAACGATAAACGCTTGATCTTTAACATGGTATCGGAGCCAGAGGTCACGAGATCGAACCCTGGTTGGAACATTAATTTAAAAAAAAATTGTGCAAGTGTTGGAGACATTGCCCACACTTGAGAGGGGTGTTGGGAGAGATTGCCCACACTCATAAAAAAAATTGTGCAAGTGTTGGACAGATTGCCAACACTTGATGGGGGGTGTTGAGACAGATTGCTCACACTCTTACGTGATAAAGAAATAAAGTTGTGTCTTTACTAAACCAATTGGTTTTAGTACGCTTGATCTTTAACTTGATCTTTAACAACTTGTTAAAATATTAAACTTCGTAAAATTTATTCATGTTTACTTGAACATTAGTTGATACTCGAAGTTTGGTCAATTGGAGGATGTGTAATACGTCCGTGAATTGTGTTAAAAGGGAAATTCTTACATAGAGACTTCCTTGAAGGGAGTTGCTTACGTGATATTATCTGGACCGTACAATTTTATTGTGTAATGAAACTGTGTGGTTCAGATGATGTCACGTAGACAACTCCTAACAAGAGAAGTCCCTACCATAGAATTTCCCGTGTTAAAAAGTTGCAAGTGGAACAATACGGCTCGGATTTGTTTAATGTGTATGTACAGTACTAATGGGTTTATTAATTTCGGAAATAAAAAAGGTGACATATGAAGAACAAAAACTATTCTTCGATGCGTTGCTAGTATCTTCTGTTTCAAGCAATGTTTAATTGGTTCATGCATTAATCATTTTGATTAGTTTGGATGTAAATATGTACCCACCGTTTTTTTTAACTGTCACATTTATAAAAAAAATAACTGTAATTTTTTAGATGAGCCGATTATTTTTTAGATTAAGGTTAGTTATTTTTTGAATGAATATGGTCAATTATTTTTTCTCTAAATGTGACGGTTAAAAAAAATCAAAGGAGTATCTGTTTGTTCTATTTCTTTGAAAAGAAAGGGAAAATGTTTTTGAACATGGTTATGGTTGTTACAGTCAAAGGATACATATTGTTGTCATAGGATGGAAACAACTTATGTCCTTGCATATTCCGAAACAGAGATTGATTCTCTTAACAAAAAAAAGTTGTTGGACAAAAAAAGTGGCTATTAATTAAATGGTACAATTTAAATAGTTGTAACTTGTGGTTAGTTAACTTCTATGAGAATCATATATATATATATATATACGTCTGAAAAATAATATATTGTCACTGTTTGAAGTGTAGTCAATTACATGTGATTATTAGTTTCAACGATAAATATTTTGTGACAATGTGAATATGTACATTTAGTTGTGTAGTACTCCATCCGTCCCATAATATAAGACATTTTGACTATTTTACACAGTTTAAGAAACTTAATAAATGAGTGATTTTTTAATATTTCAATGTAAAATATGGTATTATATTCTAGGACTGACTAATAATATTGCATTGTTTAGTGTGAAAGTGAAGACAATGCATTTAATATTGTATTGTAGTGTGAGAATGACTTATATTTTGAGACACCACAAAAAAGTTAAAAAGACTTATATTGCGGGACGGAGGGAGTATATATTAAGTGTAAAAAATACGCTACACGGAAATGTGGTTATGTGACAGTTGGAAATAGTTATTTTGGTAATGACTGTTGTGCTCCAATATTTTAATTAATTATGCCGATCTTATAAGTTATATACAAAGGTAAGAGCAAACAGTGGTAGTACAACTTGTTGCTGTAAAAGTGCAAAAGGCACTTGTCTTCGGTCGTAGCCAAATGCAATAATGTGGGGGGTTATCCACAGGAATGGTTTATAGACATCGTTCTAAGTTAACTTTCCATTAGATGGAAGCAATATATATGAAACCATTGGATGTAATTCACTGAATTATCTATGATTTAAAGTTTGTGAACTAAATGTAGTAAAAGTGTTTTATTACATTCATTAATGATAGCACCAAATACTGTTATGTTTATCAGCTGAAAAAGCAAAGATGAGGCCGTTGAATATGAGAATCAATTTGGCAAATGAATTAAGACAATTTGTAGTGATCGAGGTGGAGAGTAAGATGCACGGTTTAATGTATTTTGTTATGGTACCAACATCATTCATTAAACCATTGCACGATACATACCAAAATCGAGTGGTGATGTTGGTTAAACGCAAGAACACTGAAAGAAATAACGAGTGTCATGTTGATTAGTTCGAATTCATCCATAACTGTGTGGGAGACAATTCTTTCAAAAATTGTTATTCTTAACGGAATGCCACCATGTAATAGTGGAAAGGCTACAAGCCAGCCTAAAAATTCTTGTAAATATGGGGGTGCTTGGCAAAGATCGAAATACTTAAGCCAAATCATGTCAAGATTATGGCATGAAACAAAATATGCATATTCTTTGGATATGTAATGATAGTAGTGTCTATTGGTTTCTGGTGCACAAGTCAGACATTACTGATGTACATTAAGACGTGATCATTGATTAAAGGATTGTTGTTTATTGAGGAGATCTTTCCTTGTAAAGACAATGAGAAAGAATGTTCAAGTTCAATCTATAGCCTTTGACCAGATGTTAAGGTATTTGAAGTTTACAATGAACCTCGGAATACAATATACAAGATATCCAGTAGTATTGGAAGGATACTGTGATGCAAACTGGATATCTAACTGCAAAGACTCAAAATCCACTTGTGGATATGTATTCACTATTGGTGGTGGTGCACTGTCTTGGAAATCCTCAAAGCAAACATGCATAGCTCGATCTACTATGGAATCGGAGTTTATTGCATTGGAAAAAGCTGGAGAAAAACCAGAGTGGCTTCAGAATCTCTAAGAGGATATTTCTTTTTAGCCAAAGCCAATTCCTCCTGTGAGCATACATTGTGATAGTATGTTGGCTATTGTCACGGATTTTTGCAATGAAAATAAACAAGTAATAAATTTATAAATCCGGTATACCCCAAGTGCAGGGATCGTAGTATAGAGGTTGATACCGGGTCAATCTTACGGGGAATCGGGGTTGCTAAATCTAGTTTTTATTATCTAACCTAACTATGTCACGATTACTACTAAAAAGATATGAAAATAAAACAGAGAAGAACTAAAACAAAAAGGCGAAGCTAACAATAAGAATAACTGGACAGAAGATCGAGATCTAAAGCCAGGAAAATATGGTTGCGAACAAAATTAACTGAACTAAATCTATTCTAAATCTATTATGAAGTAAAGATCGTAAATTTACTGAGCAACTCAAGTTCAAGTGATTTAATCAATGAAATAACAAACGAACAAGCAATTGATCCACCTATCCTACAACTATCAATTTCTATCTCGATTATCTCGTGATTCTTAACCAAGTTGTGATTCACCTACCAAGGTGTGAACTCCTAATCTCTTAGACAAGTTCGCCTATTAATCTTCTATCTTTCGATACTAAAGATTAACACTTTCAATTCAGAGGTGTAAGATTTATTCAATCTAGCAACCTAGATATTCAACCTAATCAACTCCCGTTACTTATAGGTTAAAGATCCAATCTTTCCTATGGTGATCTAGGTTTACACCGAATCTCGTCACATAGTAAACATCAATAGCAAAACATCTCTCAATATAAATTTGCATAACACATAATCATAGAAAAGAAACAACTTTAATTAAAACTCACAAAATCATCCAAAGGGAGAAATAAAAACGCTGCAGAAAAGTTTCACATGCTTGCCCTAAGTTTGATCAGCTTCCAGCCATCCTCATGATCCGGAAGGAAACAAAATAAATAAAACAACTAATCTAACCCTCGGTCGGCCAAGCCTTGGTCGACCAAGCACCAAGGCTTGGCCGACCGAGCACAACTCGGCTTCAGAATTTAGGGTTTTTTGCGGCTGCTGTAATGTGTATATGATGATCTTAGGGTTTGAAATAATGTGGCTATATATAGAAAAAGTAAGTCGGTTTCAGCATGGCGGCGGACGGACGCCCGTCCACTCCTTCTGGACGCCCGTCCAGAACGTTCCCTGAACATCCTGAATCGACTTTCCTGTCTGGACGCTCGTTCAACATTTGTGGACGCTAGTTCAGCAATTCTCTCAAGACTCTGAATCAAAATTTTCTCCCTGGACGCTCGTCCATATCTTCAAACGTCCGTCCACCCTGGACACCAGTTCAATACTTCAGACGCCAGTCCAGGCTGCATGGGGAGTGAACGCTCGTTTGATTCTTCAAATCTTCATCCCAATCCTCAACTTGCATCTTCCTCCTTCCATTAAATCTCCAATTATGACATGTTTATGACCTACAAAACCACAAAGACATGCAAAGTGTAAAACCATAGATAATTACCAATAAAATCATGAAATTAGCTCAAGTTTACACTTAAAGACTTTTAAAACTCATCTTCTTAATAATTCGATTAAACCCTTAATTTCTATGCAAATAATACGAATATGGAGGAAATTATTACAAAATATAACGATATAAATCATATAAAATCACCCTAAACAACTCCCCCACACTTAGCTTTTGCTCGTCCCGAGCAAAACAAAACGAAAATCAAGGCTCGGAAAAAGATAGACATCTCAGCAAATATAACACATATTCAATAACTTAGAGGTTCACCCCGGTGTGTGTGCAAAGCCATAACAAACTTCCACTAAGTCCAAACTTGAAAATTTCAAAGCAAACTAGCTAATACCCCCTTCAAACTAGAGATAAATGATACTTATAAGATGTACCCTACAAACGTGACATATCCCGAAAAAGATGGTAGAATATATATCTAGGGCCTTTCTGATATACTCAGAGGACAATCCCTACAACATATCTGTCGGTTTATACTGGGGATAAGGTAGACGATAACTAAGTCTTACATCAATTCATACCACTTCTTATTGCAAGTTGATTTAACTATTTTCACATTTAAACGCACATCAGAATGAGCTCTTGCCCTGTCATAGCAGAATAGGATATTCGAGATATACCCTACCTTACTCAAATCATCAGGCAGCTTTTTCTGACTGTCGTGAGCTTTTGGTCATCATAGTGGTATAGGACATTCGAGATATGACCTACCGCACTCAAATCATTGACCAGCTTCCGACGCACCCGATTAATTCATCATATTTGTTTTTTTTTAAACATACTTTTCAAAGAACATTAATTACGTTTCACTTATCACATTCAAACCTAAAATATTCACAGTATGTCATACTCCGGCTATAAATACAAACTATCATAATCGTCACGATACATACGTTAGCACTAAGCACATGACTTATAAGATAACAAAAATCACTAATCAAAAGGGGTATAGCTTTACATTATAGCTCATCATTCACTCTGGCTCGTGAAATATATATATCGGGTGAAACAACTAACTTACTGGACATATAGTATATAGCATCAATGACTATAAAAAAACGAACAAAGATTATGCATTGCTTACTCGGGACAGAACAAAAATTTCGAAAAATTTAGCTCATTTTGCATAGAAACATAACGAAGTAAGCAAATGATCGATACACATAACCATTCCCCTCCCCCACACTTAAACCACAACATGTTCTCAGGTTGTGCAGAATTACAGAACGGATAAGAGTACTTAGCTGATTTGGTAATGATCCGAAGAGTGGCTAAAGAGGACAACAATGGTGATGTCATATGGAGTCCTTTTTCAGCAACGACTTCCAAAGGTAGCTTGGCAAAAACAGCTAAAAATGCGCCTGCACCACTTGAAAAACATGGCAGTATCTTGGGGAACACAGGGGAAAATATATCATATTGCGCAAAAAAGTTTGATATAAGCATAGGAAATAATTGCTCAGATGGAAAAATCACCACACGGGGAAAACACAGGACATCTAAGCGTCAAATAAGCCACAGAAGCTTACAATACAAATATGGACCTGACAGCTGCCTTTCGTAGTGCTAAACCAGTCCTTAACCGACAGTGTATCGGGTCAAACTGTAGTGCTAGTATGGTGAGTCAGAGTGTCGAATCCTCGGGGAAACTTGGTAATTCTTCTAAGTGTGGTTAAACACCAAAGAGTCGTTATTAACTCGATCTAAATCGCAATTTTATAACACGAGATCACTACTATTCTAGTCAACATAAAATAAATGCGTAATTTAAAAGTTATTCTAATATAATATATATAGATATATAAATATATATAGATGTACATAGATTGCAAAATATATATATAGATATAAATATATAGATACCAATATATTTTATAGAACTAGACAGATAAGTTTATAGAACTAGCCAAAGTTTACATAATTGAAGTATACGATCTTTTCGGAAACGGAATGTGCTCGATCTTTCCTTTTATTTTAGGTCCAATTGAGTAAATGAAACGGTGCACTCCCGAGGTTAACAATTCCTCCTCACACGAGCGTATGAAATTGTCATATGTCATTGTCATCGCTTCAATCTCCACAACCGCCCCATGCTAATCTCTCGTTAGTCTGAACAGGTACCGAGTACAAATCTACCCCGGATAAAAGAGGTTATTCCGTTCGTCAGACGGCCGATGTTATTCAAAAGGCTCCGGTTGTCAGGCGGATCGATTTAACTTTCCGGTGTTAGTTTCAATTAAACCGTTGATTTTAACATTATTATGATCTCGAGCACAATTTTAATAAGATTAATCTTTCCCAAGACAAATCTGCCCCCGGGTAGGAAATAGGATTCCGTAGTCACACTTTCGCACGGCCAATTTTACCCTCTGGTTTTTCTATCTTTTATCTCATATCCTAACTTCTCTGGTCAGTTCATCGTTAGGTTATATGGTGCGATTCATCTTGGTTAATTACGTCAATCCGAATATTATCAATACGTTACAGAATAGAAAAAGATTCAATTAACTCAATTTTAATCAATTTTACTTAGACAACATTACTTTACCGAAAAGATCGAAATAAAACGATTACATAACTTTGGCTAGTTATTAGAGTTAGCCTAAAAACATTATAACAACGAAAAAGATAAAAACAAACATAAATACTTAAGAAAATTTACCCGATTACAAATGTTGAATCAGAGTTGTATTCTTCCGGACATTACAACGACTTCAACAACACTGAACTTCTGATAATTTCCCGAGCATTACAACGATACTACGAGATTATTATTTTTGGCATAAGGCCTATTTACAAACTACCACTAAAAAGAAAATAAAGAGGAGAGGAGATATATATATATATAGGAGATGATTTATATATATTGGTACACTCGACTCTGTTTGCAAATGATCTCCTTATATAGACAAAAGTCCTTGGGCCGGACCGGGCCGGTAGTAGGCCGGACCGGGCCGGTGTAATGATGATCTCCACCTTCTTAAGTAATCAGCATGTGCGGTGATATATAATTATAATTATAATTATATATATAACTTATAAAATTCATATCTCGAGTTATGGATATCCAAAAATCATGATTCAAGCGGCATCGGAAAGCTCTCGGGAAAATCTACAACTTTCGTGAAGGACTCTTCTTCAGATAATGTCGTTTTGATGAGCCATTCGTTTGTCGAAGAGATTTCTCGATTACCACTTAATCGAATCGATTAGCCACTTGACCACTTCGATTGACCACTTGACCACTTAAGCAATTCGATTGACCATTTCAGCACGTGACACTCTCTAAATCCTTCCAGAGATATGATTATACTTCAACATGTCGATTTTCGGGGTCTAGGCTTATAAATCTGCAATAAAATACCACAAGTACCCACGTAAATCTGACACGACACTCCGATTTACTAAAATCGGTACAAAATTACAAATTTTTACTATTATTACTACTAACTACTCTAAATTATAAAGATTAACATTTCATACTATTTATACCATAATTTCATATATTTTATATAGAATTCGTTGATAAAACATAATAATTTAACGTATATTTAATCATATAAAAGTAGTATATCAACTACTCCCCACTTAGCTTTTGATCGTCATCGAGCAAAAATAAGCGGTAATAAAAGATAATATAATTGATCAGATTATAATTTTTAATGTAATTTATATTGTCAATATTATAAATATATTACTTATTCTAATTTAAAATCGTAAGAATACAGGAAGTGTATATAACTTAAATAACTTAAACATTAAATATTATTTAGATAAAATTGTACACATAACATTTAATAAGTATAAATAATATATTAGAATTATTTTTAATCGCAACTATTATGAAATTCTGGAATCGGAAACTCAGTCAGGTAGTCGACAAAAATGGCTTATAGAGTTTAGGTTCAAGATGTTGGTTAATCGGAAAAAAGGAAATCAAAAAGAGAAAGAGGCAAGTCGTACGTACCTACATCTTCATATTCTTGATCAAAAAATAATCATCGATTAATAACATCTCCTTTTTTTTTTTTCCAGATTTTCTCTCTTTTCTTTTTTTTTTCTTTTCAAGATTAAGAACTAAAAGCGTGAGTGTGTGTAGAAAATCAAACTTACAAGCATTGCTTCATCAAGATTGATCGGAGTACTACTCTTTCGATCGAAAATTACAAGTCCGGTTTCCTTAAACTTGTAATCATTCTTGAGATCTTATGATTCGACTTTTTCTTTTTTATTCGGTGCCTTCACTCCCAGCAATAGGACATTTCTAGATAATACCCTAGCCGGACTACTATCATCGTGCAATCGGGAGCTTTTGACCTCATAGTGATATAGGACATTTCGTGATAATACCCTACTCACTCAAATCATTGGTAGCTACAACCGATATGTTCTTTCTTTTAATTTGTCGATCACGATAAGGAGATACCTGGTATTTGATTAATTCGTGTAAATATGGTGCTTCGTTCTTAATTTAGAATATTAATATATCCGAGCTTATTACCAAAATCGACTATCTTGCAAGTGTCATGAGGTAAGATCGAATGTACTAATACTTATCTAATTTTTCCAATCTCAAAGATATACCAAAACTTAGCTTTTTATGTCTTCATCTCTTTTCATAAGTACGTACAAACTTGCGGAATTTCAAGGAAATGTAGACCAAAATTAGCTAAAGGTTGGTTATTTCTAGTTAATCACAATAGCAATTTCGAGTGAGGTCTTGATCACTCTAATCAAGGCGACATAAGAACAAAAATTGGAAATTTAGGTAGGCTATTTGGCTATAGTTATATTTTTGTGGTGCCAGAAATCGACATCCTTAGTCCAATTCCAAACTCATAATTCATATTGAAAAGAAAATTATTCTAAAAATTTTACTTATAACTATCAATGTACTTATATAATTTCATAAAAACAATTTCTAATATTAATTATTCAATTATATAAACTTAAAATCTTATTAAAATCTAAATTAGATATAAAATATAATTATAATATATCTAATATACTTTACTTAATTAAAAACTTATTCTTCCAAATTATATCATTTTTATTCATATTTATATATTAACTACTTAATTTATCTAAAAATTTAAAATAAGTAATAAAAATTTTGATAATTTTATAATTTATAACTATTTTCGAAAATTTTAATGAATTTTCTAACCTAACTCTTACTCCCCACTTATGAAGTGGCATCGTCCCGATGTTCAATGAGTAATAAATAAGTAGGTTGGAAAATAAAATTAAAATTATCTATTATCGTTATTATTCCGATTTTAATTTTAGCGTATACTAATTATATCATTAAATAACAAACAAACTTAAAAAACTGAGACATATCTATATTAAACAAGATAGACTATTACAAACTTAAAAGAACATAAACTTAACTAACTAGAAAAAAAACTTCAAACTTAACTTAATTTAACTTATTAAAACTTAAACATCCTAAACAAACCACCAACAAACTATCTAGATCGTAGACGAACAACCCGGTGTATCAACCGGTAACAAACCAACTCGACTATCTCTAGACGGAAAAATCTCATCCGTCTCCAGCTCTCCCACTCCACTCATCTGAGTACACAGGCGCGAAATCAACCAAGAATTAGGCATAGGTTTCCCCCTATTACCTCTCGTGATTGCAAACTCCAACACCGTCCTTTGAATCAAAATTCCCCAATCGACAAATACACCAACTGTCAAAGCATACAGCAGAAGCATTTCATTATCACTAAGGCTCCCGAAATCCCAAGTAGGATACACCCTAGAATTAATGAAATGTTTCCACGCCTTTAGGTGTGGAAGTAAAGCACTAGTAGACATTTCGTGATTTGTGTCGAAAAGTGGAAACGTACATTGGAAAGACTCATGGACTCGTTCAAATGATTGTGTGGATTTTGTAAGCCCCATTCCATCTCAAAATGCTGCATTGAAACCGGTGGAATTGCAAAAATTTGGTTGATAATAGAAGAAGAGAAGGGAACAACCACTCCTCTTACCGATACAATCTGAGTGATATCGATCATGGATGTCGTCATGAGGGCAGAATAAAATTCTCGAACTATCGAGACATTTATCCTTCCTCTCGGTGTACTGACAAATTTTTTCCAACCAAAACTTCGAATAATAATTTTTCCCCATTGATCAATCTTATCGACATTTAAACCTTTCTCCAACTGGATTGGAGAATTAGCAAATCGAGGGTGTACAACTATATCCTGAGTGGAAGCTTGAGACTCCGGATGATCCGGTGTGTGAGGCTCGTAAGAATTAACCGACGGTGAGGAGTGGTTTGACATTTTAAAATTAGATGAAAAGTAAAAAAAACAAAACAGATAGAAAGTAAAGGAGATGAAAGAAGATGATATATCTTGCTCATACCTTTACTTGTTTAAATAGATAGAAAAAAAACATACGTGTGTGCATCAGACGGACTCAAGAATGACTCATTCCTTTTTTCTTCACGGCTCGGGCCGAGTCTAGGCCGGACCGGTCCGGCCTCATCCTGCTTTTACTGAGGACAGAGGTAAAAGACAATTCGTGTTTTGGTTTTTTACTTCACGTGTGGAATAATCCTTTCCTTTGTGAAGATAAAAAGCTTGTTCTACTTGATACGACTGATAAAACGACACATTATATTTTTGTAAAACGACTTAGAAATGATACAAAAATTATTTTTGGGTTTTTTTTTATAGTTTATAAAAATTAAAACGATTTAGAATGCAAACCATATTTCGATAAAACTATCAAAATAAACGAAAACGAAAACAAACCAATATCTAAATGACAAATGTCGAATAAAATGTGCAGTAAAAATAATGTTTAATCAAACATAGTTATGAAATTTAATCTTCTTCATAGTCTTCCTCAGGATCGACATAAAAGCTTGAACTCGGAAACGACTGAGAAGCTGGTGGCTGAACTGTAGACGTGGTCCTGACTGAACTATCAAGACCCATCGAACTCATGCCAGTCGTGATGTGCGCAAACTCAGTGAATCCTCCCCAACTAGACATCGCCGGTCTCTGAACACCTGTCGAAAATACACCTGTTCCACTAGATTGGCTCCCAAAAGGATATGACGATGGATGAAAGCTCGAAGGTGTGGAATAGGCGCTACCCAATCTGGTAAGGTATATGGATCTGACTGACACGGTGGATAGGCAGGATCATCAAAGGTAGGATTACGAAGCAACTGCTCGTTTCTCCTTAAACCTCTACGAATATCATCACACCACTGCCTATTACTCTCGGCATATAAAGCCATGTTGGCTTGACCACGTGCAACGTCGACACTAAAGATTGAAACATATCATAGGTGATAGTGTTGGAGAAAGGAGTTTGTTGAGGCTGACTCGAAAAAGATGGAAAAGAAGAAGATGTGAAAACTGGTGGAGCTGGTTGAGTTTGACGTCTTCTAATCAAAGAGCGTATACTACCATCCGGAAGTGTAGTCAAACTCGGTCCAATCAGATTGGCATCTGCCAGAGCTAACTTGTCATTAGGTAGGAATGGTACTCCCAGCCTACGACATAAATCAGAGATAAAACAAGGGAAGTACAGATGACTCCCTGGTCTGGCGATGACAATACTCTCAAAAATTCTCTTAAACATCACCTTACCAACATCCACTCTAACATCGTTTATCATCGCCCAAGCGATACAAACATCTTCCTTTCCAAAAGCGGTATGTTTACGTGAAGTGGTAGAGATTATGGCTAATAAATCTTTTAATTGCCCTTAAACCTCTAAAACAATTCCCATAATTAAATCTATTTTCTACCCACACAAATGGTCGGGTCAAAAGCATTCGAGCTCTCGGGCGATCCGTTCAAAACTTGCAGGATCATCTAGATTATAAACTGCCCTGTAATCCTCCTCATCAGGAAAAACCTCAACTCCTAGAATTGCATTTATGACGGCAGGGTTAAAAGGAATAATTCTGGCTCGTAAGGGTACAGTTTACGACTGAGTAAGCTGCTCCTGTGAAAGTGTAGATAAAACTGAATAAAACTCAGCTACTAGAGTCGTGTTAATCTCCCCTTCCCTTCTGGCTGCTAAATCTAACCACTGTCGTTTTCTAAAGATATCTTTGACTTCATCACCTAAGTCATCCAAATCTAACCCTTTTTCAACCAAGACATCACATTTACTATAAATTTTCTCATACGCTTTCTTAGCCTCAGGTGATGCGGTTTTCTCAAAGCTCACGGCTTCTTCTTCAGGTGATAACAGTACTGTGCCTACAACAGGAGTTGATATGGGAATGTTTGATTTTCGCTTTTTAGAGACTTTCCTACTCGACTCAGCCATTCTACGATATTGGTAATGCCAATCAACAACAAAAACAACAAAAAATAAAAATGTCACAACACACTCAAAAATCAAAACAGTTAAAATTAATCTAAAAAATTATAAAAAATACGAAATTGATAACTAAATAAACTAAATTATACCTTAATATGAAGAAAATGTTGAAAAGTAGGCCGGAAAAGTTGAAAAAGTCGCCGGAATGAAATGTAGCTTGTTTTTGCTCCCTTTTGATTTTTTTAATTTTTCTGTAGAAGAGAAGAGATGAAAAGAGGAAGAAATCAAGTAGTGGTAGTGTGAGAGGTGAATTTTTGTGGAAGAATTGATAAAAATTTTCGAGTGGTGGGGTTTGGTGTGTGGGGTGCGGTTTGTTGAAGAAAATTAGGGAAGAAGAAGAAGAAAAGAGGGGTCCCCGTATTTTTATGTTTTTAGACCCCGGACCGGTCCGGGTTAAGGCCGGATCGGTCCGTGCCCAATTTTTTCATTTTTCCGATTTTTTTTTTCTTTTTATAAATTTTTTGATAAAAACTTTAATAAAACTTATAAAATTTAGTTAAAACCTTAAAAATAATTTTATAATAATTTTTAAAACTTAATAAAATCTTTATAACACTTAAAAAGCTTATAAAAATTTATATTAATTCTTATAAAATCTAAATTAAAAACTTTTATAAAACTTTTATAAAACTTTTATAAAACTCCTCAAATTTCATAAAGATCCATTTTTATAAAATTTTCAGAAGTTATGCGAAAATTTTATAAAATAAAACACAAGAAAAAGACTCGAAACTTAAAGGGTTCCTGATTCTTCGATTTCTAAATCTTCCAGAGTTCTGATATAACGCTCGATCAACCTAACTCCTAAAAACGAAGCATTTGAATTATCTCTCGGAATTCCATCGGGATTTTCGGATAACCACCTAATCGTTCCCTTCCTAACAATATTCAAACACTCATCCTGGGATTTGGTTGTGTTTTTCCCACAACGTCCAACATGTTCACTTTTTCCACAGATTCTGCATCTCATCAGAAATTTTGCCCTTCTTTTTATCGCACTTCTTGATGTTCCATTACAAACTTCTCTCAATCTGATCTCTCTCAAAAATTTCTTGTTTTGTTCAAAAACTAAAGCTTCTGTTTTAAACGCGACATCTTTATCTAGGCCTAATTTCAAAAGTAAAATAAAAACTCCTATTCTATCTAAAAAAGGCATCCAGTTCTTTTACGTCTATCCGGTAAAAGACGAAAGGAGTTTAATCATAATTAAAAATACAGAAAAGTAGAGTAAAGATAGATAGTACCTGGTATTCGGCTGATTCCAGTTTCTCTGATTTTCAGTTCTTTTGTGTTTCTCTGCTTTTTCAATTTGTCGGGGGATCAATCAATAACATTACTTCTTCTTTCGGTGTGATTCCTTCTCCCTCCACAAATAACTTTACTCTGTGGCCATTGGCTATAAAAGTTGTATTTCCATCAGTTAGTTCAACAGCTCCAGTTTTGTAAACCCGTGTTACTTTAAATGAACCTGTCCATCTGAATTTAAGCTTTCCTGGAAACAACTTTAAACGTGAATTGTACAAAAGCACTCGATCACCTACATGGAACTCACATTTAAAGATTCTCTTATCATGGAAAGATTTCGTGCGTTCCTTGTAGATTCGAGCATTTTCATAAGAATCGAGACGAAATTCTTCTAGTTCTGTTAATTGAAGCAATCTATGATCACCGATAGCCTTAGGATCGAAATTCAAAAATTTTATAGCCCAGAAGGCTCGGTGTTCTAACTCAACTGGGAGATGACAAGACTTACCAAAGACTAGCTTATAGGGAGAACAAACAATTGGTGTTTTAAAAGCTGTTCTGTACGCCCATAATGCATCATCTAATCTAACTGCCCAGTTTTTACGATTTGAATCAACTGTTTTTTCCACGATTCTTTTGATTTCTCTATTCGACACCTCTACCTGTCCACTAGTCTGCGGATGATAGGGCGTTCCTAACTTATGCATTACACCATATTTTTCAACTATCTTAGTAAATGGTCTATAACAAAAATGTGAACCTCTATCACTAATGATTGCCCTTGGAATGCCATATCTTGTAAATATATTCTTTTTAAGGAATCGTATGACAACTTTGGTATCATTAGTTGGAAGAGCTTCAGCTTCTACCCATTTCGAAACATAATCTACCATTACAAGAATAAATCTTTTTCCAAAAGATATAGGGAAAGGTCCCATGAAATCTATACCCCAAACATCAAATAACTCACATTCTAAAATAGGTTGCATAGGCATTTCATGTTTTTTAGATACATTTCCCCATTTTTGACAAGACTCACAAGATTTAACATACTTATAAGCATCTCTATATAGTGTAGGCCAATAAAAACCACATTGTAAAACTTTAAAAGCAAGTTTTCCAACCTCCATGATGACCTCCCGCCTCACGATCATGACAAAATGATAAAACACTTAAAATTTCATTATCGGCACACATTTTCTCGATTATCCCATCCGAACATTTACGGAAAAGGTCCGGTTCTTCCCGGTAATAAAATTTTAAGTCATAAAAGAACTTCTTTTTCTCGTTGCCAAGTCCAATGAGACGGAATATAATCACAAAGTTAAGTAATTAATGATATCTCCAAACCAAGGTGAAACTTCCTTAAAGGAATTCTATTTTTTAATAACCGCATGGTTGAAGGAGTATCTATTCTAAGCAATTGTTCATCGTGAAATGAATCTTTAATTTCAATTCCTATTTCTTCCTCATTTTCCATTCTACTTAGATGATCTGCTACTACATTCTCACTTCCTTTTTTATCTTTAATTTCAATATCAAATTCTTGAAGTAAGAGAATCCATCTAAGAAGACGAGGTTTAGCATCTTTCTTACTTAGTAAATACTTCAGGGCTGAATGGTCTGTATAAATTATTACCTTAGAACCAACAATATACGATCTAAACTTATCTAAGGCAAAAATCACAAACCAACGAGCTTCTTTTTCTGTAGTTGCATAATTTAGTTGAGCTGCGTTTAGTGTGTGAGATGCATAGTAAATAGCTTTGAGAATTTTGTTATACCTTTGTCCTAAAACAGCTCCTACAGCTAAATCACTCGCATCACACATAATCTCAAACGGCAAACTCCAATGCGGTGCTACTAACACTGGTGCAGTAGTCAACCTCGCTTTTAAGGTCTGAAAGGCTTCCATACATTTACTATCAAAGTTAAAAGGTACTTCCTTTTCAAGTAAATGACTTAGAGGCTTTGCTATTTTTGAAAAATCGGCAATGAACCTTCTATAAAAACCTGCATGTCCGAGAAATCCTCTTAGGGTTCTTAAATTAACGGGTGGAGGTAACTTTTCAATTACTTCGACTTTAGCTTTATCAACTTCAATTCCTTCTTCAGAGATTCTGTGACCTATAACAATCCCTTCTGATACCATTAAGTGACATTTTTCCCAGTTTAGTACTAAATTGGTATCTTCACAGCGTTGTAACACTCGTTCTAAGTGTAACAAACAAACATCAAATGAATCTCCGTAAACACTAAAGTCATCCATAAAAATTTCTAAGAATTTCTCAACCATATCAGCAAATATAGCCATCACACACCTTTGAAACGTAGCTGGTGCATTACATAAACCAAACGACATTCTTTTATAAGCAAAAGTTCCATAAGGACAAGTGAAAGTAGTTTTTTCTCTATCTCCCGCTGCAATGAATATCTCTAAATATCCTGAATAACCATCTAAGAAACAGTAATACTTATGTCCACTTAAACGTTCCAACATCTGAACTATGAATGGAAGTGGATGATGATCTTTCTTAGTATGATCATTGAGTTTTCTAAAATCAATGCACATTCGATAACCGGTAATCTCTCTAGTCGGAATCCATTCATTCCTTTCATTTTCTTTCACTGTGAAACCTCATTTCTTTGGTACCACTTGAGTTGGACTAACCCATTCACTATCTGATATGGGGAAAATTATCCCCATTTCTAATAGCTTAATAACTTCTTTCTTAACAATTAACTGCAAATTTGGGTTGAGGCGGCGTTGCGGTTGAATACAAGGTTTAGCATCTTCCTTCAGAATTATCTTATGAACGCAAATCTCAGGGCTAATACCTCGAATATCGGCAACTGTCCATCCAAAAGCTTTCTTATGCTTTTTCAACATTCTAAGTAATTGATCTTCTTGTTGCTTAGTTAAAGACGATGAAATAACAACCGGTAATAGATTATTAGTTTCAAGAAAAGCATATTTCAGATTTAAAGGTAACGGTTTCAATTCCAGATTCTTAGGTGGATCTTCCAGTGATGGTTTAAGAACGGGTCCTTCTAGTTCTAATTCCAAATACTTATGCCAAGATGGTTTAAAAGTAAAACTTCCTTTATCTAGAGAAAGAATTATCTCTTTCATTTCGGTGTCTTTCTCATCTTCCTTATAGATAGACGAGAGTTAAGCATTCTTCTAATCTCTGTCTTCAAAAGTTGGTAACTGATTATCATAGACAGAATGAATATCCTCTATAATAGAACATGATTCTGGTGATTTATATGGATGGTTCATAGCTTTGAAAATATTGAAAGTAACTTCATCTTCATTGACTCTCAGAATTAATTCTCCTTTCTGGACATCTATTAAAGTTCTTCCTGTAGCTAGAAATGGTCGACCTAAGATAAGTGGCGCTGAATATCCTTCTTCCATTTCCATAACTACAAAGTCTACTGGAAAATAGAACTTGTCTACTTTAACCAATACGTCCTCAATAATTCCTTTAGGATTTTTAATTGATCTATCTCGCCATCCGCAGTCATTTCGTCTTCGTAAGATTTCCTATGCCTAACTTCTTATAATCCTCATAAGACATGAGATTTATACTAGCTCCAAGATCACATAAGACCTTTTTAAACAGAAATCCTCCAATTTCACATGGAATGGTAAAACTTCTAGGATCTTTCAGTTTAGGTGGTAACTTATGCTGCAAAACTGCAGAACATTCTTCATTTAGGCATATATTCTCATATTCCTCTAATTTTTTCTTGTTTGACAGAATATCTTTCAGAAACTTTCCATAAGCAGGCATACTAATTAGAGCTTCGATAACGGGGATATTAACATGAATATGACGAAAAGTATCAAGGAAACGAGCATACTTTTGATCAGTTTTAATCTTTTTAATTTGATCTTTAGGTGGGTAAGGTAAAGATTCTAAATTCACAACATTTGATCCCAAAGTCATTTTCTCTTTTCCTTTCTCCTTAAACCTTTGAGTATTACTTGATCGCCAAGTATCAGGTTCTTGAATTTTTTCTTTTAAAACATTCCCCGAATCAATCTCTACTTTAGATTCCTTCTGTTCTTCCTGTTTTTCATCCTTGTTTTCATTATCCTCTACTCTAACATGTTCCTTGAATAAATTCCTTAAATCTTTATCCATGGGATCCTTCAAAATCCTAGGGATTTTTACCCATTTTTCACCTTCATTCTCAGGTTCCAAACTTCTATTCCTTTTCAAGAAATTCTCTATAATTTCTTCTTCCTCATCAGTGAATTCAATTTCATCTTTAGTTTCATCATTTTTTCCATCTAAATCATTTTCTACTTCATTATTCCCGAAGTTTTCTACTCCATCACTACCACAGATTTTTCTACTTCTCGTAACTACAACATTTACCTCTCTCGGATTTCTTTCAGTATTGCTTGGTAATCCTCCAGGTGGTCTACTGTTGTTACGTTCACCTTCCCTACTCAAATGATCTTCCATATTCCTCAATGAGGCTTCTATAGTTCTCATTCTGGTATCATGTCCACTCATAGATGTTTTCATTGTACTCATATCTTTAGTGATCTACCAATAGAAGTAATCATTGTTTCCATATTCTTAGCTTGAGTAGATACTACACCCATCATATTTTCCATTAGTTTTTCCCATTTTTCAACTCCTTCTGCAGGTTGAGTTGAACTTTGAGTTACTGGTATACTTTGAGTGGTATGTTGAGGATAGGATCTAGGTAATGATTGCAAATTATGATTAGATGTGTTTTCTTGATAAACTTGATTATTATTCCTATATGGGACTGGATATGGCGGTTGTCCTTGCTTACTAGGGTTTTCAGACCATCGATAAGTAGGGTGATCTCTTCTAATAGCATTAAACGAGTTTGAGTATGCATTGTTCAAATTCCTATGCTGCTGAAGAAAACTCACCTCCTCTCTTGAATATCCTATTGGTTCTTCAATTCCTAATGACATATTTTCCTGATTTGAGTATTCAGTTGGTGTACTATTTTCTGAACTTTGGTTTTTGTTCGATTGTAGGCCATCAAATTTCCTACTCAAATTTTCTAAATGTGCTAGAACTTCCGTATTAGATGTACATTCTCCTGCAAAAGCTACTTTTCTGGTGCTAGAACCGGTTTCCCACATTCTGTTATTTTTGGAAATCTTTTCTATAGCATCGTAAACTATTTGAGCTTCACTCATCATTAAAGAACCACCACATGCATGATCTACATCCGTACGTGAATCTTTTCTTAATTTACGACAGAAGAGTTGAATTTGCATATCTAAGGAATGACCATGGTCGGGACAGCTCTTAACAATTTTTTAAATCTTTCCCAGGCATTCCCAAGCGTTTCTTCGCATCCTTGTCTAAAGTTAGCAACCTCGACTTTTAATTCCAAATTTCGTCCAGAGTGAAATATTGTTTCGTAAATTCGTTTGAATCTCCTCCCAACTAGTAAGTGAATGATGTGGAAGAGACATAAACCAATCTCGTGCTCGTCCTTTTAAAGAAAAAGGAAACATAGTCATCCTCGTTAATTCCTTATGAGCACCTTGACTTTTGGCTGTATTGCATAGTTCTTCAAAAAGATAGAGATGATGATGTGGATCTTCATCATCCTCTCCTAGGAATTGGGCTCTTGCGTCAATTAAACCAAAAAGATGAGATTTAATTTCGAAATTATTTGCTCCTTCATTTGGTAAAAGTATGAGATTATTAGTCTGGTTTCTTCTTATGGTTTGATCACAGATAGGTCTCGGGTTTGGTGGGTTATTACGATTATTCTGGTTCCGATTCTGATTATTTCTATTATTATGATTTTGATTATTAGGGTTAACAGGGTTCTGTCCATGCCCCAGAGCATGATCTAGCCTCTGTTCATTTGTTTCATCACTAGTCTCAGCCATTCTCGTATTTCTGTTTGAAGATGATTCTTGGTCAGGATTTCCCGACTAGTATGACCACGTTTACTCTCTACTCTTAACTGCCTTTCGTAAGTGTTTATGTCAGGCTTATAAGGAGTGAGTGGGGCCTTACCACTTCTGGTCATCAACTAACGAAAATAGAAAATAACACGAAATTGATAGTAGTAAAAATTGGTAATTTACCTATAAGGTAGGTACCAACGAAAAATAAAATAGAAATGAGATAAGAAAAGTGTTGACTTATTCTCGAGAATTTTGAGCTAATACAAGTAGTAACCATAGACACATAAAAAGAAATTAGCGACGTATCCCCGGCAACGGCGCCGTAAATCCGATACCGCCTTTCGTAGTGCTAAACCGAATCCTAACCGACAAGTGTATCGGGTCAAACCGTAGTGCTAGTATGGTGAGTCGAGTGTCGAATCCTCGGGAAACTTGGTAATTCTTCTAAGTGTGGTTAAACACCAAAGAGTCGTTATTAACTCGATCTAAATCGCAATTTTATAACACAGATCACTACTATTCTAGTCAACATAAAATAAATGCGTAATTTAAAAGTTATTCTAATATAATATATATAGATATATAAATATATATAGATGTACATAGATTGCAAAATATATATATAGATATAAATATATAGATACCAATATATTTTATAGAACTAGACAGATAAGTTTATAGAACTAGCCAAAGTTTATATAATTGAAGTATACGATCTTTTCAGTAAACGGAATGTGCTCGATCTTTCCTTTTATTTTAGGTCCAATTGAGTAAATGAAACGGTGCACTCCTGAGGTTAACAATTCCTCCTCACACGAGCGTATGAAATTGTCATATATCATTGTCATCAGTTCAATCTCCACAACTGCCCCATGCTAATCTCAGTTAGTCTAAACAGGTACCGAGTATAAATCTACCCCGGATAAAAGAGGTTATTCCGTTCGTCAGACGGCCGATGTTATTCAAAAGGCTCCGGTTGTCAGGCGGATCGATTTAACTTTCCGGTGTTAGTTTCAATTAAACCGTTGATTTTAACATTATTATGATCTCGAGCACAATTTTAATAAGATTAATCTTTCCCAAGACAAATCTGCCCCCGGGTAGGAAATAGGATTCCGTAGTCACGCTTTCGTACGGCCAATTTTACCCTCCGGTTTTTCTATCTTTTATCTCATATCCTAACTTCTCTGGTCAGTTCATCGTTAGGTTATATGGTGCGATTCATCTTGGTTAATTACGTCAATCCGAATATTATCAATACGTTACAGAATAGAAAAAGATTCAATTAACTCAATTTTAATCAATTTTACTTAGACAAAGATTCCTTTACCGAAAAGATCGAAATAAAACGATTACATAACTTTGGCTAGTTATTAGAGTTAGCCTAAAAACATTATAACAACGAAAAAGATAAAAACAAACATAAATACTTAAGAAAATTTACCCGATTACAAATGCTGAATCAGAGTTGTATTCTTCCGGACATTACAACGACTTGCAACAACACCGAACTTCGATAATTTCCCGAGCATTACAACGATACTACGAGATTATTATTTTTGGCATAAGGCCTATTTACAAACTACCACTAAAAAGAAAATAAAGAGGAGAGGAGATATATATATATATATATATATATATATATATATATATATATATATATATATAGGAGATGATTTATATATATTGGTACACTCGACTCGTTTGCAAATGATCTCCTTATATAGACAAAAGTCCTTGGGCCGGACCGGGCCGGTGTAATGATGATCTCCACCTTCTTAAGTAATCAGCATGTGCGGTGATATATAATTATAATTATAATTATATATATAACTTATAAAATTCATATCTCGAGTTCGGATATCCAAAAATCATGATTCAAGCGGCATCGGAAAGCTCTCGGGAAAATCTACAACTTTCGTGAAGGACTCTTCTTCAGATAATGTCGTTTTGATGAGCCATTCGTTTGTCGAAGAGATTTCTCGATTACCACTTAATCGAATCGATTAGCCACTTGACCACTTCGATTGACCACTTGACCACTTAAGCAATTCGATTGACCATTTCAGCACGTGACACTCTCTAAATCCTTCCAGAGATATGATTATACTTCAACATGTCGATTTTCGGGGTCTCGGCTTATAAATCTGCAATAAATTACCACAAGTACCCACGTAAATCTGACACGACACTCCGATTTACTAAAATCGGTACAAAATTACAAATTTTTACTATTATTACTACTAACTACTCTAAATTATAAAGATTAACATTTCATACTATTTATACCATAATTTCATATATTTTATATAGAATCCGTTGATAAAACATAATAATTTAACGTATATTTAATCATATAAAAGTAGTATATCAGGATCACATGTGCATACAGAAATATCAAACTCCAAATGAAAGTGTAAATGCGCGTTAAGGCTTACACGATGATGATAGAGGACACTACAGAGTAGCAGGGCTAGGTGCACTAAATAATAATTAAAAAAAAACAGAATATACACAATGCAACTAAATGGCATGCAACTATACTAAAAAGGCAAAAATAAAATCAAGAAAAATGCTAGCCCAACTAATTCCATAGATATCACCCTAATCTATAATTCGGACTAAGCGATGAAACATGTCAACCATAGAAGGAAGGTCAAATATATAAACGTCTACTAAATAACGCCACAGAAGCGCAACAAAATTCGATTATGCAAAGCCACAGAAGCTTGCCATGTAAAGTGTAGACGTGCCTTAAGACTCATCAGAAAGTGATAGCAACGGAAAACCGACAGTATCTATACTAAAGCAAATATAAATCATATAGAAAAGAAAATTGAAAGTGTAAACGGTCTTAAGGATTACAAGATCCATCTAAAAGTGAAAGCGACGGGAAACCGACAGTAGCTCAAACTTAAGCACATATGAATCAAGTAATAAAAGATGAACGAATAGAGGGCCCTAAAAGCTTACAAGATCCATCAAAAAGGAAGTAGCAACGGAAAACCGACAGTAGCTACAGATGAATCAAGTAAGGGACAACAAAACACACGACCCCTAAACAACCCTAACACCCTAGATAGACGACAAAAGGAACAGCATAAATCAAATTGGAATCACGTCTAGCTCGGTGCTCTTGCATCAATAGACTCGAAACACACACAATCACTCAACATGGACCGTAATAGATGGAAAAATAACCATAAAGGTGAAAGAACATAACATCTACGCATATATAAAGGCCACAGAGGCTCACATTAAAACATCCATGTCAAATAATGAAGCATGTATCAGAAACAAATTCTATTCATTAAAGACTGACACACTGGACGGACGTTCAGACAATCCAGACGCTCGTCCTCCTGTAAATGATGAACTGGACGGGCGTTTGGAAAGGACAAATGCTAGTTTGGTTCTCTTAAGACATAACAGAGTTGGTGCATGTTGGACGGACAGGCGTCCACTCACTATGGACGCACGTCTGGTAACCACAAAGAGTGGCCGGGCGTTCACAGAGAGCAGACTCCCGTCTGGTCTTAGCATAAAGCACAAAACGAGACACCTGAGCAACCTCATAAACCCTAGATAAAATCATAAACCCTAGAAACCTCAGAAACCCTAGAAGGCCTTTTATTTTTTATTTTTTTATTTTTATTTTTAGAAAAGATAAAGAAACAGAAAAAGAAACGGAAACAGAAACAGAAACCTACCTACGAAAAATTGAAAACAGAAAACAAGAAAACAATAAAAGGGAGAAAAACGTGTTGAAAGCTTCTGAGCCCAAAATGGAAGGGAAAACAGCAGATTTTGACCTCGAAAACAGTGTCGAACGGCCTCAGGCCATTCACCATGTCGTCGACGTTGGAACGTGCTTTCCGAATTGGGGTCCTGCGCGCCGAACGGACACTCGAGCCGAAAGTTATGGCCAAAATACTACCATGTGCCCTAACGATCCCTTTTATCCCAACTTATAACAGAAAATCAGAAAAATTAATAAACTAGACAACCGTACCGATTCCCCGGCAACGGCGCCAAAAACTTGTCACGGATTTTTGCAATGAAAATAAACAAGTAATAAATTTATAAATCCGGTATACCCCAAGTGCAGGGATCGTAGTATAGAGGTTGATACCGGGTCGATCTTACGGGGAATCGGGGTTGCTAAATCTAGTTTTTATTATCTAACCTAACTATGTCACGATTACTACTAAAAAGATATGAAAATAAAACAGAGAAGAACTAAAACAAAAAGGCGAAGCTAACAATAAGAATAACTGGACAGAAGATCGAGATCTAAAGCCAGGAAAATATGGTTGCGAACAAAATTAACTGAACTAAATCTATTCTAAATCTATTATGAAGTAAAGATTGTAAATTTACTGAGCAACTCAAGTTCAAGTGATTTAATCAATGAAATAACAAACGAACAAGCAATTGATCCACCTATCCTACAACTATCAATTTCTATCTCGATTATCTCGTGATTCTTAACCAAGTTGTGATTCACCTACCAAGGTGTGAACTCCTAATCTTTTAGACAAGTTCGCCTATTAATCTTCTATCTTTCGATACTAAAGATTAACACTTTCAATTCAGAGGTGTAAGATTTATTCAATCTAGCAACCTAGATATTCAACCTAATCAACTCTCGTTACATATAGGTTAAAGATCCAATCTTTCCTATGGTGATCTAGGTTTACACCGACTCTCGTCACATAGTAAACATCAATAGCAAAACATCTCTCGATATAAATTTGCATAACACATAATCATAGAAAAGAAACAACTTTAATTAAAACTCACAAAATCATCCAAAGGGAGAAATAAAAACGCTGCAGAAAAGTTTCACATGCTTGCCCCAAGTTTGATCAGCTTCTAGCCATCCTCATGATCCGGAAGGAAACAAAATAAATAAAACAACTAATCTAACCCTCGGTCGACCAAGCACCAAGGCTTGGCCGACCGAGCACAACTCGGCTTCAGAATTTAGGGTTTTCTGCGGCTGCTGTAATGTGTATATGATGATCTTAGGGTTTGAAATAATGTGGCTATATATAGAAAAAGTAAGTCGGTTTCAGCATGGCGGCGGACGGACGCCCGTCCACTCCTTCTGGACGCCCGTCCATAACGTTCCCTGAACATCCTGAATCGACTTTCCTGTCTGGACGCTCGTTCAACATTTGTGGACGCTAGTTCATCAATTCTCTCAAGACTCTGAATCAAATTTTTCTCCCTGGACGCTCGTCCATATCTTCAGACGTCCGTCCACCCTGGACGCCAGTTCAATACTTCAGACGCCGATCCAGTGCATACGGGGAGTGAACGCTCGTTTGATTCTTCAAATCTTCATTCCAATCCTCAACTTGCATCTTCCTCCTTCCATTAAATCTCCAATTATGACATGTTTATGACCTACAAAACCACAAAGACATGCAAAGTGTAAAACCATAGATAATTACCAATAAAATCACGAAATTAGCTCAAGTTTACACTTAAAGACTTTTAAAACTCATCTGCTCAATAATTCGATTAAACCCTTAATTTCTATGCAAATAATACGAATATGGAGGAAATTATTACAAAATATAACGATATAAATCATATAAAATCACCCTAAACAGTTAGGACGTGCACAAAGTTTCATGTATAATGGTAGATCTCAACACATACGTCGTAGACATAATACCATCAATCAATTGATAGCTAATGGCGTGATTTTCTCGATTTTATAAAGTCGAAGGAGAACCTTGCGAATCCGTTTATGATTAAAGGTTTAGATAGCTAGAGATCGGGTGTCAATTTTTTACGAACGGAATGGGACTTTAGCCTATTACGCATGTTCCCTTATAATGGCAACCCAACCATAGTGACTGGAGATCCCAATATCATGGTTCAAAAGAAACAACTAAGTTATGAGAGATAGTTAACACTTACTCATTCTATTATAACAAAAGTGATGTCGGCTAAAGGTTTAGGTTAAGCAAAAAGCTTTTAATGATTCATATATCTTGGTTAAACCAAGTGGGGTATTGCAGAGTACTCTTTATAGGATGTCACCTATATAAGTGAAAGTGGGGCCGCTTCTGTGAGAATTTGTGGGTTGAATCCTCTAACTCACTTTCTGAAACCAAGGTGTTCCAGGGCCAAAATGGACACAACAATGAGAACCTCGAGAATGTAAAGAGATGTGTCATTTAAGTATCATTGTCTAGGCATACACCGAAGCCTGAGCAGTTCAAGACCTAGTTCACTGCTTAGCCGAGTATATCCGATGGTACTCTACTACGGAAGGTTCAAGGCAGCAAACCACCTTGCTCGATGCAACAGATTTCCGCCCGTAATCTCATCAGAGTCTGCATTGCATTCGTTTCATTCATGTGGGTGATTGTTGGAGAAATTTGAATTGAATATTAATGGTAAGAGTTGCATCAGTTCGGTGAAAGTTTACAACCACATATGATTTGTGACTTTTCGGTTAAAAGTTGCAACCGTTAAATGATCGGACATCTTTCTCCTATAAATTCCATCACTACAATGAAAAAGAAACAAGATTTTTTTTTTGTAAGAATTTTTCTTAGACAAAATTCTGGCCAGTTTTCATTAAAACTATTCATACATATATTTTGCATAAATTCGAGTTAAGAAGAGATTTACAGAAATAATCGGTTCGCCTGCTTCTTCTCACTGAAGTGCAACAATCCGAAAAAAATATGACTGTTGTATCTTGAGAGACGATTACCATTACCGTGTGCACATAATCGGGGCAAAAACGTCTTGAGGATAGAGTACTGCACTCACATCAGTCAATAAGTTTTTTTGTCCAGTTTTACTGTTTTCGTTTTTGTTTGAATTACTTGTTAAACTCTATGCTAGATTGATAATTTTCCCGAACAAAGTCTTCTTTAGAAGCATTCTTTTTCGGTATCTATCACTCTTAGCTATTATAACAACAACAAGAAGAAGAAGTTTTAGCGATGAACAGCAAATAACAGAAGAAAACATAGAAAAGCATATGGTGAAAGCTGTGCCGACTAAACCTTTGTTTGTCTACTAGTAGTATATGAACAAGTATATGAACAAGTCAGCAAATATTAGTCAATTACCCACTTTTGCCCTGCTTTTTTTCACCAACTTTTCATAAAGTAAATATGTCTGGAATGTGACCATATCTTGCACTATCAAACCAATAACGAATTCACCTACACATTCTTTCTAGAACAATGATACCGACGTAACAGGTGTTTCATAAAAAGTGACACAACTCACTTTAACATCTTCGATTACATCATAATCAAGTTTGACAAAATATATGTTGTGTCACTCGATCACAGCCAATGTCACACTATCTGTCAAGCATTCACAATCTCAGCAGCCTGCAAAGCATTCAATCCAGCTTGCCCTGCAGATTGCTGTTCAACTTCCCATTTCATTTTGGCAATACTTTCATCACCCACAAGGCCATAATCCTGAAAATAAAATTAAAAATCAATACATAGCAGTAGATGGTGGAAATTAATCTCAGACAATTATATATATATATATATATATATATATATATATATATATATATATATATATATATATACCTCCAGTTTTTGAACAAGATCTTTGGCATTTGGAGCAGAAACGAAAATATGACGCTGAGAAGGCCTAATGAAGCCATCATCAACTGCTTTGTCAATGAAGGTCAGAAGAAAGTCATAATATCCATCCACATTCAGCAAACCCACCTATTAATTATTAGTATGATCAGGGGCGGACGCAGGATCTCGGTTAAGGGGAGACAATAAAAATTTTAAAGGCAAATAAAAAATTTAAGAAGAGGCAAACTATATGTAGCCTACAAATTTTAGTGTATTTTTTTCGGATTAAGGGGGGGCAGTTGCCCCCCTTGACTGTATGTAGATCCGCCACTAAGTATGATATAAGATATATATTCATCAACAATATTAATAAAATCCCATGATTTTATTTCCAGTTCCAGATTTGGAAAAATTAGAATCTAACCGGCTTTTCATGTATGCCCAGCTGAGCCCATGTAATAACTTCAAGCAACTCTTCCAATGTGCCATACCCTCCTGTACGTTGAACGAAGAAGAAGAAGAAGAATTAAACCCACAACGACATTTTAACAAACACCAAATGTGCATTAGAAAATATATCTGAAAGGTCGATCTGAGATGAGTCCAGTAATTAACCTGGCAATGCGATGAAGCAATCAGAAAGACGAGCCATCTCAGCTTTCCTCTGGTGCATACCGGCCACCTCCCTTTCTTCCCCGACGGTAACACCAGTTTTCTACGTAACGTCAATATCAAGAAAATCTTCATCAGCGCCGCCGCCGGCAACAGAAATGATTAAAAGACCAGCTGGTCGTCGCAACAATTCATGTAATGTAACTAATGAACAAACCATTGTGTAATTAAATTCAAGGGGATCGTTATGAATATGATATGTTTACCTCTTTTCCCATGAGAGCCTTAGGTATGATCCTGCACCAGAATTTAATTAAATCCCTCTCAGTTTATTCATTTTTTCAGAAGATGACATGAGACCACTTATCAATAGGAGTACATTACCCAAGAACATGTCCTCCTCCACCATGAACAGCTTGAGAAACTAAACCCATCAGCCCAATACTTCCTCCACCGTATACAAGATCAAGTTTTCTTGCCACCTAATTAACATAAAGAAAAAACCATATTAATTACATCAAATCACAGAATTTATGGGAATTAATAATATTTGATTAAGATTTTCATCAAGCAACAAGAATTTTGAACTAGCAGCCGGCCCAGACACTCACCAGCTCTTTACCCAATTCATCGGCAGCTTCTTTGTAGCATTCTCTCTTCCCTGAACTGCTCCCGCAAAATACACACACGCGCTTGAATCTTGATCCGCCTACGTTCTCCGCCATGGTATTTTTATCGGAAGGGAGGGAGTGTTAAATGTTATTTCCGGCCTGAAGCTAAATCTACCTTCAGGATAATCTACTGCTGCGCTGCCGCCTTTTTTTTTCCCTCTCTCTGGATTCTAAGAAACTGATAGCCAGGAGATATATTAAGTATTGCAGGGCTTAAGAAACAAACTTGCAAAGGCGGCTAAAAATATTATATATATATACACACACATATATGTAACACAGTGGGCTGTTCACATCACATTTGAAATTTATTTCATTTGGATAAGGACATAGAAGGCGATGCAGGACAAAAAGAAGGACAAACGATCTTGTTACAAGCAGGGGCGGCTTTACATTTGGAGATCCGGGTCCGACCAACCCTCTAAAATAAAAATATTGCGTAAATAAATAGTAGTGATTTTTTTTTATAAAAACATATATATATATATATATATATATATATATATATATATATATACTTTTATTCTCGTCTTACACGTGGTAAAACCATATAATATTACGGTTTTGCCCGCCACGTGTCATGATGCGAAGGGGTGGGCCGTAGGCGTGACGTAGCCACTCATGACCTGTCTTTTTATCTTCTTCTGTGTATTTACATAAATTTAATTCAAATATTTTATTTTTTCAAAAAAAAAACTTTTTATATGTTGTTCAGTGAAGAATTCTAAGAACTTTTGTAGTTGAAAGTTAAGGCTAATTCGTTGTAAATTAATTTATATAATTTATTTATCATTTGCCTCCCTGTGTAAATTTCTCATTATTCATCCGTTGACCAAGTCAACATTTTGATTCCGACATCCGATCGAAGATCCGTCCGGTCCATCCGTTCCAAATGGGGGGTAATTGCAAGACCTTTGTCGCTTGCACTAACGTCGCTCAGTCTTGCGTGCAGAGGCACTTGAAATCACCCTGATCCAACGGTTAGTCTGAGAGAAAATCGAATTTCAATTTCGATGAACAGTGTATCATCAACAGAAAGATTCCTTTCTCTTCTGTAACTGTTTCAATTATCATTACCTTTTTCTGTTGTACAATAGTGTTGTCGAATTTTTGAATTAACACTTTCTGAGAAAAGCACTTCATTTTGTCGTTTTTCAATTTCCATCAGAATAATTTCCTCACAGGAAATGGACTATTCATCTTCTCCCCCACCTGCAATGAACTGTCAATCAACACAGACACTCAGATCATCATTTTCAGGGATGACTAGAACACTTTGACCATTGTTCATCTCTCCTACCTGTAATGTATCTTTAACTGAACTAGCTGCACATAAATACAAGGCATTCTCATGAATGTTATCAATAGTTCCTGTAGTTGCACCTCCGTATTTTACAAGAATATTCTTCTTGCAATATTCATCACACCATATTCTTTCTGACCAGCTGAAGTAGAACCTTTCATCGTAAGCCAATACACTCCCCTCCTTAAAACCCTGAATTTGTCTGTCAATTCTTCCTTAATCATTGCAGTAGAAGGTTCATCATCGAAGATGTCGAAAACATCCTTTTTACTGTTGTACAACAGTAAAAAGGTATAGTGACAAGGCATATAAGACGAAAGTCTGAATAGTAGAGATAGAAAGAGAGAGTCAGAAGGGAGAATAGTATTTCTCAACTTCTTTACTACTTAGGTTTTGCGGAGGCAAAGAGGGACTTATATAGTGCCCTCTATTTCTGACTTTTAATCTCAGTCTTACACGTGGCAAAACCATATAATAATACGGTTTTGTCCTCCACGTGTGCCCGCCACGTGTCATGAGGCGAAGGGGGTAGGCCGTAGGCGTGACGTAGCCGCTCATGACCTGTCTTTTTCATCTTCTTCTGTGTATTTACATAAATTTAATTCAAATATTTTATTATTTCAAAAAAAAACTTTTTATATGTTGTTCAGTGAAGAATTCTAAGAACTTTTGTAGTTGAAAGTTAAGGCTAATTCGTTGTAAATTATTTTATTTTATTTATTTATCATTTGCCTCCCTCTGTAATTTCTCACTATTCATCCGTTGACCAAGTCAACATTTTGATTCCGACTTCCGATCAAAGATCCGTCCAGTCCATTCGTTCCAAATGGGGGATAATTGCAAGATGTTAGTCGCTTGCACAAGCGTCGCTTGGTCTTGCGTGTAGAGGCACTTGAAATCACCTTGATCCAACGGTTAGTCTGAGAGAAATCGAATTTCAATTTGCATGAACAGTGTATCGTCAACAGGCAATTTTCTCTTTCATCAATGACTTTTTCAATCACTATTATGCAACAGTAAAAGTAATGATGATGTCGGATATTTGAATTCCCCTTTCCTGAGAAAAGCACTTTATTTTGCCCTTTTTGAATTTTCATCAGAATATTCCTTCACAGGAAATGCACTATTCATCATCTTCTCCGCCTGAATGAACTGTCAATCAACATAGACACTCAGATCATCATTTTCAGGGATGAGTAGAACACTTTGACCATTGTTCATCTCTCCCACTTGTAATGGGTTAATGACTAACTTAACATTAATGGTCATGTGTTAAGGAATAACTTAACATTAAGGACGTGGGTTAATTAATGATTAACTTAACATTAATGGTCATGTGTTAATGACTAACTTAACATTAAGGGTCATGGGTTAATGAATAACTTAACATTAATGGACGTGGGTTAATGAATAACTTAACATTAAGGCTTCAGGGGGTTTTAGGGGGGTGTTTACTGGGTATACTTCAGCTTGTCCCCCCCCCCGCCCGCCGGTCTTCTCCCCCACCTGCAGGACCCAGAGAACAAACCTTTTTACTATTGTACAACAGTAAAAAGAAATAGTGACAAGGCATATAAGACGAAAGTTTGAATAGTAGAGATATAAAGAGAGAGTCAGAAGGGAGAATAGTATTTCTCAACTTCTTTACTACTTAGGTTTTGCGGAGGCAAAGAGGGACTTATATAGTGCCCTCTATTTCTGACTTTTAATCTCAGTCTTACACATGGCAAAACTGTATAATATTACACATGGAGGCAAATTAATGCTTCACATATTATATGGTTTTGCCCGCCACATGTCATGAGGAGAAAGGGGTAGGCCGTAGGCGTGACGTAGCTGCTCATGACCTTTCTTTTTCATCTTCTTCTGTGTATTTACATAAATTTAATTCAAATATTTAATTTTTTCAAAAAAAAAAAAACTTTTTATATGTTGTTAATTGGAGAATTCTAAGAACTTTTGTAGTTGAAAGTTAAGGCTAATTCGTTGTAAATTAATTTATAAAAATTATTTACCGTTCTGCTCCCTGTGTAAATTTCTCACTATTCATTTTGATTCTGACCTCCGATCGAAGATCCGTCCGGTCCATCCGCTCCAAATGGGGGGTAATTGCAAGACCTTAGTCGCTTGCACTAACGTCGCTCAGTCTTGCGTGCAGAGGCACTTGAAATCACCCTGATCCAACGGCTGGTCTGAGAGAAAATCCAATTTCAATTTCCTAGAACAGTGTGGGTGGGATCCACCCGTCGGCCACTCTCCAAAATTCAAATTGGGGGGCACTATAAAAGTACCTCTTTGCCTCCGCAAAACCTTAGTAGTAAAAAGTTTGAAACTCCTATTCCTCCTTCTGTCTCTCTTTCTATCTCTAAAATAACTAATTATGCCTCGCAGACCCCCTGAAGCCTTAATGTTAAGTTAGTCATTAACCCATGACCCTTAATGTTAAGAAAGTCATTAACCCATGACCATTAATGTTAAGTTAGTCTTTAAACAATGAACATTAATGTTAAGTTAGTCCTTAATCATTACAGGTGGGAGAGATGAACAATGGTCAAAGTGTTCTAGTGGATTTGTCATATATTCATTAATCATTAATTGCCTTAACACAATTATCCCTGAAATTGATTATCTGGGTATTGGCGTGATGGACAGTACTCCCACACTAGGCCAGCGGCAGCAGTTATAGATTGAATAATAAAAGCCCCCCCGCTTCAAGTTAGTCCTTAAACAATGACCATTAATGTTAAGTTAATCCTTAATCATTGCAGGTGGGGGAGACTATTCATTGCAGGTGGAGGACATGATGAATAGTGCATTTCCGGTGACGACTCACTATTCATGGAAATTCAAAATAAAGTGCTTTTCTCAGAAAAAGTGAATAATGATATCCGACATCACTATTGTACAACAGTAAAAGTAATGATGATGTAAACAGTTACTGATGAGATAGGAATTTGTCTGTTGATGACACACTGTTCATGGAAATTGAAATTGGATTTTCTCTCAAACCAGCCGTTGGATCATGGTGATTTAAAGTGCCTCTGCACACAAGACCGAGCGACGTTAGTGCAAGCGACTAAGGTCTTGCAATTACCCTCCATTTGGAACGAATGGACCGGACGGATCTTTGATCGGAGGTCGGAATCAAAATGTTGACTTGGTCAACAGGTGAATAGTAAGGAAAATACACAGGGAGAAGAACGGTAAATAATTTATATAAATTAATTTACAACGAATTAGACTTAACTTTCAACTACAAAAGTTTTTAGAATTCTTCACTGAAGAACATAAAAAAAGTTTATTTTTTTTGAAAAAATTAAATATTTGAATTAAATTTATGTAAATACACAGAAAAAGATAGGTCATGAGGAATCATTGTTAATAAGTATACTTTCTTTGACTGTTTAGTCATTGAGTCATTGCATGGAAGAAGTCTGTGTAAGTTATAATATTTGGGTAATTATCTGTTTAGTTACAACAGTTTTAAACATATTAACTGTTTTAAATGGGTTCACGTATTTACGATGTGGGCGAATATCCCACGAGTTGGGAAGGATTAAGAGCGATGTGCGTAGATCTTTGGATTTCATCACAATTGGCACATTTAAGGGCCTGTCAAGAGACGGGAGAACTTTGTCTGTCAAGGACCTTTGTTCAAGGATCAGAGGAATCCGTTTCTGTTAATGCAAAGGTTGGCTAAATTTCGTGCTATTAATCGTAGATTCAATAAACAGAAGTTTAAGTATTGGTTTAAGAAGTAGAAAGCAGAGGTAGATGTTCAAAGGCTCAGCCATGTCCAGTTCCAACAAAAAAATGAGGGACTATCTTGCGGCCAAACGGAGGTTGGCTTATTCAAGTCTAAACAGGAATCTGTTTGGAACAGTTCCTAGGAACTACTTGAGAACTCCTGTTTGGAGATCTTTTTTACCTTATAAGAAAAAGCCCTTTTTCAGGCAAAAAAGACTTTCAGAAAGGAGAATAAAAACAATTCATGACAAGCTTACAATTGAAAATAAAGGTGATTGTCAATTGCTGAATGATATCAGTCAAGGGACTAGTTCTGACCAAAGGGTTGGTCATGATATTAATTTGTATGGAATTAACATTAAGGGAAATGTTTATCTTCAAGTATGTGAAGCATTAACAGGTCTTCATGTGATTTGGTTTTTAATTGTTGACAAAAAACCTAAAGCTACTTCATCAAAAAATTTGAAGATGCAGGTTGTTTTCGACATCTTCGATGATGAACCTTCTACTGCAATTATTAAGGAAGAATTGACAGACAGATTCAGGGTTTTAAGGAGGGGAGTGTATTGGATTACGATGAAATGTTCTACTTCAGCTGGTCAGAAAGAATATGTTGTGAAAGAATATTGCAAGAAGAATATTCCCGTAAAATACGGAGGTGCAACTACATGAAATATTGATAACATTCATGAGAATGCCTTGTATTTATGTGCAGCTAGTACAAGGCATTCTCATGAATGTTATCAATAGTTCCTGCAGTTGCACCTCCATATTTTACAAGAATATTCTTCTTGCAATATTCTTTCACAAGATATTCTTTCTGACCAGCTGAAGTAGAACCTTTCATCGTAAGCCAATACACTCCCCTCCTTAAAACCCTGAATCTATCTGTCAATTCTTCCTTAATCATTGCAGTAGAAGGTTCATCATCGAAGATGTCGAAAACATCATGCATCTTCAAATTTTCTGATGAAGTAGCTTTAGGTTTTTTGTCAACAATTAAAAACCAAATCACATGAAGACCTGTTAATGCTTCACATACTTGAAGATAAACCTTTCCCTTAATGTTAATTCCATACAAATTAATATCATGACCAACCCTTTGGTCAGAACTAGTCCCTTGACTGATATCGTTCAGCAATTGACAATCACCTTTATTTTCAATTGTAAGCTTGTCATGAATTGTTTTTATTCTTCTTTCTGAAAGTATTTTTTGCCTGAAAAAGGGATTTTTCTTATAAGGTAAAAAAGATCTCCTAACAGGAGTTCTCAAGTAGTTCCTAGGAACTGTTCCAAACAGATTCCTGTTTAGACTTGAATAAGCCAACCTCCGTTTGGCAGCAAGATAGTCCCTCATTTTTTTGTTGGAACTGGACATGGCTGACCCTTTGAACATCTACCTCTGCTTTCTGCTTCTTAATCCAATACTTAAACTTCTGTTTATTGAATCTGCGATTAATAGCACGAAATTTAGCCAACCTTTGCATTAACAGAAACGGATTCCTCTGATCCTTGAACAAAGGGCCTTGACAGACAAAGTTCTCCCCTGTCTCTTGACATGCCCTTAAATGTGCCAATTGTGACAAAATCCAAAGATCTATGCACATCGCTCTTAATCCTTCCCAACTCGTGGGATATTCGCCCACATCGTAAATACGTGAACCCATTTAAAACAGTTAATATGTTTAAAACTGTTGTAACTAAACAGATAATTACCCAAATATTATAACTTACACAGACTTCTTCCATGCAATGACTGAATGACTAAACAATCAAAGAAAGTATACTTATTAACAATGATTGCTTGCGATGCACGCAAGACCATATTTAATTTTATTTTTCTCATCTTTCAAAAGAAACTTCTGCTCAGCTTCCTGAACACGCTTGGTAGGTCCAGAACTGCTCATGGGCCCAACACTAACATTGGGCTCAACAGTCTCTGTAATTGAATGATGGGCTTCTGGCTGGGTACTGGCACTGTCACACAAACTGGGTCGGCCCAAATGACTAAAAGATGATCTTCTATCTGAAAATGCATCTCCAGGCCCACAAGTTATAGCCTTGGGCTTCCCAAAGTTGTCAGCACGAACACTAAGACAACGGCTCAGAGTAGGCTTTTTAAATCCACAGTGCCAAACATCAACATTATCCCTGTTGAATAATTTGGACTTTATGTCAATTACTGGACCTCTAAATGCTAATTCATTGGCCTCTTCACTGTAGATAATTTTAAAAAAGCTTTCATCTTACAGTACTTGACATTAGACTTAATATTAGCATTTTCCAAAACATAAGTAATTGACCAAGGACACTCATTGTCATTCAAACTGGCATAAGCATTGCCGTAATAGGTCATGTTCAAACAACAAGACACTGGGAAAACAAACTCCGTCTGTTTGCAATCTGGCTCACATAACCTATTATCAAAAACCCTAACCCTAACACAGCCTTCGGAATTCATTGGACACTGGGGCCTGTACATCAACAAACAACTGTCTATCATCACAGACAAATTTTTCATCTTGTTAAAAGCCCTGTCGATAAAACTAGGGTATTTTAACTTTACAGGATCAACAGATGTACCGGATTTGATGTCCGTACAATTGCAAGACCTTAGTCGCTTGCACTAACGTCGCTTGGTCTTGCATGCAGAGGCACTTGAAATCACCCTGATCCAATGATTAGTCTGAGAGAAAATCGAATTTCAATTTCCATGAACAGTGTATCGTGAACAGGCAATTTTCTCTTTCATCAATGACTGTTTCAATCACTATTGTACAACAGTAAAAGTAATGATGATGTCGGATATTTGAATTCCTCTTTTCTGAGAAAAGCAGTTTATTTTGTCCTTTTTGAATTTTCATCAGAATATTCCTTCACAGGAAATGCACTATTCATCATCTTATCCACCTGAATGAACTGTCAATCAACACAGACACTCAGATCATCATTTTCAAGGATGAGTAGAGCACTTTGACCATTGTTCATCTCTCCCACCTGTAATGGGTTAATGACTAACTTAACATTAATGGTCATGTGTTAATGAATAACTTAACATTAAGGGACGTGGGTTAATGATTAAATTAACATTAATGGTCATGTGTTAATGACTAACTTAACATTAAGGGTCTTGGGTTAATGAATAACTTAACATTAAGGGACGTGGGTTAATGAATAACTTAACATTAAGGCTTCAGGGGGTTTTAGGGGGGGTGTTTACTGGGTATACTTCAGCTTGTCCCTCCCGCCTGCAGTCTTCTCCCCAACCTGCAGGACCCGGAGAACAAACCTTTTTACTATTGTACAACAGTAAAAAGGTTTGTTCTCAGGGTCCTGCAAGTTACCCACGGTCATTTGCAAGTTAAAGAAATTTACCAGAAACAAATTTTGTTCCACCCAATCTTTAAGTTCTTGGGGGATATTTACGAAACTGGTCCATCTGGGCTAGTACTCAGGCTGTATTTTTGGCCATCTGGAATTTGCAGCATATTCCAGATTCCTGAGCTGGGTAGCCTAGAAAAATGGTTGCTCAGTCTGCACTCTTGAAAGGAAGTCCTCTTTGGATGTGGCCTCATTTATAATTGTTGACCATATATCATCCCTAGTTTTTTTGGGCTTCTTCTACAAGCCCTTAACACTCCCTTCTCTTGAAATTGCCCCCCCTTTGCGATGTATTCACCACTTTTTTTTATCACTTCTGGGCACCTGAGCATTTGCATGATATGATTGCAGGCCATTCGGGTCTTTGACGTCAAAGAACCTAGGGTCCCTCGTTTCTAACTTGTTTTCAAGTTGAACAAGGCAGTGTAGGTGTGGTTCACCATTTTGGTGGGGTTCTGTGCATACCCACACTGCCCACTAATCCCTCTCTTCCTCATAGATTATTTATATAATCTATTAAAAGATTATAAAATTTGTTACGCTAGAGTAACATTAAGGGTCTTGGGTTAATGAATAACTTAACATTAAGGGACGTGGGTTAATGAATAACTTAAAATTAAGGCTTCAAGGGGTTTAGGGGGTGTGTGTACGGGTATATATATATATATATATATATATATATATATATATATATATATATATATATATATATATATATATATATGTGTGTGTGTGTGTGTGTGTGTGTGTGTGTGTGTGTGTGTGTGTGAAAGTGACCCCTTGTTTTTCTGTATTAACTCCCTATTTTTATCTATTTCCTCATTATTACATGTATAGAATTGGATATGTAAACATATGTGCGATACGGAAAAAAAATTGACAAATTTCTGACATTCATGTCGAAAATCCTGCAGTCGCCCCTGGTTAAAAGAGATGACAAGCAAAAACCAAATAGAAGCAATCTAACGTGAAAATAATCAAACAACAATAATTGAAACAAAAAGAATACCACGATTTAACGTTGTTTTAACGCCGACTACTCCACGTACATAAAATGAGATATATATTATGCATAGAAATTCACAAGGTTTTTTACACACTTGTATTGATTACAATGATTGAGTATTTATAGTTTTGTAAACCTAAACCGCCATAATGACCTATGTCGGGATTTCCATAAATGTCTCATATGTGACTCAGCTCAACTATGTACATAATCAGCTCAGACACAAAGCTCAGCAGTATTCAACAGACTCAACGGACTTTCACTCCACTGGCAGATGGTTCTCAGATGACACACCACCCAATTGACTTCCCAGACTTGATTAGTCTAATCAGTTGACCATCATTCAGTTGATTCCAGACTTAGTTTTACCAGATTCAGACGTAGAGATCAAGTCACACTTGACAACAAATATCCACATTGACTTGAACTCTCGTTTAAATAGACTGCATAAACAGATGTATTGTACCTGATACATTCGTCAATGCCAGATGTATTGTACCAGACTACTCCGCTGAAGCACTCAGCTGAACTGCCCTCAGCCGAGTCTTCTCAGATTCAAATTATAAGCTCCGGTTGTTGCGTGAATCCAAACACAACTAAAACTTGCTCTGCTGAATAGACTTTGTGAGCATATCAGCAGGATTATCATGAGTGATGATCTTCCTCACCCGGATTCTCTTCTCATTTCTCAGAAAATGATACCTAACATCTATATGCTTGGTTCTCTCATGGTGAACCTGATCCTTAGCCAAACATATTACACTCAAACTGTCACAATATACCTCAGATTGATCATGATGCAGACCCAAATCACTACCAATCCCTTCAATTAGATCCCATCATTGGCCGCTTCGGTAAGAGTCATGTATACCACTGTTGCCCGAAGAGTTGCTTTCGAGCTGACCACAGAATCACCCAAAGTGAAAACATAACCAGTCATTGATTTTCTATTGTCCATATCACCTTCATAATCAAAATAACATTACAATGTGACCAAACACTAAGTATCAAATCCATAAATGAGTCCAACATATGTTTTACCTATAAGGTACGTGAACATCTTTTTCATAGCTTTCCAGTGTTCATTTCCAGGTTGAGCCATAAACTAGATGACAACACTGTCTGCCTGAGCCAGATCAGGCCCAATGCAGACCATGGCATACATCAATAGATACTACATCTCAAACTTATCTTATACTACATCAACTGAGGATTTGGGTGCATCTTAGATGAGTATCTTACATCTCAAACTCATCTAGGACCTTCTTAGAATGACCATTGTAGTATCTATTGGCTTAGCAGTTGACATGCCAAATCTGGCCAAAATCTTTTGAATATAGCCTTGCCGTGACAAGAAAAGCTTCTTCTGACTCCTGTTCTTAAAGATTTTCATCCCTAAAATCTTCTTCGATGCTCCCAAATCCTTCATCTCAAACTCATCTAAGAAGGTCCTTCAACTCTGAATATCAGACTTCTTTGCAACAGCTATCAACATGTCATCCACATATAGGACAAGATAGATGTATGATCCATCTCTCAGTTGACTGTGATATACACAACAAGCATATGGACTTCCGAGCTACCTTTTCCGACAGAAAGAATGGTGATAAACGGAGGTCGCTTTTGTCATTTATTTTAAATAAGCTTCCAGTACTATCTTGTTTCTTTTGGAATAAATTCTCACATTCCTCTATTGATAAAATTAGTTTAGTTTAGTTTTTTAATTTTTAATTTTTCTGATAGTTCATCTTAACAACGAAATCACCATTATTCTATCCTTTCTCAAGACCTCCCTTTCAGCCAAGTGAGGCATCCATTCATGGCTATTTTGAAAGGCCCATAATAGACATAAAGCAATTGGCTTCAAAGTTAGGGTTAAGGGTGATTCTAGCATTCGTAGTCATGGTCTATTGCTTGAAATTGGCAGGAGTGAGGATAAGCGTTGGCATGAGTAACAGTTTGACAAGTTGATTGCTTTGGATTACTTCAATAAAAGGCTTAGTTGAATATCTCGAGAGGAAAAAAAGGGGCACACCCATCTTGGGTGAGGTGGTCTCAAGACTTGTTAAATTTGACTCAAAAACGCTAGAAAGATGAAGATTCAATTCAATAGAAACAGATCATGAATAAAACTAAGAACATTCAAAGTGTTCTTGACAGAATTCGAAATACAATTTTGGCGGGAAAAGAGGAATTTCAATTGTGCAGAAAATTGGCAATATAAAACTGTAATTGGATCATTAAGCTTGTACATTATGCTTAAAGGTCAGGTTTAAATAGTGTAGCTAATTGCAATTCGGTTGTAACCGCATCAACCGTCACTTCTAACCAACTTGACACCAAGGTGTTTGATGTGTGCCTCAATGAACTCCAAACACTTGTTCTTCTCATTCTTGCAACACCCCCCTTCAAGCTGAAAATGGTTAGAACCAAGTGAAGCTTGCCAAACACTTGTTGTTCTCATTCTTGTATCTCAGGATTGGATGGTGTGTATAGGTCTTTAAAAGGAAAAGCTTGTAGCAGCCTTTCAAGTGTCTGTTTGTCCATAGGTTTAGTTAGTATGTCTGTTGGTTGGTCCTTTGTATTGATTGGTAGAGGAATCAACACTTTTGCCTGATATTTCTCCCTCACAAAGTGACAATCAATCTCTATGTGCTTTGTTCTTTCATGAAAAACTGGATTTTCAACTATGTCTAAGGCACTTTTACTATCACAGTAAAGAGGGACAGTGTCTTTGTATTGAATTTGAAAATCCTTGAGTAGATAGAGTAGCCACTGTATCTCACAAGCAGTGACAGCCATGGCTCTTTATTCTGCTACACTTGAGCTTCTTCAAACAGTGGGTTGTTTCTTGGATTTCAAAGAGATTAAGGCATCTCCAAGAAATACTAAATAACCAGTAGTGGACCTTCTAGTTTTTGTACAGCCTGCCCAATCTGAATCACTAAAAGCCCTTAAATTGATGGAGCTTTTACTAGGAAAGAATAGGCATTTTCCAGGTGCAGACTTTAAGAATCTAAGCAATCTGTGTGCTGCTTTAGGTGCGCTTCATTATGTTTTGCTAAAAATTGGCTGAGCTGTTGAACTGGAAAGGCTATATCTAGTCTGGTGTTGCCTAAGTGCAAGAGTTTACCAACAAGGCTTCTGTATTCAGTGTCTGATTCAAGTGGATGAGCTTCTATTTCTGCTAAATTCTGGGATGTGTCCATTGGTGTGTAAATTGGTTAACAATCAATGAAGCCAAATTATTTTAAAAGATCCAAGCAGTATTTTCTCTTATTTATGACAATACCACTATTTGATCTTGCAACCTCAAAGCCTAAGAAATACTTTAGAGTGCCAAGATCCTAGATTGTGAAAGCAGAATGTAGCAGATCCTTTAGGGTTTGTATGTATCCCATGTTCTTGCTTCCAACCATAATATCATCTACATATACTAGTAGAGCCACAAAGTTATCCCTTTGTCCATTTGTAAATAGGCTATGATCATTGCTGGATTGTTTGTATCCATGATCCAGTAACTTCTGTGTTACTTTTTCATTCCATTGTCTACTTGCTTGTCTTAATCCATACAATGATCTGTTAAGTTTGCAGACAAGGCCATTTGCTGTTAATCCTTCAAGAGGTTTCATATAAACCTCTTCTTTTAGGACTCCATGCAAGTTGACTAAAACCAGAAACTGACCAAGTATCATCTGATAAAGCCTTTGTGTCTAATGCTTCAAGTATGTAGAGTCCACTTTGAAGATTAGCTGATCCAATCTTCTTCATAGTTGTTGGTTCCTGCATAAGACACATGTTAGCATAAAAAACAACATATAACTTGCTACCAGTGGATAGTTTCCTAACATAAACTAGGTTATAACTGAAAGAAGGTATACAAAACACATTGTATAATGTGATATCAGTGTTAATCTTAACATCACCGGTGTGTGTAACTTTTGCTGATGATCCATTTGGCAATTTGACATATAAATTTTTGGCCACTTGTATTTTAAACATGCATTTTAAAGAAAAAGTAATATGGTCGGTAGCTCCTGAATCTATGATCCACTGCTAAACATTGATACCTTGCCCTTGAGAGCTACTTCCTGCAGCCATCACCACTTCATTGCACTGACTATTATGTGGCTGCAGATTCTGGATCAAAAACAACAAGTGTTCATACTGAGACTTGGTGATTGCATTTCCAGGATTCTGATCATGATTTGAAACAGCACAAGCACCTGATTCCTCAAGATCCTCATTGTATGCTACATTGTTTGCCATTGATGCCCCTATGCCTCTACCATATCCCTTAAAATTTGGTGGATTACCATATTTTCTGTAGCATTTATCTATTGTATGCCCTTCCGTTCCACAATAAGTCCAGTAAGGTTTCTTGTAGTTACCCTAGAAACCTCTTCCACCTCCAGATCCTCGACCATGTCCTCTTCCTTGATTTGCATGCTTGAAATTCCCAATTACTTGATTGCAATCTGTCTCTACAATCTGATCATTCCGAGCAGCAAGAACTACAAAATCTGTGCCATTGTAATTGAGTTGTTGCTCATGGTTTAATGCCATAACAAAGGCAGCTTTTGATATCATGAAGAGGCAGAGTCATTAAAACTTGTGATTTCACACTTGCAAAGTTGCCATTCAAACCCTTGACAAATCTTGTAGTATAGGCATTGTTATAATATTCCCATGATAATCTGCAAAGCAGGGCAAACACAGGGAGGGATGGGCTTCAAAACTAGGTATTGGTCCCATATGGATTTCAATTTTGTATAATAATCGGTGACAGATAAGTTCCCCTACTTCATTTTCTCAATTTCTTTTTCAAGATTGAAGATCCTATACGCATTTCCTCTCTCAAATCTATCTTGAAGATCAGTCCAAATTTCTCTAGCAGTATCAAAGTACATGACACTCTCTGCCATAGTGGGAACCATCGAGTTTATAAGCCAAGAATGAACCAAGTCGTTAAGCTGCATCCAGCCTACAAATCCTGCATCTTCAACATCCGGCATTGTTGAAGAACCATCCACAAAACTGAGCCGGCCACGAGAGGATAAAACCTTAGTCATCGATCTCTTCCAATGATTATAATTGTCCACTCCTTTGAGCAACGGACGCACAATAACTAGACTAGGATTATCAAAATTGCTCCCAGAATTATCAGAAATCGCGTTAGCAGCCATTGAAAAAACTTCAAGAAAGAACTCAGAAAATTGATGAATTTTTGGGAAGATTTGATAGCGGAAGTACTATAATCGCTCTGATACCATGTTAAATTTGAATCAAAAATGCCAGAAAGATGAAGATTCAATTCAATAGAAACAGATCATGAATAAAACTAAGAACATTCAAAGTGTTCTTGACAGAATTCGAAATACAATTTGGCGGGAAAAGAGGAGCTTCAATTGTGCGAAAAATTAGCAATATAAAATTGTAATTGGATCATTAAGCTTGTACATTATGCTTAGGGGTCAGGTTTAAATAGTGTAGCTAACTGCAATTTGGTTGTAACCGCATCAACCGTCACTTCTAACCAACTTGACATAAGGTGTTTGATGTGTGTCTCAATAAACTCCTAACACTTGTTCTTCTCATTCTTGTATCTTAACAAGACCACCCTAACTTTTAAAAAAAATTGTATTTTTGCATTAAAGTTACAATTTAATTGCAATTTGTCGTATAAAAATTAAACAATGGAGTGGCCTGGTGGTATATAAGGTTTGGCTTACCTTCCTTGCCTCGTAAGTTTTTTCCTATGTCAAACCTTTTAAATGGAGCCTTTTTGCCGCATTTTAGCTTTTGGAACAAAAAACATCGATCGTGATATATTCACAATATTGAACTCCACAACAGTTCACTACATCATTTATCACTATTGATTATAGTGGAAACTAAATATATTCATGTGTCTCATATTATATATACTGACTGTCTTTTCACACATATTATTTTCTTATTTTATCCTTTAAATTTTTGCACATATTTATTCCGATTATAGCCCACACTATTATGGACTATCTTTTCACACATATTATTTTCCTATTTTATTGAATGTTACCATGTGTCTCAATGTTTTGAATTTTTTTTTACCGCCGAATTTTGGTTAGAATGTGTGAAATAGGTTTTCTGATCCGTATTTGGTCTAGAAAATACTTAAATTCTAACTAAAATTAAGTCGGAATAATCAACTATATTTTAAATTATGTTGAGTCATAATAGTGTTTGTTGTGTGAAAAGACGCTCATCACTGGTGAGATCATAGGTATTGGTAGTTGTTGTGCACAAATGAGTTGTCCACGTATCATTTTGCATTAAAAAAAAAAAGGAATGCTTTAAATTTTATTAAAACAATACATAGAAAATAGTTAGAAAATTTTGACAGCAGATCCCTACCCATTTGAACAGTGTTAGAACATTATTATTAAAAGAGGTACAAAGAAAAAATTTACTTTCAAATGCTGCATTAATTGCAAGAGGTTTGTTAAAACTAAGAAGAATAGCCTTTGACAATGAAGTTTTATTGAATTAATTTCTCAACAATTTCTTTTCCAACAAAGAAAAAGTTTCAGCTGCAGTTTCAGCCTTTGGGATGTCAGATATATGTGTTGATGACGTAGATCAAGTGAAATTAAAATACTTGACCACCAAAACCAATACTAGCAAGAGGACTAGGTCCATCGTAGTATAGCTATATTACAACTTTGAATCAAGGTCGATCCCACAGTCGGAATTGAACCAATTGTGGATCATTTATATATAAACAATTAATCATTCATGTCAAGGACACAAAGCGGTCTACGACCAACAAAAGACAAGAAAAGTAAAGGACACGACTCGACACAACACATAACGTAATTAACCTCCCCAATTATCATGTTATCGTTTGGATCTAGAAATTCTATATTATTAAGCTAGACTCGACAACTATTAATCCGATTCGTATTCCTTTTATAGTGGCTATGGGAGTCATCCCCTAAACTAGATCTAGCTCCGGTTAGGCCATCTAGATCACTATGCTACATCACGTGACTTTGCTTTTTCGGCCTCCATCTCATATGACTCGCACGCTTACAAAACTAGGGATGCCGATATTAACCGTATTCCTCACCTAGGCAACATTCCTTTTTTCAGGCGTACTTCCTAGACGATCGCATCAGGTCTCCGTCCCATTAACACTAACTTTTAGGTATCATGTTAATCTACGATTTACGTATAACTAGGTGAGCTCAATTCCCTAATACAGAACAGATCTAGATCTCGCTGAAAGTCCCGGAAGATCAATTCATGAGCCGACCTAGGAGCCCTATATTGGTATTTCCTAATCATACGCTAATTAAAACAGACGAGCAACATAGCCGTAGCCATACCTACTAAGATAAGAAATTCTAAGTGGACAATCACACCATAAAGACGTGGCTAGATTGACGCAACGAACAACTAAATCTTAGCGTTTCTACATACGTAACGGATAAAATAGAGACTCATAAAGCAATTATACAGATCTACTAAAAACACGGTTGTTGATCATACCAAAGTCATCTATAGGTCACCGGATAACGGATCCGGGCGTGTGGATCCTTATAGACGAGGAATCCCCACTGCCTCATATCGTATCCTTAGATCTACATCGTTCGGTGAAGAACGAACAACCTCAAACGATAAACAATAATTGGGGCTTAATTACAAAGAACTAAGAACAAATAAATACAAGAACTTACATTATTGCAAATCTTGCATAAAAACTGCTCTAAGAAAAATCGAGAACTTTATTATAAATTGTGTATATTGTATTGTGGTGTGTTTGGCGTGTACATGCATGCCTTTATTTATAGGGGTTCAAGCTAATTAAGAGATATACATCAAAATATCAAAACAAATAAGAGATAACTCTCGGTCGATCTCAAAATAAGGTGCAAAAATGCGCCCCCCTCTTGGTGCGTGTCCCAAAGTCGGCGCCTCTCTTCGGATTGGTTTGCCGGATTTTGTCATGCTTATCCGATCTTTTCGTGCTTATCCGATATTTATCTTCAATGCATCTTGGATTTATCTTGAGATTTAATTCTTCCATTTGTATTTATCCTCCATAATTTATCCAAATCTACGAAATAAATATTTATCCCAAAATAAATCATATTAAAATAAAAACGGATAAATATAATAAAAACGGATAAATACCGATTTATAAATAAAAACAGATAAATACCAATAAAAAATGGATAAATACCAAATTATATAATATAAATCACATAACATTAAATAATCCATATAAACAGGTGATTTATCATAAAATATATATTATTACTCTCGATTTAAGGTCAACGTTGATGACTTTTACGGGTATAATTTGACCGTCATCAACTACCCCCCACTTAGACTTTGGTCGTCCCGAACAAAGCATCGATAAGTGATTCCCCAAGACACATTTTCCGTGGTCAAATCATACTTACACAAGAAACTCGAGTCAACTCATACCACTTATGCTCATAAGGTATCCATTATTCGCTACTCGCTATGAATCGAAGTGATGTGTGCATGTGCATTTGATTTTATCTATTCGTAGCAAGATTAAAGTTTATGCTAACTTCGCAGTCTTAACCTACCAACATCAGCATTCCCACTTCTTAGGCCTCGCAATGGTTAAAGGCATGGTACAATAAGCAAGAGCATTATCCATAAGGTTTTTGGACTTGGAGACCGAGAAAAATACTCGAAGCCTCTTAAAAATTTGAATTTTTTCGCATTTCCGTTTCAAGCTTTACCACTTCTCAAGAAAGAAACTTGCTTTAAAAGTAAAGTATGCATTGCAAGAATCCTCCTCTCACGGATTAGTGGAAGCATTGAATATTACCACAAGCGCGGGGCTACTTTGGTAATGTTACTACAAGCCCAGGTGTTTAACTCATTGTCAAAACACAGATAATTCTCAAGCTTATTACTCCGCTTTGATGGCAAGAAGATAAGAATACATCAGCAGATAAATATCGACTCTAAGTCTGCATAACCAATCATCTACGCAATGTACACATAATTCTTCTTAGTTATTATAATTTGCGCGGTATTCGTCGATTCAAATTGAGTAATCGAATAATAAATAACTACTTGCAACAATCGGCATGAATATCCTTAAATTTACTTCACATAAGTATAAAATGATCATGTACTCTCGCAACTTGGTTCCTTTCCTATCAATTCTTAGCTAGGAACTCACAATTCTAAGGGTACGAGATATAATTAATTTGGCATTTATTCAATTTTTTCAATTTTTTCACCGTTTCATTCAATTTTCAATTATAGTATCATGGCTAAGTCTCCTACCCCCCACTTAAACTTGGCATTGTCCCCAATGACAAATAAAAATGAGAATTTAAGAAAAAGACTTAGCTCTGGAAATGGCTCTCAAGTAGATGCAGATCATCGGAGCACGTCGTGGAGAAGCAAGTGAAAACATGTTTAAGTAAAGCAAACAGAAACTCCACGAGATCGTTAATAACATGTCAATGGAACGTATAAAATAATGTAGCAGTAATTAGATATAAAATATCTAAAAACAATTTAAGCCACTTTATTCCATACAACCAATGACAAGTAAAACCAAAGAGTTAAAACTACTTGTTCGGACGCAAAAAAAATAAAAATACTAAATAGAAAGAAAGATTAACAAGCAACTAAAGATGGTAATCTTCATCTATAATCTCCACCGCTTAAATATTCTTAAAACCGGGTGGAGAAGACAATGATCAAAAAGCATTACCCCATGTGGGAAAACACGAGGTTTACTGGATTGATAAGATATGTAATCCAGCTTAAAAGAGAAACTTGGGCAGGTATAACAGATCGGATGTGACCAATTGGTAAAAGATAGGATCAGAAACTCGGCGCAGACGCTGCACGTTTAGATTGGATATCAACAACTTAGGGAGAGGTAGCTTTTCCTTGAAATTACTAATAACCCAATGTATCACGTAAGAGTCATCACCGTCATCAACAAGGTCAGATCGGTGTGATGGCTTAGAACAAAACTTATCATCTTGAAATGCCGGAATATGCGTAAAAGTGTGAAATTTAAAACTTCCGGTAGAAAGATAAGTTGCATTTTGATCAGACTAAAAAACTTTTAAAATCCAGCTAGGGTCAGAGCTACACGTACCCCAGCTAGGATCATGAAAACCAAAATGATAAAAGATAAACATTAAAACTTAGCAATATTTCAAATTCCGCAACACAAAGGTATTTTGTAAACAAAATGGAGGTTTAGAGTATGATGGGTTTAGAAAAAGATATACATAAGGATGGTAAGAAAATATAAGGGTGGGTAAGAAATTGTGTTTTGGGTGGGTTGAAAATTGGTTAAGGGATTGGGTTAGGGTAGGAGAGTGAAATAGAACGAAAGAGATGGGATGAAAGAATGGTTAGAAATGTGAACTGTGAGGCAGATTGGTGAGAGAATAGAAAGGTTAAAGGGTGAAAAGGTACAAAGGAAAGGATAAGGGTAGTTGCAGAATGAATTGCACACAACTTTGGATTTTCACTCGGATCACCATTCTAAAAAGTTTTGGAAGTTGACCAAAATTGTTCTTGTTCGCACCAATCATTCTCTGTTACATTTTCAATAATTCTCAAGCTCTCTTAATGCTTCCATCTTAAGGTTTATTGCTAATTTTCCTTTTCTTTAGCAATTTCTTGACTCTCCTATGGAACTCTACTTCACGTGGCCTATATTGAGTAAAAAAGCTTTGCACATCCTTAGCCTAATGGCCATCGGATTACGGCAAAATAAAAAACCTCAACATATGTCACGTTACTCTTATTGGACTCAAAGAAAACAAAAAACCTAAAATCCTAAAAAGAAATCCTAAGGGTTTTAAAGAAGTAGTTCTAGTTTAAAGTCCTCAGCTCGACTTTCCAAAAAGCATCCTTGACAGTCATCCTTCATAGTTCGCCAGACTTTGACCCTCTGAGCACTATAAGAGGTGGGCTCGTTGCTTCTGCGGATTAATACCCTTCCCTTGGTTGTGAGACCTAGGAAACGACATTTATCCATACCATTTATACAAAGCTCTTACCTCGGCTCTCGTTTTAGGAATGAGTGAATTCTAAGGAGATTTAGTCCTAGGGACCCATTTTAATCACATCCTCTATAATGCTGCTTTATTATGCTCTCTCAAAACTCAACGGTTTCTTTAGATTGCGAATGCTTAACTACACAAATTGTTGCTCCCGTGGCCACTAGAAGCAATCTCATGCATAGGACAATGAGATTTTGACAGAACTACGAGGAACTCTTTATTCACTGCTTCCTTCAACTGCTACATGTTTCCTTACACCCTCTAGATGAGACAGATTTGGGGCAGAACCTTCCACACTAATAAAATAAATCTTACAAACCAACTCCGGGCTAAGATTCTCACTCAGGTTCATGTATAGGCTAACTTATGCTCAAAAAACCAAAAGATAGTAAAACATAAGCAAAAAAAGGGTAGTACCTTGCCTTCAACATTGTACCACGAATAATTCGAACCTTTTAAAATTTTCCGGAGCCATCTTGGTGCTTTAAAGGTATTGCTTCCATTGCTTTTCCCATCGTAGATTCGTAGCTCCACATGTTGCTGGGTTATTTTCTCAGCTCCCGTGAAAAATTACTGACTCAAATTATTATTTCCCTGGTTTCTGCAAACAGAAGAAAAACAAGACGGACCGTATACTGATTTTAACATGGTTTCCCATGCGCGCTATCGTACCTACGGATTAAACATACGAGAGATAAACGGACACATGAAATTTACACAAAGCGAGATAACCGTAGGGACTCAAAAACGTAAAAACAGACTCTAAAACAAAAAACTTAACATGAATAAAAAATTAGTTATATATAAAATTGACCGTTTGTTCCCCGGCAACGGCGCCAAAAACTTGATGACGTAGATCAAGTGAAATTAAAATACTTGACCACCAAAAACAATACTAGCAAGAGGACTAGGTCCAAGCGAATCAAGGTCGATCCCACATGGAACCAATTGTGGATCATTTATATATAAACAATTAATCATTCATGTCAAGGACACAAAGTGGTCTACGACCAACAAAAGACAAGAAAAGTAAAGGACACGACTCGACACAACACATAACGTAATTAACCTCCCCAATTATCATGTTATCGTTTGGATCTAGAAATTCTATATAATTAAGCTAGACTCGGCAACTATTAATCCGATTCGTATTCCTTTTATAGTGGCTACGGGAGTCATCCCCTAAACTAGATCTAGCTCCGGTTAGGCCATCTAGATCACTATGCTACATCACGTGACTTCGCTTTTTCGGCCTCCATCTCATATGACTCGCACGCTTACAAAACTAGGGATGCCGATATTAACCGTATTCCTCACCTAGGCAACATTCCTTTTTCGGGCGTACTTCCTAAGCGATCGCATCGGTCTCCGTCCCATTAACACTAACTTTTAGGGTCATGTTAATCTACGATTTACGTATAACTAGGTGAGCTCAATTCCCTAATACAGAACATATCTAGATCTCAATGAAATTCCCGGAAGATCAATTCATGAGCTGACCTAGGAGCCCTATATTGGTATTTCCTAATCATACGCTAATTAAAACAGACGAGCAACGTAGCCGTAGCCATACCTACTAAGATAAGAAATTCTAAGTGGACAATCACACCATAAAGACGTGGCTAGATTGACGCGACGAACAACTAAATCTTAGCGTTTCTACATACGTAACGGATAAAATAGAGACTCATAAAGCAATTATATAGATCTACTAAAAACACGGTTGTTGATCATACCAAAGTCATCTATAGGTCACCGGATACGGATATCCGGCGTGTGGATCCTTATAGACGAGGAATCCCCACGCCTCATATCGTATCCTTAGATCTACATCGTTCGGTGAAGAACGAACAACCTCAAACGATAAATAATAATTGGGGACTTAATTACAAAGAACTAAGAACAAATAAATACAAGAACTTACATTATTGCGAGAACTTGCAAAATAAACTCGCTCTAAGAAAAATCGAAGAACTTTATTATAAATTGTGTATATTGTCGATTGTGTGGTGTTTGGCGTGTATAACATGCCTTTATTTATAGGGGTTAAAGCTAAAATGGATAAATATCAAATTATATAATATAAATCACATAACATTAAATAATCCATATAAACAGGTGATTTATCATAAAATATATATTATTACTCTCGATTTAAGGTCAACGTTGATGACTTTTACGGGTATATTTTGACCGTCATCAGACTTCTCCACAGAATCCACTCAGCTGACCTGCCCTCAACTGAGTTTCCAGAAAGCGGATTATAAGCTTTGAATGTTAAGCAAGTCCAGACACAACTGAAACTTGCTTTGTTGAACTGGTTTAGTAAACATATCAGCAGGATTTTCCTTGGTGCTGATCTTCTTCACTACAACCCTCTTCTCATTTCTCAGAAAATGATATCTCACGTCAATATGCTTGGTTCTCACATGATGAACCTGATCCTTAGCTATAAAAATTGCACTCAAACTGTCACAATAAATCTCAGCATGATCTTTGTGCAGCCCCAAATCACTGAGAAGACCCTTCAACCAGATTGCTTCCTTGGCTGCTTCAGTAAGTGCCATATACTCGCCTCGCTTGTTGATAAAGCTATTGTGGCTTGCAAAGTTGCTTTCCACCGACAACTGAATTCCCCAATGTGAAAACATAACCAGTCATTGTTTTTCTACTGTTCATATCACCTGCATAATCAGCATCACAGTATCTTGTGACCAAACTCTGAGTATCACCTTCATAAATGAGACCAACATCAGCTGTACCCCTAAGGTACCTGAACATTCTTTTCACAGCTTTCCAGTGTTCCTTTCCAGGTTGAGCCATAAACCTGCTGAAAACACTGACTGCCTGAGCCAGATCATGCCTAGTGCACACCATGGCATACATCATACTGCCAACTGCACTAGCATAGGGAACTTTTGACATATATTCCTTCTCCTCAGCTGTCTGTGAAGCATAAACTGACAAATGAACATTTGACGCCATGGGAGTATCTATTGGCTTTGCGGCAGACATACCATACTTGGCCAAAATCTTCTGTATATAGCCCTGCTGAGATAAAAACAGTTTTTTCTGACTTCTATCTCTCCAGATCTCCACCCCCAAGATTTTCTTGGCTGTACCCAAATCTTTCATTTCAAATTTAGCACTAAGAAGGTCTTTCAGATTCTGAATATCAAACTTCTCTCTTGCAGCTATCAACATATCATCCACATACAAAACAAGATAGATGTATGATCCATCTTCCACCTGACTATTGTAGACACAACAATCATAAGGACTTTTTCTATAACCCAACTGGATCATGTAACTGTCAAACCTTTTACACCACTGTCTAGGAGCCTGCTTCAATCCGTATAAGGACTTTTTCAGCTTACAAACAAATGCTTCTTTACCAGGAACTTGAAATCCCTCTGGCTGAGTCATGTATATCTCTTTGTCTACCTCACCATGTAGAAAAGTTGTCTTCACATCTAACTGCTCAAGTTCAAGATCTTGCTGTGCCACCATTGCTAATAACACTCTGATTGAAGTATGTCTGACTACTGGTGAGAATATCTCATCAAAGTCCACCCCTTCTTTTTGACTGAACCCTTTAGCAACCAAACGTGCCTTATACTTGACTCCCTCTGCCTCAGTCATTCCTTCATTTTTCTTGAATATCCATTTGCATGTAACAACTCTCCTATCAGCTGGATGTTTAACAAGATCCCAAGTCTGATTCTTCGGTAATGACTCCATTTCATCTCCTGTGGCAGCAAGCCATTGAGATGACTCAGAACATGTCATTGCTTCCCTGTAAGTAGAAGGTTCAAAACCATCCACCTCTTCTGCAACTTGAAGTGCATATCCAGCCAAATCTTCAAACCCATACCTTTTGGGAGGTATCCCAACATTGGATCTTCTAGCTCTGCTGACAGCTATACTTTGCTGACCAATATCAGTTTGACGCTCAGCTGACCCATGTTCAGCTGATTGGCTTGGATTCGCTTCGGTTCGCAAGAACTGCATCGATGAAAACTGACTTTGTTCAGCTGAGTGTTGCATCTCAGCTGACTCCACCTGAAGCTCCACCTTACTGTCAGTTTTCTCAGTTTCAGCACCGGTTTCAATTTTAGTTATCCTTCCCACTGATGAACTGAGCATAGAATTTTCATCAAAAATTGCATCTCTGCTGAGAATAACTCTGTTTTCTGCTGATGACCAAATTCTATAACCCTTAACTCCATCACCATACCCCACAACACTCATTTCTTGGCCCTTGGTTCCAGTTTCCCTTCACTGACATGATAGTAAACTGTGCTTCCAAATACCGTTAGAACTGAGTAATCAACAGGCTTTCCTGACCACATTTCAGCTGGTGTCTTGAAACTGATCCCTGTGTGAGGACTTCTGTTGATTAAGTAACAAGTTGTGCTTACGCGCTTTCGCCCAAAATCTTCTTGACAAACCAGCATGAGAGAGCATGCATCTTGCTCTCTCCAGAAGAGTTTGATTGATTCTTTCAGCTACACCATTTTGCTGAGGAGTATTCCTGACTGTATGATGTCTGGCAATACCCTTATTTCTGCACAACTCATCAAACTTATTCCAGCAGAATTCCAGACCATTATCTGTACGAAGCCTCTTGATCTTCTTCCCCAACTGATTTTCAACTAGAGCCTTCCATTGAATGAAGCTCTTGAATGCCTCACTTTTGTGTTTCATCATCACCACCCAAGTCTTTCTTGAATAGTCATCTATGAATGACACAAAACATCTGTGACCACCCAATGACTCCACCTTTGATGGTCCCTAACAATCAGAATGAATGTAATCAAGTGATGACTTTATGTTGTGTATCCCTTTTGAGAACTTGCCCCTATGAAGCTTCCCAAACACACAATGTTCACAAAAGTCCAGATTCCTGACCTTACAACCCCCAAGAAGATCTTTCTGAGAAAGAATCTGCATCCCCCTTTCACCTATGTGACCCAGTCTCATGTGCCACAGTTTTGTCAACTCGTGGATCGATGAACTTCAAAGATGCTACGGCGACGGACAGACCCGGCACACAACCGATCCTTGCAAAATATACAATGTTCCCTTTTTGACTCCCCTGAGAACTGAAACTGAGTTTTTGTAGACACTCAGTTTTCCATCTTCACCCTTAAAACTGAATCCCTTGCTGTCTAAAAGACTGAGAGATACCAAGTTCTTGGTCATCTGTGGAACATGTCTAACTTCACTCAACATACAGAATTTATCATCCTCTGTCCCCAACTGAACTGAGCAAATCCCAACTATCTTGCAGACCTTGCTGTTTGCCATAGCTATATGACCACCATCTATCTGTTGATAACTTGAGAACCACTCTCTGTGTGGACAAATATGATAAGATGCTCCAGGGTCCAGAATCCACACATCAGCATGATGTGTTGATTCTCTAGCTACTAGAACCATGTCCTCCTCTCAATCAAACTCAGCTGCTACATCAGCTGTTCCAGAACTGTTCTCCTGCTGTTTCTTTTTCTTTGGACAGTTGGACTTCCAATGTCCCTACTCCTTACAGTAATTGCAAACATCTGTGGATTTAGGACCTTTGGACCATGTCTTCTTGGATTTCTTCTTCTTCCCAAACTGCTGCCCATGCCCTTTTCCACCACTGCTGCTGACTACTAGTCCAACAGCCTGACTGTCTACCCCAGCTGCCTTATGTCTCAGCTCCCTGGAATGTAAAGCTGACCTTACATCTTCCAATGTAACTGTATCCTTCTCAACTATGAAGGATTGCACAAAGTTCTCATAAGAAGCTGGTAGAGATACCAACAAAATCAGAGCTGCATCTTCATCCTCAATATTCACATCAATATTCCTGAGATCAAGTAATATTGTGTTCAACTGATCAAGATGATCTCTCAGCTGAGCCCCCTCATGCATTCTTAGGCTAAACAGCCTCTGCTTTAGCAGCAACTTGTTGGTCAATGACTTTGTCATATACAGTGATTCAAGCTGTGACCATAACTTAGCCGTGGTGTCTTCCTCAACAATTTCTATGATAACATCATCAGATAAGCACAAAATGATGGTGGAATGTGCTTTCTCCTCTAGACTGGCGTAATCTGCTGCACTGGCATCTCCTTTACCGGATAAAGGAGTCCACAATCCATGTTGTTTTAACAAGGCCCGTATCTTGATTTGCCACAGACTGAAACTGTTTCTCCCTGTAAATTTATCAATCTTTACGTTAACTGCTGACATCTTTCTTGCTAAAGAACAGACCTTTGATCACAAAATCCTAGCACCGGTCACCGGTCTTGGTGAAAATCAACTCCGTTCAGCCTGCAAATCTCTCTGAATCTTGAACCTGTAGCTCTGATACCAGTTTGTTGAAACACAGATGAGAAATTTGCACTTGAAGAAATATAAAACAGATGCAATCTAACAGTAAAAATTGCGGAAATTGATAAAACACAGAAACAAAGAGAACACGGTGATTTAACGTGGTTTCCGGCGTTGTGCTGATTACTCCACGGACAGAAAATGAGATATTTTATTATGCACAGAATTACAAGGTTTTCACAAGTGTGTGAATAACACTTTGAAAAAACACACTTTGCATTGATTACAACTTTGGTATTTATAGACACAAATCCCAAACCCTAACCGCCAAAGATCTTTGTCGGAATTGACATAAATACCCCAAATATGGACCCCAGCTCAAGCTGTTATCCACTAGACGAAACTCAGCTCCAAACTGACTTTCCCAGAAAACTCACTTTTCTTGAAACTCACTTGTAATCAACAAACTCAGATGTAGAACTCAGCAAAACTCAGTTTCCCCCAAAACTCAGTTTCCATAAAACCCAGTTTCCATAAAACTCAGTTTTCTCAGCTTTTCCCAAAACTCAGTTTCACTTCACAAAACTTAGTTTCAGCTTTCAAATTAGTTCCACCCGTTTTAGAGATCAAGTCACAAAACTTAACAGAGCATAAGTATAAGTGAAGGATCGACAATGTGCAAGAAGAAAAATCGGTAAAATCAACTGTTGACAAAATGGGAAAAAGGCTGCATTAATTGAATTGCGTGTTATTTCCATTAGAGAAGATTGAAAATTAACAACAAAAAGGGAAGGTTGTTTCTGCAACAAATGTTTGAACTTTGCAAAATTTAAAAAACTGACAAGTTCTCAACAAAATTATACGGAAGGATATTGGTGAGGCTCATAGGATATGAGAGAGGTTCCTTATATAGCCAAACTAATGTCATATCATACTCATAGGACTTGGTAGGTGGGGATAATGCTAAAGCAAGAATGCTCCGTCTAGAAAAAAAGTGTATATTATTATTTTTTATTTTTTATTTTTTTACCTAGGTTCACGCGTTGGTCCTGTAGAAAAACACAACTCACACACTCTTGCAATGGTAAAGAAATAAACACTGAAATTTTATTTATGACTTTGCATTTGTTTTTTTTGCTTGATTACATTGGTAGTGGACTGCAACCCTTTTATACACAAGGGGTTTGATTCGGATTATTCAAGGAATACAAAAAACTAATCTCTTATTTGAATTTCTTTGGATTTATCTCATAAAATCATATTAACCCTATGTGGAAGAGTTTGATGGCCTTCGATCTCCTGCTGCTAAACACGCCCAGAGCTGAATCAGAGTTTGATTTTGAGGTGATTGCTTCCTTATCTCTCCAAACAATCCTTATCTCTACCAAATCACCATAATCCCTTTTTCTTGCGTATTTTTTGAATTTGCTGTGTATTTTTTGAATTAACTGCATTTTCTATTTGTATTTATCCAAAAATATTGAAACATATAGCTGTTTTTGAATGTGCAACGGTTTAATTTTAAGTACTTGAGTCTGATGTGTCTTTTAACCCCCCCCAAACGAGGTTGGGATTGAAGACTGAGTTTGTGCCGCAGCTGTTGAAAATGGACTTTAGGCAGTGCTTTAGTGAAGATGTCTGCCAACTGATCGGTTGCGACATGCTTAGTAACTATGAGATGTCCGGTCACCTACTCTCTCACATAGTGATAATCTAATTCAATGTGCTTGCTACGAGCATGGAAAACTGGATATATAGTCATGTGAAGAGCACTTAGGTTTTCTGAGTATAAAACTGGTGTTGAGGTGAGACGCAAACGGAGTTCTTGAAGAAAGTAAGTAAGCCACGTGACTTCTGCTGCTGTGTGTGCCATAGCACGATACTCTGCCTCTGCACTAGATCTGGAGACTCTAGATTGTTTCTTGGCACACCAAGAGATCATATTTGGCCCAAGAAAAGTGCAATAAGCTGTAGTAGATCTTTTGGTAAATTGGCAACCAACCCAGCCAACATCTGAGAATGCTGCTTAGGATGGCCAAGCTGCTGTTGAATGAGAGAAAGCCACAAGATTTGAGGTAGGACATTTTTGTAGTGTCATGCCCAAATCAATAGTGCCTTTAACATATCCGAGGATTCTATGAACCAAAGAAAGATGAGCCTGAATGGGTTGTTGCATAAATTGGGAGACATAGTTAACACTGAAGGAGATCAATGTGAGATATTGAAGAGCACCCACACGGCTTCTGTAGTATGTAGGATCTGCTAAGATGTCTGATTCTCTGTCATCTGAATGTTTTGTTGCCATGGGTGTCCTCATGGGTTTGCATCATGTCATTTGAGCCTTGTCTAGAATAGAGTATGCATAATGGGATTGATTGAGATGGAAGCATGTGTTAGTGTGGTGCACCTGTACACCAAGAAAGTGATGTACATGACCTAGATCCTTCATAGAAAATTCCTTGTTGAGTAGATAAATGAAAGACTCCAATACCTCTGACCTAGAACCCGTGAGTAAGATATCATCCACATACAACATAAGGACTAATGTCCCATGATTAGAGTGATAATAGAATAATGAGGGATCAACAGGACTGAAATGGAAACCATAGTGCAATAGAAAAGTGCTAAATCGGTCAAACCAGGCCCTTGGGGCCTATTTTAGGCCATATAAGGCCCTATCCGGCTTGCAGACATGATTGGGAAAAGAGGGATCAGCTAGTCCTGGGGGTTGACACATGTAGATTTCTTCTGAAATGTAGCCATGGAGGAAGGCATTCTTCACATCAAGTTGTTTGACAGGCCATGACTTATTTAGGGCAATACTAATTATAATTCTTATGGTACTGGGCTTGACTACAGGAGAGTAAGTTTCTATGTTGTCTATACCATCAATTTGACTGTAACCTTTGGCTACAAGTCTGGCCTTGAGTCTGTCAAGGGTTCCATCAAGCTTTAGTTGGCTTTAAAAACTCATTTGGATCCTTTCACATGCATATGTGGTGTCATTGGTACTAAGTGCCAAGTCTGATTATGAGCTAGGGCTTATAGTTCTTCATGCATGGAAGCTCTCCATCCTGCATCCTTAAGGGCTGACTTGACTGATTTTGGCACATGTGGTATGGTTGGTATAACAGCAGTTAGTGCATATCGAGGGTTAGGTTTGAAAATTCCATATTGAGCTCTGGTCATGATTTGAGGAGAAGTAGGAGAATCTGGTGGTGTGTGATCTGGAGAAGAAGAATGAGTTTCTAAATCGGAGTTTGAAGGAGAATCTGGTGGTGGTATATGTGAGGAGGCACTATAGGAGGATGAAGGTATGTTGTGACTGTCTGGAGAAGAAGAAGGAGTTTATGTATCAGAGTTTGAAGGAGAATCTGGTGGTTATATAGGTAAGGAGACACTATAGGAGGATGAAGGTATGTCTTGAATGCTTGAGTCTGTGTGGTCTGATTATGGAATAGTAATGTTAGGGTGGATAGCTTCAGTGGGGAGAGCCTGTAATGGAAGTGGTGCAGGATCAGGGATCATTGTTAAGTCTGTTGGTGCAGAATTATGGTGTAAGTCTGGTTCAGGATCTTTTAGGTTGGTAGTCCAAGAGTCAAAGATGGTGGATACAATGATAGGATTGACAAAGGGTTTAGTTTTGTAGCAGGAGAGTTTCATCAAAGGTGACATGTCTGGACATTATGAATTTTCTGGTAAGAGGGTGGAAGCATTTATAACCTTTATACTAAGTGCTGTAACCTACAAAGACACAAGGGATGGTCTTAGGGTCAAATTTGTGCTTTCTAGTGTCCCGTGTATAGGGATAGCATCTGCTTCCAAACACTCGAGGAGGAGTAGTCTGGTTGCTCTTTGTGGACAATAAGATTGGGGAGTTCATGTTTAATGTGGATGTGGGAATTCAATTTATGAGGAAAACTAATGTGGCAAAAGCCTCTACCCATAGGAACAAGGGTAACCTACTGTGAAAGAGCATGGTAAGGCCAAGTTCTCTTATAGTTCGATGTCTTCTTTCCACTAAACCATTGTTCTTAGGTGTATGTGGACATGAAATGTAATGCATGATTCCATTTTTAAGAAAGTGATCAGTTAGTTTGTTATTAATAAATTCACCCCCTCCATTGAGTGAATTGATATGTTTGTTAAACTGTCTCAAAACATAATTTTCAAAGTTGAAATATGCATTCACAAACTCATATTTTATCTTTAAATGAACAAACCAAATATACTTGGAAAAATCATCAAGAAAACAAACATATTACTTAAACCTTCCAATAGACTCAAAAGGGGCAGGGCCCCACAGATCATAATGTATTAAATCAAATTAATCAGAACTGGAATGACTAGATTGACTAAAAGGGAGTTCGCTTAGCTTGCCAAGTTGGCAACTTTCACACAAGTTCTCCTGTTTATTACTTCCTATGACCTCTATGAAGCCTTTATTCTTGAGAACTTGAACAATAGGAAATTGAACATACCCTAAACGCTGGTGCCACAACTCAGCTGACCCTGTCTTGAACCTATGTGCAAAGTACACTTGTGGTGTGCTAGGAAAGTGTGCAAAGTTCTCTTCTAAGTGCCCCCTTCAGTAGAGCATGTCCTGTAACCTTGTCCTTTATCACAAAACTAGTATCAGTGAATATACATTCAAAAGAGTATTGATATGCTAATTGACTAACATAAAGTAAGTTTTTTTTTTGTAATTTTGGTACATATAATACATTGATGACAGAAACATGAGAAGTATCATTAGGTAAATGTAACTCACATATTCCTGCAATAGCTAATTTAGTTCCATCACCAATAAGTACATATTTAGGCCCTAAGTAAGGAGATAATTTATGGAGGATAGTTTTGTTACATGTCATTTGATTGGATGCACATGTATCCATGATCTATTTTGTGTCAGTGATGGTATTGTCCAAGGTAAGTGTTGGACTTATTTTAAGTTTTAGTGATGAGTGCCAGATTAGCTGTTATAGAGAAAAGGCAAAAAGATGTCTAGATCAAATGTATAGGCTTATTAGAGTTTGATCTTGTATAGGTTTGATCAAACAAGCACTGTAAAAGGTCAACTGACTTTTATCAAAGATACTTGTCTAGATCAGTTGGGTACCTGAGTCAGTAGACTAGTTTAGGAACCTGCTGAAGACTGAAGGCTGAGGGCTCAAACTCGGTTATTGAAGGCTAAGGGGTCAAACTTAGTATTTAAAGTCAAGGATATGGAATCAGAATTTAGGGAAGTCTATGATGACCTAAACTGATTACATATACCTTGAGTACAAGGTCTAAGTTCCACAAGTTTAGTGGTGATTGGAACTTAGTTATATTCAAAATGGTGTAATCTAACTTCACAATAAAAATTTAGATATAAGAGAAGTCAGCTGAAGTGTTTTTATAAACACAACAACCTTGGAACAGCTGACTGATATACATTTCAGCAGACTTACATTCACAGGAACCTGCTGATGTATATCTCGGATTATTCAAAGGCTATATTGGAAGATTACAAAGAAAGGGACAGCTAACAACCTCTGATTTTATCAAACAAATCAATGGTTAAGATTAAATGGACGTTGGAAAGAAACAGAGCTTTGTCCAATGGATACAAGTCAAAGGGTGGACAGACTGAAAACTGACAAAAAGCAATATGACAATGTCAGTACTATAAACAGTGACAGAAAGCAAGTCAAATGGGACAAAATCTGAAACGGCTATGTTTGAATTTCAAACATAAGTCACAAGGATTCCTACCTATAAATAGAGGACTCCAAATTCAGATACAAGGGATGAACATTGATGAAAATTAAGGATCTATCTTGAGCTATCAGATTTAAATCTATAAAACACCCTGCTGACCCTGCTGAGCATAAAATTACTGATCCAGTAAACTTCTTCAAGTGTAATCTGCTTTCAAGCTGCATCAAGTTTACACACTTCAAGACCTCAAGCTACTGATCATATCATCTTGATCAAGCTGCTGAAAGCTGAATCACTTACTTGATTCAAACTTTCTTTTACAAGAAATCTACTGAAGACAATGAAGCATCTTTGGCTGTCAAGGACTGTTGTTTGTGGTGGAGCCGGTGAAGAGGCAATCCTACCCTTCACGGACCAGTGGAAGACTTTGGAGCAGCAATCCTACCTGTTCCAAGTGTTCAGTTTGTGAAGCCATAGTTATTGGTGAAGGACAAACAACTTAGGGATTTATGTAACTGCTACCTCAAGAATCTCTAGTGAATTACCTCCAACATCATAGGAGAAGAGTGGACTGACAGGATTACACCACCTGGAACCACTATAAAAATTGCCTACTTACTTTATGCATTTATATTATGCATTTAGTATATTTAACACATCAACCTATGGAACTAGTAACTGAATCACACACATACACTACTGAGTATCCAATACTTGGTATAATATTTTAACAACAAGTAATAAGACTTAATTTAAATATATTCCACTGCAAAAAATTCAGTATAGTCCACAGTCAGCACACTACTGAGGACCAGCAGGCTTCTGAAGTTGCTGAGTTTGTTAACTCCAAAAGTTTTAAGTGTTAAGTTTATTCACCCCCCTCTAAACTTAACCAAAACCTTTTCAAGGGACCAACAGTAAGTGCTGAGAGAGCCTGTGGGATCCCATCATTCTTGTTTTTTTGCTTATTATTCCACCAACAGATCTTTGCTATGTGACCTGTGACACCACAACATTGGCAGGTCTCGTATTTGTATTGGTCTCTTTCTGCTTTATTCATCCTTCTGAAAACTTGGCCTCCAGATTTGGTCTGATTGTTGGCACCAGTGGGTCTGGGATTGGTTTGTTGTGCTTGAAAGCCTCTACCTCCATCTGGGACATGCTGTCTGACTCTTTGTTCATTGAAAGCAAGGTCCTTCTCTGATCCAGGCTTTGAAGTTGTGACACTAATTCGAAATACGTGGGTCTTGGAGGCTTCAACATTGTGGTGGTAAAGGTCTCATATTCTGGCCTTAGACTGGTGAGTAAGTAGTAAACCTTCTCTGGATCTGCGATTGGTTTCCCTATTGTGGCCAAACTGTCACACATTCCTTTGAATGCCCTAATGTGCTCACTGATGCTTTTATCTTCATTTTTTCTCAAGTATGTGATTTGTTGTTTCAAGTTGAACTCTTTTTCTTGAAGTCTGTGCATAAGATTTCTTTAGTTCATCCCAAACAGCATGTGGTGTGTCTAGACCAATCACAAGGCCGATGGATTCTTCCGACAGGGATCCGATAAGCCATCCTCTCAGCATCCTATTTGCCTTCTTCCATGCTGTATACTCGGGATTTATTGTCTGTGCAGTGGTGCAACTACCTGTTGTTGTTGTTTGTAGGGTGGCTTCACTTCCGGCTGTGGTTGTTGATCCTGCAGTTGTTATGGAGAATTCTGGTGGTGCAGGGGTGGAATTTGTGAGATGCTCTGCTAGCTAGATCTTGGCTTTCTGCCAAGGCTAAAACTTGTTCACGCCATAACGGATAATTTTTTGAGTTTAATTTGAGACTGATAAAATTGGCTACATTGATGGACAAGGTTGCCATGGTGCTAGATCACTAATAGCTCCGATACCATGTAGAAAAACACAACTCACACACTCTTGCAATGATAAAGAAATAAACACTGAATTTTTATTTATGACTTTGCATCTGTTTTTTTGCTTGATTACATTGGTAGTGGACTGCACCCCTTTTATACACAAGGGGTTTGATTCGGATTATTTAAGGAATACAAAAAACTAATCTCTTATTTGAATTTCTTTGGATTTATCTCATAAAATCAGATTAACCCTATGTGGAAGAGTTTGATGGCCTTCGATCTCCTGCTGCTAAACACACCCTGAGCTGAATCAGAGTTTGATTTTGAGGTGATTGCTTCCTTATCTCTCCAAACAATCCTTATCTCTACCAAATCACCATAATCCCTTTTTCTTGCGTATCTTTTGAATTTGCTGCGTATTTTTTGAATTCGCTGCATTTATCTGTTTGTATTTATCAAAAAATATTGAAACATATAGCTGTTTCTGAATGTACAACGGTCTAATTTTGAGTACTTGAGTCTGATGTGTCTTTAGGTCCTATATTTTCCTGCCCTTTCCGTTTCCATCAACAAACTTATTTATTAGCTGTCCAATCAGCAATTGCAAGTTTTTTTATATGAAAAAATAGTATACATTATTATATCATGTTGTGTTGTAATTTCGCTTTGTGTTGTTAGGGTAGTAATGAGCATGGTTGGTGTCCGTCGGGTTTTAGTCCGGTGATATACCGGGTCTTTAGTCTACCTGATGCTAGTTTTGCTGTAAATTAGTTATCTTTTGATGATAACAAAAACTTTCAGAAAAAGAAAAAAAAGATTAAATTGTTATATATAATAATGAGAAAATGTCATGTACTATTAATATATCACACATGTTTAAAATGATTTCTAACACTTCCTCAAAAAAAAAAAAGATTTCTAACACACTAATTATATAGTTATTTATAAAACTATCACAATATACATATAATTTTTTTAACGCCACATCCCGTGACGATGGTTCCTCCTCCTCTTGCATTATTAACTCTCTATTTTTGACAAATGACGATTAGATCGCAGAAGGCGATGAAGACATCGACCGATGTCCCTGCTTCATGTAACAGGGTTAATTCTTACTCTACTCCTTCCAGGGCGGTTTTTTCCTTGTCATGGGTGCAAGCGATATAGAAATTGGAGGGACAACGACGGAAAAAACATGAGCATAAGATTTAAGTTGGTTTCGTTGGGCATATTTCACTTCTTCAAAGGTTATATTGCAGGTGTCTTAGATCTATTCAGTTTTTGCTTTCATTTTACATATCTATTAGATTTTCAGTTTAATCTGATATAGTGCTCAATGTATAGCAATGATCAGTGGTTGTTCATTCCTCGGCTTTGAATATTTAGCAGATGACCGTTTCGAAATTTTGGACTATCCATTTAATGATAATTCTTATTTTCTTGCTTTTTTTTGGGCTAAATTACAATTTTGGTCTTCTAACTAGACACGTTTTTCGATTTTGGTCCTGATTTTTCTCCGGCGACAATTTTAGTCCTGTAAGTGGTCTTTTTTTTGCAAAAATAGTCCCGAACGCCGGAAAGACCACTTACAGGACTAAAATTGTCGCCGGAATAGACCAATTTTAGTCCTGTAAGTGGTCTTTCCGACATTCAGAACTATTTTTGCAAAAAAAAAGACCACTTAGATTTTTTTGTGTGGAAATGATATTCTTATCTTCTTGAAATTTTTTTTGTGTGGAAATGAGAGGCTGAATTAGATGAGAAGAACTCCAATTAGCAAGATTTATTTTGATTTTGGGAATAAAATAAGCAAATTATGCAACAATTGATGATGATGTCGACATGCTTTTCAATGTGTAGTTTCCATCCCTATTTATTACTTTGCTTTTGATTTGAGAAATACACAAGTGAATTTTCGGCATTATTCCAATCATGATGAAGTTCTCTACCAGAAGCGACTCCCTATTAGAACGAACTGTCAGATTACTGCCACCAGGGGCGGACGCAGGATCTCGTGTTAGGGGGGCAATAAAATTTTTAAAGAGAAAAATAAAAAATCAAGAGGGGCAAACAACATGCATACTAAATATATTAGTAGACTTTTTTCAAATTGAGGGGGGCGTAGCTGTTTGTAGCTCCGCCACTGACTGCCACGTATATAAACAAACAAAACAATTTTGTCATTTTTCTACGTGACAGTCATCCGACAGTCCATTTTGATAGAGAGTCCCTGCATCAGAATTTTCCCTATTGGAGGAGGTGTGATTGGTGCTCTAATATCATAAATTATGACCTAGAAGCTACAACTCAAACAGATCTCTGATAGATATCCCTTCAAAGTGTTAACGTCTGTTGAATATATAAAATGTTAGTTATCCTCTCTCCACCAGCTTAAACTTTTGGGAGAGGTGGTAGTTCAACATGATATTAGAGCGAGATGTCATGGTTCAAACCCCGCTCTAAAGAACAGTCACCCAAACAAAAAAACAAAAAAAAAAAAGTGTTGGTTTGTTGAATATATAAAATGTTAATTATCTACCATCCCACCAGCTTAAGTTTTTGGAAGTGATGGTAGTTCAACATCATCATCAACCTACGCCATGAGCCTTCATGATCGTCTTTTGATCCATGAAAATTAAGTCTAATAATATTCTTCTTGATGATAAGTTTGAAGCTCATGCATGTTGGTGATTGACATGCCTCTGACAAAGTCTATGTCTGCTGTTGCTGGATCATACGGATACATAGCCCCAGGTTTGTATCTTTCTATCATTATTAGCATTTTTTGTGTGTATACAAAATTGCTCGGTTATTTCCCTGCCCTTTGTGTTCAAGAATCAGAACTTAAGGTAGATATTGACAGGTTGTAGGCAGGACTTATAAGCTTTCTTTTCTTGGGGAGATGTTTTGTTGGATTCATTGTCTTCACTTAACAATCGTGTCTCGTGTTTGTGGATTGCTCTCAAAAGATGTCCTTTAATGTTTTTGAGACTGGTATCTGTTCTTTAGTTCTTGATATCTTCATGCCAAGGAAGTATTTTTGGTCAGTGGGAGGTGGTGGAATGCAGGTACCAGAAAGGTATCCCATCTTTCCTTGAACGGTTAAAAACATCTTCATGGGTTTGTACCAAGGGCGGCTCCACCCTTTTGATGGGTGGGGTGGCCAACCCCTAAAAAAATTTATTAGCTTTAAATAATAGAGATTTTTTTTTTTATAAACACATGTATATGTGAAATTGTAATAGATTTGGAAATTAACTGTATTGTCAATTGTGAAGATTACACAAGTTATATATGAATACAAGGAGCAATTGGCTCCACAGATTACTCCTACGGTTACGCTAGTAATGAATGTCGATGATTTACAATCAATAAGGAAATACAATCAATTTAATACTGTCTATTTCTAATATATTCTAATATATATGCTAATACCACCCCTCAAGTTGGGCGCGGTACGAGACCCAACTTGTCACGCTGATGTAGAAAATCGGACTTAGACAGAGACTTCGTGAGACAGTCAGCTAATTGATCCCGGGCATTGACATGAGTAATACGGAGAGCTCCACTCTGAATTTTATCTCGAATAAAGTGATAATCAATAGCAACATGCTTCATGCGAGAGTGAAAAACCGGGTTTAAGCAGAAATGAGTAGTGCCAAGATTGTCACAATAAACAACAGGTGGGCCGGAGGACGGAAGTCTTGAAGGAGAAAAGAAATCCAAGTGAGCTTAGCTGTGGCCGCAACAACCGCCCGATATTCAGCCTCGGTGGTGGAGCACGCAATAGTCGACTGTTTCTTAGAACTCCAAGAAATATCATTTTTACCAAAGTAAAGTACGTGCGCACTCGTGGAAGCATAGTCATCCTTATCCCCACCCCAGTCAGCATCGGAGAAAGCATGTAAAATAGGGGGAGAATGACGATAGAACTGAAGGCCATATGTAGTCGTGCCAGTAAGGTAACGAAGCAACCGCTTGACATGAGCCCAGTGAACATCCGTAGGCGAATGCATGAACTGTGACAACTTGTTGACCACAAAGGCGATGTCCGGACGAGTGTAGGTGAGGTACTGGAGACTTCCAATGACCATACGATAAGTGGAATGATCTTCTAATGGAGTTCCAGCGTTGGCCTTTAAGCCAGAGATGTCCGCGGGAAGTGGGGTTGCTGTGGAATTCGCATCCTGGAAATTCAACTTTTGGAGAAGGTCAGTAATATACCTTGTCTGAGACAGAACCAAACCGGTGGCATTGTGTGTAACCTCAATCCCAAGAAAGTATGATAACTGGCCAAGATCTTTTAACGCAAACCTCGAGCCGAGCCGAGAGATAAATGTTTCCAAAGTAGCCGAGTCATTGCCAGTGATAATTAGATTATCAACATACACCAGACATAAATGAGCAAGCCATTATGATGATAGACAAATAGAGACGTATCAGCTTGTAAAATTTTGAATTTTCAGGCAGTCAGAAATTGCTTAAGTTCCTCATGCCAAGCCCGAGGAGCCTGCTTGAGGCCATAGATAGCCTTATTGAGCCTGCAAACATGAGTAGGACAGGAAGAATCAACAAAACCAGCAGGTTGTGCCAAATAGACTGCTTCCTTTAAGTGACCCTGCAAAAACGCATTATTAATATCCAATTAGCGGAGAGACCACCCCTGCGTTAAAGCAAGTGTAAGAACAAGCCGGATGGTGGCCGGTTTGACAACCGGGCTGAAAGTTTCATAATAATCAATTCCCAGACGTTGAGCAAAGCCCTTGGCAACTTGACGGGCTTTGTGACGATCAATAGAACCATTAGGTTTGTGTTTCAGTCGAAAAATCCATTTAGTTCTAATAATGTTGAGAGTAGAGTCATAAGGAACGAGATCCCAGGTTTTATTGCGCATCAAAGCGTCATATTCCTCTTGCATTGCATTTCTCCATTGAGGCACTTTTAAGGCTTGAGCAACGAGTGGGTTCGAGTCGGTGAAGAGGAAAGTTGGGCATGAAGATTCAGCTTTTGGATGGGTTTATGGATGTGATTTTGAGACCTAGTACGCATAGGATGAGGAGGTGGGGGGAGGAGGTGGTGGAGAGGGGGATGCCGAAGGTTGAGGAAGATAATTGACGGTCGTAGGTGATGGATGAGGTGTGTCTGGAGGTGGGGGAGAAGCCGTGGGTATGGACGGTGGAGTAGGGAGCCAGTCTGAGATAACGGGGGGCGTGTAGGTGGAGGTGGTGGTGGAGTTTGAGAGGGAAGGAAAGACGGACTCAACGAACTTGACGTGGCGAGAGACATAAATTCGAGAGTCAACTGGATCAAAACGAAGGTAAGCATGTTGGTTGAGTGCATACCCCAGGAAGAGACATGGTTTAGACCAGGATTGTAGTTTGTGAGCTATGTAGGGGCGAAGCCAGGGATAGCAAAGACAGCCAAAGACACGTAGTTTCTAATAGTTAAGAGCTGTGTGAAAGATGGATTCATAAGGGGAACTCATGTGAAGGACAGGTGTGGGCATACGATTGATCAGATAAACCGCAGTGGCAAACGCATAAGGCCAGAAAGTGTCAGGCAGAGAGGCATTTGTAATAAGAGCAAGGCCTGTTTCAACGATGTGCATATGACGGAGTTCTGAGATTCCATTGTGCTCAGGGGTGTGAGGGGGAGTGGTGTAAAATGAGATGCCATGCGTGGCCAAATAATCACGCATACCAGTAAATTCACCACCATTATCGGAATTGAGAATTTTAATCGGGTGGCCAAAGAATTTTTCAACAATGGCACGAAAACGAGTGAAAGTGCCAGACACATCAGATTTACGAATTAGTGGATAAAACCAGATATAACGAGTGAAATGATCAACTAAAATAAAATAGTACTTGTAGCCATCAGTTGATATAACATGGGAGGTCCAAAGATCAGTATACAATACTTCAAGTGGACGGGAAGAGGATAATGTAGAAACAGTAAAAGGTAGTTTATGGCTTTTATTTTCTAAACAAGCAGTACAGTGGGAAAAAGTAGAAGGAGATGTCTTCAAACCATACTGACTAATAAGTTTATTATAAATAATGGAAGCTGGGTGACCCAGGCGATGATGCCAGACGAACGTGCTGGCTTTATTGGATGAAAAAGCAAGGAGAGGTTGGGACGGCCACTCATACAGGCCATTCTTTACTGGACCACGGAGAAGAGTGGTCTTCGTCGGGATATCCTTCACAAGAAAGTGATCGGGTAAGAATTCAACAGGCAAATTATGGGCTTTGCAAAGCTGAGAAATAGAAAGTAAATTACGAGACATATTAGGAACACATAACACATCATTTAAATTAAGAGATTTCGACGGAGATAAAGGGATAGAAGTTGAACCAGTATGCGTGATATTTAGGCCATTACCATCCCCGACCATGACATCATCGGTGCCCAAGTAAGGACTGTGAAGGGAGAGATTCTCTAAATCATTGGTGATGTGGGTGTTGGCACCACTATCCATGAGCCACGGGTGCGGTGAAGCAGCTGAACCAGAGGGTGCCGAGTCAGATAAATTTGCCACATGGGCTTGGGTTCGGGAATTATGTGGTGGACGGGCTGAGGGTGGGATTTGTCCTAAGAGGCCTTGAAGTGTTGGGAAAAATTTGGCTGAATGGCCAAAGGTTTGGCAGTACTGGCATTTGCCTCCATAAGGGCGGGGGGGGGGGGGGGGGGGCATTGGGGTTGTAGGGATTAAACACTGGCGGCTGGTATGGAGGGGCTGGATAGGGGGACATCGGAGGAGATGGCTGTTTGATGAGCTTAAATTTACCCCTCGAAAATATATTTATAAAGACTCGAAAACCGTGGGTAAACTAACTCTCTAACCAGCAGAGTACCGGGTCGATTGTTAGAATAGCTACAGGAGAACGAGGTCGATCCCAAGGGAAAAGTGTTTGTAAGTACCAAAGTGAACGTGTGTCTTAGTCTAGGCTATCAAGTTTTTGGATTGTTTTTATACTATAACGATGCTAAAATAATCAAGTCTAAAGAGAGAAAAGAGAGAAAGAAAGTTAAACTACTGGATTTTAAAGATAGGTTAAAAGACATAGCCGAACCATGATCAAAATAGCTAATTTCAACCCCAAGGATAGACAAAACCGGGAGTGTGCATTATAACAAACGAACTCTCACATTAAATCTCACGGGTGCGTGCTCCTAATTCTGATGTTAAGATCTGAACAACTCTCCTTTAACATCCTATGTGAGGTTAATTAATTCTCTTTTTAGAAAACCGATTATCCTAACATGATTAAGTGCTGTGAGACGCTTGATATAACCCTCGTTACGGAAACAAGTCCAAAATTACTCGATCGAAGTTACTACCGATTCATACTCACCAACGTACTACACCAAACATCTTAACAAGAATGTGTCAAAGAATAAAACCGAAGCTTTACCTAATCCATGGTCTACCCGAAAGACTCCGTGAAACAACTTGTCATCGTTGGCTCAAGAACCACCCGGCATTTCATAGTTCAACCCCGGGGTCTAACACTAAACTACACTAATCTAACTACCACATTCAAGTTATTATGTTGATAATAATACATCGATGAGCGCAGGCCTGAATTCACGACCTAAAACCCCGGTATGTTTTACCTCCCGATCTTAGAACCCTTTTTCCCACACCATTCTCTCTGAACACTCTCAAGAATGATGTGTGTGATTTTTGACCTAGGTAGCTAATCTAGCCCAAATCCGTTATAACAAGTTCTAAGACGTGAAATATGTGAGATTCAACAATAAAAAGCACAACACACTCCCAATTTTATCTTCCAAAGGTTGATTTCACCAAATTTTACATGATTCGGCTATGATAAGTTTAGCTATTCATAACAACGGGAAAGGAAAATATACTATATATATACATATACATAGATATATATAAGTGCATAAAAGTAAATATATATATATATATATATATATATATATATATATATATATATATATATATATATATAAAAAGTGCGTAAGTAAATGCGTAAGTAAATATATATATATATATATATATATATATATATATATAAAATACTACATGCTACGAAAAAGGAAAAAAAAAAAACAAAAGGAGACAAAGAGAATAAAAGATAAGGGGGACAAGGGGACAAGGGATATATATATATATATATATAGTACTACAAAGCAAAAAGAAAGAAAGACAAGAAAATAAAAGAAACAAAAAGGAAATATATTTATATCTATATATGTTATATTACATAACAAGAAATAAAACAAAACAAAATAAAAAGAGAAGGGGGCGGCAAGGTGAAGGGAGTTGGGAAGAAAAGAAAGTGTTTGGGGAAAAAGAGAGAAGATGGAAGAAATTAGGAGATGGAAGTTTGGGAAAAAGAAAATGGAGAAGAAGAAAGGAGGAGAGGGGGCGAAAATGGGGAAGGGAGGAAGGGAAGGTCCATGTTTCTTCATGAAAGGGAAGGTATATATAGGGAAAAAGGAAAGTTGTATCTATGTATGGGAGAGGTGATATAAGGGAGGTAGTTATTGGGGAAGTTTGTATATGGGATGGAATTTAGCATGTGGGAGGGAATATTTATCATCATTGCTAATATTCCTCATAATAACATCCCATGTGAGCAAGCTAGCTCCTAAAATATGCAATTTGTTTTGCACCGGCTCGAATCGGGATTTATCCGGTTCGAGCCGGGATTTCACTGTTCGGTAAAACGCCCATATCTTGAGTTGTAGACCTCCGATTGACGTGATTCAAAATGAGTTGGAAAGCTCATTTGAAGATCTAAAACTTTCATGAAGAACACTTCCCCTGAAAATGCCTCTAAGTCGGGTCTCATATTTATCGAAGTATGCAGAAAAACCGACCCGTTGAACTTGTAAGCTTGTGGAACATTCTTCCGTCCTTCAAAATACCTCTTTTTAAGCCTCAAAACGTGTCGTCACTCGGGATTTTGGTCAACCTATAATTCTGCAATAAACCACCAAAATACCAAACGTAAATCCGACACGACATTCCGGTTACTAAACCGGTACAAAATCTACAAAAACATGATAAAAATACGATATTTTATAAAATAACTACTACTTATATATTTGGATGAATCTAAGGAATTAATGACTTGAAATGATATAAAAGTGCTCAAAATGATATTAGAAACGGGGTAAAAAGTTATAAAAATAACTATGAATTTTTCCCTTATCAACAACCCCTACTTAGCTTTTGGTCGTCCTCGAGCAAAACAAGCGATAAAACAAAATGAATGAAGGAAAAATTCATGCAAAGATAAGATAATAGGGACAACCGACGATATAACCATTAGAATTACAACCAGGCGTTAACCTCAATATAAATGTATAACGAGTGTGTGTGTGACAAGCCTTTTCAATTTTCACTATCCTCTCTTGAATAATTCAAGCAATACGCACAAATATCCATTCAGATAGTCCTAATGACTTTCCTAGGTATAGCCAGTAACAATTCCACACAAAGTCCTTCCGTGTACTTATTAGGATAATCCCTAAAGCATATCATTCAGTTTATACTGGGGTTAGTAGAAGATAACTAAGTTTTCAACCATGCTCTTTTTTTTTTTTTTTTTTTTTTTTTTTTTTTTTTTTACATTTGTAGCATATGCCTTCATTCCCAAAGAATAGGACGTTTCGTGATAACCCCTAGCCGGACTACTATCATCAGCAAGCTTTGCCTCTTTCCCGGCAATAGGACGTTTCGTGATAACACCCTAGCCGGGACTACTTTCATCGGGCGGTCGGGAGCTTTTAAACCTCATAGTGATATAGGACGTTTCGTGATAACGCCCTACTGCACTCAAATCATTGGTAGCTACAACCGACATATATATAGTTCTTCTTAATTTGGTATTTTTCTTTTTATTCCACTTAACTTATATCCTTTCTATCACATTCAAACCTTCGTATATTCACAAGACACATTCAAAAATTAGGTACTAAGTTACCGCAATTATCTCTAGAATAACCACTAGGATACTGAATGGATACACTTTAAAATTTTCGCTTCAATATCAAAGGCTTACGTGAACAATGAATTCATGTTACACGAATAAATTTGGGGTTAAAATGCACTTACGGTTCACTTTGGTTATATACATCCAAGTCGATCATTACATTATCAAATCCATGAAATATATACCTTATACAATTTATTTTAATCAACTAAATAATGCTCGAAAAAGATCGAAAACTAAGGGATTTTCTGATACAAAACAAGCACTAATGCCATTGCTAGACCAACCACGACTCTACCCCCCACTTACGAACTTGCAGTGTCCTCAATGCATAGTGAGGGTAAATAAAAGTGGTTGGAAAAATAATGGTTCACCAAAACAATTCAAATAATTACCAAGATGATATAAAAGGGTGGGTGGGTGGGTCAAAGTTATGACCATTGTGTGTAGAAATAAAATAAAAGTGTGTGGAGTGTAACAGTGTAGTAACAAAAGGTAGATAAACACACCACATGAACTTTTATTGATTTAAAACACACAATATTACATAGTAGTTGAACTAATACATAATAAGAAAGATATGTCACACATTATTGGAAACAGACTAGATTATAAAATGAAATGTGCGGCAAAGTATTAAGGAGGACTTAGCTTATAAACCCGGAAGAAAGGCGCTATCGAATCCCGTAACAGCCTCGTGTAAGCACGACCCGAATCCCTATATCAACGTAGACAGAAAACAACAAAAAGCATACACGGGACATAGTCCTCGTGCCAGAATATAGAATAGGGATATGGGGGGTATACAATGTTAAGGCACTGCTACGTCAGAAAACTCGATACGCAATATGCAACACAACTAATGGATTGCTATAGATGGATAAATATCCCCAACGGGTAAAGTACAGAACATCTAAGCATAAAAGAAAAACCATAGAGGCATATAATAGAAAAACAATATCCATAGTGCGTAGTCAATCATCATCCAGGTAAAAGCAAGTATCACTTACTCATATACTCCTAAGTCCAAGAAATGATGCATTTGAATTTTTTCTTTGTTCTCCCTCGGGATTTTCGGATAACCACCTAATCGTTCCCTTAATTACATTCAAACTTTCATCCTAAGACTTAGTTGTACTTTGTGTTAATCTTCCATTGTGTTCATTTTTTTTTTTCACAGATTCTTCATCTCATTAAGACTAGTCTTTATCCAAATTATTATTATTTAACGGGCTGCCTCCCGGTAGCGCTTTTGTTTAACGTCGTTTGCTCGATAGGTGACTCTAAACAGACTCAATCAACCAAAATCCGAACTCAAGAAGATCAATAGCTTAAGAAAAATTAACAATGCGAGAACCATCGAAATTAAATTGTCTAGAAACGTACCTCGTTTGGCCCTCGATGTTACCTCCTCCCAGCCAGAGAATCTTCTTTTATCAGCCTGTCGAACCATCTTCTTTTGAAAATCACCATAAAGCTCATCCATTGGGGAGTATATGAACTGAATCGCAGAAAATTCATCCTCACAGAGTGGACGAATATAGTAATCCGGGACCGATATATCAAACATTACCAACTCTCCCAGTGGCTCTACGAAAGATGGTCGATCAATCTCATCAGGTTTCTTTATACACTTTCCTAACTCCGAAATCTCATTATAGCAAACTGAATCCTCAACCTTTTTCTCAACTCGAACTTCTTCGGTGATAACATCATCATCCTTAACCACCTCACATGTCTCTCGCCTCTTTCACATACCTCACTAATTCAATCAATTTCCCCACCTTGTCTTGAAGATTTCTTATGGCGGCGTCGGTATTTCTATCGAACTCTTGCATATCCTTCTTTAATTGAATCAAATTCTCGTCCAAAAGAGTAATCTGCTCCATTTGAATGTCGGTGAGGTCTTCTTGTGGCGGGGGGGAAAACCGATCATACCGACTTTGATTCATTGGAGGTGAGTAGTAGTCCTCTTGCCATTCCGGACACCGATCGTGTGGCGAATCAGGTGAAGCTATCAACGTGCTGAGTATGAACACCATAATCCTGATAAGCACTAGGGTTCGGATAACCCTCATAATATTGTGGTTCATAACTCGAATAACCATAATTCTGATCCGGGTATGCACTAGGGCAATTATAGTACCAAGAACCTTGGTTATTCCGCTGTTGATACTGAGGCTCAGACACGAACTGTTGTTGATAAGGTTGGTAGAGGTATTGTTGTTCAGGTGAGTAGTATTGATTGAAAAATTCATTCATTTAAGCTCAAACTGCAAGATCTCATAAAACAACAAGAAAACAATAAAATTTTTCTTTTTTTTTTATTTTTTTATTTTTTATATATATATGGTAGCCGAAGGCCCTAAGCCCCAGTTCTAGCTGGACTTACAAGATATCAACCTAATATAACAACCCCGTAAAGAGATTGGGTTAATTACCAAAGTCGTATTCAAACCGAGTTCAGGACAATATCACTTCAGCATCCCAAGACTCTTATCGAAAGTAAAATAAAAATAAAAACCTAGGCCCAAGCCTTCGGTTCACTTACAAGATATCACTAATAGCACACTTGTCCCCGGCAACGGCGCCAATTTTGATGAGCTTAAATTTACCCCTCGAAAATATATTTATAAAGACTCGAAAACCGTGGGTAAACTAACTCTCTAACCAGCAGAGTACCGGGTCGATTGTTAGAATAGCTACAGGAGAACGAGGTCGATCCCAAGGGAAAAGTGTTTGTAAGTACCAAAGTGAACGTGTGTCTTAGTCTAGGCTATCAAGTTTTTGGATTGTTTTTATACTATAACGATGCTAAAATAATCAAGTCTAAAGAGAGAAAAGAGAGAAAGAAAGTTAAACTACTGGATTTTAAAGATAGGTTAAAAGACATAGCCGAACCATGATCAAAATAGCTAATTTCAACCCCAAGGATAGACAAAACCGGGAGTGTGCATTATAACAAACGAACTCTCACATTCAATCTCACGGGTGCGTGATCCTAATTCTGATGTTAAGATCTGAACAACTCTCCTTTAACATCCTATGTGAGGTTAATTAATTCTCTTTTTAGAAAACCGATTATCCTAACATGATTAAGTGCTGTGAGACGCTTGATATAACCCTCGTTACGGAAACAAGTCCAAAATTACTCGATCGAAGTTACTACCGATTCATACTCACCAACGTACTACACCAAACATCTTAACAAGAATGTGTCAAAGAAGAAAACCGAAGCTTTACCTAATCCATGGTCTACCCGAAAGACTCCGTGAAACAACTTGTCATCGTTGGCTCAAGAACCACCCGGCATTTCATAGTTCAACCCCGGGGTCTAACACTAAACTACACTAATCTAACTACCACATTCAAGTTATTATGTTGATAATAATACATCGATGAGCGCGGGCCTGAATTCACGACCTAAAACCCCGGTATGTTTTACCTCCCGATCTTAGAACCCTTTTTCCCACACCATTCTCTCTGAACACTCTCAAGAATGATGTGTGTGATTTTTGACCTAGGTAGCTAATCTAGCCCAAATCCGTTATAACAAGTTCTAAGACGTGAAATATGTGAGATTCAACAATAAAAAGCACAACACACTCCCAATTTTATCTTCCAAAGGTTGATTTCACCAAATTTTACATGATGCGGCTATGATAAGTTTAGCTATTCATAACAACGGGAAAGGAAAATATACTATATATATACATATACATAGATATATATAAGTGCATAAAAGTATATATATATATATATATATATATATATATATATATATATATATATATATATATATATATATATATATATATATATATACTACATGCTACGAAAAAGGAAAAAAAAAAAAAAAGAAAAGGAGACAAAGAGAATAAAAGATAAGGGGGACAAGGGGACAAGGGATATATATATATATATATATATAGTACTACAAAGCAAAAAGAAAGAAAGACAAGAAAATAAAAGAAACAAAAAGGAAATATATTTATATCTATATATGTTATATTACATAACAAGAAATAAAACAAAACAAAATAAAAAGAGAAGGGGGCGGCAAGGTGAAGGGAGTTGGGAAGAAAAGAAAGTGTTTGGGGAAAAAGAGAGAAGATGGAAGAAATTAGGAGATGGAAGTTTGGGAAAAAGAAAATGGAGAAGAAGAAAGGAGGAGAGGGGGCGAAAATGGGGAAGGGAGGAAGGGAAGGTCCATGTTTCTTCATGAAAGGGAAGGTATATATAGGGAAAAAGGAAGGTTGTATCTATGTATGGGAGAGGTGATATAAGGGAGGTAGTTATTGGGGAAGTTTGTATATGGGATGGAATTTAGCATGTGGGAGGGAATATTTATCATCATTGCTAATATTCCTCATAATAACATCCCATGTGAGCAAGCTAGCTCCTAAAATATGCAATTTGTTTTGCACCACTCGAATCGGGATTTATCCGGTTCGAGCCGGGATTTCAATTTGTTCGGTAAAACGCCCATATCTTGAGTTGTAGACCTCCGATTGACGTGATTCAAAATGCGTTGGAAAGCTCATTTGAAGATCTAAAACTTTCATGAAGAACACTTCCCCTGAAAATGCCTCTAAGTCGGGTCTCATATTTATCGAAGTATGCAGAAAAACCGACCCGTTGAACTTGTAAGCTTGTGGAACATTCTTCCGTCCTTCAAAATACCTCTTTTTAAGCCTCAAAACGTGTCGTCACTCGGGATTTTGGTCAACCTATAATTCTGCAATAAACCACCAAAATACCAAACGTAAATCCGACACGACATTCCGGTTACTAAACCGGTACAAAATCTACAAAAACATGATAAAAATACGATATTTTATAAAATAACTACTACTTATATATTTGGATGAATCTAAGGAATTAATGACTTGAAATGATATAAAAGTGCTCAAAATGATATTAGAAACGGGGTAAAAAGTTATAAAAATAACTATGAATTTTTCCCTTATCAACAACCCCCTACTTAGCTTTTGGTCGTCCTCGAGCAAAACAAGCGATAAAACAAAATGAATGAAGGAAATATTCATGCAAAGATAAGATAATAGGGACAACCAGACGATATAACCATTAGAATTACAACCAGGCGTTAACCTCAATATAAATGTATAACAGAGTGTGTGTGTGACAAGCCTTTTCAATTTTCACTATCCTCTCTTGAATAATTCAAGCAATACGCACAAATATCCATTCAGATAGTCCTAATGACTTTCCTAGGTATAGGCAGTAACAGTTCCACACAAAGTCCTTCCGTGTACTTATTAGGATAATCCCTAAAGCATATCATTCAGTTTATACTGGGGATAGTCAGAAGATAACTAAGTTTTCAACCATGCTCTGTTTTTTTTTTTTTTTTTTTTTTTTTTCACATTTGTAGCATATGCCTTCATTCCCAGCAATAGGACGTTTCGTGATAACCCCCTAGCTGGACTACTATCATCAGGCAGTTGCCCTCTTTCCCAGCAATAGGACGTTTCGTGATAACACCCTAGCTGGACTACTTTCATCGGGCAGTCGGGAGCTTTTAAACCTCATAGTGATATAGGACGTTTCGTGATAACGCCCTACTGCACTCAAATCATTGGTAGCTACAACCGACATATATATAGTTCATCTTAATTTGGTATTTTTCTTTTTATTCCACTTAACTTATATCCTTTCTATCACATTCAAACCTTCAGATATTCACAGTACACATTCAAAAATTAGGTACTAAGTTACTGCAATTATCTCTAGAATAACCACTAGGATACTGAATGGATACACTTTAAAATTTTCGCTTCAATATCAAAGGCTTACGTGAACAATGAATTCATGTTACACGAATAAATTTGGGGTTAAAATGCACTTACGGTTCACTTTGGTTATATACATCCAAGTCGATCATTACATTATCAAATCCATGAAATATATACCTTATACAATTTATTTTAATCAACTAAATAATGCTCGAAAAAGATCGAAAACTAAGGGATTTTGTCCAGTAAAGCCAATTCATCAGCTTTATTTTTTATGGCGTGCATAAATTCGGTAATCTTTTGATGGATTTCAGGTTTTGACGAACGGTACTAATTCTTCCACGAGAGGCCTTGGCATAGGTGTTCTTCAAGATTTCCCAGACCTCATTTGCAGTGGTGGCAGCCCGAAGAAAGACAACAACATGTGGTGTACAGGAAGCTATAATCATGTGCAGAATTAAACGATCTTGACGTATCCATTTTTCGTAATCGGGATTATTTTTTGTGGTTGTAGCGGCCGCACCTTCTTCTCGAACCATTTTGGGTGGGGCGGCGGTGGTGCCGTCGACATACCCCATTAGACCATAGCCGATTAACGGGATTCAATTTGTAGAACCCAAATACTGTAGTTGGTGCCATCCAATTTTATGGGTGTTTGGGTGGCAGAGTTGAATACGGTAGGGGTAAATTCAGTCATTGATATGAAGAGGAGAAGAGAGTCTACGACGGAGAGCTGCGAAGAAGGAGGTGATAACGAAGTTGGAGAAGAAAGGGAACGAAAAAGGGGGGAGAGGGGGGTGGGGGGGCGATCGGTGGTTGCCGGATGGAGAGTTTGCAATGCAGAGGAAAATTAGGGATTTGATACCATAATAGATTTGGAAATTAACTGTATTGTCAATTGTGAAGATTACACAAGGTATATACGAATACAAGGAGCAATTGGCTCCACAGATTACTCCTACGGTTACGCTAGTAATGAATGTCGATGATTTACAATCAATAAGGAAATACAATCAATTTAATACTGCCTATTTCTAATATATTCTAATATATATGCTAATAAATTGTTCCCCTAATTTTCATGATCGTATTCATACTACTTCTAGATGTAAGACTATTACACGCTTTTGCATCGATCTTGTGTAACATGAGTGTTCGTGATTTCTCAATCAATAAATGTTCAGCTAAACCTGTTGGAAAATAAATTCAATCAAAAAGCAAAGACAACTGCAAACAGGAAATAATTGTCTGCTAAAAAAAGAACAAATAGCAACACGACTAACAGCAGTAATAATAATAGTATTGAAAAATAATATAGAGTTTAAGTTAGAATAAATCTGAGTCGAAGCACACTGTGATGTTATCTTTAGAGAGTAAAACGTCCTCACTGCACTGGGTAAATTATTGATACTGCGTTCTCTCTCAAGATTCAACAACCCATCAAGCGAAAAAGAACCCGAACCACTATTTACTCAATGCTCCAAAAATTGTAAAGAATGAAAGACAAATATGTTTTCGTTTTTATTTTTGTTATTTTTATTTTTTATCTTTATGTAGGTACACTTTTGAAAGTAGTACTGCAAAATCCTTTCACAAAAAGGGTAGACAGAAGCTTTAGGTTTTGTTTTTATTTTGCTACACAAAATGTATGCAGATGACCATAATTTTTTCCACCGGATATTCCTTGTTTATATAGAAAAAATGATAAAAAGAAAGTACATCTGGAGAGAAATGATCTATGGTATCTGATTCTGGAGTAACAATTAATATTATTTTTAGAGAAAGGTGCAACCGTCCCCCACCGCATATATTCATTGTATAGACGGTAGATAGGACGAGAAATATTAGACTAGTTTGGAGCTTAGAGCAATGAAAGCCCATATTTGCGTTGTAATCCTGTTTCTTGTAATAGCCACGGCTTTGAAGCATGAAATAAAAAGAGATTTAAAAAAATTTGATAAAGTCTTATTCAACCCTATTACGGTAAATAGATATTTTGTGATACATTTTAACAACCATTATCCTAAATTTCCTAATTAATAGATAGTACTAAACACAATTAGAAAAGGTCAAACACCTTTTTTTTTTTTGAGCCCAAAGGTCAAACACCTTAAATTAATTAAAAGAAATATAAGGCATTTTATATTTAATTTAAAAGTATATCTTAAAATAAATTAATATAAGTTTTAAAATCAATAAATATTTCCAACAATCTCCCCACTTGATTTTAAAAACTTATTTTTGGAAACAAAATTGAGCATGTAATGCCGTGTAATTGATGTAATTGTTGTAGGTACCTTCCGGATTTGAACCTCCACTTAGTGAAAATAAATTACCACCTAAAAAACAATAGAGACATAAATGTCTTGAGCTATGTTTCATGTGATTAGATGGTAATTCATTACACACCACGGTATGAGTAAAAAATGGTGGTTCTACCACGCTCATGCGCATGAATCTTGTATCATGAACGTCATTAGAGAGTAGCACACACTCCCACAGTAGTGACCCCACCACCACGTTCACCTAGCTAGTGAATCCTCCAAGGGTGAATTGTGACCAAACACCCTACAAAAATATGTCTTTGGATTCATTAAGAGATAACTCAACCTCAAACGTTACATAAAGAGCACTTACACCATAAGAATGGGATCCGAAAAAATTTCCGCAATTATAATTATTTTAATCGTGCTCTTACAAATTACCCATTTAATAGTTTTGTGTTTACCCCCGTTGAACTTCTTTCTTGGGATAGTCATATCTCCGAAGACGAGTTTCCACTGTGGTGATTTATTTAGTATGCTCTCATTCCTTTCGATGTTTGTATATAACTTGCTGACGTGTCAGTCTCTTTATAAGTGGATCCGTATTGTTGTTTTCAGACCTGACAAAATCCAAATAAATGACACCATGAGATATCAAATGATTAATTGATTTATGCCATGCGGTTAAATGCCTCCTTTTTTTCATTCAAGTTTTTTCCCGTAGCTTTAGCAATAGCAACTTGACTTTCACAATTAATTGAAATGATGACAAGAATAAGCTTAGGCAAAAAAGAGAAATCTCATTTAGATAACTTTTAATCCACTTGCAACAAAACCTTCCTTTATTATTACTCAAACTTAACAGTAGGATAAAAAAAAGGAGTAGATAGTGTAGTCACATCAAAATAATTGAATTTTTTTTTTCCCATTAAATTTTCAACATAACGAGATTGCGATAAAGAAATAGACTTATTATTTCTAGTCAATTTTATTTCCAATATAACATCAACATGACCTAGATCTTTCATATCAAAATAACGGGATAAGAATGTTTTTGTCTCGTTGATAATATCATTGTTATTACTACCAAAAATAAAAATGTCATCAATATACAAACACAAAATAATATATGATAACATAACAACATCAAATTTTGCATGCCATTGCATAGATCTATCTTTTAATTCAAAGAAAACAACATCCCTAATAATGTTATTAGAAATTTCAGGAACATCAGAATTGAACAACAAAAATCTATAAGTATACTATTTAAAGAGTACACAATAAAAGAACAATCAACGGTTTTAGTGCCAGGTTTTTTATTTTTATGTTTGTTATTCTAGTTGATATTCTATTTGTAACGCCCCGTTTTCGGACACCTAGTCCTTATCCGGCAACGCAACTTTCGGCACGCATAATATTAAATAAATAATATTACACGTAAGCCTCTACTATGTCGTATCAAATAAAAGCAAACGGAAGCTAAAAAGACTCGGGTAATTTTTTTCCAAACAACCAAGAATAGAAATCAAGAACTAAAGAAGGAAATGTAATATTATTACATTGGAAAATGAAACCAACGAATACAAAATGTACGAATTCCAAAGTGCACCAAGTCTAGGAAATAAATAAAAGTGAATGATCAACAATCAAGGTCTTCAACTCCGGCATCCTCAAACGTCGTCATCAAAGTCCTCCTCGTACTCTTCATTTACCTGTTCGTCTTCTCTCCCCCAAACACATAAATAAACATGCATTTGAGGTAAGTACATTGTACAAAGTAAGAAGTAGAAGCTACAATTTAATTAGGGTTTATTGAAGGGAAATTTAATAATTATAGAAATATCTCTTTAAAAGATATGTCTTAGTGAGACCGACTCAATTTAGGGTTCATTCCATGCCCATCGACACGTCATGACTAAACGTTTCTACTTAACTTATCTTTGTGTTGGACTTATTTCTTAGACTAGCTGTTATAGTGCAAAGGCAAAAAGATGTCTAGATCAAATGTATAGGTTTATTAGAGTTTGATTCATAAATAGGTTTGATCAAACAAGCACTGTAATGGTCAGCTGACTTTTGTCAGCAGACTAGTCTAGGTCAGTAGGGTAGATAGGTCGGTAGACTAGTCGGGAACCCGCCGAAGATCGAAGACCGAAGACTGAAGATTGAAGGCCTGAGGGCTCAAACTCAGTTACAGAAGGCTAAGGGATCAAACTTAGTAATTAAAGTCAAGGATATGGAATCAGAATTTAGGCAAGTCTGTGATGACCTAAACTGATTACATATACCTTGTATAGAAGGTCTAAGTTCCATAAGTTGGATGATGTTTGGAACTTGGTTATAATTGAAAAGGTGTAATCTAACTTCACAAATAAAAGTTAGATAAAAGAAATCAGCTGCATTATATTTTATACACAAGAAATTGTCGTTTTCAAATAGATCGATAGGTACTTCGAATAGATCGATGAACCCGCTCGATATATACCTCGATCAATTCAAGATTATATTGGAAGATTACATGGATAAGGACGCCAACTACCTCTAACTTATCAAGAAAATCAAAGGCCGAGATTAAAAAGACGTTGGGATGATTTATATTTTTATCCATTGGATACAAGTCAAAGGGGTGGACGACCCATCGCTCAAAAGGAATTCGACGGTGTCGATCCTATGAATAGTGACAGAATGCAGATCAGATGGGACAAAATCAAGGAACGGTTACATTTGAATTTCAAATATAAGTCACATGCATTCTTACCTATAAATAGAGGACTTTTCAACTCAGAAACAAGATGAAAAAAAACTAACAAACTTTGAAGAAATATTACTGAGCTGAAAGACACTCTGCTAAACTTACTGAGCATAAAGCTACTGATCCAGAGAATTTCTTCAAGTGTATCCTACATTGAAGCTATATCAAGCATACACACTTGAAGCCTGCAAGCTGCTGATTACTTCATCCTAATCAAGCTGCTGCAACTGAATCATTTATTTGATTCAATCTTTATTTTATAAAGAACCTGCTGAAGACAGTGAAGCATCCGTTGGGTGTGAAAGATCGTTGTTTGTGGTGGAGCTGGTGAAGAGGCAATCCTACCCTTCAAGGACCGGTGGAAGACTCGGGAGCAAAGAATCCTACATGTTCCCGGTTTTCAGTTTGTGAAGCCATAGTTATTGGTGAAGGACAAGCAACTTAGGAATCTTTGTAACAGCTACATCAAAGATCTCTAGTGAATTTCCTCCAACATCACAGGAGAAGAGTGGACTGACAGGATTACACCACCTGGAACCACTATAAAACTGCCTACTTACTTTCAGCATTTACATTTTGCACTTACTTTATTTAACACATCAACCTACTGAATCTAGCAACTGAAATCACACACCTGCACTACTGAGTATCTAATACTTAGTAACATATTTAACAACAAGTAACAAGGCTTAATTTTGATATAATTCTGCTGCACAAATTTAGCAAATCGAACTATCGCAGACTACGTTTATCGCCGAGCTATCGAGGTCTCGACGGACTATCGAAGTATCGCGGTGCCGCCGAAGTTGCAGAATTTGTTAACTCCAAAAGTTTTAAGTGTTAAGTTTATTCACCCCCCCTCTAAACTTAACCAAAGCCTTTTCAAGGGACCAACAATTGGTATCGGAGCAGTGCTTCTGTTCTGAAGAAATCCTACTGGTTGTGCTTGTGAAAATTCTTTGAAACTTTCTTTCAAGTTACTGATTTTCAAAAACTTACATCATGGATAACACACAGTATGCTAGAACTATGCTGATGTGTTCTCTTGATAAATTTGATGAGTATAAACATCGAATGCAGGCTTACCTTGCTGCAACTCATGATGAGATGATGGATGTACTAACTGATGGACCACTGGAGATTACCAAGGCAATAACAGTGGGTGATACAACTGAGTACATTCCTAAACCAAAAAGAGAATGGAATGCAGAAGATAGAAAAAGAGCAAACCTCAACAACATTGCTATTGATATCATTTATAGAACTTTGGATAGCAATATGTACATGAAGGTTAAAGATTGCAAAACTGCAAAGGAACTTTGGGACAAGATACATTTGATCTGTGAAGGCACTGATGCAATAAAGAAGAATAAAATCAGTGTGGCCAGAAAGAGGTTCCAAAAGTTTAAGATGCTGCCAAATGAAACCATTGAGCAAATGGAATCAAGATTCAATGCAATCCTGGATGAACTTACCCTGCTGAGTGTAAGTTATTCAAAAGAAGAAATAAACACCAAAATCTTGGAGGCTCTACCTGCAAAAGATGTTTGGAAAATGAAGGTGACTGCAATAGAAGAAATGAGAAAGTTGCATAAAGCAGACACCTTCAAATTATTTTTAGATCTCAAGGCTTATGAATTTAGCAAAAAGCTTGTGCCTGAAACTGAAAAAGAAGAGCCAAAGACCACTGCATTGGCTGCTTCATATCAAGAAGAAACATCAGGAGGACAAGATGATCTGCTGGATGAGATGCAAGAGCAGATTGCCCTACTGAGCAAGAAAATCAGGATGATGAAGACTGGAAAGGCCCCTTCAAGAAATTTCACAAAGAGGCCTACTGAAAGAAGGAAAGAAGAATCAAAGAAAGATAATGACTATCTGTGCTTTCATTGCAAGAAACCAGGACACTTCAAACCTGACTGTCCTGAGTTAAAACAAGGCAAGGAACCTGATTATCTTTGCTTCAACTGCAAGAAGCCTGGACATTTTAGACCTGATTGTCCAGACCTACTGAAGACCAAGAGTCAACAAAGAAGACATGGCAAGAAGGCTATGGTTGCTGAAGATGAATCAGGGTATGAAGTGGAATCTGAAAAGGGAAATGAATCAGATGACACAGCACTAGTTGCGGATATGGAAGATTATGCTTTGATGGCCAATATGGATGAAACTGAGGAGGTATACAACACTGTATCTATAAACACTCCTGCTGGAAGTGATTGTGAATCAACCTGTGGTTCAAATCCTAGAAATTCTGACAATAATGAGACTTTGGATGCCATCCTTAATCAACTGAGGATAATACAATCTGGTTATGAGATTGTGAAGGCTGAAAAAGAAACTCTAGAGTTAGAAGTTGGAAGATTGAAAGATGAACTAAGGGTTCTCAAAGGTAAAGAAAAAGATGTTGGACAGAATCAGTATAAGTCTACTGAACATCCAAGCCTCTGAATCTGCTGAACCATCTTGTTCGACTACTGCATACAAATCAGGAAAGCCTTATGGGGATAGAACAGGGGCTTGGATTTGGAACTCACAGCAATCTAACAAGAGTGGATCCAGCAAGGTCACTGAACCTAATACCAGAATTGGTCCTAAGTTTGTACCTGCACTAGATCCAACTCCTAGTAAGGTTACTGAGGCAGTAACACCCAATGAGAATGCTTCAAAGAAGCAAAATCAGAAGTCAAAGAAGTCAACAGCTACTAATAAAAAGAATAAATCTAAAAATAGGACTGCTGTGCCTTCTAAGCTCGCCGATAGCGGACCCGCCGCCAAGTCCGTCGGGACCACGTAAGGGTAAGAAACGAAATATTCCAAGGATAAGAATCCTAAACCCAAAAATGTTAATCATTTAAGGGATACTTATCTCGGGGGAAAGGTAGACTGTTCCCTACGATGATGATTGGAATATTCCCGCATCTAATGCTAGAAACGATAAGTATAACCATGCTACTAGGGTAAAACCTAGGCAATGGGATCAAGCAGAGGACTTACACAAGACCTCGGCGGACTCCATATTACAGTACATTCTCCTACGTACATCAAACAAATGGTTATACTAATGCTTCTAACACCAAGAATCACTTTAAACAGGATTATAAACCAAAAGGCCAGAAAACATATGTGATTCCTACACAACCTACTGTTAGAACTTATGGATGTGTGGAATACATGTATGAACCAAAGTATGAACCAAAGTATGACACATTCAGGAGAAGACCTTATGGAAACATACCAAGGGTCATGCTTGCCACTGACCACTATGGACCCAAACAGGTTTGGGTACCTAAAATGCATTAACTTTGTTTTGTAGGGTGTCTGGTACTTTGACAGTGGATGTTCCAGACACATGACAAAGAATAAGCACTGTTTAACAAACTTTGTGGCAAAAGATGGTCCAAGGGTGAATTTTGGCAACAAAAATACACCTGGATATACAAGAGGATATGGCATACTTGTGAGAAATGGACTTACAATCAAGAATGTTGCATATGTGGAAGGACTAGACTACAACTTGCTGAGCACTGGACAATTCTGTGACATGGGATACAAAGTCATTTTTGACAAAAACAATTGTATTGTCATCAGTGAAAGAGGTGATCAAGTTGTACTTGCTGGTAGAAGACAACAAAACATGTATGTTGTGGATTGGTCTACTACGCCTTCCGAAACTCCGCCTCGATTGTACATACCAAGTCTGAACTCAATTGGTTATGGCACAAGAAGTTGAATCATTTGAACTTTGATGATATCAATCAGTTGGTGAAAAAGAAGCTAGTGATTGGTTTACCTGAGATCACATTCAAGAAGGATGCTATATGTGATGCATGTCAGAAGGGTAAACAAATAAAGTCTAGTTTCAAATCAAAGACTAAACAATCAACTAATAGAGTGTTGGAGCTTATGCATATGGATCTTTTTGGACAAATAACTCCAACAAGTGTGACAGGAAAGAAGTACACCTTAGTGGTTGTGGACGATTATTCAAGATACACTTGGGTGATATTTATGAACAAGAAAAGTGAAACACTCCAAAGCATGCCTAATCTTTTGAAGAGATTACAAAATGAGAAAAGTTTAACAGTAATAAAAATAAGATCAGATCAAGGTACTGAATTTCTCAACAAAGTAATAAGAGAATACTGTGAACAGAATGGTGTACTACATCAACTTGCTGCTGCTGGTACACCTCAGCAAAATGGGGTTGCTGAAAGAAGAAACAGGACTTTAAAGGAAGCAGGAAGAACAATGATCTATGAAGCATTGCTACCTGAAAGATATTGGGTCAAGCAAATCAATACAAGATGCTATACACAAAACAGAACATCGGTAAAACAAGAAGCTGCTGAAGACAACTTATGAGGTTTGGAATGGAAGGAAACCTAACATATCCTATTTCCACCCATTTGGAAGTAAATGTTTTATCCTAAATCACAAAGTTCATTTGAAAACATTCCAACCTAAGTCAGATGAAGGGATTTTCTTGGGATATTCTTCAGTCAGCAAGGCATTCAGGGTGTTGAACAAGAGGTCACTGAAACATGAAGAAACAATCCATGTTGTGTTTGATGAACCTAAGTTTACTGGTATGGAAGATGAAGATTGTGAACCAGCTGAGAATCAACAAGTCACTGATCCAGATTGTGTTGAAGTTTTGGAAAGATTCAATGACTTGAAAGTTTCTGATACTGTCCCTGCTGAACACCCTGCTGATAATATTACTGATGCAACAACTGAAGTAGTTCAAGGATCTGCTGACCCCCGTAGAAGAAGCTACACAGCAGACCCTACTGAAGATGAGGTTCCTGATAATCAAAATAACCAGAATCCACAATGGTTAAGGAATCACCCTGCTGAACAAGTTATTGGCAATGTACAGCAAGGTGTGAGGACTAGAAGACAACTGGAAGCTATGTTTACTTGTTTTCTATCCCAAATGGAACCTAAAGTTGTTGAAGAAGCAATTTCAGATCCAGATTGGATAATTGTTATGCAAGAAGAATTAAATGAATTTGAAAGAAATCAAGTTTGGACACTAGTTGAAAGGCCAAGTCATGCAAATATCATTGGTAATAAATGGGTATACAAAAATAAACTTGATGAATCTGGTACCATTGTGAGGAACAAGGCCAGACTAGTTGCAAAAGGCTATTCTCAAGCTGAAGGAATAGATTTTGATGAAACTTATGCACCTGTTGCAAGATTGGAAGCTATCAGATTATTCTTGGCACATGCTGCATATAGGAACTTCAAAGCATATCAAATGGATGTCAAAAGTGCATTTTTGAATGGCATTCTAGAGGAGGAAGTGTATGTACAGCAACCTCCTGGATTTGAAGTTAAAGATCAAGAAGATAAAGTGTATAGACTCAACAAAGCACTTTATGGATTGAAACAAGCACCAAGAGCATGGTATGAGACTCTATCTCAATTCTTGGTGGATAATGGTTTTACAAAAGGCACCATTGACAAGACACTTTTTAGAATCGTTGAAGGGAACAAAGACTTCACCTGGTATACGATTTATGTTGATGACATAATCTTTGGTTCTGAAAATGATTTACTTTGTGAAAAGTTTGCAAATCTAATGAAGAGCAAATTCCAAATGAGTATGATGGGAGAAATGAATTATTTCTTGGGATTGCAAGTTAAACAAATGAAAGATGGAATCTTCATTCATCAAACCAAGTATACCAAGGAGTTGCTGAAGAAGTTTGGTATGGAAAATAGCACTAAAAATTCAACCCCTATAGTACAAATATCAGATTGGATGAAGATAAAGAAGGCAAAGATGTTGATCGACCTTATACGTAAGGATGATAGGCGATCATGATACACTTCGCGCACAGACTCGATATATCCTTTGCTGTAGGTGTTTGTGCAAGATTTCAATCTAAACCTAAAGAAAGTCATTTAGGTGCAGTCAATAGAGTTCTCAAGTATCTAAAAGAGACTTTGGGAGTAGGGATATGGTATTCCAAGGAAGGAAGCTTCAAAGTTATATCCTACTCAGATTCTGATTATGCTGGATGCAAGATTGATAGAAAAAGCACCTTAGGAACCTGTCAGTTAATGGGAAATAGACTGGTTTCCTGGTTCAGCAAGAAACAGAATTCTATATCAACTTCCACTGCTGAAGCTGAATATATAGTTGCTGGAAGTTGTTGTGCACAAGTATTATGGCTAAGACAACAATTAATGGATTATGGAATTGAAGAAAAGGAAATTCCAATTATGTGTGACAACTTGCAATCACAGAAAATCCTGTTTTGCACTCAAGAACCAAGCACATTGATGTGAGACATCATTTTATAAGAGATCATGTTGAAAAGAAAGATGTGGTGGTTCTATACATCCCTACTGAAGATCAACTTGCTGATATTTTCACTAAACCACTTGACAGTGAAAGATTTGCCAAATTAAGAACTGGACTTGGAATTATCAAAGTTGACTGATATTCAGCAATGTACTGGAATTCACCAAGGGGATTAGTCTTTGCTATGTTGGGTGAGCTCACTTAGCAGATTAGTCATTGGTATCAACAATTCCATGTACTTATGTTTGGACAATTGAGCAAATGAGGTTGCCAAGGGGATTGGACTTTGTCATATTGGGTGAGCTCACTTGACAGATCAGTCATTGGTATTAAACTTCATCTTGTATTATCAATTGAACAAAATAAGGAGAAATTAAGGATCAAAGCGAGTCACTTTGTCGGCGAGTGCCGTCGAAGAACCCGTATCGCCAGACCGCCGAGCCCACCCTGCTGAGGACTACCCTGCTGAATGGAACGTTACTCAGTCAAATTTTATTAAAGTCAAAAAGCAGTTTGGCGGGATATTTATTTTATCCATTATTACCATGGTTAACACGATCTAACGGTTACAAACGTTATGGAGGAGTAATGGGCCACGTGTCAAGACCGCACTTATTCAGATTAATCGTGGTCAAGCATCAATGTACGTGCACTGACAGTTACAACTACTCACTGTCTATTTATACAGGCTATCACACAGCAGATTCTCTACTTGCAAAATCTGCTTTATCACTGTGATTTTTACACTGTGTGAACACATATTTGAGAATCAATCTTCTTCATCTCATTCTTCTCATACAAATGGCGGAAAAGGTTGATGTCCAGATTGAATCAAGCCAAAGTGTTAGAGGCTTTGTTGTGGATGCAAACAGAACTGAGTTGGCCATTAACATTGGTCGAAGAATAAGGAGATATGCCGGTCTGAAGAATGTGTTGAATATAAGACTGGAGACAATCTCATATACAAATGTTGTCAGTTTCTGGAGAAACATTCAAATACAGGAAGGAACTGAAGCATTTAAAACGGCTGTGAATGGACAAGAAATAGAAATTTCCTCAAGTCTGCTGAGGGAAATTTTTGGATTTGATGAAGTGGTGGATGGTTCAATCAATCCTGAAGCAATGGGATTGGACAAGATGGCATTTGTTGATCAAATTAAAACAAATGAAGCCACCAAATCTGTTCCAGGCATCAACTACAGACATATTGGGCATGAGTAAAACCTGCTGAGCAAACTTATTGCTAAAAACATACTTGGACTGGTTGGAAGTATGGATACTCTATCAGGACCCAAGATAGAGTTGATGATAATCATTTGCAGGAGCATGAAATTTGATTGGGCTGGCTATTTCATTCATTACATGAAGAAGGTAGCCAAGGAAGAAAAAGAGGGAAAGAGGAAGTCCAAGGCCTTGCCCTTAGGATTGATGGTTCAGACCCTGCTGAATCATTTGGAAATCCCTGATGTAGCACCTGAAAAGATAAATCGGTCTAGATACAAGAAGGAAATTGATTATGCTATTCCTAGTCTAGATGATGAAGAGGTTGCTAGAGATGCTGCTAATGATGATAATGATGATGATGGTGATGCTGGTGGTGAGCAGGTCAAGCAAACTAAAAAGAAACCTGTTAAACCTGCTGCACCAAAGAAAGTTGCTGAGAAAAGAAAGGGTGGAGAAACAAGAAAGATAACTGAAGTTTCAATGAAAACAAGGAAGCAAACAGCACAGATTGCTGAGTCTACTGAGGGTTCAATGGAGGTTACTGACCCTGATGTTGCTGCAAGAAGAACAGTTGTTGAAATCTTGAGGGAACAACAGAAGGAAGCCAGTAGAAAGAGGAAGTCTACTGTGGCTGAAAAGGATGATGAACCCCTTTCAAAGAGAAGAAAAGAAATTATCCATAAACAGAAACATGGAAAGGGGAAAGAATTGAAAAACTTGGAGGCTCAAAGAGTCCAAGAGGAAGCATCGGTAGAAGAGGAAGAAGAGGCTATTGAGGCTGAGCCCTTGACCATAATCAAGCATGTGGAGATTACTGACTCCTCACCTGAAGAGGTTGTCAAGTCTACTGATGCTGGACATGTTGTTGTTGAGCAATCTGATGAAGATTTACAGCAGTCTACTAACCCTGAGCCTGCTGTAGTATCTACTGAAGAACCACAACAATCCACTGAACCTGAACCTGCTGTGGTAGTTGAAGAAGTAGTTGAAGGCTTGGTTGAAGACCCTGCAAGTGTGGCAAGAACTCAGGGGGAAGAGCAGTCTGCTGCTAACCCTGCTGATGAGCATGTAAGTCAGGGGGAACCAAGTGTGGTACAGATGGAAGTAGTAGGCACAAATGTACAACCTCAGCAACCTACTGACTTTCAAACATCTGTTGAAGAAACCATGAACTTACTTGTTGGAACCTTTGGAGGTCAACAAAGTACTGGAGTTGCTCCCAGGAGATCTTTCATGCCCTTTGAAAGGCATGTGAAAGAAAGAAAGAAAACTGAAGAGTATATAGATCCCAAACTTCAGAAAATTGCTGACTATTTTCAGTGGAAGTTTGGTTTCTACAAAAGACAAAAGCCAGCTGCTGAACCTATGACAGATTTTGAGGAATGGGCTTTTAACAAGTTGGGAGTGGAAAATTTGTTGGACCTAGTTGATACAACTCTACTGCAATCCAGATTGATGGACTTATTTGATGAGAAACAGAAGGAGGAGGGTATCAAGTTTAGGGATCCAAGAGATGACAATGATGACTCTTCCTCATCATCAGATTCTAGAGGAGATTTCCCCTCTGGACCAGGAGGAACCAGTGGGACTGCAGTAATCATAGAACCACCTGTACAACAGTACCCCCACCGATATCGGTAAGTCCGCCGAGGGCCGCGGACCGGTGAGATGGATGAGGATCTGCAGGATCTCACCATGGATGATCTAGAAGCATTGATCAAAGAAGGAATCAATCTGAGAGCTGGTAGGCTAGGTGATGAATCTTCTACATTCCATATTGTAGAGCCTACTGCACAAAATGAAGCTGAACAGAGTGAGGATTTGGATGGAGAAAAAGTTACTGATTTCAATGAACCTAGTGCCAGCTCAGAAGAATCCATTGAATATCAAGATGGATTTGACTTTGAGGGCATTCTTACTAAAACTGCCATCATCCCGCACAAGATTGGTCATGCGAAGGATTCCAAGTGGATAATGAGGCTATATTCAATCCACAGAGAGTTGAAGAGGAGGTACAAAGTTGTTTGGGTCACAAACAAGACCTGGACACAAAGTTGGAACAGGGAGGTACAGTCGTTTGAGTCACAAACAAAGACTCGGACAAAGGTTGGAACAAACTTTGGGTTTAGAGGAAACCCCTGTTGCTGAAGAGGCTGCTGTAGCGGAGCCTACTGGAGATAAGACCACTGAAGGGAAAGATGGTCGCGAGACCGCATTAATGACAATGAGCGAACGCTTGGACTATGACTTCAGTGATGAGGAATTTCAAATGCCTGAAGAAGAAAATGTTGAAGTTGATCCCCAACAGGCATTTGTACCTATTTTTGAGGAACCTGCCATTGATCCTATTCTGGAGGAATATGAAGGACCTAACCCTGCTGGTCTAGATAGGAGTTGGGCAATGGTTGTAAGCAATCAGAGGCCACATTACAATGTTGAGGAGCCTGCTGATGAAGCTACTTGTGGAAGGATAACCAATGAAGTGCCAGTTGAAGTTTTGAATGAGTTAAGGACTGTTAGAAATGATATGCAATAGTTAAGAACTCAACTGGATAGGCAAGAACAGAGATTTGAAGAACTGATGAACCTGATAAATGAAAACAGACAATCTACTGATACAGTTGTTTCAAATTTTGCATCTACTCAAAATGCTGTCAATGATATGATGCTAGATGTAAGGGGAATCAAGCAAGGGAATACTTTGAAAGATAATTTTCTGAAAGACCAACTTATTTCCATCCATCAGAAACTTGACAACCTTGCTACTACACCTAAACCTACTGAGCCTGCTGCTGCACAACAACCTGCTATGCCTGATCCTAAACTTACTGAAAGAATCAATCTACTGGAGGAGACCTTGCAATCAAGGATTACTGCAATTGATACAAGAACTGAAATTATGGAAGGTCAATTGAATAGAGTGGTAATCTCGCAGGAGGGTATTCATGGCCTAATGTCCCGGTTTGTTGATGATGTCACTAAGGGGGAAGAGGGCCAATCAGCTGCAGCAAAAGAGGCTGCAAGACTCTTTGCAAAGAAAAGAAGGGAGGATGAAATCAATGCTCTCGTGGCAACTCCGCACCCGCGAGTTCAACTTACGATGATCTCCTTAGACAATACAAGAAAGAATACTATAACGAAGGAGACCTTATCATGACATGGGATATCATGAAGGTCTAAACTCTTTCTTGGCATTGAAATTTTGGGAAGCAAGAGTCGAGCCTTAAGGGCAACTTACAGAGGAGGCAGAGGTGGAAGAGGTGGAAGAAGTGGCAGAGGTGATAGGATCTTACCTATCACAAAAGCAAAGGACTCACTTGATGAATTCAAGGAACTGTACATGAAGTTTGGATTCAGAGTGAATGATATCAACCTTATCCTACTTGAAGCTTGGAACTGGTGGAAACAAGTTAATCCCTACATTGATTTTACTTTGATTGAAAATGAGTGGATGAGGGATATGATAGAACAAATCAGAGCCTATCAAGAGCAAGCTGAGAAGGCTAGACAAGAAAGAGAAAAGAGACAGTAGATCAGCATATTTTTAACTGCATTATGTCTTTGTTGATTCTAGACTGTAATAGCTTTGAACAAATGATTTTAATGAAAGATGAATATTTGTTCTGTTTTTGTCTTAATCTTTTTTGCTTTGCTGATTAGGTGAGGGTAGTGGCATCATCACCAAAAATGGGGAAATTGTTGGACTTATTCCTTAGTTTTGATGATGAGTGCCAGACTAGCTGTTATAGTGCAAAGGCAAAAAGATGTCTAGATCAAATGTATAGGTTTATTAGAGTTTGATTCATAAATAGGTTTGATCAAACAAGCACTGTAATGGTCGGTGACTTTTGTCGACAGACTAGTCTAGGTCGCAGGGTAGATAGGTCGGTAGACTAGTCGGGAACCCGCCGAAGACTGAAGACTGAAGGCTGAGGGCTCAAACTCGCTATTCTGAAGGCTAAGGGATCAAACTTAGTAATTAAAGTCAAGGATATGGAATCAGAATTTAGGCAAGTCTGTGATGACCTAAACTGATTACATATACCTTGTATAGAAGGTCTAAGTTCCATAAGTTGGATGATGTTTGGAACTTGGTTATAATTGAAAAGGTGTAATCTAACTTCACAAATAAAAGTTAGATAAAAGAAATCAGCTGCATTATATTTTATACACAGCAAATTGCTGTTCAGCAGACTGATAGGTACTTCAGCAGACTGATGAACCTGCTGATATATACCTCGATCAATTCAAGATTATATTGGAAGATTACATGGATAAGGACAGCCAACTACCTCTAACTTATCAAGAAAATCAAAGGCTGAGATTAAAAAGACGTTGGGATGATTTATATTTTTATCCATTGGATACAAGTCAAAGGGGTGGACAGACTGCACTGTCAAAAAGGAATTCTGACAGTGTCAGTCCTATGAATAGTGACAGAATGCAGATCAGATGGGACAAAATCAAGGAACGGTTACATTTGAATTTCAAATATAAGTCACATGCATTCTTACCTATAAATAGAGGACTTTTCAACTCAGAAACAAGATGAAAAAAAACTAACAAACTTTGAAGAAATATTACTGAGCTGAAAGACACTCTGCTAAACTTACTGAGCATAAAGCTACTGATCCAGAGAATTTCTTCAAGTGTATCCTACATTGAAGCTATATCAAGCATACACACTTGAAGCACATAAAGCCGCCGATTACTTCATCCTAATCAAGTTTCGCTCGCAACCGAATCATTTATTTGATTCAATCATTATTTTATAAAGAACCCGCCGAAGACAAGTGAAGCATCCGTTGGGTGTGAAAGATCGTTGTTTGTGGTGGAGCTGGTGAAGAGGCAATCCTACCCTTCAAGGACCAAGGGAAGACTCGGGAGCAAGAATCCTACCGTTCCCGCTTTCGCCTTGTGAAGCCATAGTTATTGTTTGAAGGACAAGCAACTTAGGAATCTTTGTAACAGCTACATCAAAGATCTCTAGTGAATTTCCTCCAACATCACAGGAGAAGAGTGGACTGACAGGATTACACCACCTGGAACCACTATAAAACTGCCTACTTACTTTCAGCATTTACATTTTGCACTTACTTTATTTAACACATCAACCTACTGAATCTAGCAACTGAAATCACACACCTGGACTACTGAGTATCTAATACTTAGTAACATATTTAACAACAAGTAACAAGGCTTAATTTTGATATAATTCCGCTGCACAAATTCAACAAATCGAACTATCGCAGACTACGTTTATCGAGCGGAGCTATCGAGGTCTCACGGACTATCGAAGTATCAGCAGGCTGCTGAAGTTGCATAATTTGTTAACTCCAAAAGTTTTAAGTGTTAAGTTTATTCACCCCCCCCCCCCTCTAAACTTAACCAAATCCTTTTCAAGGGACCAACACTTTGTTACATCACTATTTAAGGACACTGCACATGGCGTTCATCAGCCTGAAGATATACTTGCTAACTAACGGTGATTAGCACCGATTAGCTCCGGGGTCTCCCCGGTATGCGTATACGTCCGATGAATTTCATCCACTACCCTTCAGCCGTTTAAGGCCAGTAGCGTTGTTCACCTTTTATGAACGTATCACATCGCTGATATGAAAGAGTGCCTAACCGAGAATAAATGACGTTTTAGCTTTTATCTACACGTATGTAATTATTAATGTGAATTAACTAACCACCTAAGTGTTTTCAGAATAAAACTCACCTTAAAAACTCTACTCCCTCACTTAGACAGCTAGACATCACATCTTAACAATTACACAGACATTGATGAACTCTAGTTCATCAAAGCACAAGCCCTTTCATGCCCTTCCGACGGATCCGAACTTCAACTCCCTTTAAGAGTACATTCGGTGTTTTAACTGAACGAATCAAAAGTTCAATCGAAGCTTGTCCATGTTTAATTAATGTTAACATATCATGATTAAGGGTTTAAAACAGTGAAAACACGATTATGAAGCCGAAAACCAAGCCCGTTTGACATCCTATGAACGCCCGTTCGACATCGAACGCCCGTCCACTAACCCCAAACGCCCGTCCGTCAAAAAAGGCTACATCCTGAATCAAAAGTCTAACCTCAAACGCCCGTCTGCCTTGTGCAAACGCCCGTTTGAGCAGCTATGATCATAAACGCCCATTTGCCTAGTGCAAATGCCCGTTCGCCGGGGTTTTTCCCAAAACGCTAAAATCTTCAAAACGCGATCCCTAAACCGTTTCTAACCTAATTAACACTGAGAAATAACCTAGAAAAACACATAACAACTTATCTAGTCATACCATAGCATCTAGGATCATCGACCAACAAAAAAACACATCTTTCTTGCATATAAACATCTTAAATCTTGATCTAAACCTCAATAACGATAATTGAAATCATAGGAAGAGCCTCTTACCTTTTAGCAAGCTTAATCCAAACAAAAACATAGAAACAACAGCAAAACTAAATTCTTTTCTTATCAAAGCTTCAACTTTTTTATGTCAAAACGTTGCTCTTTTCACAACGATTCCGGTGCTCGACTCTGATCTGAAAACCGTTATGAATTGACTTAGCAACAGATTGAAAATCCCTCAGCCCTAATTTCTTGCTCACACACGCTGATGATGAATTTAGGAGGTGGAGAAATCTGATTTCTAGTAGGTTATAAGAGTTGTGAGGATTTATTTTCCTTGAATAACAAATCCCAAAATAATAAAAATCTTATTATTTTCCTTAATCATAAAAATCAGATTTTCCTCCCTAAATATATACATATATATCTCGAAATATATATATATATATAATTTAACAAATACTCAAACTCCGAATAAAAGGAACCGAACCCAATATTTCGTTTTTCACAAAATGACACGTCTGCCCTTTCCCGAAAATCAGAATATCACATTCTTTCCCCCTTAAAGGAGTTTCATCCTCGAAACTTAGAACATACCTGGTAAGTCCATAAAATCTGGAAACTCGCTGATCATATCGTCCTCGACTTCCCAAGTAGCTTCATCCGGTGAATGGTTGCTCCATTGCACCAAAACCAAAGGGATGAACCGTCTCTTAATCATCTTCTCGTTTCGGTCCAAAATCCTAATCGGTGTCTCATCATACGAAAGATTATCTTGAAGAATCTCCGGATCAACTGTAGTCTCAACATCTGTCTTGGTCAAACACTTCTTCAACATCGATACATGAAACACGCTGTGGACTCTTGACATGGATTCCGGTAGCTTAAGCTTATAAGCCAATGGTCCAATTCTTTCTAGAATCTCAAAAGGTCTAACAAACCTTGGGCTTAGCTTTCCCTTCTATCCAAAACGTTTCACTCCCTTCATTGGTGAAGCTCGTTGGTACACTCTTTCACCAACTTCGAACTCTAAAGGCCTTTTTCTAACATCTGCCCAACTCTTCTGTCTATCTTGAGCTGCCTTCAAATTCTTCTTGACCAACTGAACTCTCTCTTTAGCTTGCTCAACCAATTCCGGGCCGGTGATTTGTCTTTCCCCGACTTCATCCCAAAACAGCGGCGTTCTACATCTTCTTCCATACAACGCTTCAAACGGTGGCATGCTATACTTGCATGATAACTGTTGTTGTAAGCAAACTCTGCTACCGGTAGGTAATCATCCCATGATCCACCTACTTCCAAACCACAAGCTCTCAATATATATTAAAGTGCTTGGATAGTTCTCTCAGATCGTCCATCTATCTGTGGATGAAAGGCTGTACTCAAATCTAACTTGGTTTCAAAAGCTGCTTGTAAACCTTTCCAAAACCGACTGACGAACTTCGAATCACGATCCGAAACTATCGAGATAGGTACTCCGTGTAACTTCACTATATTATCCAAGTATAGTGTGGTCATCTTCTTCAAGGGCATATCAACCTTATACGGTAAGAAATGGGCGGACTTGGTCAATCTATCCACAATCACTCAAATCACATCATTACCGCCTCTCGTCTTAGGTAAACCGGTGATGAAGTCCATAGTGATCTTATCCCACTTCCATTCTGGGATATCCAATGGCTTAAGCATTCCTCTCGGTCTTCTATGTTCTGCTTTAACCTTCTGGCAAGTATCACACTCTGCAACAAACTTGGCTATTTCCAGTTTCATCGAGGGCCACCAAAACCTCTCATTCAAGTCTCTGTACATTTTAGTAGCTCCCGGATGAACGGCAAAAGTAATCCTATGTGCCTCTTCCATGACTCTCTGTCTTAAATCACCAACCTTAGGCACACACAAACGATCCTGGTACCAAAGGTTTCCATTATTGTCTAACACATATCCCACTGTATGCTTTTCTCTAGCAACTCGCTTCAAATCAACCAAAACTGGGTCTTCGTCTTGCTTCTCCCGAATATTATCCATCAACTCGGACCTTGCTAACAACGGTGCCACAAACTGCTGGTATTCAATCTGATCAAAGCTCCGAATCTGCAACCCATATAGCCTCTCTGCAACAACTTCAACACTTGAAACCACAAACACTGGTTTCCTACTCAAAGCATCGGCTACTACATTTTCTTTACCCGGATGGTACTGAATATCCAAGTCATAATCTTTAACAAACTCTAACCATCTCCTTTGTCTCATATTCAGATTCTCTTGGGGTAAAGAAATACTTCAAACTCTTGTCATCGGTGAAGATCCTGGCTTTAACTCCATACAAGTAGTGCCTCCAAATCTTCAAGGCAAACACTACTGCTGCTAACTCCAAGTCGTGGGTTGGGTAATTCTTCTCATGCACCTTTAACTGTCTAGATGCGTATGCAATTACTTTCCCTCCTTGCATCAACACACAACCTAAACCTTGTCACGAAGCATCTGTGTAAACGTCATAATTATCAAAGATCTCCGGAACTGCCAAAACTGGGGTTGTAGTCAACTTCGTCTTCAATGTTTGAAAAGCCTCTTCACACTCACTGGTCCACTCAAACTTTACATTCTTTTGAGTGAGCCGGTTAAGTGGTGTAGCTATCTTTGAGAAATCCTGAACAAACTTCCTATAGTAGCCAGCCAAACCGAGAAAACTTCTAACCTCTGAAACTGTAGTCGGTCTGGACCACTTCTCAACTGCTTCAATCTTCACGGGATCAACCTTAATTCCATCTCCAGAAATGACATGACCCAAGAAACTAACTTGATCCAACCAAAAGTCACACTTGGAGAACTTAGCATACAACTGGTTCCTCTTCAAAGTCTCCAACACTATCCTTAAGTGTCATTCATGTTCTTTCTCATCTTTAGAGTACACTAGAATGTCATCTATGAACACTATCACAAACTTATCCAAGTATGGCATGAAAACACGCTTTATTAAGTCCATAAATGCAGATGGAGCATTAGTGAGTCCAAAAGGCATGACTAAGAACTCATAATGTCCATACCTCGTATTGAAAGCCGTCTTCGGTATATCTGCTACCTTGATCTTCAACTGGTGATACCCTGACCTAAGATCAATCTTAGAGAACACTCTCTTGCCTTGAAATTGATTAAACAAATCATCAATCCTTGGCAAAGGGTACTTATTATTGATGGTAAGATTGTTCAACGCTCTGTAATCTATGCACATCCTCATGCTACCATCCTTCTTCTTAACAAACAACACTGGGGCTCCCCAATGCGAAGTACTAGGCTGAATTATATTCCTCTCAAGCATATCCTTAAGCTGAGCTTTCAACTCCTTCAATTCAGCCGGTGCCATTCTATAGGGTGCCATAGCAACTGGTGCCGCTCCTGGTATCAACTTGATCTCAAATTCAATCTCTCTATCCGGCATGTTTCCCGATAACTCTTCCGGAAACACTTCAGGATACTCATTCACTACAGGGGTCTCTTCTAAATCGGGCTTTACTTGCTCCACATCAACTGCGTACATCAAGTAGCCTTCACAACCTTTCTGACAAGCTCTTAGCCTTAACCGCTGAAATTATAGGGTGACGCTTCTTACTAGGCTTGTAAACATTTCAGTGGTAAGTCTTATCTGATTTCCCTGGTATCTTGAAGGTCACTTCCTTTTCTCTACAATCCAGGTGAACATAATTCTCGGATAGCTAGTCTATTCCAAGAATCACATCAAAATCTGAAAAGTCTAGAACCGTAAAGTCACTCTTACAATGATACGTCCCTAATCGTACATCCACTTGCGGCATCAACTTGGTTACCTTAGTCACTTTTCCTAAAGGTGTTGTTATCTCCAAAGTGTTTCTTAAAGGTTCCATTGGTAGATTAAGCTTCTTAGCTATCTTAGTTGACACAAAAGTATTAGACGCTCCCGTATCAAACAACGCCGTAACTGCTAAGTTGTCTAATATTATTGTACCTAGGATGTGAATTCATTTATTTAAATACAAATACAACATGATATAAATCGTGCTATAAAAGTAAGATAAACAAAAGGTACCTGAAATAACATTATCATCTGGTTCAGCCATCTCAGCATCCACTGCAAATACTCGAACTGGGCGACTTGGGCCACCTTTCCCACTTCCTTGTCTCGGATTACTTGTGGACCCTTTGTTGGACAGTTCTTAGCAAAATGTCCCGTATCTCCGCAAAGATAACAACCGTTTGTATGAACTCGGCACTCACCCGAGTGATTCCTATTGCACTTAGGGCAAAGTGGTGCTCCGGTTGGAGGTTTACTCGCTGTGGGGCTGTCGTCTTCTTGAAATTCTGTTGCGGTGCTCCCCGGTTATTACCCTGGCTTGTTCCAAAGTTTCTCTTATTCCCAATAACAAATGTAGCCTTCTTCCTGAAGGTCTCAACTTCCAAGGCTTTATTCAACAACTCAGCCATATTCTTAGCTGTGAAACCCAACATACCTGATGTTTGGATGGTTTTGCATCATTAAACAAAAACAATTTATAAACCCTAACCTATATGCAAAACTAACTCCTAACCGGCCGAATACCGGGTAATTGCTAGTAAAGCGGGATAAGTAAGGGGTCGATCCACAGGGAATTGGGATGTTGAATCTAACCTTATTAATTCCTTAAATTGTTACGTATGAAAACAAATAAACGAAAGAACAAACATAAAAACACATTGGAAAATAAACATAAGCTAAGAATAATAAACACGACCTAAACTAAAGATACATGGGATTAAACATTACACAAACTAAGTGATTTCAATCCAAGTTCATATCACGATTCTAATTCGATATTGTGGTTTCACCTTTACACGAGATACGAACTCCTAATTCCTTAGTGAATCCGTTTCTCAAGCTGTGAATTCCTAATCTCTTAGTGAATTCAATTATCGATCTCTCCTCTCTCGAATATTGAGACCAATTTCCATACAAAACGAAGGTGTAGATTCAAGTTAACTCCCGTATTTTAGAATCTAGCAACCTAGATAATTAACCAATTAATTTGTCACGAATTAACGATTAAAGATCCTATCTTTCTATGGTGATCTAGCCTAACAACGACTCTCATCAACGTTAGACAACAATTAGCAACCAATCTCCCGATCTAGTCACACAATAGCCTCATAAATCATGGAAAGATACAAAACGAATCAAAGATCACAAGAATAAACAAAGGATTGAATAAATTAACAAGATAAACTCACATAGTTTGGTACAATGGATGATCTCCATGAATCAACAACGAAAAGAAAAGCATCCTAATCTAACCCGGATCACCCGAGCACAAGGCTCGGGTGATCGGCCTCGAGACCCTCAGAAAGTGCGACTGCTGAGTGTATTTTTTGTGTATAGAAAATCTGATGTAATTAGGGTTGGGGCGATGCGGCTATATATAGAATACTAAGTCGGCTGTGGTTAGGTCGGCCGCGGACGCCCGTCCAAGGTACTGGACGCCCGTCCAGATGCGTTGAAATTTCGAGTCGGGCCGAGTCTTCGTCAGACGCCCGTCCTATGCAATTTTGGACGCCAGTCCACTGAAAATCTGAACATCCTGAATGTAAAAGCTCCTCCTGGATGCTCGTCCAGCATGTCAAACGCCCGTCCTACTGGACGCCAGTTTGATGAATCTGGACGCCAGTCCAGCTGGTTCAACACTTGATTTCTTTCCTTATATCCTCTATTCTTCCATAAATCTGATTGATTCCTTTCCACTCAAATTTATCTCTCTAAAAATCATCTTTTCCATCAACAATGTGTATCTACAATGTAGGAAAAACATACCAAAGCGTAACGATATTCCAAAATAATATAAAATCACAATTTAAGCACATAATTCGTTACGTTTTGCAATTTAACTATTGAAAACACCACTTGCTCAATATTTCAATTATAAAGCTCGATTTCTATGAAAACATCCAGATATGGGGAAATTGACATAAAATATATCCTTATAAAACATATAAAATCACCCTTAACAACTCCCCCACACTTAGCTTTTGCTCGTCCCGAGCAAAACAAAACGAAAATTAGGGCTCGAAACGTAAACAGACATCTCAGCAAATATAACACATATTCAATAACTTAGAGGTTCACCCCGGTGTGTGTGCAAAGCCATAGAAAACTTCCACTAAATCCAAACTTGAGAAACTCAAAGCAAAACTAGCTAATACCCCCTCGTAGACTAGCAATAAATGACACTCATAAGATGTACCCTACAAACGTAAAATATCCCGAAAAGGATGATCGAATATATCTAGGGCCTTTCTGAAATACTCAGAGGATAATCCCTACAGCATATCTATCAGTTTATACTGGGGATAAGATAGACGATAACTTAGTCTTTCATTCATTTCATACCAATTCTTCATATAAGTTGATTTAATCACTTCACTTTAAACACACATCAGAATGAGCTATTGCCCTGTCATAGCAGAATAGGATATTCGAGATATACCCTACCTTACTCCAATCATAAGGCACTTCTTCTGACTGTCGTGAGCTTTTAGTCATCATAGTGGTATAGGACATACTTGGTATACCCTATCACACTCAAATCATCGACTAGCTTTCGACACACACAATTAATACATTTACTTTTCAACTTTTTCATTTGACAATAAGTTACGTGTTACTTATCACATTCAAACCTTAGATATTCACAGTATATCATACTCCGGATCTAAATACAAACTATCATAAATCTCAAGATATATACGTAGCACTAAGCACATGACTTATAAGAAAACCAGAAATCACTCGTGAAAAAGGGGTATAGCTTTATATTTTAGCTCGTCGTTCACTATGGCTCGTGAAAAATAAATCTCAGGTGAAACAACTAACTTATCAAACATATGATATATAGCTTGGATGACTATAAAAATAACGAACATGGAACTGAATTGCCTACTCGGGACAAAACAAAAACAAAAATTTTGAAAAATTGAGCTCATTTCGCATAGAAACATAATAAATCAAGCAAATGATATGTAGATACACCAAACCATTCCCCTCCCCCACACTTAGATTGCAACTTGTCCTCAAGGTGTACAGAAATAAAAATTTAGGGACTTAGCTGATTGTATTTCCGAAGCTAGCAATTCTGGAAAGACCCTCACGAAGAACCAAAATTGCTTGCATAGCCTTGGAAATGTGGAGCATCACAGATCCAAGAAAGCTTGAATGGATCAGTAGACTGTGGAGCATCACAGGAAAACTGATATCGTCGTTAAAGCGCACAATAGCTATCACAAGTGTCCTGCATACTTGAACAGTGCAAAAAGAGTCTACGGGGAAAAAGGATTATACATGTAAAACACATGGAAAAGAAGTCATAGAGATTTTTTCAGATTAAGCTCATATAAAGATGGAACATTACAAAATTGTAGGCTAGGTGCAACTACATGAAAATATATTACAATGCAATCTACATGATATGCAAGTCTAATAAAATAAAAAGCTGACAGGCTCAGGCTGAGCAAGTTGGGTAGACAACTCTACAGTGACTACGGCCCGTACAGAAACAAAAGTAAAATAAAATAAAAGTGGTAGCATACGGCAAGCCGACAGTAACTACTCTCAAGAAAAATAATAGAAAAACAATGCAACTAGATGACATGCAACTAAATGATATGCATCTAAATGATATGCAAAAATAAAAGAAAGAAAACTAGCCCACTCATTTGCAACACGACATGTATATAATAAACGTCTACCAAATAATGACAAGTTTACGATAAACGACAAGACTATTCATTATATGCAAGTGTAGACGCGCCTTAAGACTCATCAAAGGTGATAGCATTATGGAAAACCAACAAGCTAGCTATACTAAACAGATATAACTCATAAGCCAAAGATAGTAGCAACGGAAAACCGACGTAGCTACCCATATGAGTTACAAAAATAACAAGAAAGCACATAGGTCTCAAAGCTCACAAGATTCATCACAACGATATGTAGCATACGGAAACCGACATTAGCTACTAAATAACAATAAGAACAAGCTTATAGCATACGAGAACCGACATTAACTATAACATGCATGGATGAATCATGTATATAAAAGTTAATCAATTATTTAACATGGATCGGTAGATGGAAAGATGTAAACATGCAAGTTCAGAACATCTACGTAAAAATAATTAGCCACAGAAGCTCATATGGAAGTATCCACGTCAAATAAAGCATTAAAAATCAAGTCAAGAAAAATGGAACCTGAACGTGCGTTCAACATACCAAACGGGCGGTTGCCTGGAAATTTTGCACTGGACTGCCGTTCAACAATTCAGCCGCGCGTTCACCTGCGTGTTATGGACTGGACGGGCGTTCGCTTACCTTGAACGCCCGTTCAAACATCGAATTTGCAACGAAACGCAGGAAAAACACAACAAACCCTAAATAGCTTAAAAGATCATCAATTCGAGATACCTGAGCAACCTCATAAACCCTAGATAAAACATCAAAAACCCTAGATACTTAAGAAACCCTAGAAATCCTTTATTTATTTATTTAAAACAGAAAACAGAAAACAATGAAAGGGGGAAAAACGTGTTGAAATCTTCTGAGCCCAAAATGGAAGGGAAAACAGTGGATTTTGACCTCGAAAACGATGTCAAACGGCCATAGGCTGTTCACCACGTCGTCGGCGTCGGAACGAGCTTTTCGAATTGGGGTCCTGCGCGCCAAACGGACACTCGAGCCGAAAGTTACGGACAAAATACTAACGAGTGCTAAAACGAGCCCTTTTATCCAAAAGTTCGATCGTACAAAACGTGGGGTCAGATAATTCAACCTCAGATGTCCCCGAATCAAACTAGGTTACACTTCACGTTTAACAAATCGAGTAAAAAAACTTTTTGCACATTCTTAACCCTACGGTCATCGAAACACGGCAAAAATAAAAAAACCTCAATTTATTTAACGCTACTTTTTATTGAAAGAAAAATAAATCGTAACAAAATAGAGAAATTAACTCAATTAGATTCAACAAAACACCGATTCCCCGGCAACGGCGCCACTTTGTTCGGATGGTTTTGCATCATTAAACAAAAACAATTTATAAACCCTAACCTATATGCAAAACTAACTCCTAACCGGCCGAATACCGGGTAATTGCTAGTAAAGCGGGATAAGTAAGGGGTCGATCCACAGGGAATTGGGATGTTGAATCTAACCTTATTAATTCCTTAAATTGTTACGTACGAAAACAAATAAACGAAAGAACAAACATAAAAACACATAGAAAAATAAACATAAGCTAAGAATAATAAACACGACCTAAACTAAAGATACATGGGATTAAACATTACACAAACTAAGTGATTTCAATCCAAGTTCATCTCACGATTCTAATTCGATATTGTGGTTTCACCTTTACACGAGATACGAACTCATAATTCCTTAGTGAATCCGTTTCTCAAGCTATGAATTCCTAATCACTTAGTGAATTCAATTATCGATCTCTCCTCTCTCGAATGTTGAGACCAATTTCCATACAAAACGAAGGTGTAGATTCAAGTTAACTCCCGTATTTTAGAATCTAGCAACCTAGATAATTAACCAATTAATTTGTCACGAATTAACGATTAAAGATCCTATCTTTCTATGGTGATCTAGCCTAACAACGACTCTCATCAACGTTAGACAACAATTAGCAACCAATCTCCCGATCTAGTCACACAATAGCCTCATAAATCATGGAAAGATACAAAACGAATCAAAGATCACAAGAATAAACAAAGGATTGAATAAATTAACAAGATAAATTCACATAGTTTGGTACAATGGATGATCTCCATGAATCAACAACGAAAAGAAAAACATCCTAATCTAACCCGGATCACCCGAGCACAAGGCTCGGGTGATCGGCCTCGAGACCCTCAGAAAGTGCGGCTGCTGAGTGTATTTTTTGTGTATAGAAAATCTGATGTAATTAGGGTTTGGGCGATGCGGCTATATATAGAATACTAAGTCGGCTGTGGTTAGGTCGGCCGCGGACGCCCGTCTAAGGTACTGGACGCCCGTCCAGATGCGTTGAAATTTCGAGTCGGGCCGAGTCTTCGTCAGACGCCCGTCCTATGCAATTTTGGACGCCACTCCACTGAAAATCTGAACATCCTGAATGTAAAAGCTCCTCCTGGACGCTCGTCCAGCATGTCAAACGCCCGTCCTACTGGACGCCAGTTTGATGAATCTGGACGCCACCAGCTGGTTCAACACTTGATTTCTTTCCTTATATCCTCTATTCTTCCATAAATCTGATTGATTCCTTTCCACTCGAATTTATCTCTCTAAAAATCATCTTTTCCATCAACAATGTGTATCTACAATGTAGGAAAAACATACCAAAGCGTAACGATATTCCAAAATAATATAAAATCACAATTTAAGCACATAATTCGTTACGTTTTGCAATTTAACTATTGAAAACACCACTTGCTCAATATTTCAATTATAAAGCTCGATTTCTATGAAAACATCCAGATATCGGGGAAATTGACATAAAATATATCCTTATAAAACGTATAAAATCACCCTTAACACCTGACTGTATCTGGTAGGCTAAGCCTTCATTGTAAAGAGCCATTTTTCTTTCTTCTACTTTCATCAACTCAGGGTAGAATCTCCCAAACTCGTTAAACTTGTTGGTGTACTGTGATACTGTCATATAATTACCCTGCTTAAGCTTCAAAAACTGACTTGCCATGTCTGCCTGCACTGTTGCTAGAAAATACTCATTATAAAACATGGCCTTAAAGCCTTCCCAATCTATCACTTTCCCATTGCTACTCTGTATAGCATCAATCCAAGCTTCAGCTGCACCCATAAGAAATCCAACTGCCATCTGTGCCATCTCAGTCTCAGGAACATTGATGTTCCTACAAGATTTCTCAAAGCTTCTTAACCATTCTTCAGCCTTTGAATGCTCGACATTCCCAAAGAAGTATTGAATTTTGTTCCTCGTTAATCTCGTATACCAATCCACTGGGGGTGCTTGTTCGAAAGATGGTCTAACTGGTGGGGCTTGTGGGTAAACTGGAGGGTATCCATAGGGTATCTCTTGCTGGTAAGTCTGTTGCTAGTAGAAACTATAAGGTGGATAACCAAAGCCTTGTTGGTGATCAAAACGGGGTGAAGGAGGTATAGTAGGTTGAGGAGTGTGACCTACTGGAGGAGGGTAGAAAGTCTGATGCTGCTAGTGAGGAGACACTGGTGGAGGAGGGTAGCTCACTGGTGGTGGATAAATGCTGGTTGCTGGGGGTACGCTGACAGGTGGAATGTCTCATACCACAGTGACACGGATAGGAGCTTCTCCAGGCTCTCCATAAATGTAGTTGTGCCTTGGTTGAAATCGTGGTGTAGTGTTCCGAATTGGCCGTGGTGACAAGTTCCTCTGAGAATCTGGGGTAGGGGTCGCAGTATGAGGGTGTGGAGTGGGGCTCGGATGAGGTGAAGGATTCCGCCTCACAAAACCGCCTCCTACGACTGGTATCGGACTCTCTCGTAGGACTCCTGAAGCTTCTGCACCCGCTCCGGTTCTAGTGAACACCATCCTAATGATCAAAGAAAACCAGAACGTTGTGGAGTCCTCTACGGATCGTATACTAGGTGTATAAGCACACAAGGGGGGGTTGGATGTGCTTTTAAATTTTTCGAGTTATTTTTAACGCAAGATGGCTCTCAATTTCAACCCTTTTAGTACACCTAGGTTGTAACACCTTATTCAAGTGATTACTAAGGCAATGAACACTTTCAGTTAACTTGATTAAGTTTATACCATGCTAATCAACGTCTTTCATATGAAACATAAGTTCAAACGGTGCTTGCAATGCGACGAAATTAAACAAAACAAAGAAAAGCGTGGTAAGTGTGTGTTAATGTGAATTAAAGCAATAAAACACAGGAATGATTACCCAGTTCGGCCAAACTGAATACCAATGTATTCAGCCCTACGTCTGGGGGTTTTCTATTAAGGTATGCTACACAAGACTCTACCTAAACTAGACACAACCCGGACTTAAACAAACCCTACACAAGAAACTATAAACCTCACTGTTTTACCCTTGTAAAACAGTCCTAAAACATGCGAACCTACCCCTACACAAGTAAGTAGGAACCACAGCACCTATGAGAGTTGCTACACAAGACAAACCTCTCAAAACAACGTCTCAAAACAGACAAACACAACAAGAGTATGCAAACAGCGTTTACAGACTCAATTCAGCAAATTAAAGCACATGGAAGCTATATAAACGTGTTAAAACATATAACAACTATAAATTAACTTCCCAACTGAGTTGTTTTACGATCTTCAATGAGAAACATGCAGCAAAACAGCCTGATCATGCATCAGCAACTTGACAGCACCATAAACAGCATCTTTGATGAATTTCAACTTTGTTGATCAGTTTTGCTTCGATTCAGCCTTTGATCCCTCTTGTAAATTTGTTGATTATCCTCTCTACTATGTGTATGAACGAATTGGAGTGATTTTATGTGAGGAATACTCGACTTTTCTGCTGCACTGCAAGTTTAACACCAAACAGCCCCATATATAGCTATTTTTAGGGTTGCAGCCTCTTTTCTTGTAAAATACCTCTTGTGCCCCTATCAATCTTGAGTAGAACGTGTAATATATAGATAATAGCATTATTTCCAATCAATTCAAATTGATACAACCGGATTTATCTCAATTAATTAACCCAATCAAATCAATTATCTAATTTTGGAAACAGTTTGAATAAATACAAGTTTATCTTCAAATTTTCTATATGATCACGTGCCCAAATCAAGATGATCAAAGAATGAAATCTTCTCATAAAATTGTCAACTATAATCCATCAAATTTTCAGCTAATTTGGAGTTGAACCCGTCACTCAAAAAGACACCACAAGTCAACTATCTCACAGACAGACAGTTTTACTGAAGCATTTTGTGGTCAACTTTTAGCTATGATAAAGACCTTAAATCACAAAAGTTTCTTGAGACAAAATGTACCCCTATATGCAATCTATAACATATAAAAAATTCAACTCATTCCAAGTAGTATAGGGTACTCAAAAGTGTGACACATCAGCACATCAGAAAGCTGTAACACAGACTTTCACAATCTGATGCGTTTTTGTTCAAAGCATGGTGTGTGCTCTGTGTTGCATGAATTCTGAGATTTCCAACCATATAAAGATCATGCAATTTGGTTCAATATTGAGCAAGATATGGGGATTTAAACATGGGTGAAAAACAGTCCAACACTTAGAATAATTTCTCAAAATTTCATCACATGAACCCTAATTTTAACCTAATTCAATTTTGATCAAATTAAATAACTTAAAGCATGATTAGGGTTAATTCCAAGTGTATTAATGTAATCAAACAGGTTTCACATCATTTGGGTGAGTTTGGACCACTTCCCCCAAAATTCCCAAAATTTCTTAATGTGACCTAATTTCCCTTTTTCCAACTTGGATCAATTCTCAAAGCATAAATAGGGTACAATTAAACATGTTTGATGTAATTAAGCTCATTTCAACTGTTTGACATTGTTTGATCAAAGTTGACCAAGGTTGACTTATGTTGACCAAAGTTGACTTTACCATTTTGACCCTTATGGTGTTATCATCAAAACCTAGGGTATCACAATCTCCCTCTTTTTGATGATGACAACCATAAAGACATGTATGTCAACGAATTCTTTATATTCTCCCTCTGTCTTCAACATCTCCCTCTTTCATGTGTACATGTTCAACTTCTCCCTCTTTGTCATGATCAAATAAGAGGAAACTAGCTCCCTTACTCTCTCACTGCTACCTCACAAGACTAAGTCATATAGTGACCTTGTATCATAGATCCACAACAAACATAGACATTTTCGGGATATACACCGTAGATTTAGCAAGCTTGAGAATCACCCTATGTGTGCGTGTGTGGAGCCAAATTAAATTTCCACTAAGTCCATACTTGAAATTTTTCAAGCCACTAGCCAATACCCATAAGAACTAGAAACATTTAACGATCATTAGACTAAGTGCTTCAACTAAATGTATCATGTCATGAAAAGAATGATAGAACTTGATCAGAGTCTTTCTGACATACTTAGAGGATTATCCCTACAACATGCCTTTCAGTTTATACAGGGGATAAGTTATGCAAGGATTAGGTGGTTCAGAAAATTTTATTTTATTTTTTTTCGCATTGGTCTTTTATCACGGAACCTTGCATGTATAAGCATATCAGAATTGAGCTATGGCCCATCATAGTAGAATAGGACATACGTGGTATACCCTACCTACCCAAATCATAGGGCAGCTATGTTCTGACTGTCATGAGCTATTGGTCATCATAGTGGTATAGGACAATCAAGATTTGCCCTACCTCACTCAAATCATCAACCAGCTTTTGACTTACTTATTAGTTACATGATTTATTTTAGTTTTAAGACCATTTCCCCAAGTACAATAGTTTTGCTTTTCTTATCACATTCAAACCTTAGGCATTCACAGTATGTCATACTTTGATTCTAAAAATGAACTATTATGATTCCTATGACACTTACATTTGCCTAAACACAATATTCTTCTGATTGCTTTAAATGCATCTAATCTTAATGAGGACAGCTTTATATTTTAGCTCATCATCTAACGTGGCTCGTGAAGATATATAGAGTGAAATATCCGACCTACTAAATAGACTATATACACCATCAATGTGTACCTTAGTTGGAAACTACAATACTAGGAAACTACAATGTATGATCTTGCTTGGAACACGTAAGAGATGTATGCTTAGGAAGGGACAAGCATGAGGCCAAGTTTGTGTCTTAGATTTTGAAATCGTCACTTGGCAAAGGTTTGGTGAAAAGGTCACCAACCGATCTTCAAGTGGACACAAATACTAACTTGATGTTCCCTTTAGATACATGATCTCTCAGAAAGTGATACCTGACATCAATGTGTTTTGACCTAGAATGATGTACTGGATTATCTGACAGGTCAATGGCAGCTGTATTATCACATAGAATGGGAACACATATAGGCACAAAGTGGAGTAATCGACAATGTAGTTTTCATCCGTAGGACTTGATCACAAGACAAGGCGCACTTATATATTCGGACTCGAAGTGCTAAGGGCTACACGGTTACGCTCGCTTCTTGGAAGACCATGACACTAATGAGTTTCCCAAGAATTGGCGGGTTCCGTATGTGCTTTTTCTATCGTCCGTATTTCCAAAGATAATCGCATCACAATATCCTAGAAGGTCAAAGCTTTGCTTTCTAGGATAGAAGAGCCCTAATTGTACTTGTACCGTATAGGTATCTAAAGATCCTTTTGACCAAGGTGCAAGGTGTGATTCTTTAGGTGCGGCTTGGTACCTAGCACACAAACAAAGTTGCAAACATGATGTCCGGTCTTGAGGCGATCGGTATAATAGGGATCCTATCATGCCTCCGTAGGGGAATTTTCCACCGGTGTCCCATTTTCATCTTTGTCGGGTTTGGCATTTAAGGCCATAGGGGTTGTCACATGTCGGGCAGAGTCCAAGTGAAATTTCTTCAGAAGTTCTTTGACATACTTGGATTGGCTAACAAAAATTCCTTCTTCACATTGCTTCACTTGCGTACCTAGAAAGTATGTGAGTTCACCCATCATACTCATTTCAAATTCAGATTGCATGAGGTTTGAAAACCTTTCACATAAGTGTTGACTTGTAGATCCAAAAATGATATCATCAACATAAACTTGGACTATTAAAACATCTTTTCCTTCATGCAACAGAAACAAGGTCTGATCTATAGATCCTCTCTTAAATCCATTTGAGCACAGAAAGCTTGACAGTTTATCATACCAAGCCCTGGGAGCTTGCTTAAGTCCATAGACAGCTTTCTTCAATTTGTACACATGGTGTGGAAATTCAGAACTTGTAAAACCTGGTGGTTGTGAGACATACACTTCCTCATTCAAGATTCCATTTAGGAATGCAGTCTTAACATCCATTTGGTATAGCTTAAAGTCCATGTGACAGTCAAAAGCTAACAGCATCCTCACAGATTCAAGCCTAGCTACAGGAGCAAATGATTCATCAAAGTCAATTCCCATCTCCTGTCTATATCCTTGAGCCACAAGTCTGGCTTTATTTCTTACCACTGTGCCAGACTCATCCAAATTGTTCTTAAAGATCCATCTTGTTCCAATGACCTTGGTGTTTTTAGTTTTAGGAACTAAGGTCCACACTTGGTTTCTTTCAAACCGATTAAGCTCTTCATGCATTGCATTTATCCAATCTCGCATCCGCAAGAGCATCATCAACGATGTTGGCTCGGATAATGAGACAAATGCGCTTCAAAGAAAGATCGCTTCAAAGATTAGCAAACTTCCTTTTGTCTTCTAGTTTGGATGCCTGTCTCCAAATTTCCAACAATGTTTTCCTTAGGATGATCCTTCTTAAACTTTCTCTCATTGGGAATGGAAGGATTTTTAAGATCAATGGTTTCTTCTTCTATTCCAGGTTGGTCATGAGATTCTTGGTTAGGTTCTAGTTCAGGCTCAGGGTCGGATCCTTCATTTTCTTTCAGTTCAACTTCATCAAACCTAACATGGCAAGATTCCTCAACAGTTTGAGTTCTCTTATTCCAGATCCTATAGGCTTTCATGTTGTTTGAGTAGCCTAAGAACACGCCTTCATCAGCTTTAGGGTCAAGTTTGTCCAACTGATCCTTAGTATTCAGAATAAAACATTTTGATCCAAATACTTTAAAGTAGTTGATCACAGGCTTTCTTTTGGATAGCAATTCATAAGGAGTCTTTTTCAATTTAGGTCTTAAATATGTTCTATTTATAATCCAACAAGCACATGATATTGCTTCAGCCCAGAATTGCTTAGGGAGACACTACAAGAAAAAATGCTTTTGGCAGCATGCAAAATGGCTATTGGCAGCGTGCATTGCATGCTGCAGAGTTCAAAGCCGCTAAAAGTGAAAGGTAATTCGCAGCATACATTTGTGTGTCGCTGATGTTATTATTCGCATCTTACGATCCATGCCGCTGATGCTATTATTATCCGCTTACGGTGCATGCCGTTGATGCTATTATTGGTAGCTTACATGGCATGCTGCCAAATCGATAGATATGCTAAAAGCATCGTGCAAATACAGGCTGCAAATAGTTACATTTGTTAATAGAAGCGTGAATAAGCACGCTGCGGATTAGTATTTTTTTAATAAAAAAAATTATTTACCCAAAACAAACCCGATCCTCACCTTTGTATAAAACAAAAACCATTTACATAAATACAGAACCCGGCACGCGAAATCCTTTCAGTAATTCACACTCAATACCAAACTTAGTAATTCAACCCACAAAAACAAAAATACAAAATCCAACACATTCTAAGAACTCGGACAATACATTCGAAGACAAAATTGCCTCTGCATATCATGTTACTACTAAATTCAACACATTTAATACAGAACTATGACAAAACTATGACAGTCAATAAAAGAAGAATTTGCCTCCACTTTTACCCCATGAAACATACCCCCCATGTTCATAACCAATTGTATTGAAGCCTCTAGCATACAAATTCCGTCCTTTGAGGACCAGCTCCTTCTGATATGGACTTGCATCGTTGCTGAAATATAGAAGAGAAAAAAACATATTAGTCTCAAATTTTCTATCAATAATTTTGTACAACAATAACTTATTTCACAAAGGTTAGAGAGACCTGCTCTGCTGTGTATAATTGTAGCAAGCAGCATCTTAAACATATCAAGGCTTAGTATTTATAATTTTTGACAAAACAGAGGGTAGAGTGCCTTTTACAACTAAAAAACATCAATCTATACCAAGGAAAGTTCAGACTAAACATAGTTATAAGGAATTTCAAAGAAGTGCATGAGCTTTTAATCAGCGAGTGTTCAATTATATCAAAACAAAAAAGTTGAGAGGGAAAAATTCTTCATCCAGATATAAAAACTGCAATTAAGGTTCAACTTAATCTAAAACTAAACTTTAAATAGACAAAGAAAACATTTAATTTAAATTAATGCAAATATATTCAACAAGTTGCATCAAATAAAACAAACCACAGATGCTCTTAAGAAACAATGAAAAACAGAGGACATGGCCAAAGAATTAAATGGATATACGTTCCTAAAAAAGAACAGAAACTTAAGCAACCTAGTTTTTGTTTTAACCTGCAAAAAATGGCAGTAAGCTTACTAATATAGCCAAGCGGTTTTTAGGCCTGTTTTTAGAACAGATTTCGTAAATGATAAGTCCTCTGGTTTTTTCATTAAAAAAACTTAATGAAAATATCATTCACATTAAGTACGATAAATTATAAACAGTAACATAAAATTATTTTATAAAATGACTCACAGATTTTAACATTGTATCTTCACCCAAAGTGCAGAGCAACCAAATTTGGTCAAAACCAATTTTTGGGCGTTCATATTAAACAAGTCAACTTCCCGAACACCATCTATTTAGTGCCGTAGATCAGGAGAAATGAAAGCACTACCAACATATGCAACATCAACATTAAACCAGATTCCATTGCTCTGTCATAAGGTATGAATGCATGGTAAGTGTTAGGTGTCCACTATGTATGTACTGAAGAGAAATCTAACAAATATGGGTAGCTAGGTACTTAGCTGTATGCCACATACGCAGATCCGAGAAAAGGGTCGGTAACTTAGAACTGATGTGCACCTTACTTATGTTTCATAAGAGGTTGTTTTAACATGAACCTGCGGTGTCATAGCTTTATATATATAGGTAGAAAATCCCGAATGAACCGGCTAAAACAACATCAAATCAAGAGTTGCAACATGTTTCAAACATTCACATATCTGATGTAAAATAACAACAAAAGAATTAAAGTTTCACTTTCCTCTTTCCAAGTCTTGTACTTATGGGGTCAGCCACATTTCCCTATCCACCTTAAACAGAAATTGTTGCAACAAATTCAATTAGAGTGGAAATTACAAATCCAATAGCAAGATGCAATACATGTGCATAATTATAACATATAGGCCTATAGAATACATCAAATAAAGGTTTCTATATATCCATGCTTGAACTTTCCACATATTACCTCTCCCGGTAGAATGTTCATTCATACCATTACGAAGAAAATAAATTTAAAAGAAGAAATACTTTTTTTTACAGATTAATCAAATGCAAAAAGTTAGATGGTGACATGATCAAATTGATCATCATCATCATTTTTGTAGATTAAAAACACTTACTTGATCGTTGGAAAACAACGAATGCTCAAAGTTTTTCATTAGTTTTTTTGTAGTCGCACTTCCTGCTTTCCAAATCAACCCCTAAATTGGATACTTTCAATTATTATTATTCCTCGACTTTTTTCGTGTCATAAGATTTCTTTTCTGTCAATCAATTCATCCCATTCATATAACTCCTGCATCATTTCAAAACCAAACAATGATCACATATAATTTAACATAAAGCAAATTCAGAATGGTAGAAGGATCAGGTTTATGTAGCTATTTAGGTAGCTTTTCATCAGTCTTTTTTATCATCGGATTTCTTTTCGTCAATCAATTCATCCATTTTTTTCATATAACAATAAAACAAATAAGAACCTCCATGAAACATTTAAGAACATGTTAAAAAAAATTCAACACCAACAAACTATTATAGTGAACTAACAAACTACACACATTGAAGTACTGATTATGTGTACCAACCTACAAGACAATGAGCATGTTCCTTTACACTAAAGTTGTAAATAGGGGAACAAGTGAACTTTTTCTACCAAATATCTTTTTACAGCAATGGCAAGCCTAAAACTCATTGGAGTGTGCAAGAAGCAAAATGTATTCTCCGCACCGAACATTCTTACTAAGCATTAATACTGAGTTTTCTAGCCACTTCCATACCATGAAACGAAGCAAAGAGCAAAACCTTTTTTTTTAAATGAGAGAGAATTTTCTCTCTTCCCCTCCAGAACAAATTAAGAAGTATGCAATGAATGAGATAATTCCCACTTACAAATTTTGGAAACCAGGAGCAAGGGAAACAATTTAATTTCATGCTTGTGTAATTCTATACTTGACAGTCCTTAAACTAACTGAAAATGAAACATCAAAAAGCACCTATATGAACTTAGCTCCGACGCAAATAAAGTAAAATAGGTGGCTAGAATGTCCAATAAGTTTACATGACACAATAAACATTGATTCTAGAACAATTTTCAATTTTATTTGTAAAAGTACAAAAACTAGACAAGCTGTTTTTGCTTACTTACCGTATAGAACATAAAAATAGTGGTATCAGGATCAGGCCCGCTTTCTTGTCTTGTGTGATAATATATAAGGATATCTTTAGTGCCCTATAGTCATGGATGGAATCCAACAATCTGCCCACTAGTTAAATAAAAAAAAATCAAAGGCATTAATTACCGGTTGAATAAAAATCTCAAAATCAATGAACACCCTAAGCTAATTGTTTACCGCTATGTTGATGCATTACCTAGAATCTTACCCATTAAAATGCTTAGCTATATTTGATGGAAGAATGTAATTCAAACATATATGTATTACACCTATAGGGAATGTAGAACGCCAAATGAAACCAAAAAAAAGGAATCCTCCAAAACGGGTTGCTTGTTTGGCGGTCAACAAAGTTATGATAATCAAAGTCTCCATAATTGACATCGAACAATCAGCAACTAAACACATTGCAATCAAAACAAGAAAAAAGGAAAATAACTTAAGAATGAGTCCCCTCCTCCGCAGCGGCCTCAAATGTCTCTCCGGGCACCAATTCAGGCACTTAATCACCATCGTCTTCTTCAGGAATTGTGGCAACACCAGCACCACCGCCAGCAACAGGTGCTTGCTTCTGGAATTGCTCAGCCAACTTCTTCAAATTCTCCAAGTTATCTGGACCTGGAAGTATTGTGCCCCATTAAGAATTATATCTAGTTACAAGTCTTCCACGACCCCCACCGCCATTAACATCAATGTAATACTATTGAAAGGTAAATAAGAATCAATAAATACCTAATTGATGAATAATCTAGGGAAGAATGTCTTGCACTTCTGGAAGAAAGAAACAAGAAAAGGTCAGATAAATCCTTTCCACGCAAATAAACAAACCCTATATGGAGAACAATGTTACTTGAAGGAACATATGTAGACAAAGATTACACCTTGACAAAGCTGAATTCCATATCGCAACGCTCTTATTCACCAGCAAGTCAACCGATTCACCTCGATGGTGACCAAATCTCGTCGGAGAAGGCAGCAACAATGCAGATCGACATCAATGGCAAAAGCTCAATCGAAGATTGTAAAATATTAGGGCATATTTTGTGGTTTTAAGGAAACAGGGGTTTTTCTTTTGGAGTTAGCGCGTATTTTCTAAATTAGACGGGAAATCTTAGAAAATCGCGGGAGAACGAAGAATAAATGAAAATATGGGTTAAAAAATTGACGGCATGTAATTTCCTGCTGCTAATAAATTTTTTTCCACAGCGTGCAAAAACAAGCCTCGAAAAAGCTTATCAGTAGCTTATTTATTTGCATGCTGCAATTAGTAATTAATATCATTTATTAGCAGCGTAAAAAAATTAGCGCGATGCAAATTCTAACATTTGCGACGTGTTATAAATGCACGCTGCCGAAACTACGCCGCCAAAAGTCATTTTTCTTGTAGTGAGACCAGATTCTAAAAGCATAGTCCTGCACATTTCTTGTAGGGTTCTATTCTTTCTTTCAACTACTCCATTTTGTTGTGGAGTCCTTGCAGCTGAGAAATTGTGGTTATATCCTTGTTCATCACACAATTCCTCAAAATCTCCTACAAACTCACCACCATGATCTGATCTTATGTTTCTAACCTTAAGTTCCAATTTCCTTTCAATCTTCCTACACCATTTGGAGAATTCTTCTGTAGCATCAGATTTCAACCTTAGGAACAGGATCCAGGTGTACCTAGAATAGTCATCCACAATGACCATACAGTAGGACTTATGTCCTAGGCTTTGAGGTTCCACCTTTCCAAAGAGATCAATATGTAAGAGTTCTAGAGTTTTAGATGTGGAAATTGAGGTCTTTGAATGAAATGAACTTCTGGTCATTTTACATTTAACACAAAGATCACATATGGCTTTCTTGTCAAAATTACAAAAGGGTAGGCCTTCTACCGCTCTTGGAGGATAGTTTCTGCATTAACTTAATGTTCACATGTCCTAACCTTCTATGCCAGAGTTGAGTGAGATCAACATTGGCAGTTAGGCACACGGGCATAGAACTAGAGGGTAGATCAAATGTAGCCACATAGATATTATCCCTTCTAGTCCCCTTAAACACGAGTTGTTTATCCTTAGTTACTAAACATTCCTTTTTAGTGAACCTAATGCTAAGGCCAATATCACACAAATTGTCCTATCGAAAGTAAATTAAATTTCGGACACTGGGACAAATAAGACTCTATCAATGGTGACCGAATCGTAGATTTTAATATTACCAATTCCTTCTATAATACCCGATCCATTTCCAAAGCTTACCTTACCTCCACTTTTCAAGTCCAAAGAATCAAAAGCTCCTTGTTTCCCCGTCATATGCTTGGAGCACCCGAGTCAATATACCGTATTTCACCGGGGGTGCCAAGCTTCCTTGAGCTTTCACCTTCTTCTAGATGTCCCACATCCCGCAATCAAAGAAGGACGAGGTATCCTATATGTGGATCCCGTCTCGATTAGGGTCACAGATATCATATCCCTGACCTCTATCTGATATAAAATAAACACCAGGATTCATAGAAGGATGAGTTCCAGCATGCATGTGACTTGTATTAGAATTTTCATGAGAAACAAATTTAACATGTTGAGCAGAATGAGCATGCATGGCAGAATGCATGAACTTAAAAGGTGAAGCATGATGAGTAGGTTTAACACTTTTGACTGAATGATCAAGCATAACTGACTTTCTTTTATTAAAGTCTCTAACAGGAACCCAACGTTTAAACCTCATTTTACATTCATTTCTATTATGTTTCAGTCTTAAGCATATGATGCATTGAACATGAGATTTCACATGAATGAGTGTGGCATGCCTAACAGGTATCTCAGCAGTCTGATGTGTATGGTGAGCAGCATATCCCAACCCTGACTTATCATTAGGTCTCCTAGTATTCTCAGAGATCTTTTCAAGGGTTGTCTGACTTTGACTTAAGCTTACCATGCACATTTTATGCTTACTTAATTCATTTTCAAGTTCTTTTATCTTAGCATGCAATTCTTCAATTAATTTCAAGGATTTAAAGTGCTCAAGTTCTAGTGCATCAAAATCAACATACATCTTATTCAACATTTCTTCGCATTGAGTGACACATAAGGTTCAGAATGAGAGTTATCACTGCTGGTTTCTGATTCAGTATCATACAATGCATTAGTGATAGTGTTAATTGACACAGAACTAGGTTTGGATTCATTTTCAACAGTGTTATGCAGTTCATGCTCTTTATTGACCGAATCCATAGACAAGGCTAGCTTAGAGCTTTCAGAACATACCTCATTGGCCATTAGGCCTCTCTCATCTGAACTGTCAGTGCAGGAAGATGAAGAGTCAGTGGATGAGTCTGCACTTCCCATAGCATCCCAACAGACCATCTCATTTTCTGACTCCTTAGCAGCCAGAACCGTCTTCTTTCCTTTTCTTCTTTCATTTCTGCCTCTTCTCTCTCTTCTTTCCTTTCTTTCTTTCCTTTCCCTAGGTTGGGCAACCTCAGCTTTTTCTTCTTTCCTTGTTTTGCAATCCTTGGAATAATGACCAAACTGGTTGCAGTTGTAACACTTTCCTCTCATGGTTTTAGATCCAGTATTTTCATGTGCAGGTCTTTCTCCAGTGAATCTTCCTTTCTTTTGCCACTTCCTATACTTTTTGTTGATGTATAGGGCAAATCCCTCTCTATCGATCATCCTCAAAAGTGATAAGTCCCGCATTTTTAGACATACCTTTTTATTCATTAGACAGCTCATCTCATAGGTACAAAGATTACCTATCAATTCATCAAGCTTGAGGACAGATAAGTCCTTAGCCTCATAAATGGTCGTAATCTTTGGTTTCCGTGCCTTACGGGGAGGGATCTTAGGACTTTGGTAACTTTGTCCTCCTCGGTAATTTTTCTCGCCTAAAACAAGTCAACTTACCGGTTAGGGTCGTTAAACCTAGTCATCATTGAGCTTATTGACTCGTAAGGAAGCATAACAAAATTTTCATACTCTTGAACTAAAAGTTGGAGTTTAGCTTTTTGTACCCGAGCCGTGCCTTCATAAAGTACCTCCAGCTTTCTTCCATACCTCATGAGCGTAGTCGGTCCCATGACTTGAGTGTATTCAAATTTGTCAAAGCACAAAGGATGATGTTGAGGGCTTGATGGTTGTACTTAAATCTCCTTTTATCCTCATTACTCATCGATTCAGGGTCAGTATCTGGCACTTCCAGTGGACCTTTCACAGTGGCACTCCATATCATGATGTCATTACCTTTAAGGTAATTCTCCATCCTGAACTTCCAGAAGGCATAGTTATTGGAGTCAAACAGAGGTGGCTTCACAGTAGATGCACCTGTGGCCAGTGCCATGTTTAGTTCAGACATTTTTCTGTAACCTGCAACAATGACTCAAAAAGCCAAAATCAAGTGTGAATTTGAAATAGAGCAATAAACACAGATATTACACTTAGAGACACTTTAAAGTGATCACAAGACACTTTAGCAAAAAATCGACAGAACACAATTTAAGATTTAGGGTTCAAGACTTAGCAAATTGGTCAATCAATATACCCTAGTGTTCAAGCCAGCCACTCTCTGATACCAATTGTGGAGTCCTCTACGGATCGTATACTAGGTGTATAAGCACACAAGGGGGGGGGGTTGGATGTGCTTTTAAATTTTTCGAGTTATTTTTAACGCAAGATGGCTCTCAATTTCAACCCTTTTAGTACACCTAGGTTGTAACACCTTATTCAAGTGATTACTAAGGCAATGAACACTTTCGCTTAACTTGATTAAGTTTATACCATGCTAATCAACGTCTTTCATATGAAACATAAGTTCAAACGGTGCTTGCAATGCGCGTAAATTAAACAAAACAAAGAAACTCGTGGTAAGTGTGTGTGTTAATGTGAATTAAAGCAATAAAACACAGGAATGATTACCCAGTTCGGCCAAACTGAATACCAATGTATTCAGCCCTACGTCTGGGGGGTTTTCTATTAAGGTATGCTACACAAGACTCTACCTAAACTAGACACAACCCACACTTAAACAGCCCTACACAAGAAACTATAAACCTCACTGTTTTACCCTTGTAAAACAGTCCTAAAACATGCGAACCTACCCCTACACAAGTAAGTAGGAACCACAGCACCTATGAGAGTTGCTACACAAGACAAACCTCTCAAAACAACGTCTCAAAACAGACAAACACAACAAGAGTATGCAAACAGCGTTTACAGACTCAATTCAGCAAATTAAAGCACATGGAAGCTATATAAACGTGTTAAAACATATAACAACTATAAATTAACTTCCCAACTGAGTTGTTTTACGATCTTCAATGAGAAACATGCAGCAAAACAGCCTGATCATGCATCAGCAACTTGACAGCACCATAAACAGCATCTTTGATGAATTTCAACTTTGTTGATCAGTTTTGCTTCGATTCAGCCTTTGATCCCTCTTGTAAATTTGTTGATTATCCTCTCTACTATGTGTATGAACGAATTGGAGTGATTTTATGTGAGGAATACTCGACTTTTCTGCTGCACTGCAAGTTTAACACCAAACAGCCCCATATATAGCTATTTTTAGGGTTGCAGCCTCTTTTCTTGTAAAATACCTCTTGTGCCCCTATCAATCTTGAGTAGAACGTGTAATATATAGATAATAGCATTATTTCCAATCAATTCAAATTGATACAACCGGATTTATCTCAATTAATTAACCCAATCAAATCAATTATCTAATTTTGGAAACAGTTTGAATAAATACAAGTTTATCTTCAAATTTTCTATATGATCACGTGCCCAAATCAAGATGATCAAAGAATGAAATCTTCTCATAAAATTGTCAACTATAATCCCTCAAATTTTCAGCTAATTTGGAGTTGAACCCGTCACTCAAAAAGACACCACAAGTCAACTATCTCACAGACAGACAGTTTTACTGAAGCATTTTATGGTCAACTTTTAGCTATGATAAAGACCTTAAATCATAAAAGTTTCTTGAGACAAAATGTACCCCTATATGCAATCTATAACATATAAAAAATTCAACTCATTCCAAGTAGTATAGGGTACTCAAAAGTGTGACACATCAGCACATCAGAAAGCTGTAACACAGACTTTCACAATCTGATGCGTTTTTGTTCAGCATGGTGTGTGCTCTGTGTTGCATGAATTCTGAGATTTCCAACCATATAAAGATCATGCAATTTGGTTCAATATTGAGCAAGATATGGGGATTTAAACATGGGTGAAAAACAGTCCAACACTTAGAATAATTTCTCAAAATTTCATCACATGAACCCTAATTTTAACCTAATTCAATTTTGATCAAATTAAATAACTTAAAGCATGATTAGGGTTAATTCCAAGTGTATTAATGTAATCAAACAGGTTTCACATCATTTGGGTGAGTTTGGACCACTTCCCCCAAAATTCCCAAAATTTCTTAATGTGACCTAATTTCCCTTTTTCCAACTTGGATCAATTCTCAGCATAAATAGGGTACAATTAAACATGTTTGATGTAATTAAGCTCATTTCAACTGTTTGACATTGTTTGATCAAAGTTGACCAAGGTTGACTTATGTTGACCAAAGTTGACTTTACCATTTTGACCCTTATGGTGTTATCATCAAAACCTAGGGTATCACAAACGTTACTAGAAGATCTAAAGAAAATTTATCTTAGAAGAAGGGAAGCCTAAAAGACGCTTTGCTCTGATACCAACTGTAACTCCCCGTTCCCAGACACCGAGTCATTATCCGGCAACGCAACTTTCGGCACGCATAATATTAAATAAATAATATTACACGTAAGCCTCTACTACGTCGTATCAAATAAAAGCAAATGGAAGATAAAAAGACTCGGGTAATTTTTTTCCAAACAACCAAGAATAGAAATCAAGAACTAAAGAAGGAAATGTAATATTATTACATAGGAAAATGAAACCAACGAATCCAAAATGTACGAATTCCAAAGTGCTAAAAATAAACTACAAAATCCAATAATAATCCAAGTCTAGGAAATAAATAAAAGAAGTGAATGATCAACAATCAAGGTCTTCAACTCCGGCGTCCTCAAACGTCGTCATCAAAGTCCTTCTCGTACTCTTCATTTACCTGTTCATATTCTCTCCCCCAAACACATAAATAAACATGCATTTGAGGTAAGTACATTGTACAAAGTAAGAAGTAGAAGCTACAATTTAATTAGGGTTTATTATTAAAAGATATGTCTTAGTGAGACCAACTCAATTTAGGGTTCATTCCATGCCCATCGACACGTCATGACTAAACGTTTCTACTTAACTTATCTTTGTTACATCACTATTCAAGGACACTATCAGCCTGAAGATATACTTGCTAACTAACGGTGATTAGCACCGATTAGCTCCGGGGTCTCCCCGGTATGCGTATACTTCTGATGAATTTCCTCCACTACCCTTCAGCCGTTTAAGGCCAGTAGCTTTGCTCACCTTTTATGAACGTATCACATCGCCGATATGAAAGAGTGCCCAACCGAAAATAAATGACGTTTTAGCTTTTATATGCACGTATGTAATTATTAATGTGAATTAACTAACCACCTAAGTGTTTTCAGAATAAAAATCACCTTAACAACTCTACTCCATCACTTAGACAGCTAGACATCACATCTTAACAATTACACAGACATTGATGAACTCTAGTTCATCAAAGCACAAGCCCTTTTATGCCCTTCCGACGAATCCGAACTTCAACTCCCATTAAGAGTACATTCGGTGTTTTAACTAAACGAATCAGAAGTTCACTCGAAGCTTGTTCATGTTTAATTAATGTTAACATATCATGATTAAGGGTTTAAAACAGTGAAAACACGATTATGAAGCCGAAAACCAAGCTGAAATGCTAAAACAGTAAAAACAAGGTAAAACAGGTCAAACGCCCGTTTGACATCCTATGAACGCCCGTTCGACATCGAATGCCCATCCACTAACCCCAAACGCCCGTCCGTCAAAAAAGGCTACATCCTGAATCAAAAGTCTAACCTCAAACGCTCGTCTGCCTTGTGCAAACGCCCGTTTGAGCTGCTATGATCGCAAACGCCCGTTCGCCGGGGTTTTTCCCAAAACGCTAAAATCTTCAAAACGTGATGTCTAAACCGTTTCTAACCTAATTATCACCGAGAAATAACCCAGAAAAACACATAACAACTTATCTAGTCATACCATAGCATCTAGGATCATCGACCAACAAAAAAAACACATCTTTCTTGCATCTAAACATCTTAAATCTTGATCTAAACCTCAATAACGATAATTGAAATCGTAGGAAGAGCCTCTTACCTTTTAGCAAGCTTAATCCAAACAAAAACGCAGAAACGGCAGCAATACTGATCCTTTTTCTTATCAAAGCTTCAACTTTTTGATGTCAAAACGTTGCTCTCTTCACAACGATTCCGGTGCTCGACTCTGATCTGAAAACCGTTATGAATTGACTTAGCAACTGATTGAAAATCCCTCAGCCCTAATTTCTTGCTCACACACGCTGAAGATGAATTTAGGAGGTGGAGAAATCTGATTTCTAGTAGGTTATAAGAGTTGTGGGGATTTATTTTCCTTGAATAACAAATCCCAAAATAATAAAAATCTTATTATTTTCCTTAATCATAAAAATCAGATTTTCCTCCCTAAACATATACATATATATCTCGAAATATATATATATATATATATATATATATATATATATATATATATATATATATATATATATATATATATATATATATATATATATTAACAAATACTCAAACTCCGAATAAAAGGCACCAAACCCAATATTTCATTTTTCGCAAAACGACACGTCTCTCTTTCTCGAAAATCGGAATATTACACTATTTCAATTTTATACTCTTAAAACTTATCAAACAAATATACTTTTGGCATTAATTAAATAGACATAGCAATATTTATAACACATCAAGGAAAGTAATAAAATATTGATTAGCACCACGCCAAAAAAACACTATTGCTATCACATATGTCACAATGAATTAATTCAAGCAATTGAGTTTTTCTTTCAATAGATTCATGTGGTTTTTGAGATTGTTTTTCTTGCACACAAATCTCATATTTTTCTTCATTAATAGTAGACTTGGGAAGTATTATAACATTCAATATTTGAACAAATTAGAAAATTCATTATGGTTTTTTTCCTTAAAGGTCATTCAGAACATTGACAAGTCCTGATCAGGTAAACCAAAATTCACCAGTTGTTGCCATCATAGGAAAGTTTTACCATCTAATTTTCGAGACATAATGGATTAGGAAGAAAAGTACTCTAAATTCACACTCCAGAAAATTTATTTTCTGATCGACTCTTTTTTTTTTTTTTTTTTTTTTGGAGGACACATTTTTTCTGTTCTAGAAGGAGAAAGAAGTTAACAAATTAAAATCAAATGACAATTTTATTTTCGCGCAATTAAAAAGGAAAATATTATTACCTAAATACCCTTAAAAGATAAAATAGAATGATTTTTTTTTTGTTTGAGAAAATGAGTATAAATACTTATCATTTAAGTTTGGCCATTATGTTGGAGTAATTATAGTGATTTAAAGCTCCCAAAATGGCTTTCCTATATATATATATATATATATATATATATATATATATATATATATATATATATACACACACACACACACACGCGTGTGTATAGATGTATTAACACATAAAAAATACAATAATATAGATGTAGTTACAAAAAAAAATATAGTAACCCTTTTAAAAGAAGATGTACTCACAACCAAAAAAAATGTAGTAACATAAGAAAGTAATAACAACCAATATTTTGTCAACAAAGTGACTTGATCTCTAATCTAGTAGAACTAATCTGGAAGTCAGCTGATTGATGGTCAGCTGATGAAGTGTATTCAAGTCTATGAAAGTCAGCTAGTGAGGTCAGTGAGTTTTCTTCTGGGAGACAACAGCCTGTCGAGGTCTGCTGAGGTTTTGGATACAACTGAGTTATACATCTGGGTAGTGATCAGCTGAGTTAGGTCAACAGGGGTCGACCCACATCTGGGGCATTTATGACAATCTGAAAAAGATCCTTTGGCGGTTAAGGTTTTAGGGATCGGTGCTTATAAATACCAACTGTAATGATCATTATAAAGTGTGTAATCCGTCTGAAATTCATTGCATAGTAAAATATTTCTTTTCGTCAATGAGTGGTAGTCGGCAACAACGCCAGAAACCACGTTAAATCTTGTGTTCTTCTTGTTTTTGTTATTTTTGTTGATTATTACTGTTAGATTGCATCTGTTAATTATCTCTTTTGTATTTGGATTCCCTTCCTTTGTTATAACAAACTGGTATCAAAGCAATCGGGTTCTAGGAATCATTTGTACGAATGAATTTATCTTCACAAGACTTTCACCGGTGAGATTTCTATGATAAAAGTTATGTTCTTTGGCAAGAAAGATGTATGTAGTTAATTTAAAAATCGATAAATTTACAAGAAGAATTAGTTTTAGTCTGTGGAAAATCAAGATGAGGGCCTTGTTAAAGTAAAAAGGGTTATGGACTCTTTTATATGGTAAAGAAGATGCCAGTTCTGCAGATTATGTCAGTCTGGAAGAGAAAGCACATTCAACCATCATGTTGTGCTTATCTGATGATGTTATCACTAAAGTTGTTGAAGAAGACATAGCTGCCAAGTTGTGGTCCAAGCTTGAAAGCCTGTATATGACTAAGTCAATAACTAACAAGTTGTTGCTGAAGCAGAGACTGTTCAGTTTGAGGATGCATGAAGGAGGTCAGTTGAGGGAACATCTTGATCAGTTGAACACAATATTACTTGATCTCAGGAATATTGATGTTAAAATTAAAGATGAAGATGTAGTTCTAATCCTATTGGTGTCATTACCTGCATCATATGAGAACTTTGTGCAGTCCTTCATAGTTAGGAAGGATATAGTGGCTTTGGAAGATTTAAGGTCAGCTTTACATGCAAGGGAGCTGAGACACAAGGTAGTAGGCACAGACAGTCAGGCTACTGGACTAATAGTCAACAACAGTGGAAGGGGCATGAACAGTCTGTGAAGAAAAATTTCAAGATGGCAGGGTTCAAAGGTCCCAAGTCCACAGATATCTGTAATTACTGTAAGGAGCATACTAAATAAATCAGGGAAATTGGAAGTCCAATTGTCCAAAGAAGGAAATGCTGCAGGAGAGCAATTCTGGCACAACAACTATTGCTGATGAGCATTCGATGAGGATTTGGTTATAGTTGCTGGGGGATTCAGCACATCATGCTGATGTTTGGATCCTATATTCTGGAGCATCCTATCATATTTGTCCAAACAGGGAGTGGTTCTCTACTTATGAGCACATATATGGTGGTCATATTTCAATGGCAAACAACAAGGTCTGCAAGATAGTGGGAATTGGCTTAGTTCATCTGAGGACAGATGATGGTAGATTAGCACATTGAAAGATGTTAGACATGTTCCACATATGACCAAGAATTTGGTATCTCTTAGTCTACTAGAAAACAAGGGGTTTAATTTCAAAGGAGAAGGTAGAGAGTTTAATGTCTACAAAGATTCAGTTGTGGTCATCAAAGGTAACAAGAAAGAAACCTTGTATATGTTGCAAGGCTTTACTGCATCTGGCTCTACTGTTGTGAATCCTTAGCAGTTCACCAAACATAGCATAGCATGTTGTGGCAAATTAGACATGGTCACATGGGTGAAAGAGGTATGCAAGTTCTTTCTTCGGCAGGTTTTCTTAGAGGATATAAGGTCAAGACTCTGGAGTTTTATGAGCACTGTGTGTTTGGGAGCTACATAGAAGAAAGTTCTCAGCAGGAAAACACAGTATATAGAGACATCACTTGATTATATCCATTCTGATTGCTGGGGTCCTTCAAAGGTGGAATTATTGGGTGGTCACGGGTATTTTGTGTCATTCATATATGGCTATTCAAGAATGACTTGGGGGTGGTGATGAAACACAAAAGTGAGGCATTCAACAGTTTCAAGCAGTGGAAGACTCCGGTAGAGAATCAAACATACGAGAAAATCAAGAGGTTTTGAACAGATAATGGTCTGGAATTCTGTTGGTCCGAGTTTGATACATTCAGTAAGGATGAGGGCATTTCCAGACATCACACAGTCAGGAATACACCTCAACAGAATGGTGTAGCTGAGAGAATGTATCAAACTCTTCTGGAGAGGGCAATATGTATGCTCTCTAATGCTGGTTTATCAAGGGGACTTTAGGTAGAGGCTGTAAGTACATCTTGCTACTTAATCAATAAGAGTCCTCACACTTGGATCAATCTCAAGACACGATTTGAGATGTGGTCATAAAAGCCTGCTGACTACTCGATTCTAAGGGTTTTTGAAAGCATAGTTTACTATCATGTGAGTGAAGGGAAGCTAGAACCAAGATCCAAGAAGGACGTGTTTGTGGGGTATGATGATTTAGTAAAAGGTTATAGAATTGGTCATCAGCAGAGAAAAGGGTCATACTCAGCAAATATATGGTCTTTGATGAAAATTCTTTGATTAGCTCATTATTGGGGAGGTCTGCTAAATCTGAAACCCGTGCTGAATCTGAGAGGGCCGAGAAACAGGTGGAGCTTTAAGGGAGTCAGCTGAGATGCAACACTCAGCTTATCCAAGTCGGCACTCATCTGATCTGGTTGCTGAACCAAAAGCTGGATCCAAGCCGGTCAGGTGAACAAGGGTCATCTGAGCATCAAACAAATATTGGTTAGCAGAGTATAGGCGTCAACAGAGCTAGAAGGACCAATGTTGGGGTTACTTCCCAAAGGTATGGTTTTGATGATATGGTTGGATATGCACTTCAAGTTGCGAAGCGAAAGGTTTTGAACCTTCTACATACATGGAAGAAGTTACATGTTCTGAGGCATCTCGATGGCTTGTTTCCATGGGAGATGAAATGGAGTCATTACTGAAGAATCAGACTTGGGATATAGTTAAACATCCAGCTGATAGGAGAGTTGTTAGTTGCAAAAGGATCTTCAAGAAGAAGGAAATCCAAATGTGCAAGGCGAACGGCTGATGTTGTTCTCATTTATGGAGGTGATACTCAAGGTATGGTCATAGGGTAACTGTGATGCTGATTATGCAGGTGGTGTGGACAGTAGAAAATCAATGAATGGTTATGTTTACACATTGAGGAATTCAGTTGTCAGCTGGAAAGCAACTCTTCCGGCCACAGTGGTTTATCAACTACTAAGACAAAATATATGGCTCTTACTGAAGTAGCCAAGGAGGGTATCTGGTTGAAGGGGCTAGTCAGTGATTTGGCGCTACATCAAGATCAACCTGAGATTTATTATGACAATTTGAGTGCAATTTGTCTAGCTAAGGATCAGGATCATCATAAGAGAACCAAGAATATTGATGTGAGGTATCATTTTATGAGAAATGAGAAGAGGGTTGTAGTAAAGAAGATCAACACTAAGGAAAATCCTGCTGATATGTTTACTAAACCAGTTCAGCAGGGCAAATTTTAGTTATGTCTGGACTTGCGGAATATTCAAAGCTTATAATATGGAAATATAAAAGCTCGCCTCGGTGGAAATGTCCGGTACAAGTACATCCTGCCGTTGATGAATTCATCTGGTACAAGTACATCTGTTTATGCAATCTGGTTGGCTGTGATTGGATTTCAAATCAAGGTGGAGGTTTGTCAGCAAAGTGACTTGATCTCTAATCTGGTAGAACTAATCTGAGTGATGGTCAGCTGAGTAAGTGTATTCAAGTCCGTGAAAGTCAGATGGTGAGGTCAACTGAGTTTTCTTCTGGGAGTCAGCAGCCTGCTGAGGTTTTGGATACAACTGAGTTCTACATCTGAGGCAGTGATCGCAGAGTTGGGTCAGCAGGAGGACCCACATCTGGGGCATTTATGGCAGTCCGACAAAGTTCCTTTGGCGGTTAGGATTTTAGGGACTTGTGCATATAAATACCAACTGTAACGATCATTGTAAGATGTGTAATCCGTCTGAAATTCAGTGCATAATAAAGTATCTCTTTTCTGTCCGGGGAGTTGGCGGCACAACGCCGGAAACCACGTTAAATCTTGTGTTCTTCTTGTTTCTGTTATTTCTGTTGATTATTACTGTTAGATTACATCTGTTAATTATCTCTTTTGCATCTGGATTCTCTTCCTTGGTTATAACGATATTATAGTTACAAAAGAATGCAGTTACACATAAAAAATGTAGCAACATATAAAAAGAAGTTATAGGTACAATAAAAAAATATGGTTACATTGATAAAGAAGTACTAACAACCAATAAAATACATTTACAACAAAAAAAAATGTAGTAACACCCGAAAAAAGGTAGTAACAGATAATAGAATAGTTATAGGTACAATAAAAAAAAATATGGCAACATTGATAAAGAAGTACTAACAACCAATAAATTAGATGTAGTTACGGGAAAAAATGTAGTAACATTAATATTGATCGAGTAACATAGGTGGAGAAATTTTGCGTCAAAATTGTAAATAATATGTGTATTTTTTTTTACTTTAAAATCAAAATTGTGTAGTAATAATAGATGCCTAAATCATGGAATAATGATTGGCTGTTACAATAAATAGTGAAAATTAATTAAATAAAATCTCCCATTTTTATGGTAGTCAGCTATTTATTATTCTTATTTATGACAACTGATGAATGTATCAAGAGAAAAGTAATTTAGGATAAAACAAAATCTTTCGCCCTTATTAAATCACAATGTCCTGCATTCCCATTTAGTTAACAATATTTCATTTTAGTCAAAAAATATTTTTTTTTCCTTTTCTTTCTGATTGACTATATATATATATATATATATATATATATATATATATATATATATATATATATATATATATATATAATATTAAATTTTTTCTCATAGACCTTTTTTCTTCCTGTTCAATATGATTCTTTATTTATTTTATTATTATTATTATGAATTTTTACTATCTAAAGTCGATGGAATATAATTTCAATCAAAAAGCAAAGACATAAAAACCAAAGTGGTTCATTTTTTATGCATCCAACGCATCCGGTTTACATTTCGATCAACCAAATTTTTTTATCTCGAATTCTCGATTCGATTTCGACACAACAAAGTGTTATTTTTTTTTTTTTTTACTTTTTTTTTTTTGCAGCATTTTTTTTTCCTTTCTTTTTCCCCTTCGGTAAAAACCGTGATTTCGGTTATCTCGTTATATATATAAACCGATTTTTTTTTTCGACTCTCCGTTACATAAATCGAACCAAGCTGTATATTTCGATACGGTTCATTATTAGTGCCTCCAACGGACAATCAAAAAGTGCGTATTCAATTTTACATTTCAATCAACCGAAAATTTTCGATTTCGCCATTCGATTTCGGCACAACAATTGAATATACGCGATTCTACTCTTATATATATAAACCGATTTCGTATGTTGAAAGATTGAAACTTCATTTTTAGTGCCTTCAACGATTGCGGATTCAGCCTTTACATTTAAATCAACCGGAAATATTCGATTTCGGCAAAACAATTGAATATAAAGAGGGCAAAGCCTCCGAGAGGGCTTTCGGGGACTGGGAAGACGGTTGGATTATGTAAAGTTGTCAATTCCTTTTGCTACTTCGTATTACAAGACTATCACTCTTTTCGCTTTGCAGACGAAATGAATTATATGTGATTTGTATCTCAATCTAATATATTGTTAGACGACGCCGTCCCTTGGCCGGCTAGGAAAAAAAAAAAAAAAAAAAAAAAATTTATTTATTTTATTATTATTATTATGAATTTTTACAAAGAAAAGCGAAGACAACAGCGAACAGGAAATTATTGTCAGCTAAAAATAGAACAAATAGCAACACTAATGATAATAGTATTGGAACATGCTAAAATACCAATTGAAGCAATAACTTTAATGGAAAGTTGAGCACATACCAGTTGAAGCAATAACTTTAATGGAAAGTTGCAAAGAAAAGCAAAGACAACAACGATAAGGAAATTATTGTCTGCTAAAAATAGAACAAATAGCAACAAGACTAAACACTAATAATAATAGTATTGGAATATGTCAAAATACCAATTGAAGCAATAACTTTAATGGAAAGTGCATTCATCTATCATTATAGATGGCACTAACAAAGAATCACAAATAAAGTGGAAGGTATAGGAAATGGAATCGATTCATCGTGGGTAATTTCTATGCATCCTGTGATTCAATCAATCAATGTAAGTCCATTTGAGATTTTTTTACGCAGATTAAGAAAGTTGGTTAAGTGATTACGTGTCATTAATTTTGATGAAAAAGTCTAAAATGATATTTGACTATTATTAATACAAAGTAGTAAATAGTGAGTAGGTAAATAATAAATGAAGAGTAAAATGAGAAAAAATATAATAAATGATTCTTTGGTTATTTAAATGGACTTACATTATGGAAAAAAAAAAAGCTAAATGAACTTACATTTTGGGACAAATGTAGTAATTATTATCCAAGTGATAAATTTACAAAAATATATTAATCGGTTTCGGAACATTATTTTCCGTTAATAACATTGTTTGTAGTGTTTTAAATCTTTATTTATAGAAGTAGCAGAGTTATTGTGATTGGATCATGCGATATGTAGTAGTTTTTTAACCTATAATGCGAAATGTATAGTCGTGTTTTTTTTTTGTGATTTACAGTATTTTTTTTCGAATCGTAGGTGAAGAAAAGAAAACACTACTATCTTTCTTTCTTTTTTGCTCTAACGGGGTTCAAACACTAGTCTCGAAGCCGGTTATAATCGAGTTCACCACTAGAACAACGTACCATGTGCACTACTATCTATTTTTCATTACAAAAAAATCTTTAAAATTTTCGCCCTCGTAGCTCGGGATCATACGTCCGCCCCTGGTTGTGACGGTATCTTTAGAGAGTAAAACACCTTCTGAAAAATTATTGATAGTGTGTTGTTCTCCTAAGATTCGACAATCCGTTGATACTTTTGTATGCAGCGAAAATGACCCCAAACCCCTGTTTACTCAATGCTCCAAAAATTGTAAAGAATGAAAGACGTATATGTTTTGTAGGTGCACTTTTGAAAGTAGTACTGCAAAATCCTTTCGAAAAAAAAGGTAGACAGAAGCTTTAGGTTTTGTTTTTATTTTGCTACACAAAATGTATGCAGATGACCATAATATTCCTTGTTTATATAGAAAAAATTATAACGACTTATTCAACCCTATTATCCGTAAAAAGATAAATTTTGTGACATACATTTTAACAACCATTATCCCAAATTTCCTAATTAATAGGAGATAGTACTAAACACCAACATGGAAGTTTCTTATGTTAAGAACAAGTTTGACAACGGTATTATGTTACCAAATCAAGTCCCCGTGATGAGGCAGAATTTGGTCGACATGGATTTTTCCATGTCTTTTCTTATTTCGTTATTGATGGCGGTGGTCCGGCTTTAGGCCGGTGGTGATCCGAAGTTATTTCGGCTTTTGTCCGGCGTTGGTCCGGTTGTAATCTGTTTATTTGTGTAATGAAATCTTTCGTTTCGGAAAAAAAAAAAAAAAAAAAAAAAACACCAACATGGAAAACGTCAAACACCTTAAATTTATTAAAAGGAAATATAAGGCGTTTTATATTTAATTTAAAAGTATATCTTAAAATAAATTAATATAAGTTTTAAAATCAATATATATATAAGTTGTGTAACATGAGTGTTCGTGATTTCTCAAACAATATATTTCAGCTAAACCTGGGATCATATTATGCAAAATTATTATGTGAATTGAAATTGAATGCGATTTAATGAGGAGAATGAAACATAAATACCTTCCATATTCACATTCTAAGATTTGTTGCGTTGCCTTTTATTTGGATGATCTAGTCAAAAATTTCTGATACCAAACTTGTAAATGCTTTAGACTTTTAAATACGTTTTTGTTTTTGTTTTTGTTTTGTGACCCAACACTAGACTATATTAGTATTGTTATGGAATACGTTTTTTGTTTTTGTTTTGGTTTTGTGACCCAACACTAGACTATATTAGTATTGCCATGGAACTAATAAATGACAGAGAAAAAAAAATGAATATAATGTAGAAAGGAGAACAAAAAGTTGGGTCTTATTTTACTGGTATCATGGGTATTTAGAGTAGAGATTATCATGTCAACACAATATAATATATAAACCAGAAAATCTTGTAAATCAATTTAAATAATAGATAAATATATTTTTATTCTTTTATAACACTCTCCCTTGGATATCTATTATTCAACAAACAATTGATATGATATACCTCATTAAAACCTTACTAAGAAAAAACCCGGTGGGAAAAAAATCTTAGTTAAGGAAAAAAGAAAATATTTATCTAAGTTGATTTACTTCCTCAGAACTAAGCATCAATTAAGATATTTCAAGTGTTGCATCCATGCTCTTCACCAGTCTTTCAAATGTTGCAGTCGGCGATGTCTTGGTAAATAAATCTGCCAGGTTGTCGGTTGATCGGATCAATTTCGCCATTCTTTTACAATTCTATTATATGCTAAATTAATTTCTCGATCTGAGTTGCATTAACGTATATGTCATATACTATTAACTTTTCTAGAAAAATCCAGTGTGAAAAAACTAGACAATGAAAATAATTCATGTCATATACGTTTTTATGTGTTGCACTGACTGCCTCGTTAAAAATATTTAAGAAAACCCTATGGAAAATACTTGGTTAAAGGAAACAAGAGTATAATCATGCATTGGTTTTAAGACCAAATGCTTAAAATAGTTTCGAAGTTGTCACTCCCCCCGACAACAACAATTCTTCCTTATGTACGCATTCAAGTACTATAAATACATTTTGCTCCAGAAGAGATATATGAATGATCTTAGTGAACAATTTTTCTAGATTGTTACTAGAGCGTACTGTATATCCGTCTCTTTTAGACTTCATATAGATAATTGAATGTATGGGCTTAATACTGTCATGCCCACTACTCATTCGTGCAACACATGGAAACCATTCATCACTATAATTATAAAAACAATGGGAAAGTAATTCAATCACAACTTGCATGCATATATTTCCACTCTCAAACGTCGTAGTGGTATAAATTCATGACATTAAGTTTGAGTTGCATATATATATATATATATATATATATATATATATATATATATATATATATATATATATATATATATATATATATTCCTTCATCAATAGGAATCTACTCAACTGGTCATATTATATCCACCATTAATGTTAACGACCTTTACAACTTAACAATATGCATTTTGTGATTGTCATATTAATTCATTTTGGAAATTCATCAAGGATTTTCATATCAATATTAATGTGCAACAACCCATAAATATGCGGTAATGACATATGAAAACTCAAAATTACTGCCAGATATATTAGTTAGCGAAACATAACATTATCTATAATGGGAGAATATATTTGATCATTAACAACAAATATTTCCAATTCAAACTCAACCTGAATTGCTTATTTCATTTTTACCTAGTTTGAGCGTTTCTGACACTCTTCTAATAACTTAGGTACTGGATCCAGCTATGCGGTAATGACATATGAAAACTCAAAATTACTGCCAGATATATTACTTAGCGAAACATAACATTATCTATAATGGGAGAATATATTTGATCATTAACAATAAATATTTCCAATTCAAACTCAACCTGAATTGCTTATTTCATTTTTACCTAGTCTTAGTGTTTTTGACACTCTTCTAATAACTTAGGTACTGGATCCAGCTATATAATAATAGCAATTAAATAGGCTAATATGTCGTCGACGACTATAATATTTTATAAATTTATCCCATAAAATTCATTGCTAATTCGATATTAGCATAAACCAATTCCTTATCAATGTATGGATTGGTTGTTCCGCAACCCCAATATTTAATCATTTGATGCACGTGCAATTTTATTTTGGGATTTTCGTCTTCAAGACAAATCTCTTTAAGATTTAATGAGTGGCTGATTATGATTTCATTTTCCGTGGATTTTTATATTTTACACCGATCAATTTTCTACGCTTCTGTCGTAGGGTGCATTTATAAATGGTCATTTTTTTATTCAATTAAGGCATCTGGCAAATTACTTGCTAAATACTACAAGTAAGATTATTTTCGCAATTCAATTAAACTGATGCGTGGAAGATCGTTTAAGTTGTTAAATTTTCTCGACATTTGGTTTTCTTTATCTCCCCCTAATGCCGAGAATCGATGTTCATCAAACATGTTGCACCGAGCTATACCTTGATGCTCTTTTATTCGCTTCAAGCGATTTACAAATTTAAAATTGGTGGTTTCATTAAATATCTCATTCTATGATATTTTTGAAAACATTATCTCTCTTGCGCTTTATATACCACTATGTGATTTCGGATTCTTCAAGAATCATTCAAATTATACATCATTGACGAGGGTCGGACCAACCCTTGCCACATATCATCTATAGAGTGGCGAAGTCATTAATGAAGACATAGAATTAATAATTAATAAGGCCCAGGAACCTTAAGCCTGGCTAAAGAAGAACGGACCTGAACCCTAGGTGGGAGGTCAACTCGGACTTTCTTAGCTTACCGCTGCAGGTCGGCTCGGTAACGTTGGAGGTCGGGTAATACAGCTCGGGTCAAAGATGACCTAAGGAGGCTCAACCCAGGTCGGCCAGAGCTTTCTTATCCGATATTTAAACATGTTCCTATATCATAGGATAAACATGGAAAGAATCTCAAGATATTATGACACTGATCCTGTCATTTAAACACGCCCATAATTACCCCTAAATTATAGGGATTTACACGTGATTATCGTTAGGGACAAAGAATACGAATCCTTGTAGAACAAGGAAAGAGATGAGTCATCCCCTATATGAACAACCCTAAGGAACTAGGAGATACTTGATTCCAATACAGTCATTGGATACGTAAGCAACTTGAAAGAAATAACTCTCAGGCTCGGTCTAAAATCACTATAAACACCATCCCCTTTATTTGATTGTTTTTGAATTATTGTCACTAAAAGAAATACGGCCCGAATTTATTTATAGACGATTTCTAGCATCGTCAATTGGCGCTAGAAGGAGGGAGGGTCTCTTATCTGACAATCATTTAGGGATCCCCCAAGAATTACATTTTTTACTTGCTATGGTCAAGAACACCGCGAATAAAGGTGCCTAGACCCGATGGATACAACCCAACAAGGTGGATCCACCACCACTCAAAGGGAACGCCAAACAGTAGCAGGCCAAAGGTACGAACCCTACTGATGATCAAACTCATCAGCCGACCCCAGCCTCCAAGATCTAGCCAACTAGGCATTGGTGGAAGTTTTAATAAATATGGATAGTAAAATCCTCAAGGCTATATTTGAATAAACACTCAAGGGAAGAGATCCCCTTGAAGTTTCAGAAGCAGACCCCCCTCAGGGAGCTCTCAAAAAGCAAGAAGTGGTTGAATCTAGATTTCATACTGAACAAAAGAACATTAATCATCATCCAAATGATACTGCTAGAGCTGAGCTGGATGCCTTGTTGGGACGATGATCAGACGAGTTATTATGCGCATCACCGTTCACAGAGTACACAGATAACTATCCCTGACCAGCGGGCTTCAAAATTCCAATAATTGAGCCATATGACGGATCTAAGGACCCTTATGATCATATGCACCAATATATATCTCACATGAATTTGTTCAACGCTCCAGATGAGATGAAGTGCAAGACATTCCTTGCGCTACTCATATAGAAGAACTCGGGAATGGTTCAATAAGATTCCGCTGAGATCGATCTCCGACTTTGGAACTCTCACTCGGAAGTTCGTCCATGCTTTTATCGCAGCTCGTCCATTTCAGATAAATCAAACTCATCTCCTCACAATGAAGCAAAGAAAAGACGAGACCGTACTCCACTTTATAAAGCATTTTAACGAGGAGTCCGCACAGGTTAGGGATTTAGATGACCGACTTCTGGTCGCCTCGTTCGTGACAGGTCTACGAGAGGGACGGCTTCACGTGAAGTTGAAAAGAATGCTATGCCAATCTATGAAAGATTTCCTAGATGTGACTTATAAGCATTGCCAAGAGGAGGAATCCAATAGGATGAAGAGAGAGATGGAAAGGGGTGAAGGTAAGAAGAACAAATCTGAGGATAAATCAGTCCACGATCGAGTAACTGCACCCATCTCAGATCGGCTGGGAAAGAAGGGAGCTATACAGGACAGAGACTTCATCCCATTAAATAGGTCTCGCGAGCAGATCCTCGCAATTATGGAAAGAAAAGGCATAGCAAGGGTTCACCGTCGACGAGGGGACATCGGGAGAAAAGAGATCCCAACAAAATTTTGCAAGTACCACAAGGACATCGGGCGTGACTCTGAGCACTGCAAAGATTTGATACGGGATATCGACGCAGCAGTAATGGAAGGTAAATTAGATGAGGTCGTAGATCAGTCCCAACAGCATGAGCCGTGAGGACGGCGTGAATTTAAGCGAAGAAACTACTATAAGGATAGAGACAACATGTATGAACCCCGGAGACGAAGAGATCGTACACCTGACCCTGATGGCCAGGTGGATAATCACCCTATAAATAAAATTAATATGATCTTAGGAGGACCATATAACTCTTCCCGAACTGAAGGGACAAGCAGTGGTAGGTATGTTGCTTCTTCTGAATCAAACAAGAGGCAAAGACTTTATGGAGAAGTGACCTATGGCCCAAGGTACTCCTTTCCCTTTGTAGTAAACAATGAAGGACTAGTGATAGATGAAGTGGTCAATAAGAATTTGATAAGGCGCATCTACGTGGACACTGGCAGTACGGTAAACGTGCTTCACTATAATGTTTTCCAAGCTGTGGAGCCAAAAGATGCACAATTAGTGAACAGAATGGTGTGAGGCATCAACTAGCAGCCACTGGAACCCCACATCAGGATGGGGTTGCTGAAAGAAGAACCAGGACTTTAAAAGAAGCAGTAGGACAATGATCAGTGAGGAAAAGTTACCATAAAGGTAATGGGCTGAAGCCATCAAAACAAATTGTTACACATAGAATAGAACTTCTGTAAACAAAAAGCTTGACAAGACACCTAATGAAGTTTGGAATAGAAGAAAGCCTAACATATCCTACTTTCATCTTTTTGGGAGTAAATGTTTTATCTTGAATCCTAAAGAGCAACTGATGACTTTTCAACCAAATCTGATGAAAGAATTTCTTGGGCTACTCTTCGGTCAGAAAAGGTTTCAGGGTGCTGAACAAAAGAACACTTAAACATGAAGAATCTATACATGTTGTGTTTGATGAACCAAAGTTCACTGGAATGCAAGATAAAGAAGTTTCAGAACCTGCTGTAAATCCAGAAATCTTTCTTTTGCCAAACTAGTCTCCTGTTCGGGTCTATATTCAACTTGTGAACTACTAGATCTGGAGATAAACCTGGCATGTCTTCTGCTTTCCATGCGAATACATCCCTGAATTCTTTCAGAATATTTATCAGGGATTCCTTATGTGAGGCTGGAATCCATGCCCTCATATTTACTATTGAGTCACCATGATCGTCCCATAGACGAACAGCCTCTGTCTGATCCTCAGATGACCAGCTCTCTTCATCCTCTTGAAGCAATTCTTCGACGCTCACTTCTGAACCATCATCTTTCCATTGACTGTTGCAGTGTATCATCTCTTGGCTATTTCGACATCGCCTTTGATTTCTACCGAGCCCTCTCCTGTAGAGAACTTTATACTAACATGAGCTGGTGAGATTACAGCTCGAAGATCGATCAGTGCCGGTCTTCCTATGATCACATTGTATGCTGAAGGGGATTTCACTACTACATAGCTCACCATCAGGGTCCTGCCCTTATTTCCTTCTCTAAAGGTGGTTGGAAGCTTGATCATACCCGGGGATGAACTGGGGTCCGGCAAAGCCGAACATAGGAGATAAAACAGGGTTGAGTTCGGCATCTTTCAATCCCATAGCTCTGAACACATTGTAGTAGAGGACGTTCACGGCACTGCCTGTGTCTACATATATTTGCCTTGTCAGATTCTTGCTGATCACTGCTTCTTTCACTAACCCTTCATTATTGATTACCAAGGGTAGGAGTCCTTAGGACCATACGTTACTTCTCCCGACATCCTCTGTCTTTTATTGGACTGAGAAGGTGCATCAGACTTGCTAGTATATTCACTGCCAATGTTGTTCGCCCCTCCTGAGATCGTGTTGATCATATTCACAGGGTGATTATCCATCTGACCATCAGGGTCTGGTGGGTGGTCTATTCTTCTTCTAAACTCATCTCTGTCATTGTAATTATTTCTATGTTTGAACTCACGCCGACCACGCGGTTTGGCCAGATGAGACCTATCTACGACCTCATCCGATTTCCATTCCATCACCGATGCATCAATATCTCTGATTAGATCCCGACATTGCTCTAAGTCATGACCAATGTCTTTATGGTACTTGTAAAACTTGTTAGGATCTCTTTTTCCCGGGATCCCCTCATTGGTGGTGGGACTCTAGCTATCCCCTTTCTTTCTATGATCGCGAGATCTGTTCAAAGGAATGAAATATTTGTCCTGAAGAGCTCCTTTCTTCCCTTGTCGATCTGAGATGGGTGATGGGTGCACTTCCCCGATCCCAAACCGACTTCCTTTTCTTATCTGACTTGTCTTCAAACTCGTTCTTCTTCGCATCACCTCTTTCCATCTCTCTTTTAAGCCTATTTGCTTCTTCTCTTTGGAAGTGCTTGTAGGCTACATCTAAACATTTTTCCATTGTTTGAGGAAGTTTGTTGTTTAACTTGGCATGCAACCGTCCCTCTCGCAGACCTACCACGAAAGAGGCGGCCAACAGTCGATCATCCGTATCCCGTACCTGTATGGACTCTTCATTAAGTCACTTTATAAAATGGAGGACTGTCTCATCTTGTTTTTGCCTTAAAGTGAGGAGATGAGTCTGATTTCTCTAGAATGGACAAGCTGTGATGAAGGCGTGGATGAACTTCCAAGTAAGGGTTCTGAAGTCGGAGATTGACCTAGGGGGAATTTTGTTGAACCACTCTATGGCTGTTGGAAATAAAATTTATGTTTTGATGATGATTCATCCGTTATTTTAATTATTATATTTAACCTTATTGATGAAGTGTCATAACTAGCTGTTATAGTGCAAAGCAAAAAGATGTCTAGAAATCAATGTCTAGGATTTAATAGAGTATGATATTTGTATAAGTTAAATCAGACAAGAACTGTAATAGCTCTAGGTTCAGAACTGAGAAAACGATAAACTGGATTATTGAACCGAGTTCATAACTGAAGATTAATCAGCTTTAAACACTGACTAAGAGCACACCCACTGAAGAACTAAATAAGGTAAGTTCGCTGAGGGACACATACTCGGTTGACTTATCTAGAGCTGAAGAACTGAGGGTTCAGACTCAGTTATTGAAGATTGAATAACTGAGGGTTCAAACTCAGTTATTGAAGATTGAAGAACTGAGGGTTCAAACTCAGTTTTGAAGACCTAAACCAAGATTGTAAAGTTAGAATTCAGGGAAGTCTGTGATGACCTGAACTGACTTTATGGAACTTGATAGAAGGACTAAGTATCATAAGGATAATGATATATTAGCTAATTTTTGTACTCTGATTAAGTCAATTATAATCATATGAAAATGGAGTACCGAGTTCTTGAAGAAGAGTAAAAACTCAGTTAAAGCTCTCAAAGCTGAAAATTGACTAAGATAAGTTTTCATGCTGAGGTCAAGGAAAGCTAAAGGAAAATCTGACCGTTATAAAGCAGACAATTTTATTGGCTGAACAGAATTGTCAGAAAGGACACTGACATTCATCAGAATAAGCAGAACCACCAACGGATACAAGAATTCAAATTCAAACGTTCAAATTCAGCTAACCGTTGGAGAAACCCCTATAAATAGACTACTTCTACCACAAGAAGAAGTGCGGAATTCTAAGAATTAATCTAGTCAAGAAAGATTATACCAAGGTGAAAGTAAATCAAAAGAATTCCTGCTAAGCTGATATGGTTTTGGATCTAGATTGAAGGCATCAATGATGAACACAAGAACAAAAGAGCAAGCTTGTTCTTCCTAAGGAATCAGCACCTTAGAAATCCCAAGTTTGAGAACATCACAACAAAGGAATGCTCAATCCTTTGATAGATTCTCCAAGTTAAACACTACCTAATCAGCAAGGTAAATGTAAAACTCAATCAAATTTTCAATCACTGAAAATTCATAATATATAAAATTTTCGCTCAAAGTTTGTCTTTTCCATACAAGTACAAGAACATGCCTTATATAGGCTACAAGATTACATACTATAAACCACAAAAACAATGTGGGCTAATAATTAAAAAAAACGCCAATAACTAAAGAAATGGGCTTTTGGGCTTGCCTTCAAAGTAAAATAGAATATCTTGAAGTTTGAGCTTTCTCAAAAATATGAAGAAAATGGTTTTGGGTTTTGGGCTTGTTTAAGAAGTTAATGGAAATGTTTTGGGCTCTTGGATCTTCTTAAAAGGTATTGGACCAAATGATTTGGGCTTTGGTTTTATCAAAAACATGATGGATATAGTTTTGGTTTGGGTTGGGCTTTTATCAACTAAAAAGGAAAGTATTTCTAAAAATAGCCCACAATCAAAATAGTTCAAAATCAGCCCATTTCTTCATTTGGAACAGCCCATCTCGGTTCGTATCATTCCCTCCCGGCTGAAAATGATTCGTCCTCGAATCAACATGATGTCGTAGAAGTGAGCACGATCAAACTTGATACCATGAGACGCCACCAGAAACCTCAAAAATATGCCGGGGTCAAAATTAACACGAACAAACAACTTCAACTCATTATCATGTGGAAAAGGCGTCCCATGCTTCACCAAAACAAAACAACCTCGTGGCTTTATATTAGCTTGAAAGAATCCATGGTAGAAAGCAAGATGCAAATCATGAGATACGTCAATATGCTCCAAATACGGGTCAGCAAAGGTGGGCTGCAGTTTGGCACCATTCTCAACAAGATCACTATCAACCATAGGAAGAATAGGGGCTGCATTGGGAGTATGAACGATCTCAGTGTCATGCGCGTCAGGCATATCAACTAACGTATCAAGTTTTGACGCAGCAACAATGACCTCTTCATTCATACTAGCGTCAGCAAGATCATCTGTAACATGAAAATCAATGATAACCTCATTCGTTGGAACTTCAACCTCATTCAGACTTACTTCAGCCTCAACTACCATCTCATCCTCTCTAGCAACAACAACATCATCCTCAACAAGAATTTCAACTTGATTGACTTTCGGCTTTTTGCCATGTAGAGCTTCTTCACGAGTTATACCATGCGTTAGAAAGAAAAGCTCTTCTTCAGCCTTCCACTTTGCCTCAAGTTTCTTCCACCGTTCTAAACGTTCTAACTCCCTTCTTTCACAACGTCATTTATAATCCTCCATTTGACTATCCGTCAATCCATACAACAAATCTGTGTTGCACTTCTCAATAAACCGAAGAAATTTTCCACGATCCTTGACCAAAAATATTGTATGCTCACAATCTCTCGTGTTTACACTCACCCTCAACTCTTGCTTTAGGTAAATGTAACCGTCAAATAAATCAAAAAAAATGAGCAAACCCGGACAATTCCGCAAACCCGGACAAGTTCACTTAGAAAAAACTAAACAAGAAAGGATGGAAAAAGGTTGGGAAGGATTGAAGAAGTAAATGAAAGTAGATAACAAACAAGGTGAAAATTCTTGCAGCACAACAACTACAATTGAACAACTTCAAATCGTTTTTGCTCTTTTTTTTTTATTAATAATTCAAAGAAGGTATACTAGATGAGTGTACTTAATGATCTAGTAATAATTATTCAAGATAATAATAATACACCTTGAATGCTACTTAATAAGAAGGAGATGAAAGGTTGGAGGTTACACAAACACAATTTCAGCCATGGGTTATGGCAAAATATGGCTGCAAATTATAGAATTATGGATGAAGATTGTATGAACAACTTGAAGAAAAAAAAATCCAAAGAAGATGAACAGACTTGAAGATTGTATGTATAATTTAGGAAAACTATCAAGAACACAATCATATAACACAAGATTCAACACTTATCATGCAAGATCACATACCAATTCGATGGAAAAAAAAATGAAAAAATTTGCTGGGCTGCGTTTTTTTTATGAAGGAAACGAAATGAAAGGCAAGAAAAAAAGAACAAATGGATATTTGATACCTCAATCCCTAGGCTCGGATACCAAATGATATGGGTTTGGATCTAGATTGAAGGCATCAATGATGAACACAAGAACAAAAGAGCAAGCTTGTTCTTCCTAAGGAATCAGCACCTTAGAAATCCCAAGTTTGAGAACATCACAACAAAGGAATGCTCAATCCTTTGATAGATTCTCCAAATTAAACACTACCTAATCAGCAAGGTAAATGTAAAACTCAATCAAATTTTCAATCACTGAAAATTCATAATATATAAAATTTTCGCTCAAAGTTTGTCTTTTCCTTACAAGTACAAGAACATGTCTTATATAGGCTACAAGATTACATACTACAAAACACAAAAACAATGTGGGCTAATAATTAAAAAAAAAACGCCAATAACTAAAGAAATGGGCTTTTAGGCTTGCATTCAAAGTAAAAATAGAATATCTTGAAATTTGAGCTTTATCAAAAATAAGAAGAAAATAGTTTTGGGTTTTGGGCTTGTTTAAGAAGTTAATGGAAATGGTTTGGGCTCTTGGATCTTTTTAAAAGGTATTGGACAAAAGGATTTGGGCTTTGGTTTTATCAAAAACATGATGGACATAGTTTTGGTTAGGGTTGGGCTTTTATCAACTAAAAAGGAAAGTATTTCTAAAAATAGCCCACAATCAAAATAGTTCAAAATCAGCCCATTTCTTCATTTGGAACAGCCCATCTTGGTTCGTATCATAAGCATTTAATTGCAAGATCAAGAAATCTTCATAAGCATTCAAAGAAAGATCAAGTTCAATCATTTGAAGAAAACAGAGCTATGCATATTTTACATATCTAGAAGAAGAAGCTCGAAACACAATTGAATCATAGTTATTGATTCAAGTCTCAACTTTAATTCTATCAAAGGTTTAGATTGTGAAACACCAAGAAGGTGTGAAGGACAGTTGAGTGCAGTCAGCGGAATTTGAAATTTTATTTCCTTTTAACCAGGATCGACTTCGTTTAAGCAATAAACAAACGAGTTAGTAGACGGTGGTTACCTTGGTTGATCTAAAAGATCGACGCTTTGACCGTCTTGGGAGAGTAGTTCTCGCATGTAGCCGCCCAAGTGTTCGGCCTCTACCGCTAGTCCACACGAACAACCCGCCGGAATCCCATCATGGATTGCTATTGGAAAACTCCGGTTGCTAGACCGGCCTTTTTCCCCTCTCTCCAAGTCTCTATAGGATGCTCTCTATTTTACACAAGAACTATTAGTTCTTGAAATTGTGTTGTACAAAAGAGCTTGACACCCACCTCTTATTTATAGTGAGAGGGGCGCCCCAACTAGAGTGGAGGAGAAGAAAACATTTTCCCAATAAAATAAGGAAAATATAATTGATTGATTTATCTCATTTATTACAATATCTCATATTAAATAAATCTAGAATATTGTCAATATCTTTATTGAATATTTCCAAGATATTGTCAAGATCTTATATTGACAATCTTTATTTTATTACCATAAATCAATTTACACATGTGTATATATCACATATATATTATATATATATATATATATATATATATATATATATCTTGAAAACAAAAGTGCACAAGCACATTCCAAGTGCAAGTCACGCATGTGACTATATATATTTAATAATTAATATCTTATATTAATATATGGTAATCTTATTAATTAAATTGCACGATCCAAGCGTATCATATACACACACAAATTGCGCCACCTTAGCCAATATTTTGGCATCCGAAATATTCTTTAATTAATATAATATTATTAATATCTTGTATTTAATTTATTCATAATAAATAAATACCACCATATTAATTTACCACTATAATCTTTATAGTCTCGAGATAAACTTTCCTTATTTGGTCATCATCTATAACCACATTTTAATCCGTCTAGATGTTCATATGTGTGTGACCCGATAGGCTTCCGAATATGTTGGCCGTAGACACAAAGTGCAAATTACGAAAATGCCCTTCATGCCTAACGATCACGGGATAGCGTCTAGCAAGACACCGTGACCCCCAATCATCGGAAGAGTCAAATGCAATGACTACTACTTTTCATGTGAAACAGTTACCGTGTAACTTACAATCCTATCGCTGAAATAATATCCATACGGCCGTTAGTCGAGTGTCAAAACATCAACGACCGTATCTTATAATCTAGATATCATGCTCTCTCGAAGTAACTCGTTTACTCCGACTTTGCAAAGATTCACGAGAGTAAGACATTCCTTATAAGAAGGCCATTTCGGATATTCGATCCCTATCATAGGATACACGATTCCCGGACGACCAATCATGTATACTCCGCATGCTTCGGTATCATACCCAATCACTACCGCATGATCGCCCCGTGGCTAGGGGAAACCTCAATAATGTCAAAGCATGACAATCCACACCGTGATGCCATGAAGACTCCGGTCCAAAGGATAATTACACAACCGCCACATAGTGTGACACTTATCCGTGTAAGTGGGTCAGTCTAATGTACGCATTCTCTAATACACGTCCACGTACGCATCCAAGCGTCTCTACACTTCGATAGAAGAGATCTATCTCTCGCCCTTAAAGACAAAGACATCTAATACGTGCTAGTCTCGTTTATACTATCAATGTCCTGTTTAATAGTACATCAGCCTAGAGACATTTAAGTATCAAACTTATTAAAGTGATTAGAGATCTCATCAACCATAATCGCCTATCATGGTTTCTCTACCACAGTTTAATACTAAGGACGTTATCATATAACAATTCACAATTGGTTCTTTAAAAGAACAAATATATGACATTAGAAAAGCCATATAATATATGTATAAACATAAAGAAATAGTAGAAATGATCCGACCCGGTCGGATCCGGTCCAACCCGATTGGGTTTAGGACACTATTCCAACAATCTCCCACTTGGCCTAAAACCAATCACTCGCACACACAAGTCCAAGTTGAAACACAAGAATCTCATGCAATACTCGCAACCAGCCCTAGCCATAAACGGATCGCTATCCGTGGGGACTCAGACTATCTTCATACCATGCTCCAAATGACCAAGTCAAAAGGAACCGCCTTAACACACACATGAATCTCTAACGAGACCCTGGTCCTTGCTTCAAGCAATGAATGCACTTACTATATCAGCTATATAGAAAAAGGTGGAAGAACCGCACAAGGTTCCGGAATGAACCTTCTAGACCCATGTACTGCTCCCGATGCGCCTCTAAGGCACTACTGTGTTTTGGGCTAGTTGTAGAATTTACAGTGACCCATAAGCTAGAACATTTCCAGCTCACTGTATCACTTAATCAAAGTGATTGCAAACCCAGACAGTAGCTCCCACTCGCCTTCATAAGACTTAGGATATGTCTGTATAACTATATTCATCTAATTCCAAGTTTCGATAAACTAGGAAACCATCATTAACTTGTTTAAGGATATTCTCGACATTCACCAGATTTACTTTCATACTTGCTCATGACTATTCATGGACTATGAACATCCGGCATTACCGTTATGATGGTTCCTATCGCCGTAGCGAAGGAAACCTTCCATAAGCATCATCTTTCACCTTATCTTTAGGACCAACGTCCTAACATAGATAGATCTTGAGAATACCGGCTAGCAGTATCTCCTTAGAGATCTATGCTAAACTCTTTTAGCATCATATCTATATAGGTAAACTATAATTTAACAGCAGTTAAATCTATCGCTATAGATTTTTATTTCTAAAATAAGAACTGCTAATCCAAGTGCTTTCGTAAAGACCTTGAACTACCAAACATTAATTGACTGTGACATGGGGTATTAATTCTCAAGAGAGGTATCTAATACCTTGCTCAAAAATCATAACACACTCCCACTATCCATCTTGCACATTGGGCATATCCTTCTTTTGACTAAATCAAACTCCTTTGATTATCAAACAAAGCAATTGTCTAGAGAAACTTGTTTGAGTCCATAAATGGATCTCGTAGGCTCACATATCATGTTATCGTCTATGAACATCGAGCTGTTTGCCCAACGCCTTCAACACTATCATATAGCCATGATACGAAGTTACAACAAGCATAGTCTGAATAGAACTGGGCTCAGCCTTACAGGGACATACCCTCTAGTTAAGACAGACTAGGTTCATAACCTGGTTGTCACTGATGGAATCTAATTCAGATATTATGGCTCCTGGCCATATCTCTCAATCTTGCCTTTTAAACATTCTTTTATAAGTCGTGAGGTATTCATTCTTCTAGATGAATATACCAAGCAGCCTTTTCGTGCTTGAGGCTATCCACGGACTTACGCTGAACTTTTGTGTGCACCGAGCAAAGGATCTACATCTCATCGCTATGCGGCGTCTCGCTCATGTTCCAATGGTTGAATATATCTTTGTGGTTCTCAAACTCTTTTGAGATCCGATTCACTCCCACTTGTTTCTCTTGGAAGAAACACTTCCTCTAGAAGACAGCATGTTTGGAGACAAACACCTTTTGCTCCGCGGACGAGTAAATAATATCTAGCGTACTTGCTAAGATATTCCACAAAGTTGCATATGTCGTACTAGGCTCCAAGCCCTTTCTGACTTTGCCTATGACAACTTCAAATCATCGGCTAAGATAGATTCGACATTATCCCCTTCCATATCTAATATGGAATTTATTCAACCTTTATTCCTTGGAACTCGGTCAAGTATAAGGGCACTTACCCGAAACGGGTAAGGGATACATCGCATGGCTTGCGTCACATCTTTATCATATAAAGTGTTATTTCCATTTTGGGAACACAATCTAATTGCGTATCCCAAAGATGGTATCCTTCAAGGGAGAATCTTATTCCCTTTCAGACGACTTCTGAAACACCCTTCAGGTATTAATTACTTCAATCCAATTGAAGATTAATTCCTAAGTAGCTCATCAATCTCATATTCGTACTGGCTCAAACTTTTCGGGCTTTCCGAATTATGCACTTCACTGAGTACACTTGACTATTTCTAAAAATAGTCATAGAGATTAACAAACAATTATTTGTGGCATTAATTGTCATAAGCCAACAAACATCAGTATGTTTAGGCTTTAGACAATTTTTCTAGAGTTTACGACCCTTTTCATAAAAGGGTATTTTAGTCATCTTTAGATAAGATACGTATTACCCACGTGATTCATAATCATATGATTCAACATCATCAGAATGACGTTTAATTACACGCTTCCCTTCCAGAGAGACTATGTCTAGAGTAACCACAAATCAAGGATAATAATCATACAAATATTTAGTTGAGATCTCATCACATATATCAACTATATAGTGACATCAATCTAGTATGTTAGTTTCAGTGACCTTTCAACTTTATCGGAATAACATTTATTCTTTACAATTGAATATGTCTACTAAATCCTAACAAATAACTGAAAGTATGTTCTTTATAAGAACCGGAACATGATAACATTTATTTAGTTCCCTTATCGGTTACTAGATCCGAATGTGGTAAGTGTTACAACGTTTGCTTCACCTTCCATATCTCGTTTTTAACCTTTCTAATTTAATCACACTCGTATATATCTTAGAGTTGACTTTGAACTTAGACAGATTTATCTCAACTCACTTGCCTAGAATAGAAATTTCAATAAGTTCTCTATTTGAGCACATGCCCTAACTTTCCTTTTTAATCCTTAAGCACTTGAGAAATGTTTCTTATTGTAGTCTTCATAAGACTTAAGAAAGATCACAAGAGCTATGTCTTCAATTTCCTTTTATAAAGAAAATCTAAAGTTTATCAAATAGTTTATTTAACCTTTTGAATCGTATTCAAAACATTGACTATTTAATTAACCTTTAAGCAATGATAGAATTAAGTCGATACTTAAATCTTACAATTTTGAAAACAACCTTTCCAAAATTAGATGTGGTCATTCTTATCCAACGTTTGAATTAATTGTCATCGTATGATTGAATGATCATCTTGGATCGTATCCAATATATGACTAATTCGTTGAAACTTATTTCAAATGATTTAATCATATCATGAGCTTCCGCTTTCATTAATAATTAAAGTCTCGAAGCACTGCATCAATTATGTAATCTCCTTGTCTCTAACTACTATAACGGGAAGGCTCATGTCATTGCTTATTTTAAAAGGATTAAAATTACTTAACCATATTTGAGAACGTTTCTCAAAATTAACAGTCATAATTTGGTTTTACTAATCGAGAATAAAACATAAATATAAAGTTTGCTAAAACTACAACATAAAAAATGAAAATAAAAGAGTGTGGTTGTTTATACACGCAAAATCAAAAATGGTCTTTTGATTTATGATTTTGCTCCCACTAGTCAACTACTCCCAATTGACTTTCAAGAATCTTTCAAAATTCTTTAGTGGCCAAGATCCCATCTGGTTACCCCGATTCCCGACGAGGGCCGATCAACCGGAATAATTCGAAAGGTATGTAACTCTTACCAATCACATCTCTATGTGACTCTTGGTGGTTGACTAGTCAACTCTTTGACAATTCACATCTTTATGTGGTAGTCAACCCCTTGCCTCTAGAATAAGACGGTCCTGACGAGGGCCAATCACCGTAATACTCTAGTCAAGTCATAACCCAATATTCGCGAGATCTCATACGATCATATCTCAATAACGACGATATACCCGTGGTAGGTCAACTCCCGACGAGGGCCGATCATTTGGATCCGAACAAAGGCTCTTCACCGTCGCTATAATATTGGGAGACAATTTTCGACTTGATTTTTGTTGTGGAAGTATTTACGTAAATTAATTCACTTAATTAATTTTAATTACGGTCTCATCAAATATATCTATCTCTATAGACATATGTCCAACACATTTATCTAGATCGTGCCTAGTCATGCATCTATCGTATCATATAAAATAAATACAAGCACAAAATAAATAAATGCGTAAAGTAACCGGTATGATCATGGACTTTTCCTAGGTGCGGTTTCGAATACAAACTGACGAAACCGCGGGTCACAATCTAAGGGTAGCTGCAACCGCCAATAGGATCTTTAATGCTCCATTCTCCAACGGGATCTTTATTTTCGTCTTTCTTTGGTCTTCATCTTCTCGCTCCATTCTTGTTACATTTAATTCTATCTAATAAAATAAATACACCCGCCGCACACGGGGGGAGCTAACGGGAATGGGATGAATGCGAAAATAAACTAGGTCACGTTCTTCATAACGTCCTAGGACAATTTTTAAACCAACGAAAAAATAAATCATTCACATCTATCCTATCGGTCGAGTCCATGATCAATCGGGGTCCATATAATCATATTATATCTACTATATCTAATCCATACAATAAAATCTTATGAAAAAGATAAAATTAAAATTTAACTACTTGCGTCTTAATTAATCAATTAACATTTAATCTATTAAATAATTTTATCCAATCAATTAACAAATTAACATTTAATTAATTAAATGATTTTAATCGAAATAAAATTAACGATTAATTTTAAACGATTTTAATTTTAATTTTAATTAATTAGAACAATTCTAAAAATAAATCAAAATTAAAATTATGTCTCTTTTGTTACTTTCCTTTTGATTCGTAATCAAAAGGGATGCATTTGGTTTCCTAAACCAAAAGGCATCTTCCTAAACCAATATTGGCTTAGGCCTGGTCACTTTCCAAAATCAAAATTTTGGAAGTGGCTGCAAGCTGGCCTTTTACAAATCAAATATTTGAAAAGGGCGTAGGCCTATTCCAAATCAAATATTTGGAAAGGCCAAATAATTTTAGTTTAGGTCTAGCCACTTTCCAAAATCAAAATTTTGAAAGTGGCGCAAAGCTAGCTTATTTCCAAATCAAATATTTGGAAAGGGCTAGGCTATTCCAAACAAAGTTTGGAAAGGCCATTATTATTTTAATGCCATGTGGCATCCCAATGGCTCAAACTATTTGAATCATTGGTTAGCCATATGACACAACTAAACAAATGAGGAATTACCAATCACAACTATGAACAATATTGAAACACAAAATACACAAAACAAAATTTAGGGATCCATCAAAAGATGCACCAGCCGACGTCGACCACCCCAAAGGGGAGCCGCCGCCGCCGGCGCAATTTCCGGTGGGGGTGCCGCCGCCGATTTACACATGTGTATATATCACATATATATTACACATATAAATATATATATATATATATATATATATATATATATATATATATATATATATATTGAAAACAAATGTGCACAAGCACATTCCGAGCGCAAGTCACGCATGTGACTATATATATTTAATAATTAATATCTTATATTAATATATGGTAATCTTATTAATTAAATTGCGCAATCCAAGTGTATCATATACACACACAAATTGCGCCACTTTAGCCAATATTTTGGCATCCGGAATATTCTTTAATTAATATAATATTATTAATATCTTGTATTTAATTTATTCATAATAAATAAATACCACCATATTAATTTACCACTATAACCTTTATAGTCTCGAGATAAACTTTCCTTATTTGGTCATCATCTATAACCACATTTTAATCCGGCTAGATGTTCATATGTGTGTGACCCGATAGGCTTCCGAATATGTTGGCCGTAGACACAAAGTGCAAATTACGAAAATGCCCTTCATGCCTAATGATCACGGGATAGCGTCTAGCAACACACCGTGACCCCCAATCATCGGAAGAGTCAAATGCAATGACTACTACCTTTCATGTGAAACAGTTACCGTGTAACTTACAATCCTATCGCTGAAATAATATCCATACGGTCGTTAGTCGAGTGTCAAAACATCAACGACCGTATCTTATAATCTAGATATCATGCTCTCTCGAAGTAACTCGATTACTCCCACTTTGCAAAGATTCACGAGAGTGAGACATTCCTTATAAGAAGGCCATTTCGGATATTCGATCCCTATCATAGGATACGCGATTCCCGGACGACCAATCATGTATACTCCGCATGCTTCGGTATCATACCCAATCACTACCGCACGATCGCCCCGTGGCTAGGGGAAACCTCAATAGTGTCAAAGCATGACAATCCACACCGTGATGCCATGAAGACTCCGGTCCAAAGGATAATTACACAACCGCCACATAGTGTGACACTTATCCGTGTAAGTGGGTTAGTCTAACGTACGCATTCTCTAATACGCGTCCACGTACAGTCCAAGTGTCTCTACACTTCGATAGACGAGATCTATCTCTGCCCTTAAAGACAGAAGACATCTAATACGTGCTAGTCTGTTTATACTATCAATGTCCTGTTTAATAGTACATCAGCCTAGAGACATTTAAGTATCAAACTTATTAAAGTGATTAGAGATCTCATCAACCATAATCGCCTATCATGGTTTCTCTACCACAGTTTAATACTAAGGACGTTATCATATAACAATTCACAATTGGTTCTTTAAAAGAACAAATATATGACAACAGAAAAGTCATTTAATATATGTATAAACATAAAGAAATAGTAGAAATGATCCGACCCGGTCGGATCCGGTCCAACCCGATTGGGTTTAGGACACTATTCCAACAACAATCAATTTAGAAATATTCTAGTTGTTCATTTTTAGATTTTATAAGTACAAAAATAAATTTCATGCCCTTGTTGCTGAAACTCAAGAAAAGCTGATTTAGACATTCATTGATGAACCATCCCTTACAAACAATGAAGATAATGCTGAAATGCTACCCATAATATTTGGAGGAAATGATAATGGTGAAAGTGATGAAGAAATCATACTTTTTGGAACTGATCTGATGAGCACCACTGCCAGATTAAACAAGACAAACAAATAGCAGAAAGTGAAGAAGCTAGAACTGAAAAATTATCTATCAAACATCATGAGGTAAATGCTTCTACATCAAATTGTCACACTGCCATTAACAATCATAGAAATGAAGATCTCAACAAAGACTTGGACCTACTTATAAAGGAATTAGAGGAAATTCAAAAGAATTATGAGAATGTCAAAAAGGAAAAAGAATTGTTGAAAGCTGAAGTTCTAAGATTGAATGCTGATATCAACCTTATCAAGGCTAACAATGGAGCTAAGGAAAATTGCTTAACTGATGAACTGACAGAAGTAATAAACATCACAGAATCATCAGTTGACCCGTCTTCCAGTGTTCAGTTCAAACCAGGTAAACCATTTAGAGACAGAACTAGTTTAGGGTTTGACAGACAGTAGAATTCTAAGTTCAGACCTAGTACAACTGCACCTAAGTTTGTAGCTGCACCTAAGTCAGGAACTCGAAAACCGACAAAATTGTTAGAACCGACAAAATTGTTAGAAACTGACAATTACTCAGCACAACCTCGACCTAAAACTGGAAAAAACTGTAAAATCAGTCAGTGGCAAACAGCAAACTGAAAGATTTTATATAAAGTATCAGAAGACGAAAAAAGGCACAACTGATCAGAGATTAGTTAAAAGAACATTCAAGTCACATCCATCTAAGAATGATCATCATTCATGGAATAACAAATTCAGGGGGAAAGGAAGACTCTTTCCTACTGATGAAGACTGGAATGCACCTGTAATCACTAAAAATCATATCAGTTTCACAAAATGAATGAACAAAAGACTTTTAGATCAAAACAACAAAGTTCTGTGAAAACTGTTTTTCTCAGTCAAAATATCAAGAAAGGTATAAGGATAAGTTTGAAAAGTCATCTAAGAATTACAGAAATTCAAAAACTAACCAAAAAGGACCCAAACAGGTATAGGTACCAAAAATCTCTTAACTTGTTCTACAAGTAAAAGCTGACTACTAAATCAAAACTGAGTTGTATTCTCAACTGAGTTTTGGAACTGATCTAAAGGACAACTGATTCAAATTTTTGGATAAGATCAAAGCCGGACCTTCACAGTTGGAGATATACCGTATCAACTAATAGAAGCTACGAATGAAAAGTCGTACCCTACACAAATCTCAACCGTTCATCCTTTCCACTCACCACATTTACCGTATCTCAACACTTGACATGATTTATGACGAGACGTTTTAATACCCACTCAGATTTTCTAACCACCAAATCTACCACTTATAAATACCCTTGTGTCATACCTAGAATTCTTTACACTCAGTTTTCTCTTCAAATCCACCTAGTTGAAAGAATTTTCTCCATCTTCAAATTATCCAACAATCTGAAATAATGGCACTTACTAAAGTTGAACCCGGAATGATCATTTCACTTGATCAATTTGTTGCAAGATACACATATCAAACACTAGCCAAGGAAATTGCAGACAAAATTAGAAAAATCAAAGGATTGGAGCAAGTGTTCAATATCAATCTGAAGAATGTATGTCTGGACGACATTGGCGACTTCTATGAGTATGGAAGCAAAACTATAGAAGATGATGTACTCACTTATATCACTCGAGTCAATGAAAAGAGATTAAGGTTACAGAGAACCTAATTGCATATATATTTGGTTTTGAAAAATGTGGACATACTTCTGTTCTTAAAATATCAAAAGAACAGAGAGAGAAACTTTTGAAAAATATTGCAATCATAGGAGATTCAAATCTATCACTGTATGGATCAACATGACTACTCAAACCAGAATTCAACTTCTTGACCAAGATGCTAGCGAATTGCGTAATTGGAAACGCAGTCAACTTCAGTAATCTCTCCGGCACAAAGTTAGACCTGCTTTATGTTATTTGGTTCGGAGAAGATTTCAATTGGCAGAGATATATCTTTGATCAACTTGTAGCACAATCTTCTGATGTGCCCAAGAAGAAAAATGCAGAGAAGAGAGGAAGATTCTATCTCAAGAAGACCCTTGCTCTCCTAGCTCAAAGAATTATTGATCATTTTGGTATTGCACGGAGAAAGGAAACTGCAATTGTTGATGGCAAGATTGCAGCCAAAGAAGAAAAATCCAAGAAAAGGAAAACCGAAGGTTCTGAAGCTGAACCTAAGGAGAAGAGAAAAAGGTCTTCCGAGAAAGTTGAGACCATAACTGAGGCACTGAAAGATCTTGAAAGATTAAGGGAGAAAAAGAGGAACCTGGAAGCTTCAACCAAAGCAAAAAATGATGAAGTGGCTGAAAGAGTTTTGGAGGCTTCACTAGCAAAATCATTCACCTCAGTTGCTGAAATCCAAGGAAAGAAATCCAGAACTGAGGAAACCCCCACCATACAAGTCGTTGCTGAAGTAGAACTTGTTGCTAAGGATACACCCGTTCAAGAATCAGCAAGGGAATTTCAAGAAGTTGTCCCATCACTACCAGAAGCTGATACTCAGGGGGAAAAAACCCTGAGAGCTGAAGTTGATGATGAGGAAACTGATAGTGATAAGGAACTGATTGGACCGGAGTAATTGCAATGCTCAATCTGATATCTTTATCAAGATCAACACCACAAAAATCAGCATCCAGAATCGAATATGAAGAATCTATCAAAGAATTGGAAGCTTCTCAGTCACAAGAAAAAGAAGCTATTGAAGTTGAATCTAGACCAGAACAAGTCATCACTTTGAATGAGCTTGTTAAAGAAGGAGAAGCTGATAAAAGTGTTCTGGAAATAGCAAAAGCTGAAGCTGACCAAGCTAAAGCTGATTTGAATGAAGAAGAAGATATTGTTGTCAAATCACAAGCTAAGAAGGATGTTTCAGAAGAAGAAAGAGAGAAGGCCAAGGACTTCAAGGAAAATCTGAAACAGGTTGCCTTCTCTCCACTCAAAGAATTAGAGACACCTGAGAATGTTGTGAGCAAATCTCAGACTGAAGTAATCGAAGCACTTGGAGCTGACAAAGGAAAAACAAAAGAAAAGAAAACTGAAACTAAAGATGAAGTACCTACACAAGCTGATACCATCAGATTCTACTTCAATGAGCTTGTGAGGATTCAGAAAGATGATCTTAGTGTATTCGGGAAAGTATTGAAGTCAATGGAAGAAAGCAGAACTGAAAGAAACAACATGGAGAAGAAACTAAACAGAGTCAAAGAGGACTGTCATGATACTCTAATCGCCATCATGAAAACAACCATTGAATCTGACGCAAGAAAAACTGAGACTCAAGGAAAATGGGAAGGCATTCTCAACAACGTAGTTGATAGATTGATTTTACTGGAGAATGCGATGAAGGACTCAGTTGTAGCTCATACCATATTGGCATCAAATCAGCAGCACCTGAACTCTTACATCATGAGCTTGATCAACAAAGATGATGTCAATAAGGGGGAAAGTTTGGAAATGCTAAAAGTCAATGCAGTTGATATGCCTCAAGTTCTTGGATGTATCGATGAGAAACTAACTGAACTGAAGAAAGCTATAGGTGAGTTCACTGATGAAGAGATGGAACTGATTGCAAAGTTCTCAGAACCAACTGACAAAAGGCTCGCTCTAGACTCTCAAATGTATAATGTTTTCAAAGGTCTACCTACTCAAGAAGGAGTATCAAGGGAACAAACCTTAGAGACATTTCTGAACATGCAAAAGATCCTTTTGTACTATTGGAACAAACTGAGTAAATGGGAAAGAGATGATACTCTAGATAAGGTCTCGTATCAAATTGAAAAGGCTGAACCTGAGTTTGTTATAAACTTACTGAAAACAGCCACCAGTGAGAGATTGAGGAGAGTTGTTTATGTTTTTGCTGTATTATTCAAAAGCAAGTTTTTCGGCAAGCACAATATGACAAATTCATGGAACATATAGGGCAAACATCCATGGAATCGGGAGCACAGCAACCAACATTGCTATGAGAGAAGCTGCTGAAATCTTTGACAATAAGATAAGTGAAGCTGATCCAGGAATAGGAAAAGTAGCTGGAAATTAATTTCTTTTCATGCATTTGTATTTTAATACCTTGAAACTCAGTTATCAATAAAATCTCAGTTTCTCAGTTCTTTGTGTTCTTTACTTTGTTTTGTCCTTATCTTTTTGCATTTCTTTTAAGGAGGGTATTGACATCATAAAAAAGGGGAAATTGTTGGAAATAAAATTTATATTTTGATGATGATTCATCAGTTATTTTAATTGTTATATTTAACCTCATTGATGAAGTGTCATAACTAGCTGTTATAGTGCAAAACAAAAAAGATGTCTAGAAATCAATGTATAGGATTTAATAAATTCTGATATTTGTATAAGTTAAATCAGACAAGAACTGTAATAGCTCTAGGTTCAGAACTGAGAAAACAAGAAACTGGCTTATTGAACTAAGTTCATAACTGAACATTAATCAGCTTTAAAAACTGACTAAGAGCACACCCACTAAAGAACTGAAGAAGGTAAAATCGCTGAGGGACACAGACTCGGTTGACTTATCTAGAACTAAAGAGCTAAGGGTTCAGACTCAGTTACTGAAGATTGAAGAACTGAGGGTTCAAGCTCAGTTTTGAAGACCTAAACCAAGACTGTGAAGTTAGAATTCAGGGAAGTCTGTGATGACCTGAACTGACTTTATGGAACTTGATAGAAGGACTAAGTATCATAGGGACAAGGATATATTAGCTAATTTGTGAGTTATGGTGTACTCTGATTAAGTCAATTATAATCAGATGAAAATGGAGTACTGAGTTCTTGAAGAAGAGTAAAAACTCAGTTAAAGCTCTCAAAGTTGAAAACTGACTAAGATAAGTTTTCATGCTGAGGTCAAGGAAGCTGAAGGAAAATCTGACCGTTATAAAGCAGGCAATTTTATTGGCTGAACAGAATTGTCAGAAAGGACACTGAGATTCATCAGAATAAGCAGGACCACCAACGGATACAAGAAGTCAAATTCAAACGTTCAAATTCAGCTACCCGTTGGAGAAACCCCTATAAATAGACTACTTCTACCACAAGAAGAAGTGCGGAATTCTAAGAATTAATCTAGCCAAGAAAGATTATACCAAGGGGGAAAGTAAAATCAAAAGAATTCCTGCTAAGCACTTAATTGCAAGATCAAGAAATCTTCATAAGCATTCAAAGAAAGATTAAGTTCAATCATTTGAAGAAAACAGTGTTGTGCATATTTTACATAGCTAAAAGAAGAAGCTTGAAACACAATTGAATTATAGTTATTGATTCAATTGTCAACTTCGATTATATCAAAGGTTTAGAGTGTGAAACACTAAGAAGGTGTGAAGGACAGTTGAGTGCAGTCAGGAAGACTGTGTTTGTGTTGAGCTGGTGAAGAGACAATTCAACCCTCCAAGGACTAGTGGAGAAAGCTTAGTTCAAACAGCAATTCTACCGGTTGAAGACTGAAGCTAGGGATTAGTGAAGGACAATCAAGTGTTTAGAATTTGATTTGTGTCTTGTAACTGTAAACCTCAAGAACATAGTGAATTTGGCCTCCTACATCACAGGGGAAGAGAGGGCTGACAGGATTACACCACCTGGAACATCTATAATTCTTGTCTTATTTACTTACTTACTTTACGCGTTTGCTTACTGTATCTAACTATACATTACATCTAATCACACTCAGCAAACATAAGAAACTGAGTCAGCACTGCATTGCATTATATTTAGATGAACTGATTATCTGTAGTTTTATATATAGGCTTAATCTAATCCGCTGCCGGTTAACTCACTCAGCATAGGTCAGCACTGACTTATACTCAGCTAAGTTAACTTAACACCACACAAGTTTAAGCTGAACTCAATCTGCTCAAGATTCACTTTTCAGATTAGGTTTTTGGGAACAAGTTTATTCACCCCCTCTAAACTTATGTTAGCCTTTCCAAGAGACCAACAATGGCCTTTCCTGTTAACAATGTAGGGAAAGCTTCACATCTCATTTCATCTGATGCATTGTACAGATTCATGTGAGATATATATTGATGCATGTGATCGTAAGAATCCTTAGATCCATCATACGACTTAATTTTCAGAATTTTGAACCCCGCTGGTCGAAGATAGCTGTCAATGTGTTCTGTAAAGGGTGACGCGCAGAGCAATTCGTCTAATCGTCTCCCAAGCAAGGCATCCAGTTCGGCCTTAGCCGTGTCATTGGGCTGATGCACGTTTATATGCTCTGTGTGAGAACTATATTCCATGACCTCCGGCTTTTTATGAGCTTCTTTCTAGGGATTGGTTTCTGAAACTTCTGGAGGATCCCTTCCTTTGAGGGTTTCATCTAATATGGCCTTAAGGGTGATATTGTCTATATTCTTCAAGGCTTTAACCAATGCCTGGTTGGCTGGATCCTGAAGGGCCGGATTAGGCTAATGAGTTTGACCTTCAGCAGCGTTTGCTCCTTTTTGGGCGACCGTAGCTTGGCCTTCTCCTTGGGTGGTTGCAGCAGTTCCACCCTGTTGTGTCGGATCTGCAGTTCTCTTGCCGGTAGTTTTGGCCATTGTTGATCGTGATAATTCTAGGATTTGTAAATCGATTATCAGAAAGAGGCCCTCATTCTAGCGCCAATTGACGATGCTGGAAATCGTCTACGAATAAATCCGGGTCAATTTATCTTTGTGACAACGATCTAGATCCAAAGAACCCTAAATCGTAATAATGGGGAGATGTTTGTGGTATATTTTAGACTGAGCTTTCGAGTTATTTCCCGTGAGTTGCCTACGTATCCAATAGATGAATTGGAATCAAGTCTTTCGTAGTTCCTTAGGGTTGTTTATATAGGGGATGTCTCATCCCTCTTCCTTGCCCTGCAAGGAATCACGTTTATTATTATTAATATTTTCCTAAGGATATACACGCATAAATCCCTATGATTTAGGGTTAATTATGGAAATATTTAAGTATCAAGATCACATTCTTTATGACATGATTCTTTCTTTATTTATCTTTAATTTCCCATCACGTGGAATAACAGCCAGGGTTGCTCTAGGTGTCCTGCGCCGAGCCCCTATGGTAAGTTCCTCTTCGCCAAGCCTAAGCCGACCTGCGGTGGCTGGAGGAGGAGCTTTTACCGATCTTCCGTCTGGGGTTAGGGACCTGCCCTGGGATATGTGTTTAGGGCTCCTTGCCCTTAGTGCCTTATATTTAAAGGCCAGTCATTTATTATACGTCTTAAAAGGATGACACGTGGTGTATTTCGGATCGGCTATCATCTATGTGAAGTCACTTGATTCAGCGATTTTGTGTGAGCGTCTCTTAATTTAATAAATTTTCCTTATGAATCTGCGATTAGATCTTCATATTTTCATGCACTGAACAATCTTACCACCTTTCATCACCTGGTTAAACATTTGCAATGAAATAATAACTCATTATGATGTGTTTTGCTTAGTTCAGCCATAGTAAGTGCTTAATCTATGAAGATTTTAGCTTCTTGATGTAATCAACTTAAAGAAAATCAGAATACACAACAGAAGAGTCAAAATTTTGTTTTATTGACCTGATGCCAAAATATGCAATGGATCTCTCATTTATATAGGAGAGAAATGGTTATTTAAATAAATAAGATAAAGATAAATTAACAACTAATTATTTGAATAAAATAAATTAAGATAAACAATAATATTTAACAATTTAATCTTAAAAATATAATATCTTTATCTTCTTTTTGACTCCATTCTGATCTCATGTGATCTGATCTCTAATACCCTACCTCAAACGTTGCCGGGGTTGGAGGCAACGTTTGCCGTCAATCAAGAAGATGATTGGTCTTTTTGACACACGGCTCTTGGCTCTTTTAGCTCTCAGCTCTTGGTTTTTAGCCTGTGGCTTTTTTTGTTGTTGTTGTTGTTGTCAAAAAAATCTGTTCAAATTTCTCTATTGATTGCAAACGTGCTCTACAATGTGCGGCATCCGACGGGGATCTGTCTTCATTGTCATTGTTGAATTAGATCTGCATGTACATAATCACACCGAACATAGAATGGATTGTAAAAAAAATCATAGATGCTATATTAAAGATTATTTATTTATACCATGAGACTCATAAAAAATAAAGAAAACATGATGATGCTTGACACGGTAGAAAAAAAACTGAAAAAAGAAATGCATATAGTTGGAGAAAGAAATGGATGTAGAACAATATATATTTTTGTAATTTTTTTTTCCCAATGGATCGTGGAATGAGGTTGTGGAAAAAAAGGGATGATGACAAAAAATTCTCGGAGGAAAAAATAAATGCAGTAGTGGTGGTGGATCGGGTGAGGGTTCACCAATGTTAAAGTACTCGAACTCCGCCTCTGGCTCCGATATCATAAAGAAAATCAAAATACACAACAAAAGATTCAAACTTTTGTTTTATTGAACTGATGCCAAAATATGCAATGGATCTCTCATTTATATAGGAGAGAAATGCTTATTTAAATAAATATGATAAAGATAAATTAACAACTAATTATTTGAATAAAATAGATGAAAATAAAATATAATATTTAACAATTTAATCTTAATAATATAATATCTTTATCTTCTTTTGACTTCATTCTAATCTCATATGATCTGATCTTTAATACAACTTTCCAAAACAATTCCAGCCGATGAGTAGAATAAATTAACGTCTTTGAGGCTAAAAGACATGACACGCATTCCTGCATGACAATTGACAAATAATTACAAGTTATAGAGAACATGCAAACATGAGACAGATGATGACATTTTTCTTGTTTCATGATTTTTGTCCCCTTATTTAGGCATATTCTTCACGTTTTCAGTTCAAAGTGTCATTTGTCAAACAATCAACATTGAATGTTCGACATGCTACGACCAATTTAAACTTGACACATAAATAAAAATAGACTTAAAAATATTATTACAAATATAAAAATGCGCTTTTAGTGTCATCACAGTGTTTCTAGCATAATACCACACCAAAAACAATCAACCGACGAAAAGACGATCTTAAAGCTCATGGTCGACTTTTAATAAGTTTGCCAAACCATCCCAAAGTTTTTAAGTTTGTTAGGATTCTCAAATGTATCCGTAATCCGTTGTACCTATAGGTTGCAGCATTCATATTCTCTTTATAGTGAAGTCATCAATGAAGTTTCTCTATTGAAAAAGTATGTTTGATCTCTGAATTTCAACTCTTTCAGTTTTGTTCTCTCAAACCGTTAACGTGCTACCTTGCACGACAACATGCTGAAAATCGGCTTTTAGAAATGTCAAGTAGGATGATCGACTTTTTGAAGTAGATTTTACAATCTATACTAGACTCTTAAAAAAGTCAATATGCATCTTCGACTGTTTAAAAGTCGTTTTTCGGTTTTCATGGTGGTGTTTGATAAGTGTGTTGTCACATTACATTAAGTATGGGTCATTTACATAAAATGCTAATGAATTCATAAAATAGCACTACAACAAAACACGTTTTTTGGGACGACACTTTGTCGTTTCTTTAACACCATTGTCGTCCCAGAAAAGGTTTAAAAGGACAACATGGCGTTCCTAAAAAACCGTCCCTTATGCTCTGTCCCTTTAAATAACTGACTCTTTTAAAGGGACGAAAAAGTCGTCCCTTTAAATGTATGCTGACGTTGCACGAAATTTTCTAAGAAATTTCAGCGTGCTGACATGACTTTCTTTGAAGGGACGACATTGTCGTCCCTATAAACATGACTCATTTATTATAAAGAAAGATTTTGTTTTATATAAAAAAAAAAAATTGGGACGACAATGTCGTTGCTTAAAAGCATTTACATTTCGTTTTAATAATAAAATTCAATACGAAAAAAATATATAATTTTTGATAAAATCTTTTTTTGGACGATAAAGTCGTCCCTTCAAAAACCTTTAGGAAAAAATAATTTTTTTTATAAAAAAATTATAAAATATTTGAAATTTAAATTTATTTTTTCACAAATCTGGTCCTTTCAAACCAACCAAGCAAGGACAAACGACACAATTACGATTGGTATCAACCAATGAATAAACCTGCAACAGTTACGGTTGATCACAAGATTACTAAAGTCACCACACAAAAAAAAACTACATTCCAGGTAACTAGACATGCTATATTATTCTTTCCATTAGGTATATCCAATTACGAAAGTTGTGGATACAAATGAAAGTTTAATCAAACCAAAAGTATCTTACAACAACACACATGTAAGAATGTGTGAAAGTGCGTTTCTCTCTATAACTCTATAAGAAGGGTGCGTTCCGAGGTATGAAGTAGGAGAGAGGGGATGTCATAATTGGGGTTTTTGAATAAGACTTTAATTTTTCATTTTTTTTCGTTTTCATATTGAAAAAGTAATAATAATGAGAGGTGGTAAGCTTTTTATCATCCTGGCGTCGAGCTATTTTTCTGCAGGACCTCCCCTACGGTATCGTCATCGTATCCCATTCTGCGAGATTTTAAAATCACCGCCAATACTTCGGTGTAGGCCCGGGATAATCCTTTGTTCCACAGCCCTGGGGCTATTTACAACTAGCCAATTAAGAATTCTCGGATGTACTAGTACTAGCACTTGCATCTTTGATGCGATCATCGATTCTCCCGAGAGGTCACAATTGCCGCAAGATATTAATGACGAGGAAGGCTTTTTGTTATGCTACTAATACTTGTACTTGCTCGCTATTGCCTGGCCGAGGAAGATTTACGGAGCCTAAACCAAAAAATACGCAAGCGGGGCATGTAAGAATTATCATTTAGTAAAAGATAATTATATGTGGCCCTTAAGTTATTAATAATTATGTTGGTAAATAAATTATTGGTTTATTATCTAATTAAGGGTATTATGGGAAATCCTATGATGGTTAGGGTTTTCACTCCGGAATATTCCATAATGCTTTAGGTCCCTAGTCTTGCCTATATATTTGATTGCCGTGTACCATCGATTGGTGATCATTCAGAAAATTAGGCATAGACCAGAAGACCTAATAGTACCATATGTCATCACCGTGCATATGGAGTTCTCTCTGTTTTAGGGTCGGATCCTGACGGCAAACAAAGTTGGAGTGACGGAATCGAATAACAATGGAAATAGGGAAACGATCTTCAGCTTCCGCTTATTCAGGTATTTTAGATCTGTCGTTTTTTTCTATCATGTGGTATCAGAGAGTGCCTATTATCCGTGTTGTTCGATCTATTGTTGATCATATTATCGTTGTTAATTGAACGGTTGTTTCATTTCTGAATGATCGACCGAATGGTTTGTTTCCGTACTCTCTTCGTACATTTGGGTGCCACGTTTTAAGGTCAACCATGGTGGTCGTGTTGTGGCTTTTGATTTATTCCTATAAAAAAAATATATATATATATATACTCTCTGCATATCGTTCCCGTCACCTTGTATTATGGGGGCTGTGAAATCGATGGCCATATGAAGGCTACGTTGGTAGTCATTTTCACCGCACCACCATGGCACCACCATCACCGCCGCCTGGGATAAGAACTGTATTGGCAGTCATTAAAAATATATATATGGAAACGAAGCACGATCTGCTTCATTTAGCAGCGATGCATTGTGGATATGGGTTGTGGTGGTTTATTTTGATGTTGATCTGAAATTGGCCACCATAGATTGTTGTCCTGGTGATACGCGTGTGTGAGGTTTCAAGGTTGGCGGCGCTTTTGCAGAAAGCTAGGGAATTTGTGATGGGAAGAAGTAATACACCAGGGTTATACATGTCATAATACTTAATAGTAAAGTGGAACATTCCTTTGGTGAATTATGCTTTTACATGTAATATTTTTCGGCCTGTTATTTCTCATTGAGCAGTGCCTGTTGGTAACATTAATATAAGGTTAATGTTTTACGGGTTAAGTCACATTTTATAATTGTTTGATCAATTCCTTTCAAAAAAAAAAAAAGGGTCCATTCATGACTCTCCTAAGTATGCATTATTTTATTTAATTGTGTATACATTTAGTATAGACTAATTGATCGTTATTTATGTATCATATTTCGATGGTCTTAAAATTTGATATATAATCAAATTTAGGATATAAAACTTCGGATAAAGTGATTGATTTGAGTTAATTGTGTCACATATAGAATAATATTTTATCACATTTAACGTGTGATATATACTAATGCGTAAAAGATCGATCACAATTCATTTTCCGATTAATTAAACATATATGTCTTTCCTATTTATGTTGGCACTATTAATTAGTCGCATTTTGTATGTGCTTATTTTGTTGATTGGAAAGTCTGTAGGTTATATACGGATAAAGTGACAAGATATGCATACTTGAACCATATTTAAGTATTAAATTGCACATATTTATGTCAACGTAAGATCTTGTTGACTTTTGTAAAGATGTCAATATTTTGAATGTCAATGGTGTCAAATGTTGGGTGTAGCCAATGCGTACCTGACGTGATGATGCATAAAAGTTTTGATCATATTATGTGGAGTGATTGAAAATTCATCGATATTCAGTTGAATTGACAAAAGGTTCAATTGAATGGTGTGTCGACATAAGAAATACATTTGTATTTACCCTTATTTAGTAACTTTAAAATATGTTATGTCATACGGTCGATTTTGAGTGTAGCCACAGCAGCTCAATGATTGACAAAAGACTTAATCACATATTGATGGTGATTAAATTGACGATAATTGATCACATCATGTTTAGGGATCAATTTAATGCATATTTTAGCTACAATTAAAGGGTTGGTTGACATATATGAGTGAACCATATGTTGTTTGTGCATTTGGTGGAACCTAATAATTAACTGGTTTGATTAATTAAGGTTGTAGTCTTTTCATATCGTTATTAATGTAGTTTGATTGTTTGTATTAAATGGAGAGACTATATAATCAAACCGTATGTGTCACATTAAGATATTACTTTTCTTGCATCTCTCGGAGTAGCCACAGCATCCGGAATGCATGAGAAGTAATGCAGCGATTAATCACATAATGTTTAGTGATTACATGAGTGACTCATACATTTCGGACCAATTGGTTCATTCAGATAATGCCCGGCCCCATGTGGGAGGCAATTATCTTTATGAGACTAATTGAAATAAGATGGAAATTAGCATAATGAGGAGGAGATTTATCTTATGCCCACAGGTACAGATGGTCTCACTCTATACAGTTAATTCTCCAGTCTTATTATTTATGATAGTAAATTCTATGTAGTGATTACGGCCTCTACCCACAGGAAGGCCGTGAATTTACTTTTAATCGAATTAACATTGGTTGATTCTGTCTAAGGCAACTCATATGATTGATTTTGGAATGCATTGGTCAGGATCTCGTAATTCGTATGGGTGCTCCACCACTCACTACGGAATCACATTTATCAACTGATGGGTTGATTTATGAGCATTTTAGCGAATCAATCGCTTATGTTGGTGCTCTTAAAATAAAATTAAACCATTTTTGAAATGCATTTCCATTAAGGATAAAGTTTATTTTGACCACCCTAATGTTAGAGTTGTCCTCAATGACATATAATAAAATTGTTCGATACGTACTTCTCATAATAGAAATTGGGTTATTAGTGTTGGTTTGTAGATCATTTTGGATTACTAATATTATGATTTTCCTATGGTCTTGGGTGATTTCTATTTGTGATAGTGTAATTAAATACATTTGTCATGTTCGAGTGTTCATAATTTTATGAACATAGAGAAACACGTGGTCTATAGTGTATTTGATCATTTGTATTACGGCATGATGAGTGAATTTTGTGAGACATATAAGGAATATCGTATTGTCTCATTTTAAGAAATTACACTTAGAGGTAATCTTGTTCCTATTAGTTTTGGTTAGGGACATTAAAGTATGTTATCTCATGGTACGGAAATTGCTATGTGTTAGATCTCATATTTAGTTGTGATATTAGGTGAAGTGTTTCAGATCTTTACTTCACAATGTCAATTGTACGTAGGTCAAATTTTCATCATTAGATGAAATTATGAGGCTATCATCTTTTGTATAGTGAATCTCTCGTGCTCAACTTAAGATTTCAAATCTATATTCTGTGGAGCATGATAGCCTCTTAAGTTATGTCTAACCTACATTAGATAGTTGACATCAATGAATATATCATTGTTTTGACATATGAAGTGGCGATATACTTCTCTAAGGTAAACTAAAGTTGTGGTGGGTTGTAGGGCTTAATAGCTTTATTTATCACCATGACTTGAGTTTGTCGGGTTTGTATAGGGCAAACCATTAAATTTACTCATTATGTCGAATTTTAGATGAGATCCTGATATAGTTAGTGTCTTTGTTCAATATTTTGGATGGCTTGAGTATTCGTCTCATATTTTGATATCATCCATTATTGTGGCTTCTTATCCTTACTAAAGTTTATATTGTCCACAAGGTTTTTATGGCTGAGGGTAAAGTATGCTATTTATGATAGTATAGAACAAAAGACATTTATGGCAGGAAAAATATATGTCATTTTCTCCTTGAATGATCCAATCACACTTATTTGTACCATCGTGTGATTGAGTGGGAGAATCCCGTCAAAAATGACATTTATTAGTATCCTAAGGAGTTAAAATTTATTTGAACATTGTGTAATATTGTTAGATTCTCTTCAAGGTTGTCATTTTGACAACATTATGTTGTGGAATGTTTCATGCTGAAACATTACACATTCGGATTTGACCTTGGTGTGACTAGAGTTTATGACTCTTGATATGTAATTTTGGTCAAATGAAGTGTTCATATGCAAATAGATATTTTGATAGATTCATTGGAATCAGAAAAGCTTGATCACATATTCTAACATAATGTGAAGTTAGAAACCATAAGGATTTTGGGAAATGCTAATTGAGTGAGAGTGATTGTTCTAAGAGATTAATAATAAGGTGAATTGCATCATTCTGCATTTCATTGAAGAAGCTTAATTGATTCTAAATGGAATATGTTATACTTCATATTAAGAGAGTCAATTATAGATTGATCACATGTTGAGGACAATCACATATGGTATCTACTCATTTACAAACCACTAATTACGTAAAACAGTGAGAGTAAATTTCTCGATTATTAAAACCTGATTCTATTTGAGTTGTGTGCATTAATCTATCTGACAATTGGTTGGATGAATTAGTTCTTATGAACATTATTATATTATGAGCATTGAAAATTCATGTTTGTACTAGTCTTTTGTTATTCATTATAGAGTTCCATATTGATGATTGAATAAATCACTTGGGAACTCATTCTTGTCATGATGAGCAAAATAATGCTAGATTTGTTGTTGAGAATTTTCTCTATAAGGCACTTAAGATTATCAATTCTTCTATACAGTTACTGAAGAATTTTGTGCCCGTTTTGTTGATTGTAGCTCATGATAGAAATATGGTTTATTTAACCATTATAGTGGTTGTCATTTGTGTGATTAACCACTGAAATGTACACAACATGTGTTGGAGAACAAAAGCACTGAATAATTGTTTTCGGTTAGCAAGTATTTATATGGATTTTATAAGCTTCTGATTTGTTATACTGGTTTACATTGTAATGATGTTTTCGACCAGTGGGAGTATTAACCATATTTTAGAATTGTACACTTGCATTTTGTTAGAGCTATACTTATGATAAATAGTTTCCTTTAAAGTATATGTTGTATGATTTTGGCGAATCTCATATCGATATAAGAGGTTCAATGAGATCATCTATGTCAGGATCTCGTTAAGCTTGCATCAACTACCTTTAAAGGTGAACTTGTGTATTGATTAGAGTAGCTCATTTTTAATAACCGAAAATTTTGTGTAGTTAAGACACGAGGCTTTATGAGTTTTGGCCTATGGTTGTTGGTCGATGCGCGCTTTCGGCCAAATTTTTGACACATCGCATCCTCACTCATATGAGGAATGATTCTGATGATGAAATTAGCAGATCGACATTTATGGGACATGTTGTCAGAGGTAAGCTAGCTATAAGACGAGTGTCAAGTAAGTGGAATAATATGAGAATATAGATTGTGTATTTTGCCGGCTTATGTTATCTCACAATCATATTGTACTCATATTTGACTTATTGACACATAAAGATGCTTCGTCTGAATTCTCGAAATTTGTCAAAATAGACATCATAGTGATGTAGCAATTACATGAAAGTGCACCGAGTTCATGTATGAGTGAATCCATTTGGATTCGGGGACCGAAATGACATTTTGATTAGTTCGTTCATAAAATGTTTACTTGGTGGTTGATATTGCACATTGTAATTTTGGAAGGGAGTGTTTGTTTTTATTGAGCATAACCGCCATAGTTCTTGTGTTAGTATTGATCGGTTGAAGTTGTGTTAATAAACCAAAAGAGTGACATTTTGAGCATGCAAATTCGTTGTCACTCATTAATGATGTGCCGACATAACTTTTCGGGCCAAGTGGGAGAATGTAAGAATTATCATTTAGTAAAAGATAATTATATGTGGCCCTTAAGTTATTAATAATTATGTTGGTAAATAAATTATTGGTTTATTATCTAATTAAGGGTATTATGGGAAATCCTATGATGGTTAGGGTTTTCACTCCGGAATATTCCATAATGCTTTAGGTCCCTAGTCTTGCCTATATATTGACTTCCTGTGTACCATCGATTGGTGATCATTCAGAAAATTAGGCATAGACCAGAAGACCTAATAGTACCATATGTCATCACCGTGCATATGGAGTTCTCTCTGTTTTAGGGTCGGATCCTGACGGCAAACAAAGTTGGAGTGACGGAATCGAATAACAATGGAAATAGGGAAACGATCTTCACCTTCCGCTTATTCAGGTATTTTAGATCTGTCGTTTTTTTCTATCAGGGCATACTATAGCAGCACAGATTTGACAGACCGTAATTGCAATAAATTTATAATGATATATAAGCCATAGAGGTCTATCAATTAATAATACTCATAACAAATCAATTCATATTCCCGCTTTAGCCTATTAGCTTCTTCTCCCTGGCAATGCTTGTACACCGTATCCATGCACTCTTCCATGGACCTGGGGAGCTTGCTGTTTAGCTTAGCATGCAATTTCCCTTCTCGTAATCCGGCTACAAACAAGGCAATCAACAGGCTGCGTCCTTCACTTGCACAGACTCCTCATTGAATCTCTTTAGGTACTGGAGGACAGATTCCTCTTTCTTTTGCTTAATCGTGAGCAGGTGGGAAGCGTTTCTCTGAAACGACTTAGCCGTGATAAAAGCATTGAGGAACATCCTACCCAATTCCGAAAACTTGGAAACTGGAACAACTCACGAGCCCTGCCCGTCAATAATGTTGGGAAGGCCTTACACTTCATCTCATCTAAGGCGTTAAACAAATTCATCTGCGTGAGGTATTGAAAAATATGGTCCAATGGGTCTTTGGACCCGTCATACGGATCCAACTTTGGGACCTTGAACCCGGCCGGTTGCTCATACTCATCAATTTGCCTTGAAAAAAGCGAGGAAAAAGAAAATTCGTCAGTTTTCCTGCCCATCATGGCGTCGATCTCGGCTCGAGCTGCTTCCCTGACCCCAGGCATTCAGCGGTTTCTTTCCCTTATTTGAGACAAATGGCTCTTCATCTTGCTTCCCTTGATTAGAAGGCGTTTTTCCTCCGCTATACTCCTCTAGCGATATCCTCTTCTGGTTGCACTGCCTGGAGAATGGCTGTCTGGTGGTGGATCCATGGCCGCCAATTGATCCCTAACGGCCTGTTGTTCTGAATTTAAGGAGATTTCCTCGGTTTGCTGTGTTTGATTGTCAGAGTCCGTGCCCTCATTTTCTTCATTACTGTCATTATGGCCATTCTGGGCGGCTTCAGCCGCTTTCTGTTGTCGTGTTTTCGCCATTGATCTTATTAAAATAACTCTCGAATAATTACCAGTAGAAGACCCTCATTCTAGCACCAATTGACGAAACTAAAATCGTCGGGTATGAAATATGGGTTGTTTAATCTAGTGGTAATTGAATTAAGGGTGAAAACAAAAGAAATACGAGTGGGGGAAGGATTTTAGGGTGGTTTAGATTGAGCCTGAGATTTTCCCAAGTTTCCTACGTATCCAAAGCGTATATTGGAATCAAGTCTGCCGTAGTTCTTGTGAACGTTTATATAGGGGATACTTATGTCTTAGGCCTGCATGGGCCTTGTCCATTACGGACTCTTATTTCGTGTGTCACAAGTAGGATTAAACCGTGTATATCCCTTGATTTTAGGAGATAATCACGTACTCAAATATTATCTTTAAATGATGAAGATCAGAGCCTTAATGGCTTAGGATTCTTTCCATATTTATCCTGATAAACATGTAGTTATCATTTGTACGTTCTAACCGACCTGCGGTGAGCAACAGAGGTCAGGACGACCGAACTGAGCAGGTCTGTCTCCACTCTGTCCTGACCGACCTGAAGAACGACCTGACTAGCGCCCTCATTTGGAGGTGGAGGTCATCCCTTAGGCTTCCGAAGGGGCTCGTGATCCTTAAGACTAAGGTCTTGGCCCTACTCTAGCTACCTTTCGAGTGTGGTATGCATGACACATGGCGTGGTGAAATCCGACCTCGTCGTGTAGCCTTGCATTTATTTATTTTTGGCATTTATGTTGAAGTTTAGTATACATGTACAAATCTTGTGTGGCGATTGTCTGCTAAAGTTATTACCTTATAATTAGTAGAATTGTGCGCCATTTATCGAAGTTATGTTCTAGTTATCATCAAGTTCAATTTGTTTGGCGGAAAATATCCATTGTCGTATTGAAGTGACCTATTTTTTTTTAAAATTTTTCTTTTGGGTGGTGGTGAAAGAATTGTATGAATACAAATCCATAAGATGCCAAACAAGAAACATGGCTTTGGAGAAGTCGATATTCACGGTTTCTGTAAGAATTCGAGGTTCTGTTGAAGTACATATAACTACAAAAAGCAAGCTTCATGAAAAGCCCTTGAAATAAGCCAAAAATTAAAATCAAATTATCAACGCCCTCGTCAAGCCGTTTGGAACTAATCATAACATTTGAATCTATCTGCTTTGTCTAACTTCCTTTTCCGTCGAGCTTCGAATTCCTGGAATCCATCAACCTATTGAAATTGGTCAGTTGAAATGGGATTTTCATGGAAGGAAATATTTTGTAGACTTTTGCAATCTTTCAACAAATTTGGAGGTATCTGAATCAATTTGTTATTGTCCATGCACAGAGACTTGATGTGGATTAGGTTGCAAATCGAGGCAGGTAGTTCCGTGATAGAATTATCGTTTGCTTGAAGTTCTTCGAGAGAGAAGCAACTCCCAATAGATTCAAGAAGAGACTGTAACTTGTTGTTTGACACATTTAGTAGCACCAAATTTCTCAAGCTCGCGACTGTTTCAGGCAGACATACTAACAGGTTTTCCGAGATAGATAACTTCTCAAGTTTCACTAATAGTCCCAATTCATCAGCCAAAGATGTGATTTTGTTTTTGTCAAAGGTCGCCACTACTTTTAAGTTCTTAAGCTTTCCCATGTGATTTATCATATTTTATTGAACTGTTAAGGTTATAAGCGCGAAAACATACACCATCAACTACAGTCAATCATGTACTAAATCTTTTTGGACACGGAAAATTTTTTGCTCCCACAATGTTTTCATTTCCATGCCTAATCCCTAACACACAATTTCATTTATTTATTACTTTTTTTTGTACAAGTATCATAGGAGACGCAACATACTATGATAAAAATTCTTGAACTATTGGCACATTTAATGTAAGGCTAAACTGTTGTAGCACAATACAAAATAGATACTCATATGTTCATCTCATTCAAGCCAAACGTGCAAACATTTTGAAATTCTAACTAAAACTACCGTAACACAAAATATTTCCGACTCATTTTTTAACACAAATGCATTCAATGTATATGTACCGAGTAAAATTAGCACGTATATGATTAAAAAGAATGAATTTTTAAGATATATATCTTGACTTGGGCAGACCTCGTTGCAGGAATAATATTGGTGGTTGTGTAGAAGTAATTGCACTAAAGATCTCCTTAGCACATATTCTGCACGAAAGGATGGAATGTGTGTTTGTTATGGCATAGTGAAACGATAATCTTGGATTTAAAGAAAGGAAGAGGAAAGACATACTTGCTTATTACAATGAAGATTAAGTATTTACCCGGTTACTGTGGAAAATCCTAGCTCCAAACCCATATAAGAGAAGATGCCTCACCCCCAAAACCTATGTTGTGAGGTGAGGGAAGTCTATCTCTTAATATGGTTGGTGAAACAACCACAAGTTTCCAATGCGGGACACTTTAACACGCCCCATCAAGTGTGGGCCTAGGCACTCTCAAGGCCAACAAAGAGGCCCAACACTTGCACAATAAAGGGTTGGCTCCGATACCATGTGGAAAATCCTAGCTCCAAACCCATATAAGTGAAGAGGCCTCATCCCCAAAACCTAGGTTGTGAGGTGAGGGAAGTTCATCTCTTAATATGATGGCTGAAACAACTACAAGTTCCCAATGTGGGACACTTTAACAGTTAAATGGCCTCAATTCCATATAGTGATAAGTCGTGACCTCTAGCTCCGATACCATGTTAGGATGAAGCGCTTAGCGTTCTACTAAAACCAATTGGTGTTACTAAAGGTGCTACTATATTTCCTTATACATTTAAGAGTGTGAGCAATCTCTCCCAACACGCCTTTATTCAGCAGTCTAGCACAGCTCAAAGGACAATGTCTCAGTCGAAATGACTTCGTCACCATGGTTCACCGTCCGATTTCCTCGATCTTCGTACAACAGCGCTTTTGTTGGCCATCGGGATACGAAGTCTATAAAAAGGTATAATCTCCATTTGTTTTTGTTTTTAATATATATAAAAATTTGGACAAATGTCAAGCACGGCTTTAGCACCAACGTGGCTCAATACGAGAAGATGCACCGACATCACTCAACGTAAGAAGAGCATTTTTAGCTCGAAGGTGTAAAAGAATGAAGGGCACTAGGATTGTGCCACATGTTGGCCTAGTATTGGTTGTGCTAGATTTGTCATTCACAATTGTTGCACCTTACAATATTATGTCTGGGAGTGTGTGCAAAATAGTAACAGAATTGTGTATGTATAAGCTGCTGTGTAAACTTTGGTATCATTATTGAATGAAACAAATATTTCCATATTAGTTTACTTGGTATCAGAGCCCAGGGATAATGGCGGACCCACCACTGCCACCAGCTTCCTCCATCACCGGAGGTGGCATAAACACTGAATCTCCTTCAACTACCGTGCCTGTAGCAAACACAGCAGCTCCCGATACTACTATTGTCACCGGAATCCCAATTTCTAGGTTTCTCTACCATATGCTTCACCATTCTTCCATGGCAAGGTCTTTCCACCGGCAAGCTCGAATATACCATATGCAGGCTCATCCTACACCGGCCTGAGCTTCGAAACAACTATACCAACACTTCCTGCTTCATCCTTTCTTCATCCAGAAATTCTTGGATCCCTATTTCATTCTGCTAGCCCAACTTCTCCGTTCAACACCCTAACACCAGCACCATTCCATGGTCATCTGAATCAGGCCACAATTGTAAAGCTTAATCGAGATAACTATTTACTATGGCGTTATACAATCCTACCAGTTGTGAAGGAATACAAACTCGATGGTTATTTGCTTGAGACCAAATCTTGGCCACCGGAAATACCAGGACTTCCGGTGAATCCAGAAATTGAAGAATGGGATTATGTGGATCACCTACTTATGGGTTGGCTTCTTGGATCAACAAGCTTTAACGGAGGTAATTGGGTGTACAACCTCTCATGAAATCTGGTCCACTCTCGAAATTCTCTTTAATAACCAGTCTGAATCTCATATGTTAGAGTATAAGAGTGCTCTCACTAAAGCAGAGAAGGGTTCCAAATCCATGGTAGATTATCTAGCCATGATGAAGTCTTATAGTGATAAACTAACAGGAGCAGGGTATCTCATTTCCAAATCAGAACTGATCCTTGCAACTATAGGTGGATCATACAAGGATTATGAGGCAGCTATTGTTAACATGACTGCAAGGATTGGGTCTCTATCATGGCAAGAAGTTCAGTCTCAACTAGTCACATATGAGAGACTTTTGGCCAGGTTTAATCCTCAAACGGGGCTATCTCAGAATAATCCCTCTGCCAACTTTGCTAACTATTCTGGTGGTGCTAATCCTGGAAGGACTAATGCAAGGCTTGCTAGTCCTGGACAACAATCCTGTAGAGGCAGGGGTGGATTTAGAGGTGGTGGAAGAAGTAGACGAAGAGGTGGTGGATGGCAATCTTCTGGCAATAGGATGGTGTGTCAATTATATGGCAAAGCAGGTCATACAGCGGGCATATGCTGGCATAGGTTTGAAGCTGGTTTTCAACCAGTTGATCAAGGAGCAGCTCCTAGACCTAATCAACAACCTTCAGCATTTGTAGCAACTCCTAGTTCTGTGGCAGACAATGCTTGGTACCTAACAGTGGTGCTACAAACCATGTCACTTCAGACTTGGGAAATCTGAATCATTGTCCCCTGTCATGGTAATAATACACTTACTGTAGGGAATAGTGAAAACTTAACCATTGTACACATTGGTCACACTGTTTTGCACATACATGTTGGTCCATTGACCCTAAATGCTATACTTCATGTCCCAAAAATTACCAAAAACCTACTTAGTTTGTCAAAATTGATGTCTCATAATGATCTTATTGTTGAATTTATTAATGATTCTTGTTTTCTTAAGGACAATGCAACAATGACCATACTTCTCAAGGGTCAACTCAAGGATGGTCTCTTTCAGATAGTGCATCTGGACAATGAAACAGACCATACCTCCCTTCAATCCAAGTTCAAGAATCCAGCTATGTTTTTCTTAGCCATGTCTCACCTCATTCTAGCAATCCTAAGTCCAAGAATGTAGTTATAGATGATCTAAATAAAGACCAAAATGTTTGGCAAAGGAGGTTAGGTCATCCCTCTAGTAGGATCTTGAATCATATTTTGACTGATTGTAATCCTGATATTAATGAAAAACTTCAGTTTTGTGATGTCTGACAGTTTGGGAAGTTTCATGCTTCACCACATCCCCCCTCTCCCTCACATGTTTTTTCTCTATTTGATTTAATGCACACTAATATCTGGGGTCCTGCCCCTGTGAAGTCTATTGAATGTTACACTTATTACATCCATTTCATTGATGATCATACAAGATACACTTGGATATTTCCATTGAAAACAAAATCCGAGGCCTTGTCCGTGTTCATTAATTTTAAAACACATGCAGAAACTCAATTCTCCACTAAGCTCAAATGTGCTCAATCTGATTGGGGGGAGAATATAGAGTCTTTAAGTCATTTCTAAGGGAGCAAGGTATTACTTTCAGACATCCTTGTCCACATGATCATGCCCAAAATGGAAGGGCATAAAGAAAGCACAGACACATTACTAACCTAGGATTAACTATGCTTGCTCAAGCCTCCATGTCACTTAGATTCTGGTAACATAGTTTTCAAGCATCAATGTCTATTATTAATTGTCTGCCAGCCCCTGTTCTTAGCATGAAGTCTCCACATGAGTGCCTCTTCAAGAAAAAGCCCGATTACAATCTTTTTAAAGTGTTCGGCTGCACTGTGTATCCTTACTCGAGACCTTACCACAAACCCAGTTTCAATATCACACCAGTCAGTGTGTTAATCTTGGACACAAGAAAAACGAGTTTTAATGACGGGAATTATCGTCATTAAATGCCCGATTCCCGTCATCAAAGACTTTTAATGACGGGAAATATCCTCTTAATGTTGCCTCCCTAGATAAGGTAAATAATCACGGGGTTAATAACGACTAATCCCCTCATTGCAGGCTTATTTTCCTCTCATTAAATAATGATTTAATGACGGCATATCACCTCATTTTAAAGATATTTTCCCCTCATTAAATAGTGATTTAACGACAACATATCCCATCATGATAAGCATATTTTCCCATCAATAAATCATGATTTAATGAGCATATACGTCGACATTAAATTATGATTTAATGACAACATACATGCTAATTATACCAGTTTAATATTGAAAACTACCATTCAAGCAACTAAGAAAACAAAGTCCAGCAAGACCCCACCTCATGCAAAACACAAGCATAACAAGCAAAGGCCATACCATTAGACAAGAATGCAACAAAAAAAACATAACAATAAAGCCGGCAAGACCACCCATCAAGAAAGACGCAAGCAATACTAGGCCAACAAGGAAAGAAAACAAAACAAGCAAGGTCGGCTAAGCAAGGCCACTTTGATTTGTAACAAAAAAATTACAACAAAAAAATCATATAAATGCATACATGATTACTTATTACCACAATATAAAAATACTTATCTACTATATATGTAGTACACTTGGTTCTTAATCAAAAATATCATGCTCCATCAATTTACAGCAAGATAGATTCTTAACCTTGTAGCCAAACCATGCCCGATTCTTCACGTAAAAACACAATAACTCCTTCAAGCCCCAGATGACTCCTTCAAGCAATCAACATTCATTTCAGTCATATAAGAAGAAAAAAAAACATTACAGATGCCTTCAAGCCCTAGATGACTCATTCATGCAATCCACATTAATTCTAGTTAGATTAGAAGAAGAAAAAAACTCTTGATTATCAATCCAAAATATCATGCATGGACAGTACCTGAATCATGCATTATTGTAAGTATAGCTTCTTAACCTTGGTGTAGCCAAAACATGCCCTATTCCTCATGTACAAACACAATTACTCCTTCATGCCCATGATGACTTTTTCATGCAAGCAAGATGACTCCTTCGAGCAATCAACATTAATTCCAATTAGATTAGAAGAATAAAGCACTACAAATGCCCAGTTGATTCAAAAAAACTAAACCTGAAAAACATAGTTAAACTCATGAGAACCCTACATCTTGTTGATTGCCATTGCACTTATAAAAGAAAGAAAAAAGAAATATGTTCATCTTGTAGTAATAGGCAGTAATAATACACGTTTTTTTTTGAATTATTGGCTATGATTTCACCTCAAATTAGAACCACATGCATCAAACATCCAAGAAATACATCAATCCTGAACATCTAAATAAAACAGAAATTTAGCACAAAACAAAAAAAGGGACTTTAGTAGCAAGATGCTTATAAAACAAAGCAGTGACACTGCATTCACAGGTTTCATACGACTTACTTAACATGTAATAGTGGCAACAAATTGCTAGATAACACTACAAAAAAATGAACTTTTCGTGACGAATATAATTCGTCAGGAATGGTAGTCTTCTGCGTCACAAAAGCTTTTCCGGACGAATATTATTTGTCACGCCGCCGTCACCTGGGCAGGGTCGGGAAAGGTGTCTTAACTGACGAATCTTTATATTCGTCACGATAAAGTCTAGTGAGGAACAACTGTTCGTCGCCAAAACCTCTATTTATGAGTGATTACTTCGTCACTAAATACCAGCCTTTTCATCGCCAAAAGGCATTATTTTACTGACGAGATTTTAGTCACCAAAACCCAATTTGTCATTTAACAAAATTTTGACCAGAATTTTAATATTAAAAAATGTGTTTCATTTATTATTTTCATACAAGCTATCAGTACAGGTAAATATTTACCGCTCAGATCATTAAAAACCTCAAAACACTTTCATAGATGTCATTATGTCATACACACCAAGAAACTTAAGAGAAACTATTGAACAATCACAAATCCAGAACGCATCCTAAATACCGTATAAACATTAAAATAGAAAAGTTGATGTCCACAAATCCACAAACCACTGAAATCCTCTAGAGATTTCCCTCGAACAACATCTCATCCATCGTTCAAATAACCTTCAGACATAAGGTTTTCCACCTGAAACAAAATCATCGTAACATGGAAAAATCATATCTTTTCTTCGGGTTCCATTGCATTTAGAGAGAATTACAACTAGTATGCAGTGGGTAGGCCTATATTAATATATAAAGACATACATAAGAATTAAAAGAGAAGTAACTTACTTATTTTTCTCCATGGTAGGGACGTCAGCTTAACAATACTTTTCAGCAACTACCTGCAAAACACATGAGAAAACACATGACCCGTACAAACTCAAGTATAATAATGACAATAGAAAATTTGAGCCCATACATTGTTTGATTTCAATACATACATTTAGAACCAACACTCAGTACATAAAGAACAAAAATTTGAGAACATCTATAAAATATACAACTAGTACGGCCATCATAAGCTAGAATATTCTTCAAGCTGGACATTTTACAGGATGATAACCACCCCCACCTGATGGTAAATGAGGCTTGAGTGGTGCTGTTGTTAATGATGATAGCCAAAATATGGACAAGGAGGCTATAACACCCCACTCACAACTATGGAAGGCTCAGATATCTTTCGGCAAAATCTATACCTAGCTATCAGTGAAGAATACACTACCCCTAGCAAACCTCCATGTCTAGTAAACTCAAACACTAGTTGTTGCACATCAAGTACTTATCAGAACCAACCAGAGAAAAAAGAGGAGAATCTCAACAAAATAAATTGGGAAAATTGATGTAAAAAGACCAAAAGTCCCACCCAAACAACAACAGCGGAAAAATGAATATTTAAGACACGGTGAGAAAGAAAACATACGTAAACGAACCTTAAATTCTTCCGAAAGCAGCTAATATCTTTTCCACCTTTTCCTCGAGCCTCTTTTGGTTCTGCAACATGGCACTAATGGTTGAATTTTGCTCACCAATAATGGAATTCTGATCTTCAATTTTTGCATTTTGCTCAATGATTGTCTGTTGTTGGGTTTCAATCTGCTGTTGTTGCCTTTCAAGCCAGGATTGTTGTTCTTGAAGTTGTTCACGGGTGTCCTCAAAGCATCCGAATTGTGTCCACGGATATGATTTGTTGATTGAGGCGGCAAAACCCCATAACCCATACCCTTTGAGTAGCCTGTCCTTTTTCCCAAAGTTTCAGATAAAATTTCCTCCTCTACAACCTGTTCTCCAGATTCTATTCGCTGCATTTTTCTGTTTTCCATTTCCTCCTATGATGATTTGAATTACAAAGTTAGAGTACAAGTATAGATTAAATATAAATTTATAGTGACATGTTTTTTTTATAATACAATATTTCTAACCTAACCTTGTTCGTGTTGTTGCTGCTTACATGTTTGAGAGGAAGGAGGATGCACATTAACACTAGCCGTTGTTTGGGAGGAGAGGTTGCACATCAACACTACTTGCCGAGCGAGATATGTCAACATTTGTATCTCTGCCTTGACTTTGGTTACGAGTTAGCTTTGCTCCTCTAGGTGCCATCTGTAAAAAAAAGTAAATCGCATACGTCATCAAGCTCAACACATGTATAAAATAAAGCCATGAATATGTAAAAGGCAAACTTCATACAAAGTATGCATTTACCCATATTCACTTTCAGACCCTAGGCATGCTTAAAAAGTGATGTTATGTCTCAATTTTAGTAGATTGTGCAACTCCGCTCACTAAAGAAAATTGTGCCATCTACAAATTGTAAATGCTCCATTTGCATATTTTCTTCCACCAAAAAGACACCTTTAAATAGACCCTAAATTAATTTGACTGAAGCATCACTGATTCAACTTGATCAAAACAGTTCACACAAGGCAGATACTATTAGCAAGGTATAATCACTCTCAGGTTTATTAGTTTATCAGCTAAACAAAATGAAATACAAAAGAGGAGCAAACTGATTTCTCAAACCTTCTTACCAAGGCTTAACAAAGAATTCAACTAAACAAGAACCCTGATAATCAAGAGCAATGTCAAGTACTCAAATTTCAACAGACATTAAAGCTCAGATTCTCAGTTTACCAGAACCGTGTTTAATTAACCACTTTAAACTAAACATATTCATAGTCATTAACATAGTCAAGTCTGCAATTCGAAGTATCAAATTGAACCAACTTACAACACTACAACAGATTCTGAGTCTGTGATTTAAGCAATAAACAGAGTATTTAGGATGCGTTCTGGATTTGAGATTATACAGACAATTATACAAGTCATAATTCTCATATATATTCTAAACTAAGCAGATTCAAAGTTTAATTTAAAAATACTTAAACACACAATATGTTAAGCATGAAAGATATCAATTTGAACATAATTAAGCATGCATCAAACAAAAATTAAAGAGATAAGGTATTGATCTCCACCTTCCATAGCTAACTCCTTCATGTTTCAGATTATGCTTCTTAATTACGAAACTCAATTCATCCTACAATTTCACTTCATTATTGCACACAACTTCACCCAATACATACTGCACTTCAATTCCCTGAGGCACCAGATAAATCTAAAAAATTGAGCAAACAATCGAGAATAAAAATATGATAAGCATACCCGTGAGGTTATGTGCCCGATTGATGCTTTGGTAATTAATCATCACAATAAATACATTTAAAAAGTAAAGTAAATAAAATAATCGCAATTTACCTAGACTACAATCGGTAAGGAAAATAAGTAAAGAATGCTCCGAGATTAAATGGTTACCGTAAAGCCGTGACGAAGGATTCGGTTTGATTGCCTGAAGGTGAAGTACAGAGGCAGAAGTTAAAAGCTGAAGGATTGTCAAATTTCAAGGAGAACACATATATCTTAGTTCTTAGTAGTTTATGGCCAATTAGGAAAATACCAACAAAGAAATGAGCATCATTGAACTCTTTTCAATTGAATTTTTATGGACCATCCTCCTTTAAAGGAAGGTTGGGTGAACAGAATTAAGATAAGAAGTAGCAAGAATATATAATCCTTCTCTGTTTAGTACACACTATTTTTAGTGCCGTGGTATTCTGTAAAAAAAATACAGGAACAATCCTGAACCACTCAGAATTTCCAGTCTTGTTTTATAATTGACATTCACTGACATATATGTGGATGATTGACATTCACCGACTTATATGTGGATGATTAATTCAGGGACTTCATTCGAGTCATTTAAAACCATGTCAATCTCGAGCTACATGTTACGACAATTTGTTGTACATAGTAAGCGGTACAAAGTAGTTTAGTTGGTTATAACTCATCTTTGTCACATTTTCTTGTGCGAGAAAGTGCACTAAATGAACTTTTAAATGATCTACCAAAGGTTGTGAGCAAATGCGGGGATCAAATGACGGATAAAAAGAAAATCACATCATTAGAGCTAAGTTTGCGGATGTTAAATAAAGGCGGTTCGTAATCATGATCGGTAAGTAAACAATCTACAATTGACATCAAATATTGACATATTGTATCCGGAATGCTAGAACCGATAAACTTTGAAAGCGTTCAATCCAAAAATACACCTGGATAATCTAGTGAAACACACTAATATATCACCAATTTCACACGTATCTTAGAAATATCTATATTGAAGTACCGATGAAAAATAAAACATCAACGAAAAGTCGGGTATTCATGCATATATGCATAATTAAGGTAATACATAACCTAATCGCCTAAAAATGAGTAAAATAGCATATCAAAACATAGATAAATGAAATTACACAGAACATGGAAGGAATAGGCGGTTCACCTACCTATTCGAACTCGGCTCGCTGAAGGTCGGATAGAAGTAGGGCGTAACGTCGTATGGCTGAAGCTAAAGGCCGGAGAGGACAATCGATCGAATTACAGAATCAATCGGGAAAACGGAGAAGAGAATCTACCGTATTACAGAACAGATCGCGAAATGGAGAAGACAATCGCGATCAAAAAAATGGTGAAGAAAATAGAACGGGAGACGGCGTTCAGAGAGCAGAAGAAGGAACGACAAGGGTTGTTTGCGAGGGAATGATAAACCCTATGCGTACCATCTTTAGTTTTTCTACGAAAAATAAGTGGATTTTGTAGATATATTTTTATTTTGAATACTTTCGTGACAAATCTTTTTTTATTCCTCACGAGAAGTTTGTCATAAATTAAACAATTTTTTGTAGTGTAAATAGTGTTTCTAATAAAGTATTTAGTAGATCAACAAAACACAAAACAGTAGAAACTTTATCATCTTTTTCTTATTTCGACACTTTCAAGTTCCTATTTTTTTTCCTTTCAACAAAATCCTAGATTTTAGGAATGTGGAATAAATACGAACATCTCCCATTAAAAGAACCTTAAAGAAAAAAGGGAAAAATACTCTCTAAGATAAATATGTAATAAAATAAAATAAAAATATAGATCTCCAGCTACTTCCAACTTTCAAAGTTCACATCAAACGTATACAAACTGCTCCACAAATATATAAGTTTCACAAGAGTTCTTCAAGGCATAGACTCAAGGTTTAGTAATTATAATATTCTTTCTACAAGCAGCAACATCATATTTCAGAAATTAAACACAAAACAAAAGACAAATTATCTGGTTCTTATAACAAATAAAGCGAACATCGGCCATGTAAAAGTAAAAGAAAATTACAGACTATGAGATTAGTACCTCCAGACTTCGCTCCACCTCAAAAAGGATCCCCGAAAAAGGTCCTTTGATCTTTCTGGTAGCACCACTTCAATGTAATAACATTGACATGAACAACTTTTCCAATGACTACATGCGAAACAAGTAAATCATGAAATCACTGAAGTGGTGAAATCAATTCAGGAATTTTTTTCTAACATGCATCAAGAACGTGAATTGAGAATGCACGGTAAAATATAGAACAAAAATATAGTAAAATGAGCTACCCAAAAATGCCAGTGTGTGAGCATTAACAGGGATGGAGGGGATGTTTCTTTCGTCAATAGCCAGAGATTCAATTGGTGTTTTATGGCCGAGTCCAAGAATGTATCTTGGATTGCCTACGTATCCCGTGTGAATGTCCGGGAATCAAGCCTTACGTAGTTCCCGGAATGATGTATTTATAGGCACATGCCCTTTCTTGCCCTAAACTTGGGGCGGTTTAGTCTATTGACATAATTACCCTTAAATGGGCCTTGCCCTCCTGCCCAAGCAACCTGTTGGATGGTGGGCCCGGGTGTCTGGACAGGAAGTCTTGGTCTCGACTCGATGCACATCGACGTGGGCGATCGAGGTAGGACACTTGCAGAATCTGTCGGTAGTTATAGTCTTCACTGGTGTGTCTCGAATTCGATCCGATGTGGATGATCCTCATAGACTTTTCCACATGCCCGCTGGACCAATCGGATTATTCCACGTGGATGGGTGAAATCCCGTATCGTCATACTACATATTGTAAATTTCTCTTGTATTTCACAAAGTGGACATACCATCTCAAATAAGAAGTCTTTTTTGCAGGTGTATAACCTACAAAAAGATGAAAGCACTGATAGTTTCTTCTCCATTTCTCCACATCTTATTATCACGTGAGGTAAGAATATTTTTTGAGGAAAAGAATAAATCCTATAAAAAGAGTGAAATTGGAGAGAGAGAGAGAGAGGGAGAGGATAGTGATATTATCAGTGTCAAGAGGCAATGACGATTTAGATCAAAGAACATTACGCAGTTAGGCTACTTTATGCACAAAAAATCACAATGAGACCACATGTGCTGTGAAGTTAAATATATTAAATTTTTTGGTTCCCTTTCCATGAATGACGTCCTCATCTGTGGAAATGAAGGTTGAAAGAAACCTCAGAATGCATAATTCATAGAGCAATATATGTCTTCCCACTTCTTGTTGGTGCTGATATAACCATGATCATGTTGGAAAAAATAATAATAATAAGAGTTGACGTCATAGTACCTCAAACATCTTATCATGCTATCTAGACTCTCAAAATCCTTTTCTAGAGCTCATCTACATCATGAAAACTAAACCAAACGATGAGTTCTTATATTTTTTTATGGCACTCGGTCCAAGCATTGAGGGGTTTAATGTGATGCGTAAGGTCGTTTCTGTGGACGGGACGCATTTGAAAACGGGTTACAAAGGTGTTCTACTTGTGGCAACGTGTCAAGATGGAAATAGAAATCTATTTCCAATAGCATGGGGTGTTACTGATGTTGAGGATACGGAATCGTGGCAGAGGTTCTTCGAAAGGCTGAAAATGATTACAGGTGACACCGATGATGTAGCAATACTTTCTGATCGCCATGATGCTATAAAAGCAGGATTTGAGAATGTGTACGTGAATGCGCATCAAGGGTATTGTACCTATCACATGCAAAAGAATTGGAGGACTCGTTATCCAAAATTGAAAATCTCAAGGCCTTTTAGGGATGCTGCGCTAGCTTATACTGAAGGAGAGTTCAAGATTTGCTATGAAAAACTATGCGGATTGGATTCGGATATAAAGAACTACTTGAATGAATCAACGTTCCCTTACTGGTCTAGATGTCACTCTAAGGCTTGTCGGTACAATATAATGACAACAAATCATGCCGAGTCTCTGAACAGTAAGTTTAAGCGTGCTCGGGAATTTTCGGTAGTTGGGCTAATTGAACATATCCGGGGTGAAATGCAAAAGTGGTTTGCTGCAAGAAATACAACTTCTACAAAATAGGGTGCCCCTGTCACTCCCAAGATGGAGAAGATAATAAAAGGACACTACAAGAAGGTAACTCGGTATAGTGTTTTTCCTATTGTTGACAATAGCAAGTACGAGGTGTTTGATACGACAACCCAAGTGTGTTACGTTGTTCGGTTGGATGCACGGAACTGTGATTGTAAGTATTTCGATGTACACAAGTATCCATGTGTGCATGCCGTTACTGTGGAAAAGCACATTGGGAAGCATGCGTACGAGTATACATCTCCTTATTATAGCACCGAGTATTGGAGGAAAGCTTATGCTCAATGTGTGAATCCCTTGCCGAACTCAGCGGATTGTGAATATCCTGAAGACGTGCTGAGCAAAGTGGTTTCGCCACCGACACGCGATAGGGGACAAGCTGGACGTCCATCAAAAAAGAGAAAAGCCTCTGCCGGAGACGCGTCTGTAGGTCGACGAAAAAAGAGAAAAGCACCTGTAGGAGACGGGCCTAGAAGGACTGTACAATGTAGTAAATGCAAGGGATATGGCCATAACATTACTACTTGTTCGCGTGTGACTGCGGAGTCTGCCCCCCAAAATGAGGATGAATGGAGTTAATTGTAACAACAGCTATTGTATTCTCCTTTGTTCGTGTTTTAACTTGTTTGAGTATGATGTGTTGTCTAAGTTAAACATAATTTTTGAGTATGATGTGTGAACTTTTTTCTTTCTAATACTTTGTAACATAATGTTTGAGTATGATGTGTGAGTTTTTTCTTTCTAATACTTTGTAACATAATGTTTGAGTATGATGTGTGAGCTTTTTTCTTTATAATACTTTGTAACATAATGTTTGAGTATGATGTGTGAGCTTTTTTCTTTCTAATATTTTGTAACATAATGTTTGAGAATGATGTGTGTTGTCTTGTTTCTTTCAAATATTTTGTAACATGAAGAGGCTGTATTTGTTGTTGATTTAAGTTTTTTTTTTTCGCACCGACATGATAACAAGTTCAAACTTGTTTTTTGTTGATTATTGAGATGTTCACATGAATGGAGTTGAAGAATAGCAATAACCCAGGGGGAAAACATCAAGCACACTTGATCATGACAGAAGGTTTGTAGAATACAAGTCAACATTAATGTTTTCAAAATAAATCCCAAAAGAAGATACATAGTCATACATGATTTCATTTCCATACCAACATGAACACAAGATACTTAGTCACACAACCCATAATTTCCAACATCCTAACCTTGGTCTCGTTCTCACGCCTTAGCTTCACAATTAATGCATCTTTATCCCAGTCATGTGCATCAAAACGTTCAGTGCATCCTTTGATTAGCTCGGTGACGTTGATCTCCACTTGATCCATTTTGAAGACATCCTTTTGTCGCCAAGACTCGTAAGAGTTGAATTTCTCTCTCGAATTGTATCTCGATGTGCATTGAATTTTGTCTAATTTCCGAGCCAAGTCGGGGGTATATGACATGTTCCTCTAGCCATGTAAAATAACTGCAGTAGCCGGTTGACTTTTCCCAAGATACACAATTGAATGAGCAATCAATTATAAACTTGAATAATCATCATGAATACAAACCAAGTGAATGAGGAATCGATATCGGTAAAATAAAATTCATACCGGGAAGTAAGGGCAACCGAAGAACTTTCTCCCTGGGTTCTTCATTGTGGTGGATGTTCGCAAGACAGCCGGCTTACCGCAATGGCATTTTACATCATCTGGTATAAGATCTTCGTATTGGTTGGCATTCATTGAAGAACCAGTAGAACGATAACTCTGAATGAAATAAAATTCAATTAACGCCACAAATTGAACATCCAAACAGAATAAACCATTCAATACAATGATTACTTGCAAAAACAAACAACAGAGGGATAACAACTTCAAACTTGTTTTTGTATAAACCAACAACAGGGGTGTAAGAATAGCAGGGGTGGTTGAACAATATGGCTAACAACAAAAGTATAGCAAACTTAGTCAAAGTAAGAAGTTTGTGCAAGCCAACATCCTAATTTTAGCTTCTCAATTACTTTCAATGCATCTTCTTCCCCACTTCATTACATACTATACTAACATCTACTTCAACAATGCTTAAAGCTGTGAGGACACGGCTATCAATGGCATAATAATTGAATTACCATTACACCACAAAGTAGCATACATAAACTTAGTAATACCACAATTCAAGAGATGGACTACCAACATTTGTTAACACACTTTAAAAACAATTCTTGGAAACACCCTTTATAAATTCAATTCATCAAGGAAATTGATTCAACATTCCAGATGACAGCATTATAACCAATAGTAGTTAATTTCAATTGACTTACAGAATGGGATGGTGATGAATCCATTAGAACCGGCGATTTTATCCGCAAATTTGGGAAAACATGAATTAAGCAATCAATTTCCCAAGATACACAATTGAATGAGCAATCAATTATAAACTTGAATTATCATCATGAATACAAACCAAGTGAATGAGGAATCGATATCGGTAAAATAAAATTCATACCGGGAAATCTTGGTCCAATTAGGTGGAGTTCTTGGTCCAATAGGTGGAGTTCTTTAGCTTGTAATTCGATTTAGGGTTCTTGAGGAGAGAGAGAGATATGAGAGAGATAAGAGATAGGAGGAGAATGGATGAGAGAGACAACAATTTACAAGTTAACCAAATCCCCAATTTCGAAATTCAAACAGTTATTCAGTTTTGTAGCTTGAGATTTAGCGCGCTGGAGGGAAAACCGAAATTTTGGAAAGAAGAAGAAGGATTCCCCCGGGAGAGGAGATGATTGGCGATTAGATTTTTTTTTAATAATATATACTTATATGGATATATCCTATTAAAAAAATATTTAGATTAGAATAATAATAATAATAATCAATAAAAAAATATTAGAATAAGATTGAGTAACATTGATAATTTAATTGATTATTAATTTAATGATTAAATTAGTTTAATGATTATAAAAATTAGTCATAATTGTAATTGTTTGATTCTTATACCAACACGATCGTCTTGACCGAGGATCTCCGGATTCGATACAGTGCTATGGTCCGTCTTGACTACTTCTTATACCAACACGATCGTCTTGACCGAGGATCTCCGGATCCGATACAATGCTATGGTCCGTATTGACTACTTCTTATACCAACACGATCCCCTTGACCGAGGATCTCCGGATCCGATACAGTGCTATAGTCCGTATTGACTACTTCTTATACCAACACGATCCCCTTGACCTAGGATCTCGGATCCGATACAGTGCTATGGTCCGTATTGACTACTTCTTATACCAACACGATCCCCTTGACCGAGGATCTCGGATCCGATACAGTGCTATGGTCCGTATTGACTACTTCGTATTCCAACACGATCCCCTTAACCGAGGATCTCGGATCCGATACAGTGCTATGGTCCGTATTGACTACTTCTTATACCAACACGATCCCCTTGACCGAGGATCTCCGGATCTGATATAGTGCTATGGTCCATATTGACTACTTCTTATACCAACAGATTATGAATGACAATCACCGATTTTTACTGTTTTTGACAATTATTGACCGGTTTCGTCGAATTTTACCCGATTTCCTAAAGATTTATACTGTTTTAATTTTACCGGTTTTGAGGAATTTTGTCCGGTTCAGACCTAATTTTGATCAATAATGAATGACATTCACCGGTTTGTACAGTTTTTAACGATTATTGACCGGTTTCGTCGTATTTTACCCGATTTCCACCAGATTTATGACGTTTTAACCCAATTTTACCGTTTTTGACGAATTTTGTCCGGTTCAGACCTAATTTTGATCAATAATGAATGACATTCACCGGTTTTTACAGTTTTTAACGATTATTGACCGGTTTCGTCGTATTTTACCCGATTTCCCCCAGATTTATACTGTTTTTACCCAATTTTACCGGTTTTGACGAATTTTGTGTGGTTTAGACCTAATTTTGATCAATTATGAGCGACATTCACCGGTTTTTACAGTTTTTTACGATTATTGACCGGTTTCGTCGTATTTTACCCGATTTCCACCAGATTTATACTGTTTTTACCCAATTTTTGACGATTATTGACCGGATTTTCCAACATAAATTGATGGGGGTGAATGAAATTTAATATAATAATACAATACTTATTGAATATTACAATAAAACGGACAAATTCATAGGAACGTTACAGATAATACATTACATTTATTAAAACAGTACAATAAAAAACATATTACTGATTATCTTAATGTGGATTGATAATCTCATCACTTGTATAAACCGGTACACCAGCTTGTTCTGCTATTGCGGTGATGATAGAACCGTACGGAAGTCCGACTTCACGTGCAGTCATGGCTACTCTTCTCATTTCCACATGTATTAGGTACGCAACATCAATATTTATGTTAGTCATTATATTAGAAATCAAGAGAAGTTGATCTGATGAGACATTATAAGAATGACGAGGTGGCAATAACCTGAACTGGACAAAACGACGCCAAAATACGCTTTCACCGGTCATTCCCGAACCACATCGAGATTTACACGAACAGGGTGTTCAGCTAACCGTTGCCAACCTCGGTTGATCAACCAACGGTGAACTCGTTCATCTAGTGGACCAATGAATTGTTCTTCTGGATAAATATGTCGCATTTGCCAATTCACCACGAACAATCTAGCCACAAACAAGTTCTCAAAATGTGGAGGAACTTCATCTTCATCGTTGAACACGTCATCATCTATGTAATATTCGTTTGATCCATAGTCGAGAAACAAGCGGGGATCGGTTGGGTATTGCTGTAATTGGACTTGGATCCTTCGGTGGTACATGATTCGATTGAAATGGAGAAATGGAGAGTTTGAAAGTGAAAGTGAAGGTTTGGATGTAGGGATATGAATTGTGTGGGAAGTGCCCCATTATATAGGCAGGTGGTAAATCCCTTTATAGTCACGGGTTATGCGGGTTTAAGGTGTCTGTAAGGGTGACTGACGTTCGATACTTTTATTACAACACGATCCATTTGACGTTCGATACTTTTTATTCCAACACGATCCACTTAATAGGTCATATCACTGTCTGTGACGTTCGATACATATTATGAATAAAAGATTTAATCACAAAAAAAAAGTAATTAGGAAAATATAGATTTAATGAAATAATTTTTTTTTGATGGGAAAACATGTTCCGATACTTTCCCTCACACTAAATTCCAATTACAAACGGAGAAAATCCCCCACCTTCTCATTCAATTGAGTGATCCATGGGGGCCATCATCATTCATCAATCATTTCACCATCATTAACTCATTCACTCACATGATTCCAATTTTTGTTTTTACATTGATGGCTTTTTCTTCTTTTTCACAGATATTGTTCTAATTTCTTCACATGAAGCACACACATCCGACAACCTTTTTTATTTTTTTTATTTTACATATTAAGTTTTATTTTACATTGAAGTTACTTTTTTAATATTGTTACAATGACATAATGACAGTAAACAAGTATCAAGATAGTAATAATTCGAATATGACATATAGATAATGAAAATACTTAAAAACAACATTGATATTGTTTTCATAACAGTTAAAACGCCACAATATAAAACTTGGTCTGTATTGATTGAAATGTATGTAATATCCCGTAACTTCATGAAAGGGCAATCACATCATAAATAAGTTATAATTATTTTTGTTTATATATAAGTGTGATAGTAGATATATTTATATATATCTACGGGGTATTACAATGAATGTATTTTGTTATTCTGTAATTATGAATGGATTTAAATAACGATATATATCAATATTGGTAGTATTAAAACATCAAATAACGCAGAAACACATATCACAATCAAATTAATCAAGACATAATACAATAACACGGAAACACAGATCAAATAAACATTAATCGTCATAAAATTATAATTGTGCCCAGTACATACTTGTTAAAAACTTAAATTACTCGTAAAACAATACTAGATTGAATTTTGTTGTTATTATCTATTATTCCATGTATGAATTTGGTGTTTATTTTGCTGAGAATTATGCTAAATCGATAAACCAAAAATAATTCTTCAAATTCAAGGTATAAATCAAAAAAGTACTAGGGTTTCATCATTCTTGCTGCAAACATCCTTGAGACAATGGTTTGCAAATCTGGTTAAAAGTAAGAATGGTTTTAATTTGCTATGATTTTCAATAAATTAAGTGTTTGTAACAATGGTTTGCAAATCTGGAAAAAAAAATAAGAACTAGGGTTTCATCATTCTTTCTATAAATATCCTTGAGAAGAAATATGAACTAGGGTTTCAATTTTGCATTACTTCTGCTAATTAAAAACAACAAACCATACTTTCCATAAATTCTAATCCACTACAAAACCCTAGATTCCATAACTATTTATCCATTACAAAAACCCCATCAATTGTTCCAAGAAACACATCCATCAACTCAGCTTCCATAACAGTTATCCTTTTAAAACCCTAATTTCTATGGCTGGAATTGCGATGCTAGCAACTCAGCCACCAACTTCTTTCTCCGGAATGTCATATGTCTGCCCTCAACCGCTGCCACATCCATATTTGCAAGCAAGAACTCCAAGAATTTTATTGTGTAAATACCACAATCAGACCTATACAATACAAGTTACTCAACACATCAAACAACGAATAATAAATACCAAGCTATGCTTTGCATAAATAATAAGAAACATACCCGTTTTCTTGAAGGGGACAATTCACTCTCTTCAAACCCAATTTCTTTAAAGCATACTTTTGGAAACCATCCACATGCTTCCTTACTAAATAAGGTATAAGCAATTGTAGAGACACAAGCATTGATTGAAGAAAATTCAGTCTAATGTGGTTTTTCAAGCTGTCATAAACATAGATTATCCTGTTTACTAGATCAACTTTCAAGAGAATCCAGTGATCTTGCTCAGACACCGGTATATATAGATATCTACAACCAGTCCAAGGCTGGCCTCCAAGTGGATTTTCCCCCGTCACATACTTCAGCAGCTTCTTATCAAAACTTAAATTCCCTATTGTCACATCTTTATCCCTGGCAGCATGCATCTGTTTTAGTAGTATGGCAAAATATGTGTCGAGCACACGAGCATCTTGCTGAAACACCTCCGGATAAGCTTTTTACCGGAGGCTGATCTCACAACATGCAGCATTCACAATCTAAATTGTATCGTAAAACATTATATATTAGTTAAATAAAAATTTCACCATATATTGTTGCAAATATAACACATCATCGGGCTTAACGGGGTTGTCACCCATCCCCCATCCACAACTACTTTTAAATCTGAAGCTTTGACATCTCCATCAACCAGCCTCACATTTTTACTATATTCATTCAAAGGTTAAAAAAATTAAATAAGATACAACAACAAATGACTTCAACTGTGCCAATTTCATACCTGTCCTCTTCAAAATGCAGAAAGGTATCAAGCAATTCCATCAACTTAGCTTCTACTTCTCGGTGCGGATCAAAAACGGGAATGGTATCAAGCTTCCTTCTCTTCAAGTTATGAAAATAAGGATATGCTGGCTCCAGCTGAGCTTTCTGTTTCCCCAACACCTTTTCTCCTAACATGTTAAATATCCAATTTACAACTTAAAACTCATAGCAATATTTTTTTTTTGAGGGGAAAACTCATGGGGGTTTTAACTCATAATACAAGTGCAACCATTTTACCTTCACTCTGAGATTGCTCCCCAACCTCATCATAACCTCCAACCATTACATCATCAAGATTTACAAGTTCTTGACCTTCACCTACATGCCCCTCACCTTCATGCCACTCTTCACCTCCAACCATTTCATTCAAAGGATTTACATTCACATCCTGGCCTTGAGATTGATCTCCTACCTCTTCACCTCCAACCATGTGATCATTAGGATTAGAAGCTTCTTCACATTGCCCTTCCTGACTCTCAACACCTCCAACCATGTGATCATCATGATTAGCAGCTCCTTCACCTTGACCTTCCTGACCCTCATCACCTCCAACCATGTGATGATCAGGATTAACAGCTCCTTCACCTTCACCTTCACCTTCCTTCCTCTCTTCACCTCCTCCAACCGTGTCAGCTCTAGCATTTTCACATAAAGCTTTCTTGACAATAGCTTCCAACGAATCAACCTTTCTCCTAACAGCCTCCAGTTCACATTGCAACAATTTGTTTTCCTCTTTAACCACTCTTATAATCTCATCTTTCACCTTCTCCATTTCAGAGGGTTGGGGACCGAAGGTTGATCCGATTCACCCCACCTCCTTCTTCCTCACCTTCTTCTTCCTCACCTCCTTCTTCCTCACTAACATCACCGTCATGGACTTCCGGTAAAGCAACATAATATGGCTTAGATTTTTCGTACTTACGTACAACAAGAGTTGGCAAAACATCCTCCTTCTGCAATGATTTCATAATATATAAATTAATAAGATATTTAATTCGGGCATCAAACATTTAAGAAAGGACTACCTAACAAGATATACATTCAAACCTGTGCTTTTTGCAAAAGAGCATCAACACTCGAAGAGGTCACCCTCTTTGGCATTGTCCACTTGCGCATTCTTGGCAAGGCTTCCATATCAACAGACTCCGCCAACGAACGTAAACAAGGTGTGGATTCAAGTGCCCATACCTACGCAAACATTCATAAGACAATACTACAAAAACAACTTCCAAAATTTTAAGACTACTGAATTAAAACAATACTACATATCATAAGACATACCATCAGAGCATGTGGGAATCCATACAATGTATACGCCACCTTCTTCTTTTTGAACTTCTTACTCAGGTCCCGATTAAACACGCGAACCGTGTATTCATAACACAAGTTCCCCCAAGGAAACTTGTTGAATGCTTCCAAATCATCAACCAACATAAACCACCACCATTCCAAAGACACATTTTCCTCCGCAGCCAACAAAACATAAGACAAAATAATCAACAAACCCAACTTGTACTTATCTTCTTCATCTGCAACCCTAGGAAACACTGCCAACACATATTTTCTACTAATCAACTTTTTTTTTCATAAAATAGCTTTTGACAATACGACAACCTTTAGCTTTCTTCTCACTCACTGACCACTCAAAGTTCCTAACATTTAAACCGGTAACCAGTGTAAATTCCTTCAAACAAAAATTGACAGACTTGTTTCCAATCTTAAACCAGAAAATTTCTTTTGAATTGCCCTCCACCTGACTCATCAACATATTATGCAAGATTTGAATACCATTAAACTTAGGAAGCCTAATTAAACTTCCAAAACAACTGTTTTTTAGTGTTGTCTTGTGTTGTTTGTCTAATTTAGAATAGACATAATCAACTTTATCAACATGACTTCTATTAACAATCGTACTTGGCTTCGCCATCTCCACTCTTGTCAATTGGTATTTAAGCTCCATTTCTTTTCTACAAAATAAACAAAAAAGATAACCCGCTTTAGTACATGCATGACGCACTTACAAAGTATCATAAAACACAGATTATGGGCTTAACTCGATTAAAGATATGCACAATCCAGTTTAATTTCAAATTCACAATATCCAATGGTTCTAAATCACAAACTACACCGATTAAACCTAATAATACACCCCTTAATTTCACCAATCACCCTCAATATCAGTTTGTACAGTATAAGGTACATGTATTACCATAATCCCACTTAAATCTACTGTAATCCAATTAACCAATCAATTTCAATTATTTACGAAACAACCTTCAGCAATACCTGCTTCCTTCGGGAAATCTTGGCGTTCTTCAGCTTGTAATCCAATTTAGGTTCTTCAAGAGAGGGAGAGATCGATATGAGAGATGGGTTCAAAACTACTTTGAGGTTGTTATAGGTGGAAGTGAAGTTGACGAAGGTGCAGACCTTTCACCGCTAATCGCATTTGTTGATTTGGGGGAAAACTTGCGTCGTCGAAATTTGGGGAAATTGGAAGTCACTAGTGGTTGAAAATTGGAGAACTAAATGAAGGTTATTTTTGGAAGTTCTACCCTTTTTATTTGTTTGGGTATCTTTCCTTTTTTTTTTAATTGCCCCCAATAGTCATGGGTTATTTTTGCCAAATAGTTAGTGAAATGGGTTATTTACGCCATACTGCCCATATATAAATGGTAAATTATAGTACTCCCCTTTCCTTTCTACAAAGCAGCAGATTATAGTGGCGGTACGGTGACTGAGTGAGGTTAATTAATTACAATCAGCTTTTGATTCGGTAATCTGTCTTCGGCCTTTCGCATTTTGGTCCCAAGGTGGTGGCGGTGATGGAAAGAAGGGCGAGAACTAGAACCAGTACGAGCCCTGGCTCGGCGGTTGTCGATATCTGGAAGCGACAGGTGGGGGACCTCTCCTCCATTAATTTTGTTCGGCGTCTCAGGGCTTCTGAGGTTTTTTCTACTTTCCCTCACTTTCAATCCCCTCCTAATTTTTCTTATCTTAATCGTCCATTATTTGTAGCGACTTTTCAATTTCTAGTAAGGCGTTTCCTTTTTGTTTGCTTTGCCTTTTTCCCTATCTGCTGAGGCTCCCTTTGCTTTGTTTCTGTGCTCTGACTCTGGACTAGCATTGTCATCATGTTCATTTTCGTTTCCATTCATGTGCTTTTGCTTTTCACTTCTGCAATTTACTCCAGAGTATTAGTATGTCAAAACTTTCTGCTTATTAATTTCAATGTGTTGATTTAGTCTCTCTTTTTGTTCAGGATCATGTGCTCCGGCTTGATATCTTCAAGAAGCTTCATAAACATACAGGCTGTGTGAACACTGTCAGCTTCAGTGCGGATGGCGATATTCTGATATCTGGCTCTGATGACAGGATGGTCATATTGTGGGATTGGCAAGGTGGAAATGTTAAGCTTTCGTTTCATTCAGGTCATGATAACAATGTGTTCCAAGCTAAATTCATGCCATACAGTGATGACCGAAGCATTGTCACATGTGGCGCTGATGGGCAGGTATTGTTTTTGTAATGTTCTATCTATCACTCTACTTTTAATGTTAAATTTGTAAGCTTTGCAGTTGTTTAGCATTTTCCTTCAAGGGCATGGTGCCTTTCATTTATTAAATTCCTTTATTATCCAAATCACCCACTGCCAAAAATTGAAGTTCACTTTGTTTTATTTTTGTTTGGTGGGCTAGCTTCTACAATCTACATTAATTTCATTTATTTTTGTTTCTTTCTCCTCTTTTATTAGGTTTATGTTATGCTTCAACCTACTTAAGGATACTTAATATATATATATATATATATATATATATATATATATATATATATATATATATATATATATATATATATATCTCATATATATATATAATGGTAGCGTAGCAATGCCTCGTATTCAGAAGGCCGGCCTTTGCATTTATATGAACCCATGCTTTGCTAATGACAAATTTTTTATGTTCCAAAAAATGGTATAATGACTTTAGCTAACATCTAGGAGCCAAAAAAATCTGTTTATCCTCCTCGGTGTATTCGAAGTGTTGCAAATATTTTCTCTTTAGCATGTATGTTGGAGCAGTAGTTTACTGCACCAGGTCACAATATCAAGATTCTTTGCTTTCCTTTTTCAAATTCCTGCATATTGTTTCCAAACAAGTTTTGTTCATTTACTCTCTCACTCTTTACCAGGAGATGGTATCAACTCTTGTTGTTTATAATCCAATCTTGAAGAGCTGAGTGTTGTGTTGTTTTTACTATTTGCTCCCCTTGGGCTTTTAAGAGTCCATTTTTGCACATTGTTTTCAATATATTCTCTGACGCAGGCCTTTTGAAATTTAATTTTCTGCACTTTGCTGAACATGGTTTCTTTAGACAAGTCGTCGTTTTGAAGGTTAAAATATCAAGTGGCTCAGAAATTGTGCGTCTTTTCTTATGAGAATTATGGCAGTTTTCTCGGAAGATGCTAAGGCTGATTTTCCTATGGTTGTGGCTTTATAGTTAGTTCTGTGGGGTCAGTGTTGCCAGTAAAAAACGATTAAATCTTTTCCCTTTTTTAGTCTTTTTTTTCAAATTGTTTTTATTTACATTAGCTTCCATGTGTAGGAAGAGCAGGTTTTGTTTCTGAAGAAGCCATCAAACTCATTCCTAAGCTTGTTCGGTTTAGTTTTCTTAAAGATGAAATCATCTTGACAGAAATTGTTGCGAGGGAGAGGAACAGGGAAAGAGTTGAAAGCATAAATTCTTGAACAGAAGTTGACGCTGTAGAGGACAAACTGAAAAACACAAACAATAGTCTATATGCTTTTTGAATGAAAAAGAAGAGATTTTGGCATAAAATTTCACACAACGTTTTTTCTTTTTTACTGAGGAGTGTGTAAGACAATTGTTGTGGGCTTTTCCAGTTTGATGAATAAAGTATGTTTATTTAAAAAAAAACACTACAGTGAAAATATTGGTTCACTGTTTTGCAAGTATATGGGCCGACTTTGTCATCTTCTTAAAGTTCATGTATAATTATTCACATTTTCCTCCACAGCTAATGTAACTTTCCTCAATTAACTGTAGATGAGTACTAGACATTGTTATTCCCTTAGAAGCTTCTTTGTGTGACGTTAAAGTAGTGGTAGACGAAAAACTGCGACATCAATGATATTCCAAGACTCTCTTCTCTCCTTTTCACCAACGGTAACTTACATTCATTCTCACTTCACTTCAGCTTGCCTGGGGGCTCTTTCTTTCGTCCGGCCAGCTGCTGGTACCCGCCCATGTTCTCCCTTCTTTTTCCGACCATGTCCCTTTGAGGCGCTCCAGTTGGGACCTGAGCAAAATGTTCTACACATCCGGAAAAGCTGCGTGATTTTGGGTCTCACATCACCCTGCCGAGCTTTGGGGTGGTGCAGAATGCTTTGGAAGATGTTTCTGCTGTTATTTCTTAGAGCTCTTGGGCAGTTATGATGGACTCTTCTTTGTCTTTGAGGGGCGTGGGCCTTTCCTTCTTTCCTCCGCTTGAAGTTGAGCTTTTATAAACATTTCTTGTGCTGGGATTGTTTGTTCTACGTCAAAATGAACGCGGGGTCTTTGTTGGGTCAGATACCCGTTTTCCCGAAATGGACTAATTTGTCCGGTAAGTGGAGCAAATCTGGAATTGTTGAAGGGCGTAAGCTGGACTGCAGCTCCTTCCTATTTTGATTCCAGTCTAATGCACAAAGCAACGATCTTTGGAACATTCCCCTATCATCTTAGGCGGCAAGGTGGTGTTCTTAACCCCACTGGACTCGTTACAGGTTTCGGAAGAAAGACTTGGGTAAGATCCAATCTGGGTCCGCTTCCCGACCCTAAGATTGCAATAGTACACTCCCTCGATCCTCAGTAAGCTTGAGATCACAACTGGCTCTCCGCTTCCCTGTTCTGTCAAGCTTCGTGATGAATTTGGTGAAGTTTATGAGCAAAGTATTGGATATGAATGGCTGCCCCTTTCTGCAAGCTTTGCACACTTTACCGAGTGTGACAAGGTTAAAATTGGTCAAGTCATGGTAGCCTAAGAAACCTCATCAAGATGCTCCCCGTGACGAAATCGGTATTTCAAACTTATCATTGTAGACAAGAAGCATGACTCCCTCCCTTCAAATCTAGGGCACTTGATTATGGTTTCCAATTTCAGATCCAACTTGGACCCTAAACCTTCCTTTTCCATCATCAATCCTTTGTCTATGAAAAGGTCATTGTGCCATATGACAATAGTGAGCCTTTCGAGCAATTCACATAATAGATTTGACATCCTTATTGATGATGACCACTATGACCAAGAGAACAATACTGAACTTGTGGTTCCCTCCTATCTTCTGGAGTCCATTTTATGGTTGCCATGGATGAGGCTGAGGATTACATTGATTGAAAAAGTGAACAAGAAAATGCTTTAATCCTTGGTCTTTTATGAGCCCATTGGCAAAAAAACCTAGGGTAAAAGATAGAAGTTAGCTAAGAGCAAAGGCCTCCACAACTAGGTACTCGAGGAAAAAAGAGTAAGATGAAGAAGAATCAGTAGTTGAAATAATAGAGGGCTCAATGGCCCTCTAAAACAATATGAAGTTAAGAACATCATATGGAGAAACAAAGCGGACATTTTTGGTATTTTGGAATTGAAACTTAGACTGGAGAACCCAAAGGCCACCTTAAAAAAATCTACTCATGGCTGGAAGTATCTTCATAACTGTGAGAATGGCTCAACTGTCATAATCATTATTTCTTTGAACTTAGCAAAATTTAAGTGTGAAAATTGTTGTCACTAGGCAAGCCGTCACCTGCAAGATGACTCTTTTGCAGACAAACTCCTCAGTGGTTATTGCCATGGCTTACGATGCCACTGATAAGGAGCCCAGGGAAGATCTGTGGAACCATCTGCGTAGCCTTAAGATTAAATATGTTGAAGATCAGGGCATCATTTATGATGTCGTGCTTTTTATTCTGTTTTATATTATATAATGTACTAGGTATTTTAAGGAATTTTAGTAGGTGTGTGTGGTTCTAGAAGGTGTTGACCCAGTACGTATATTTGTAATGAAGGTTGGGAATATGCTGAAATAATGTAGGAGATATTTGGTGTAATCAAGGTGTAATCAATCAGAATCCTTCCCACACTTAGACATAAGAGGAACGGATGGTTTGGCTATTCAAGCCCACTTGTAGCACTCAGAAAAGAAGTGAATAAAATTATTCATATCTCATTCTTTTTCTCCTAAAATTTCTATAAAATACTATTGGGTTTGATCCAGCTGTTGCTCTGGAATATGCAGATTATATGGAATTTTCGGGCATGGCTGACCTTCATTACAGTGTCCATAAATTTATTTGGTGCGATAAAATAGTTGTGGGAGGTCATGTTTGGAGTAGGATTGGTAGTGTTTGGTCTAATGGTGTTTGGCCCAAGTCCTTTCCTACTTCTCAAATGGATGTTTGAGCCCTTTAACTTTGGCGCATTCCCTTTTTCTCATGAAAGTGAAGCTGAATTTCACTTCTGGCCAGGAAACTATCAAGTGCTTAAGTTGTTGGTTCAAACATCCCAATTTACTAGATTCTGTTGAGAAATTTTATGGTACAACGGTTGATGCAAGGTTATATCAAATGGCATGCATTATTTCTCATAATACACATGTGAAAAGAGTAAAATGGAAGGTTATGACTTCCTACAATGATTGTTCTCTAAAAAGAATGATGGTGTTAGTAAGTTTGGCCAGAGGAATGGGAGGCGAATCACCTAGTTGTCTTGTTCCTAAAGCTGAAAAGGCTGCAACTCCTGAAGGCCTCCCGCTAGACACACTTCAGCAATCTCCTTCTAGAGTGGTGAAATCCAGGGACTTGCTTGAGCTCTGTCAAAAGAAGATACATCATACCCCTTAATGATTCCCTTATTATTGTGGAAAAAGACTTGCTTAGAACTGTGGTAGACTCTTGCTTGCGGAGGAGGGTTTTTTAAGGATAAGGCCAGAGTCAAATGTTTAGGGAAGGTGACAAAAACGCCTTCTTACTTATGTTAATCATTCTCACAACAGCATCCTCAATTGAAAAGAGCTGATGGCACCTTGATTGAAGACTATGAACTTGTCTAAGAAGAGATAACCTACTGTTACTATTTTATCTTTATAGTGCCCCTGTGTCCTCTCGTACCCCTTCATTTGACCTTTTGCCGCAGGTCCACTGTGAGTTGGCTGGAAAGTTAAGTGCTCCCACTGTCCATCAAGCGATCAAGTCGGCCTTGTTCACCATGAAAACTAGTTTTGTTCCTGGGCCATACGGTTTCACTGTTGAGTTTTACAAGGCTTCTCGGGACCATCATTGGTGGAGATTTTTTTGAAATGTTTGAACAAAATTTTCAAGTAGAATTATATGTACCACCCTCCCAACAGTACTGCTGTTTCCCTCATCCGAAAGGTTGAGGTGCCATTCGGTTCTAGGATTTCAGGCCCATCTCCTGCTGTAATATTCTACACAAATGCTTCTCTAAGGTCTTGGCTAATAGGCTTCAGCTTGTTCGTCCATCCATTATCACTCCCAACCAAGCTGCCTTCGTCAAAAGAAGGCTCCTGCAAGACATCTTAATCGTGCATGACATATTTATAGACTACCAAAAGGCTGGGAGCTAGGCCGATTGCTCCATTAAAGTTGATCGTATGAAGGCTTTTTACTCTGTTTCATGGGAGTTCTTTTGCACACAACACATTTCATAGGGTTCCTTCCTAAGTTATTCCGTTGGATTTGGATTTGGATTTGTATTAGCTTTGCTGCTTATTCTATTAATATCAATGGATCTCTTGTGGGTTATTTCCGGGGTTTTCGATATCTTAGGCGAAGGGATGCTCTGTCTTCTTACCTGCTTACTATTGTCAAGGAAGTGCTTATTCCCATGCTGCTGAATAAGGTTGATGTAGGTGCCATCAAGCTTGATCCGAAGCATGACAAGCTCAATCTGGTTCCTCTTGCTTTTGTTGATAACCTTATTTTCACTGCAGGGGACATGGCCTTCATTCAGTGTGTTAAGGATGTTCTGAGGGATTTTGCCAATCAATCTGGGCTGGTTTTCAATGTCGACAAAATGAGTTTGTTTTTTTTTTGTGTGTGTGTGTGTGTATTCTGGTATGGCATATAAGTTGCAGACTTTGGCTGCCTGTCTTGGGATTCCTCTTGGCGTTCTTCCTGTCAGATACATTGGGGTCCCTTTAGTCTCGGAAAGGCTTTTATTTTTATTTTGAGGGGTTCGTAAAGGCTTGGCAAGGCATCAGTTTGGTGGAAGAAATCGGAGGCATAATCTTTTATTGATCCAACAGTTGCATCTCATTTTGTGGTAGGCTGCAACTCATTCGTTCTGTTCTTGTGTCCATGTATAACTTCTGGCCAGTATTAATCTCATCCTTAAAGGACCTTCAATGACATTGAAGATTCCTAGCCAACTTTTCTGTGGAGTGATACTGACCTCAATGCCAAAAAGTGAAGGTTAGTTGGAAAGATGCATGCTTTGCTCTCTTGCTCAGGGCGGCTTGGGTTTTAGCGAACTGACTCATCTAAGCAACAATCGTTTGTTGAAGATTATCTGGAGAATCGCTCCTTCAAAGAGTCTTTGTAAATCAAGTAGGTTCACACCATTTTCTTGCAGGTCCTTTTTCTGAAGCTTTGATCTCGAGGCTGGTGACTCGTGGATGTGAGGCAGACTTCTAGCCCTGAGAAACATCATGTACCCCTACACTAAGAATATCCTCGGTGATGGTACTAAAACCAAAATCTGGTTTTACTATGTCATCCTGGGGGTAGAGTTTGGGATAATCTTTTGGTGGCTGCCAGAAGGAAGCTGGGAGATGATAAAAAGCTTTTAGTTTCTACGTTTATTGGGCATGCATGCTTGTCTAGGCCATGGGTTCGTCTTTCTAATAAGCTTAGAAGATTAATTGATGACACTTCATCATCTCTTCTTTCTCATGGGCATACTGCCGACAGGGCCTCTTGGACTCTGGGGGCCTCAGGTGGTTACTCTCTCAAAAGTGCTCTTACTATCCAAAGTTGAAACAAACAGGATACTAAGTGGTGAAAATTGATTTGGCATAATAAGCGCATTCTTAGATATGCCTTCATAGCTTGGTTTGACTGTAGATAGAGACTCCGAACCTTGAACCATTTGTCTTCTTGGGGAGTTTCTCATTCAAACACATGTGTCGTTTGCATTAATGTTGTGCAGCCTCACAGCCATCTTTTTTTTGTTCTTTTGCCAGGAGAATCTGGTTTCATGTCCTGAGGACCTTGAGTTGAGATTTAGTACCAAGGATTGGGATGCTGTCCTCTATTGGTTGCACACTATCATATTCTGTTATGAAAGTAGAAGGAAGGAAATTATTTTATTATTTCTTAGACGAAGTATTTTACAATGATAGGAGACTTGATTTAAATAGGTAGAGGACCTAGAGCCTTCTCTGAATTGAATTCCTTGATTTTAGGAATCAATTAAGATTGGCTGTTACAATCACAATAATATAAAATCAAGACAGAATATATTCTAATAAAGGAAACAAATGGCTACTAGTCCTAACAAACCCTACTGCACTCATTTTAAACAGTAAAAAGACCAAACTGCCCTTTTTCTCAACACTCCCCCTCAAGTTGAGCATAGATGTTGATCATGCCCAACTTGCTCATAAACTCTTCGAAGTTACGCTTCATTAGGGCCTTAGTCGGTCCATCCGTTGTTTGTTGAACCGATGGCATGGAGGGAATGCATATAACACCATTTTCCAGCTTTTCTTTTATGAAATGTCTGTCCACCTCAACATGTTTGGTTCTATCATGTTGAACTGGATCATTTGCAATGTCAATTGCAGCTTTATTATCACAGTACAATTTTAGAGGTAGTTATGGACTGAAGTTCAAGTCTTCTAACACCTTTTTTACCCATAGTTCTTCACAGATTCCATGTGCCATGGCTCTAAACTCTGCTTCTGCTGTACTTCTTGCAACTACTGTCTGTTTTTTGCTTCTCCAAGTTACAAGATTACCCTAGACAAATGTGCAGTACCCTGTAGTTGACCTGCTGTCCTTTGCTCCAGCCCAGTCTGAATCAGTAAACACTTCTACCCCTCTTTTTTTGGTTTTTTTGAACATTAGCCCCTTTCCAACAGTCCCTTTCAGATACCTGATAATTCTGATGACTGCCTGATAATGAGACTGACTAGGGGAATGCATAAACTGGCTGACCACCCCCACAGCATATGATATGTCAGGCCTAGTGTGAGCTAGATATATCAGCTTTCCCACAAGCCTCTGGAATTGTTCTCTGTCCACTTCTTCCTCATTATCCGTCCTTTTTGTAAGTTTCAGATTAGCCTCCATAGGTGTACTAGCAGGTTTACATCCCAACAATCCTGTTTCAGTTAGTAAGTCCAAAACATACTTTCTTTGAGATACCACCATTCCCTGTTCTGATCTAGCCACCTCCATTCCTAAGAAGTACTTCAGTCTTCCTAGGTCTTTGATTTCAAATTCTTCTTTCATCTCCTTCTTCACTTGTTCAATCCCAGCTCTATCATCCCCTGTGAGTATAATGTCATCCACATACACCACAAGCACAGTCACCTTGTTCCCTGCTCCTTTCTTTACAAACAAGGTGTGATCAGAATGTCCTTGTTTGAATCCCACCTTTAGAAGGAACTGCCTGAATCTATCAAACCAAGCTCTGGGACTTTGTTTCAAACCATACAGTGATTTTCTCAGTTTGCACACCTTCCCAGGATTTTTAAGATCAAACCCTGGGGGCAAGTCCATGTACACTTCCTCCTTCGATTCCCGTGGAGGAAGGCATTCTTCACATCCAAGCGGTACAAGGGCCAATCCAAATTTACCGCCACGAGAAAACAATTCTTACGGTATTTAGCTTAGCCACTGGAGAGAATGTCTCAGAGTAGTCAATTCCATAAGTCTGACTGTATCCCTTGGCCACCAACCTAGCCTTGTATCTTTCAATCTCACCATTAGCCTTGTGCTTGATGGTAAATATCCATCTACAACCCACCGGTTTTTTCCCGTCGGTTTCTCCACCAATTCCCAGGTGTCATTTTTCACCAATGCTTTAAGTTCTTCATGCACAGCTTGTCCTCCACTCAGGAACTTCTAGAGCCTCATGTATGTTGGAAGGAATTTTGTGTTCTGAAATGCTAGAGATAAAGGCTTTATGTGTGGGAGAGAGATTTTTGTAGGTTAGGTAGTTTTGGATAGGGTACCTAGGGTGTTTAGTACATTCCCTAGTTGGTTTTCTGATGGCTATTGGGACATCAAGCATGAGTTCTTCATTTTGGTTTTGTAGAGTAGTGTCTGGATTTGGGTTGGTACTGGTGTGTTGGATTATGGATTCAGAACCAGTTTGGGAGTTTTTCTGTTTTCTTTGTGTGGAAGGTGAAGGTGAGTCAAGTGTTGTATTCCTGCCACTGTTGTCCATTTGCTCAAATGGTAGCTGCAGTTCGGATCTTGAGCGATCGAACTTCGGTATCTCTCCCCATTTTGGACTTAGGATACCTCCCGAAGTAAGTGAGACCTTGGAATTTTGTTGCACGATCGGGTGTCCTTGGGGTTGAGTTGTCCCCGTGCGCCCGGTATCGCCCTCATCATTGTGTCTATCCATTACTTCTTCATGATGTGTTATACTAGGTAAGTCAACCCCAAATTGGTTGTATTGAAAGTCGATCGTATTGAAAATCGGCACTATCTTCTTGGTTCATTAAATACTCCCCCGAAGATGATGCGATTGCAATACATTTTATTTTCAAAAAAGGTGACATCCATTGTTTCAATAACCTTTTGTTTTTGGAAATCAAAGACCCTATATCCCTTCTTGTTAGAGGAATATCCTACAAACATACATTTTGTGGACCTTGGGTCAAGTTTACCCTGACTGTATGTGTGAGCAAAAGTAATGCAGCCAAATTTTTTTAAAGGAAGTTCTTGGATCAGTCTAGTTTCAGGAAAGCTCTTTTTTAGCTTTTCCAATGGCTTTTCGAAACCAATGCTCCTTGAGGGGAGTCTGTTGATCAGATACACTGCTGTGAGCAGTGCTTCTCCCCAAAGGTACTTAGGGCACCTTGAAGCAAGAAGAAGGGATCTAACCACCTCAAGCAAGTGTCTATTTTTCCTTTCTGATACACCATTTTGTTGTGGTGTATTGACACATGAGCTTTGATGGATAATTCCCTTTTCTGAAAAAAACTCTTTTAAAACTTTATTATAGTACTCTGTTCCATTGTCTGTTCTGAGGATCTCTATTTTAGTGTGGAACTGAGTGTTAACCATGTTATAAAAGATTTTAAAAGCCTGTTCAACCTCAGATTTTTCTTTTAACAAATAAACCCAGGATACACGAGTATGATCATCAATAAAAGACACAAACCACCTCTTACCATTCACAGTGGACTGCTTGGATGGACCCCAAACATCACTGTGTATGAGTGTGAAGGGCTTGGTTGGTTTGTATGGTTGAGAAACATTGACACTCTTTTTATGCTTAGATAATTCACAGATTTCACAATGAAATTCAGAAATCTTTTTATTTAAAAAAAGGTTAGGAAACAGTTTTTTCATATAACTAAAGCCAGGGTGTCCTAATCTAGCATGCCACATCATGATTTCATTATTGGACACAATGGATGAGTGGTAACAAGCACTCCTTAGTTCTTCCTTATTCCTGGCATGATCTTTTTCCTCCAAAATGTAGAGACCATTCTGGACTTCAGCACTGCCAATCTCCTTCCTCAAAGTCACATCATGCAACTTAGAGTCAATGGCAGAAAACATCACTCTACAATTGGTCTCTGAGACTAATTTATTAACAGAAATCAGATTGCAGGATAATTTAGGGATATGAAGCACATTATGTAAGGTTAAATTTGGTGAGATAGTAATGGATCCCTTGCCTGCAATGACAGCATAGGATCCATCTGCTATCTTAACCCTTTGATTTCCCCCACATGGAAAATAGGAGTCAAATTTTTCAGAGGCATGTGTCATGTGATTTGTTGCACCTGAATCAATGATCCAGTGTGTATCAGGGTGAGATTTATGAATGGAAAGGGCAAAGACATTACCAGATTCAGTGAGGTTGTATTGAGGTTTGTTGTGATTGGCTAGGAGTTGGCTTAGATGGTCTAATTGCTCCTTTGTGAAAGACAAATTGTCTGAGACCTTTTCACTTGGTTCGATGACCCCGATTTGCCCCGCTTGTTGTCTCTTCCACCATTGTACGATTCCCTGGTTTCCGGTTTGGGGGTTTTCCATGTATTCCCCAACGGATATCCCTTGTGTGACCTTGTTTTTTACAATGATCACACCACATCTTTTGCTTCCTGCCTTTCTGGTCATTTCCTGTGGCTGCAACTAAAGCTGATGCTTCATTAAAACTTCGAGATACAAGAATCGTAGGTGAGATATTGGTGGAATTTCCATCATCTCCTACTCCTCCTGGAGTTGTGACTCCAGATGACTGATTTGAAGAGCCGGAACTCAGTTCGCTGGTCATTGCGGCTCGGAGATACATTTTGATCTAGGATTCTTGATTGAACCTAGTCTCTGATACCATGTTATGAAAGTAGAAGGAAGGAAATTATTTTATTATTTCTTAGACGAAATATTTTACAATGATAGGAGACTTGATTTAAATAGGTAGAGGACCTAGAGCCTTCTCTGAATTGAATTCCTTGATTTTAGGAATCAATTAAGATTGGCTGTTACAATCACAATAATATAAAATCAAGACAGAATATTCTAATAAAGGAAACAACGGCTACTAGTCCTAACAAACCCTACTGCACTCATTTTAAACAGTAAAAAGACCAAACTGCCCTTTTTCTCAACATATTCCCTAATAATTTCCAGTTGGATGTTTTGAAGACTGCTTTTGCTGTGGCCATATACACGATTTGGAAGGAGCGCAGTGTCATGGTGTTCTAACAAAAGCCCAATCTGTTTTTTTGATATTGAGGCTAACATGGTTAACACTATTAGATTTTAGATTCTATGTTTCTAGGTGGTGAGGTGTAATCAAATCTAAAACTAGTTGGAAAATAGCCATCCAATTTTGTATAAATCTTAGGATTTTGGATAGCTAGTTTTTGGAGGCTTGCTTGTATATTCTAGCTCCGCGTTCTCTGAATTCCTGGATAGTTGTATTTATATATTAAATTCCTCAATGAAAGAAACACTTATACTCCCGGTCATCAGGGGAAGTATGGGGTGTAGGGTAGGATGGGGGAGGGGTTTCAAGTTTCTAATCTCTGAATTCCAAGGTGCGATTGGCATGGACTGAAAGCCAGATTAAGTGAAATTTCAAGCCCCCCCACCCCAACCCCAACCCCAACCCCAGAAGTATAAAAAAAAAAAAAAACAGCTGTCATGAATGAATTGAAGGTGGTGAAGTGAAATTTTCCAAAGAAACAAGTTATTTGCTCATGCACAATTTTAAAATAGGCTTTTCCCCGTAATTGTCTTGTTTGATGGGGTTTCTTCATCATCATTGTTTTTACAGTTTTCATCATCATCATCATCATCATCATCTATATCAAAAACATATCTTGAGCTTCTTTAATGAGTCATGCTTGCATGGTGCACATGTGAACTGGATTTGTATATATGATGAATGTTTTATGATTGTTTTAAACATCGCTTATGAGTATGAAACATTCATATTTTTGTCTGACTAAGGATCTTAACCAATTTCAGGTAAGAAATGCTCAGATTCTTGACAGTGGAAAAATTGCCACAAAATTACTCGGTAAGCATCGAAACCGTGTTGATAAGATGGCTATTGAACCTGGAAGCCCTCATGTACTTTACACGTGTGGTGAAGATGGTTTTGTTCAACGTGTAAGTTATATGCTTTCTACTACTAGCGCTTAAAAATGTAGATGTCTTTCCAGTCTAACTTGGGTTCATACAAAACTTAACTGCAACCTCTGCTGCAATCTAACAGACATTTCTGCTCTAGAAAGATTTAAGCTTCTATGAAATTGATGAAAAATGTAGATGATGGACTTAGTGACATTGTCCATCTCTCTCTACCATCATTGTGACAGGGTAACTTGAGAAAAGTTTTTTGTCAATATTCTCTTACTGCATGATGCAGCGCACTACTAGTCAATGGAAGATTGCTTTATACCCTAGCATAGGAACACATGTTAGCATGACTCATTGGTTGGACTTTAGACAATGAATTACTTTATCAAAAGAAATCAATCAACTCTAAAAATACAAGGTAATTGTAGTGCAATATTCTTGGACCCCAGTCAATGTGCGCCATGGCATGATTATTGGGCATCATTTTGTGGCAATTTCACTACCCTATTTCTTAATAAGTTTCACTTTTCCGCTTTTGGAGATCGCCTTTATAATTGAGTTTTCTAAGTTTTGAGACTTTATTATGCCTCATTCATCTGTTAATGTACAACTGCAACCATGGTGACTTCTCCTAGTATTTTCCAGAGCATGTCAGAATTCTCGTCATGCTAATTCTGGTGCACATTGACCGTAGGGATCGTTTGTTATAACTGAAGTTGATATCTGAAGTTTAAAATCTGATAAGTATCTGAATGATTTAAGTGCTGAATTTATAATGGTGATGTTGGAATATGAATGCTGAAAACGGTTATAATTGACAAAAAAAAAAAAAAAAAAAAAAAAAGAACAAATACTAATTTTTTGTTATTAAATATATGTACAAGATAAATTTCATTAAGTTTAGTAGATAAGAAACATAAGAAAGATTGTCACTCAAGTTGTACTCTAATCTCTTAAAAATTGTTTAGAAAATTCAGATCACTTAATGAATTAAGTGGCTGTCTAAAGCAGTATCAAAAAACGTCTGAAATGTAATTATCCTTTAATTCGTTCAGATTAAGAGATAAGTCGTGTTATCTGTTCAAAAAAAGAAGTGATAATTGGTGTTTTCACACAAGGCCTAAGCTTGTTTGTAACCCTTTCTCCAAGCCCTAAAAACAGGAAAAACTATCAATCAACTGATTTCTGGATTTTGTTCAATAGTTCTCCTTGGGGAGCTGATTAAGTATAACTATCTGACGTCCTACTGATGTTTCGCTCAATTTTAGTTTGTCTTAATGCCCGCTCCTCAATTTCTACTAAACTTAATCAGTCTATTGCCCAAGTTGCCTTTTGATGCCTTTTTTTCATTCTTCAAATTTTTTGGCTATATGCTTTAAGTGCGTCTTTGGTTCCCTGGGTAACACTCATGTATTTTTACAGTTTGATCTGAGAACTGAAGTTGCCACACTGCTTTTTGTTTACCAGCCCGTCAGGGAATGGAGTTATATGCCACCTAAACATCTAAACACTATTGCTATTGATCCCAGAAGTCCAAATTTGTTTGCTGTGGCTGGGGCAAATGAGTTTGCTCTAATTTTTGATACCCGCAAATATAAGTGGGATGGATCTACTGATTTCGGTCATCCTGTTGACTCATTTTGTCCGCCACATTTAATTGGTGAATACCATGAGCATAATGGGATAACTGGGTTGGCCTTTTCAGATCAGAGTGAACTTCTTGTTTCATATGGTGATGAATTCATATATCTTTTCTCGAAGGATATGGGATTGGGGCCAGAACCTTTGCTCAGGGGTAGTGATTCCATTGATATGTGTCGTAATGATGACTCACTTGCATCCACGTCAAGCACGGAGGCTGATGTAGAAGCTCGTCACCAAGTCTACAAGGGACATAGGAACTGTTTGACTGTAAAAGGTGTGACCTTTATTGGACCTAATTGTGAATATGTTGCAAGTGGTTCAGATTGTGGTCGAATATTCATTTGGAAGAAGAAGAATGGGGAGCTTATTCGTGTTATGAAAGCTGATAAACGGGTGGTTAATTGTATTGAGCCTCATCCTCATACCCCAGTCCTTGCTAGCAGTGGAATTGAAAAAGATATAAAAGTTTGGACTCCAATGGCCATTGAGAGGGCTACACTGCCTGCAATCATTGATATGGTACAGCATCGCTCCCGTCCTTGTTGCATTATTCTTGCATATCTTCAGTGTTCTAAAAATCGCTAGGCGAAAGTCGGGCGATCATGGGGTGCCTAGCGCCTAGGTGTTTTTCTAATTTTTTTTTAATGTGTATAAAATGAATTTATATATATATATATAATGGAAGCCCTAGTCGCCTAGGACGGAAATCGGACCGCCTAGGATCGCCTAAGATCGCCTAGGCGCCTAGCACTGAGGGTCTTATAAAAATGTTTCTGCTGACACGATTATTTGAATTAGGTTTGGAGCGATATTGATGATAACTCCTACGACTTCTTTGATGTTGGCTCTCTTATTACATATGATGAGAGCGAGGACAACATGGAAGAAGTGGAAGACGACGAAAGCGATGCAGATTCATTTGATGATACAGATGAAGGTGATGATGACAGTGATTATACTTCAACGGATAATGAGGACGAATATGATGATGATGATGATGTGTCTATCAATACTGTGGATGAAGACGATTCTTTTGATGAACCACCTTGTGATGATGATGATGATGGCGGCGGCGACATACCATAAGGGGATGGTGGGAGATTCCTGATTTCATCTCCTGGGTAATGTCTAATGCTCGGCCCTGGATGTACATGCGTTGCCTGAACCTCCATCTCTTGAAGACTGGATATTGCAGTTGATTTCTGCAGGACAAGTAAGTCAGCAAAAATTCTTACTGATGAAAAGTGTATACTGTGTCTAATGCCCTGGCTCTGGATGTAGTATACTACAACGTGTTGCTTCTCGGAAAGACCTGATATTGCAATAGCCATGTTGGATGGAGAAAAATTCAGCTGGAGAATGGGGGCTAGCTTTGGAAGGGTTAATTTGGGTACTGTAATTCCCAATAGCCATGTGGTATTTGTTTGATGATGAGAGATAACACGATTTCTGAAGTCTCCTTTTGACCAAATCATGAACAGATATGCCTTCAGAAAATCTAGAGTTTGTACATGGGGTTAATATATATTTAAGTAAAAAATTCAACCATATTGAATAACGTTGTCTATTATAATGGATTTGAGCACTTAGTTTTGCAGGATGAATAGCAACTTCCTATACCAAGTTAGTATTTCCTTTATAGATTTTTCAGGGTTGAAGGCTGCAATAGCAGGAAAATTTCCTAACCCGCACTCTCCTCGTGTGCACCGTCCGTTGATTTGCGACATGTACACAATAATACAAAGACTAATTTGTCTTTTTGTACATATGACGCACATCCAATGGAACGGTGCACACGAGGAGAGTGCGGGTAAGAATTTCCCTTGCAATAGCAACCGCTACCGCTACAGCATGTGTAATTTGTTGTACAATTTTGTTGTGAAAATGATGTACCAAGTCATTGGACATGATCAATACATTTTTCAAACTCTTATTCTGTGGGAAAAGGGTAAAATCATTAGACAATGATCAATACATTCACTACGTCGACTTTTTAACAACGGTTGTATCATAAAATATTTCATTCCACGACCCCAAGCTTAAACTGGAATGTAAAACTTTGAAAAGTGGAAAACTTCAACAATTTCGTTTTCCGACAAAAGAAGTTTGCTGCCGTAAATTAGTTTGAAAATTACTTCTTACAATGCATGGGTTAAAGGGTGGTAGTAAACTCCATTGTGATATTTCAAATCCGTCCGCGTACACGTTTAAAAGTCGACACACTTTAAATAATGAGATCCAGTACTATCTTTAACCGTATTAATAATGTTTCAATTCATTAATACATATAATTTATTGTGAATCGAGATCTTGTCAATCATAATCTTACATTTCTATATCATGATTTAAGTTTAGGAAATGAACCAATATGTAACAACACAAGTGTAATCCAATATATGTATACACACAAAAGCGTTGTCGTGTTGATCCGACGTGTTCATATCCGGTCTAATCCGATTGAGTTTATGGCACTGCAGTAACATATATTTTTCGTTATCAGATTTTGCATATATCAATTTCTTGTTTGTTTTTTGTCGGTTGCTCATAGATGGTTGTCACTTTGCTTTTCTTTCCCTGACTGCTGATTGTTTCATTTTGTGAATTCATTGGGTCAACGATGAAAACTCGCAATTCCTGAAATAGTAACGGAAAGTGGTCATATGGGTTTTTTTTTAAAAGAAACGTGGAGAAAAATATACTAGTATTTTGGTAGAAGATTTTATAATCTTTGATGGTCTAAATCAAAGAAATAGCCGCTTAAAATTTATGAATATTGTAAGATAAAAGGAGGGAGATGGATGCACTCTGACGAAAATCGTCCAAATGAAATACGATCGTTGATGCACGCGACAAGAAGCGGATTATAAAGTAGTTTTCAGATCAAGTACGTACCATGATCCGATCCCTTTATATATTTTACCATGTTGGAAATGCGTAATCGCCGTAGCGCGCTTTATCTAGGTTGTAGCGCGCGTATAAGTGACGAGAAACGACCCGCGTCTTCCTCCACTCAACCTTCTTTATATTCAAGAAGATGTAGATTGTATTATGTAGGTTAAGTATGCCGATGGAAAACTTGGCACGATTTTAGGGGTTGGAACAAAAATGTCTATGTTGTGCTCATGCATGCCTAAAAGATGTTGTAGTAGAGAATACTAACCGCACTTCCTCCACCTACGCAGACATATGTAATCAAACATATGCGGATTACCAACTCAATAACAAGGCCTTCATTTTTTATTAACAAGGGAAATATGTCACATATATTGCAGGTGACTTCTCCTGAAAGGTTCACCCTTTTACGATGGGAATCACGTTGTATCCCTCTCCGCTCCTTCTTTTGGGCAAGAGATGATCCTAAACTGCTTGCTACCATTAAGATAGAATTTTTATGTCATCCACAGTGATTTTGGTTCATCCATTAAGATAATTTTAGTTCATCCACAGTGATTTTAGTTCATCCTTCCACATGTAGTATGAACCAAAATCATCTGTACACTAGATGGAGGCAATTTTGGACTAGATGCTAGCGTCGACATCAAAACACTTAGTCAAATGAAGAAGAAAAATATGGGTTGAGTACCAGCTCGGCCCATACGCTGAGGTGGAATTATGCTCGTAATTGTGCCGGAAGAGTAACACATGTATGGTAATCGATCTCAATATTTTATGAGACCAAGAAAGTAACGTAGTTCTAAATGATGATATGATGATGATGGTCCTTTTATAGGTCTCTCTCGTGGGGGAGTTAATGTATGAATCCCTAATTTTTGGGGCCTGTGATTGAGGGCCTGAAAGATGCCAATTGTGGGGCAGTCAAGGCTCAATTAGGCTAAAATCTTAAGATGTTATGAATCATGGATTACAACAGTTAATGGAGAATCAATCATTTATTGATCATTAGATATAATTCAATTAAGATATTGTATGAAAAGTATGATTTCTTCTATTCCCTTTTGAGAATTGGAGGACTTTTGGTTGGGTGGACGGTTCACAAAATTTCATGTTTCCTTCATTTATGAATAGATCCTGTAAAAATTCACTATTCCTCTTCAAGATCATTTCATCTCTATCTTCTTATGTCTTCTATTTCGTTGGGTTAATTGTGAAAACTGATAAATTTTAGTCTTTTAAGTTTTTATATTATGAATTTGGTACTAGTTGAAAAATTAGAGACTAGTATGATTATGTTATTTTACAATGTAAAGTTTACAAACTACATCTCTTATTCAGAATTTTTTATGGGTTATCATTAGTATTGTAGTGTTTCTTTATAATTTACATATTTCATTTGAATATTCTTTGTGATTTGGATGTTGTAATTTTTTGCAAATGATTTTGGACATCATATTACAATTTTTTGTTATGTCTTGAATATATTATTATATTTTTATTGTATGTAGTGATCCACCACCGATCGAACCGGTGATCCGGAGACTCGGTGTCCTTTCCGATTGAATATCTAGTGGTCCTCGTAACTATGGATTGATGCACTCCTTGTTCATCATAGATGGATTCTAATTTGTTTTAAAAATTGTCCTAATTGTCTAATGGATTTTAAATTGTTCTATTCGTTTAAAGCATTATTCGGTTTATATCGTAAATTTTTTTTTTTTTTATAGGATATATCGTCTCATTTCCATCCTCACAAATTTCCATTATTCATTTTTTATTTCATTGAAAATATTTTTATTATTTTTTCAATTTTCCTTTAATATTTACCGTCCAGAAATACATTGGACACTGTCGGCTCGTTGGTCAAGTTGTTCCACTCATTTGTTAATGTTCTGTATACGGAGTTCATCACTGTTTCAGGTGAGTGGTAAGATTTCAAGAAATAATCGAATCTGGAGATCCAGCAAGAAGCAACTACGGTCGATTAAGGAAGAAAATCATATGCCCATTTCTTTAAATCATTCTCAATCTCCTCCCCTTTTGTTGTGCCCATTATTTATTTATTATCGTCATAATTTTCTTGCAAAATTTACATCTGTAGATAGATCAAATTACTGTCCAAACCACTCCTTTCTTCTGTCAAAAAGGAAAACCCAGGACTTTATTCCTTTCTTAATCGACTGTAGTTTGTTTATGTTATTGTATGGACAACGATTCTCTGCGTGCTGTTTCCTTGCGGCCAAACCGTCGAACAGATCGTAGTCGCTCACTTCCCCACACCAAAGGCAAATAATTAACTTTTGTTGTTTGTCCTCCCATTTTTTTTTGGATTTTTAGAGGACCCTTTTCTTTTTTTGGAGTAAAATTTGGAATTGTTGTGTAATTTGGCAGATGGGGAAGGGAGTTTCTTTTTAGGTGGGAAGCTGACCCAAGACACTTCCTTGAAGATACCATGGAGAAAAGGGTTCATTCGATTAGTGTTGGTATCTGGTGTCATTTGGATGTTACTCATTCTTGTGGCTTTGTTGTTCCATATATGGACTTGTCAGTCCAATGTGGCTTTTCTCTCTGGTATCTGCAACTTTTTATCTTTGCATTTTTTTTCTGCTCAAATTTTTTTCACAAAGTTCACATCATGGAAATCCACTCTAATTTGGAAGGTATTGATTGTGTTTTTTCACTTTACAGCTTTATGTAATAAAGACAGCAAAGTATTTGGCATTCTGAACACCATGGGACTTGTAAAACCACCACACCGTGAGATTTCAATTGTTACTAATCTCCATATTTCTAACTCTACATTGTGCCACAAGTCTGTTGTGTATTTTTCATGATTGTGTTGTCTTGTGTGTGATTAGGCTGCCCTATTCCTGTTGCCAATGACCCGAATCAAGTAGTTATACCAAAGGAATCTCTTGAAAGACTTGTCCAACGCTTATCATATGTTATGGAAGATGACATAGCGAGCAATGGATCTCAGTCAACTCCTCTGTTTGGAGGGCATCAAACCTGGCAGCAAAGAGAAGAGAGTTTTAAACTAAAGCCAGTTATGAAGGTAAACAAAAATCCCTATTGAAGTTTTATCTTCTTGTGGCAAATATTTGAGCATCTCTTTTCTCTTTTGCATAGAAAGGACAAATAAGTTGTTTTAGCCCTTGTTTATGAAAACTAAATCCTGAACTCCTTCCTTGCATCTGGCCTGTCATTTCCAGATGCTGCAGGAAATGGAACAGACAAATCTCGTTGATAAATCATAACTAAACTGGCAAAAATATCTGTATATAGTTCCTTTTCGCATAAGGCATCTCTTTGAACATTCAACTTCGGGTAGCCTTGTTGATGTTATGTATCCTGTTCTCCATAATTCAGGATAAACCAAGATTTCACAAGTAGGTTCTACATTACAACCATTCAATTATCATGATGCCTCTTTAAAGTATTTAGTACTTGTGTGTTTGGATTTGAGAGCGATTTTTCATATCTTGCGAGTTCCACCCTAAAAGATTGAGTAGAAAAGATAGTTGTTTTAGCCCTTGTATATGAAAGCTAATTCTGGAACCTCTTCCTTACACCCATCATGTCTAGATGCTGCAGAAACTGAAACAGTTGGATCTTATTTACTCTTCATTAATTTAAACTGAGCAAATATCCGAAGATATACATGGTTTACTAAAGTCATGAGCAATAGTACACACTGTTTTGGATAATATATATCTCTACCTCTTTCATTCTGAGAAACGTATCTTCATATACAAATAATTTATATGCATAGTACCATTACAGCTTAATATATCCAGCATTTTGTTGATCAGAACCTTAAAGTTACTTAGTTAAAGAAGAGGCGCAAAGCAGCCTAGCTTTTTCTTGGACAGATTTAGCCTGCAGTTCCTTTATACCCCACTATTATGTATTATGTATTATGTATTATGTTACTTGTGGATCATCAGTGATGATCTTCATACGATAATCTGAATTTAACGGTTTTGTAGCTTAGAAAGTGAATCCAGCTGGCCCACTTAGTGGGGATATGGCTTGAGTGTTGTATATGTCAGATTTTGAACAAAAAGGGAAAGCTCTTGGCTTTAGTCTGCATGTGGGTAGTTCACATAACTTTGGCATGTCCATTTATAATTTGCCTTTTTTTATTTTCAATTGTAGCTTTATGTCTCATGTGGGAGCTTCGCTAAACTAGCGATTGAATTAAGAACGTCCCTTCTCGTATTGTTGTCAGCTTGTCGCACTGATAAATGTTCATCTTTAGGTGCATTGTGGTTTCATGAAAAATGGTGGTGCTGAAATGGATGAAAAGGACATGAAGTACACCGAGAAGTGTCAGTTTGTGGTTGCTTCTGGTATTTTCGATGGATATGATTTACCTTACCAACCCTCAAATATAAGTGATCGCTCCCGTGAGCTCTTTTGTTTCTTGATGGTGGTTGATGAAGTATCTTACTCATTCATCAAGGAAAACGTGACTGTAAGAGAGGATGATGCTGGTGGACATTGGGTGGGTATCTGGCGTTTGGTTATGCTTAAACATCCACCTTATGATGAACCACGAAGAAATGGGAAGGTTCCAAAGATATTAACCCACAGATTATTTCCCAAGGCACGGTATAGTATTTGGATTGATGGTAAAATGGAGCTAATAGTGGATCCATTGCTTATTCTGGAAAGGTATGGCCTTTGCGAAAACCCGTTAGAGCTTTCTTTCAGTATGATAATAACTGTAACGGGACAGTATTTTGTGCATTATTGGCATGTTTTATGTATGCATTATCAGCATGTCATTATATGCTGTTGCCTCTCAGATATCTTTGGCGTGGGAAGCACACCTTTGCCATTGCTCAGCACAAGCATCATCGAAGTATATACGAGGAAGCTGATGCAAACAAACGGAGAAAGCGATATGCTCGACCACTGATTGATCTCCAAATGAAAATTTATTATTATGAGGGGATGCAGCCATGGAATCCTACAAAGGGTACTGTAAGTGGTAAGAAGATAAGATCCAACCTTCCAAATTTAGAATCTTTCCAATATATGATCTATCTGGGATTCATTTCGTATTTGCCTAAGGGATTTTAACACTTTTGGTCCCTCATGTTTTAGTTTTGGTTCAAAAGTAACCCTTATGTTTTTGAATGACACTTTTGGTCCCCTAAGATTTTATTTTGTTTCAATTTCAGGACAATTACCCAATTAGCTGTCTATATTAATATCGACTAAATGTTGAATCCGACTGGGAAATGAAATCGAACGTGGCTGCCAGGTCGGATTCAACGTTAACTTTGACGGATAATTGAGTAATTGTCCTAAAATTGAAACAAAATACAAACTTAGGGAACCAAAAGTGTCATTCAAAAAGATAAATTGTTATTTTTTAAACAAAGCTAAAGCACGAGGGACTAAAAGTGTCAAAATCCCATTTGTACCTAATATAATCTGGTGTTTTTCGAAAAATGCAGATGTTCCAGAAGGGGCAGTTATCATAAGAGAGCATACAGCATTGAATAATCTCTTCAGTTGCTTATGGTTTAATGAGGTGAACCTCTTCACCCCAAGGGATCAACTTAGCTTTGGGTATGTAGTTTATAGGTTAGGGGGCATGTTCAAATATTTCATGTTTCCAAATTGTGAATATAATTCACTATTTATACTACACCCTCATGTAAGGGAGCATTCATCTACTATAGAGTGGGTGAAAGATTTGTCTGAATTTAGAAAAGAGCCTAGCTTGAAAGAGAGTAGAGGAGGATTAGGGTTGTGGACTCCGTATCCCGGGGATCTCGACTCTCTTGTAATGCCACCTGTAGCTAGAACATCTAAAGCAGGATGAAGATCCTCTTCTCATGTGTTTAGACATGGGAAAAGTCCATCCCACTTTTTATCTGAGGATTTTTTTTTTTAAATTTTATTTATTATTATTACCTTTTTTTCCCCTTACAATACATAGAATCCAATATGCTACACAGAATCCGGGTCAATTGGAATGATGCTGACTTGCCCTGGAAGCAGAAAAAGCCTCTCTCTCTCTCCTACTAACCCACCCTTAGAAAAAAAAGGGTTAAACCCTAACCGTGAGGGCCCCCTCGCCCCCGATCCCACAGGAATGCGAGGAGAGGTTGATCAGGTAACCTAGAGCTTAGAGTCAAGGGCTGCCTTAGACCATTGCGCTGAAGTTTTTATCATTGGAAATCAACCTTTTTATGGGAATCGAACCTCTGACCTCCAGCTTATGGTCCGAGCTGTCACTACAACACCCCAGCTCCTCACCACTAGGCCATATCCAGGGGATACTAATCCACCCTTAGAAAAATAAAGCAAAGCAGTTAAAGCACAGGTTGATGAAAATTCCTAGTCTGTTGCAACACTAAGGTAAAAGTTAGAGAAAGTAAAGTGTTAAAAAGAGAGAAGACAAGACAAAGAAATGAGGAAAAAAGAGAGAAGCACCGTTTGTATTCCATTATCCAAAGGTAAGGAACACAATTACAAGTGTGAAGATATACCAAAAACAATCAGGAAACCTTTTTGGGATTTTGGGAGAGGTTCCTACCTTTGATGTCCGACAGTAATCCGAATGATTAGTCCCGGGAATTGTTTGGGATACATTACGAGCAAAAACAATCAGCATCAATAAATAATCCATCATAATCTTATTTTTATTTAACACTCCATTGGATTTCTATTGAACATACACGACAAATTAGTTTAAGGGAAAAATAATACATATTTATCCGTGTGATTTAACCTCCCTGGAGAATGCATCCTTTGAATTTGTGATCGTCGATCTTCTTCTCAAAATGTTTAATAGATAATGTCTCTTTGACTAAATCAATTGAACTGATTTCTTGATCTAAATTGCGTAATGTATTTCCCATGTTCAAAAACCTTGGTGGAAGAACTCATTGGCAAAGCCCAAACAAGAAAACAATTTACGGCATACACGATTTTAGGTGTTGCATTGTCTGTCTCGTTAAAAACCTTAGTACGGTATAACCTCGATAAATAAATATTCGATAAATGAATAACCTCGTCAAATAAATAATTTTCTCCGGTCCCGACTTGGGCAAATGGGCTAAATGAATAACCTCGTTAAATGCATTAACGAATAAAAAAATTTGAGTCATTAAAGTCCCTATGTAAACATAAATGAATAATCAATAAATTTCATCGCTATTTTTCTGGGTACTTAGATGACTTGTGCCTCTTAACATCGCTATTTTTCATCTCATCCAACAAATATTCAGATGATATTTTGAGAGTATTTGATATTGTGGTTTGGGTGGTAGCCAAATCAAACTTTTGTTTCACTCATGCTCAGGGGCGGCTCCAAGTGGGGAGATTTGGGTCACTTGACCCCCTAAAATAAAAAAAAATAAAAATTTCTATGTATTTTTTACACTATTTGAAATTTTTATAGGCTAATACCTACTAACTGATCCGCTAATTTTTTAAAATATTGACCCTTGACCCGTAATCATACTTGAATTTGTAAAATTAATGCATATAAGCTTGTAATATGATTAATTTACTACTATCGATCTCCGACCCGTGTCCGAAATTCCTGGAGCCGCCCCTGCTCATGCTTACATATCTTTTTGGATAATACTTGGATGTTCTTTCTTATGCTCCTTATCTGGTCGGTTAAAGTTGTTTTTGTTATTGGTTTTGACTGATGATTGGAAGCCATTAAATTGAACATTATGAAAGATACATTAGTATGAATTCTTTATCAAACTAAGATTTTAGAACTATATATAGTTTGTAGTGTAAGTCAAGTATATTTTCTTAGACTCTAAATATTCCATACATACAATCTTCTTAGTAATCTCAATACATAATACATTGTACTTAGTCCACACGTATAGTGTATGTATTTCTAATCTAGAGTATAAAGAAAATGAATGTAATTAACTAAAGAAAATGAGAATGCGTAATCGTCGGTTCGATTCTCCAATATTTCCAGGCCAAGTACATTTATCGGGCCTTGACAATTTTTTTTTGTAGACTAATATTTTTTAAGATTAAAATGAAGCATCTACCACAAAAAAAAAAAAAAAAAAATCTGTAAAGTCAACTAATAATAGTATAAATAATGCAAAAGAAATGTTTTTGTCAAACATTTTCAACAAAAGTATCACTTAAACACTTGTCGTTTAACATTTTTAGATACAAAAATACTAATCAAACTTGTGTAATCAATGTCATCAATCAATGTTTTTTCAATCGACAACATGGCCAAACCATTCAACCTTTCTTGTGATTTTTTTTTTTTTTTTTTTTTTTTTTTTTTTTGCAATTTATGTTTGCACTACTAGTCTTTACTGTAAATGTAATCACTCACATAGAAGGGAGTGAGTCGTGATTGAGGGGAGGGCAAAAGTCGCTACGAATATTAAAGTACTAATTTAAGGCTTTTCTATGCGAAAGGCTTTTCCGAATTACTTTGGCTTAATGAAACTTCTTTTTTAACAAAAAAAAAAAGTACTAATAGACTCATGAGTTTATAGTTACTAATACTTATTAGCTTATTCTTTCGGTGGGCCCTTAAAATAACATATTTTTGGTGACTTTTGCGCTAACGGTTGGCACTGCCGGGTACGTGGACCGTGAGCCAACGTAATTCTCGCCAGAGTAAAAGTCGTTCGGACGACGAGGAACTCCGGATTAGTCGGACTTTAAGGGAGAAAAAAAAAAAAAAAAATGTAATTAAGTTTTTCATAAGAATTTTGACCATTACCATCTAGGTACATTTGTACATTAAATGTAAAAATACTAATCATGATTAAAAAAAAGTAAAAATACTATCTAAATGAATAAATATTCATTTATCGATTAAATTGATATATTCATTTGTACATTTATCGATTAAATAAATAAAAATACTATCTAAATGAATAAATATTCATTTAAAAATTAAATATATTTTTATCGATAAATAAATAATATTCGCAAATTAAATATTTTTTTAAATTAAAGGTATTATCGATGTTAAACCTGAAAGGAAAAATAGTAGTCATTGGTCTTTAAGACCAAACATATTATATAATATTCTTGTGCATATAATTAATAAGGGCGTTGTTAATGGCGCGCACCACATCAATATCTTTACACTGCTTTTTAGAGGTCGAAATGTGTTATTTCAACTCCCGAAAAATCGAAATGTGTGATTTCAACCTCTAAAAAGTCAAATTTTACACAGGTATAGTGCGCGACTATATTGAATGTGGTGCCTTTAACATTACCCAATTAATAATTAGAGTATGAAACACATACACGACATTGAAACCCCTATTCTGCTTTGTGAATTGCATGAAAATGTTGGGAAAATTTAGAAACAAAAGGGCAAATGGGAAAATACATTATTTTATTGGTATCTTTCGTCGGAAAATTATTTCAGATGGCCAGAGATTAGATTAAAGGTTTTTCAGCAAAACATAGAGGGATAAACCATACATTTTTAAACGATTAGAGGATAAAGACTCTAAATGGCAAACCGCAGATAAGTAAAGAGTGTTTTCCCCTTTTATCTTTTCTTACAAGACAGGATGAAGGCATTTTGAAATGTAGCTTTCGGAATAGGCACAACTGATAAGCATTGACAGATTATGCAATTCTAACTGTGGGAAACATTGTCAGAATAAAATATGCATGTCCTATTGATGTGATCATAGAAAACGAAATGGAGTTGAATCTCTCAGGAAAAGAACACAGTTTAGAAGGAAAAAACCATACAACGCATGTGTAAAATCTCCATTGTCAGAAATACTGCAGCAAATTGCGTACACACGAGTACACAGCTTTCTCGACTAATCTGACTCAAAATGTTCCACCATAGACTCGAGCATAATAAAAAATAAAAACAACAGCTGCATACTTACTAAATGCCGTATTACTCAAACATAAGCAAGCCCACTACAACTTTAGGTAAAACCAAAAATTACACATAAATCACAGCTCGGTTTTAAATAATAATAAAAAAAACATTTACCGATGTTTTCTTACTCCCTTGACACTTGCACTGCAGCCACATAACCGTGAAACCTTATTCATTAACTGGACAGTGAAAAAAATGCACCTCTACAGATGAAAGCACAGACTCAAGAAGAATGGCAATGCAATGATTCCCAGGCAACAAACTTTGAGCGAAACGCAAGGAGTACAGAAGATTCTTTTTTTTTTTTCTATCCACGTTTAATTAGATGCATCCCGGCTGTAAAATTGATCAAGTGTCTTAGCTGGAATACGATGAAGTAGTTCACGAGGAAAGATCCGCAGCAATGTCCAAGCTAAATCAAGCGACTGGAAGATGTTGCGGGTATCATATGCTCCTTGTGCAACAAACTTCCTCTCAAATTTGTCGAGGAACTCCAAATACAACTGTTTTATTTTAAAAAAAAAAAAACAAATGGCATCAATTTTACAGATGCTTTACCAGCAAAGATAGCACAAGGGAAGAGGAAGAAAAAGATCTTTAAATGCACCACACTAAACTTACTGTGACACCACGCCTACAATGCATCGCAGTCCACGTTGAGTCAAACTTTCACAAAGTCGAATATGATTTAAAAGTCTATTATTTGGTCTGTAGTCGACTTTCAGAAAGTCAAGCGCGTATAACCGACTTTGTGAAGTCGACTTTCATCGTGGTGAATGATAGGTGTCGTGCCACAGTAAGTTTGATGTGATGCATTTAAAGGGTTCAAAAAAAGATGATGTCCGATGGCTGACCAGATCTTCAGAAGAAAGAGCTTCTTCTCCAACCACAGCTTTCATTGCCTGCACGTCCTTTCCTATGGCATAATTTGCATAAAGCTGAAACGCAGATTGACCAATACTACCAGTTAGATATCACAAGATTAAAAGTATAAAATAGGGGGTGGGGGGAACGGCGAGGTGTCAAGGAAAAATAAAGGGCTTCTGTTAGAAGAAGGGATTAAAAAAAAAATTTGGAAATGGTATTTGCACACCAAATATTTGATAACCGCACACTCTCTTTATTTTTCCCACCATTGGTTACGAATTCTTATCTCAACTTTGATCATTGATCAAACAATGATGGTGTGTGATTAGCAATTATCAATAAACAAATAAATAACATAATACCTGATTAGAAACATCAGCATGATCCCTACGAGTCATACCCTCCCCAATGGCACTCTGCAACATAAACAAGGTACCAGAGTTCAAAAATAAGCCTTAAAAAATCCTTCTCAACAGCATTTAAATAAGCAAACCAGAAAAAGTCCAGCTAATGAATATTCTCACCTTCATCAATCGAGATAAAGAAGGAAGCACATTGATCGGAGGGTAAATCTGTCAATTCAAAAACATAACTCAGAGAGAAAGCACATCCAGATATAGAATAGCAGTCATTGGGAACATACATTCATCATCAGACACTGGCTTCAATATACATCAAATGGCTATCAAACAAAGATTTGGGGCCAAAATCCCCTAAACCTTTGCAAAGATCTAGCAACCAAACTAACAACACCCAAGCCTTACTCTCGCTAGATGAGGTTGACGGAAAAAATAATCTCTATGGTGCCTTTAGTTTTTTATTTTTCCAAATTTTTATAGTGCTCTATTATATACCTTTGCTCTCCCTAATACATGGAAAAATTATATACTTTAGTCTCCATTTGCGTCCTTCTTTGGCCTTGCTCTTTTCCTTTTTCACATAAATCTCACTTCGAAAACCACACCGAATACATGTGTCAATGGTCATCTCGGTAAATAACTATACCATTCAAACGTGACTCGCTCATTTTTTCATCTATAAACACAACTCCAACATTCTTTTTAAAATTTTATCTTGTCCTTCCTTCTAAGTCCATAAATCCAGCTTTAACATTGTCATTTCTACTTCTCAATTTTATTTTGTTTTTGTTTTTTTTTGTTTAGGATCCTTTTTGAAGCCTAACAGTTTGACTTGTACAGCATCATTGATCTTATGGCCATCTTACACCATGATACGCTTCTTCGCTTCAGCCAACCTACCACAATCCCAACCTACCACATTCTACAAAGAACATCATCATCACTTCCTCAATCCCTTTGCAACATTGATCTTATATAGCGCTCACTAATAGGAATACTTTGTTCCCCACCTTTCAAAGGGCTCGCGCGCCATCTTTTTGTTGCTATACATTGAAATTCATATACTCAGATTTTGTTTTACTCAGTATTAAGATCTTTCACCTCTAATGTATACTGCCAATATTCAAGCCTAGCATTTAATCATTATTGTTCATCATCCACCAACATAATATCATTTGCAAACAATATACACTATAGGGCGTCTGGTGAGCCCACACATGACTAATGGAAAACGTCAAGCGCTTAATGTTGATCCTTGATGTACGTGGTAATCCTACTACGAGAAATCACTATAGTTTCCATCATGCTTTGAATGCAAAAAACAAGACGTGACATGAAACTATCTATAAAAGAAAATATGAGGTAACTTCGAGGAGAAATGGTATTAAATCTCGCTTTATCAGGAAAATCAGTGAACGACTACTTTGTCCACTTTAGTAGTGCAACATTCGGTCATATCCCACACAGATTTGGGTACAAATCCCCAAGTGAGACACCAAAAGTTCCAGGGGTCTCACTAATGTGACTTTCAATTTAGCTGTCTTTCACTGGCTTTGTTTCTATGTTCTGTGCACCCCCCCCCCCCCCCACACACACACACACACACACACACGGTCCGCACCAAAAAGTCCATTTTTCTTTGGTCCCTACTCCACAAGGACCACAACTATGTATATGTGTGAACCAGAATCCTTGCCAGTACCACATACTACAATCTTATTGTAGAAAATTAGAGAGATAAAAGTATAAACTTTATTCATATCTCTTACTGGAACCGAGGCCCCTCTTTATAGCTACTACTGAATCTTAAACTTCATAAAAAAGAAACTTAACCTACAAGAAATAGACACTTAACCGCCTAAACAAATACCCTAATTCATGCCAATACCAATATTACGCCTCTAATAACATAAATATAAAAAATAGACTTCGACCTGGTTCTCAACACTCCTCAAGTTGGTGTATAGACATTCAACATGTTCAACTTGCTTGTGCAACCTTCCAAGTCCGACCTTCAAAGGGCTTGGTCAACCCAGGCCACCTGTTTTGCTGAAGGTAGAAACGAATATAAACAAGTCCATTGTCTAACTTCTCCTTGATAAAGTGCCTATCAATCTCCAAATGTTTAGTCCTATCATGGTGGACCGGATCATTAGCAATGTCTATCGCAAACTTGTTATTACAAAACAACTTAATTGGCCATTGAAGCAGCATATTCAAAATCCTCCAAAACTCGCTTTAATCGCAGACCTTCACATACACCTAAGGCCAATGATCTGAACTATGCCTCTGCACTTCTATGAGCCACTACACTTTGTTATCTACTCCTCCATGTAACTAGATTCCCCTATACGAAGACAGATATCCGGTCTTTGAGACTTCATCCCCAATCCGCATCAGTGAACACTTCGACTCCTCTTTTGTCTGTCTTTCAGGTACAATCCGTTGCCAGGAGTAGCCTTAAGATACCTCAGAATTCTGTACAGCACATCCATGTATCTCGAAGTAGGAGAAAGCATAAATTGACTAGCAAATTCCACAACAAAGCTATATCCGTTTGGGTATGAGATAGATAAATCAATCTACCTACCAATCTCTGGAATCTCTCCCTACTTACTGGATGTCATCAGCAATTTCCCCAAGCTTGGAGTTTTGCTCAATTGGAGTCCCAGCTGGCTTAGATGCACTCATCCCAGTTTCTGCTAACAGGTTCAAGATATCCTTTCTCTGCGACACAACAATGCCTTCTTTGGAACTTCAACCTCCAATCCCAAGAAATATTTAAGAGGACCTATGCCCTTAATCTCAAACTCCTTGGCCAGCTTCATTTAAACCTCGTCAGCTCCCACCAAGTCGTCGCCTGTGAGAATTATATCATCTACATAAACAATCAGGACGGTTAATTTACCACAATCAGAAATTCTCACAAATAATGTATTATCTGACTGTCCTTGAACAAACCCTGAAGTCTTCACAAATTTCATAAAATGATCAAACCAAAGCCTCAGGCTTTGCTTCAGACCATACAAAGACTTTCTCGGTTTACACACTTTCCCAATCAAACCTATCTTCAAATCCAAGAGGTACCAACATATAAACCTCCTCATTCAAATCACCATGAAGAAAGACATTCTTGGCATCTAGCTGATCAGGCATCAATCTAAGTTTACAACTAGTGTCCAAATCACCCTAAATGTATCATCTTTGCTACTGGGGAAAAAGTCTCAGCATAATCTACCCAGATGCCTGAGAAAATCCCTTAGCAACCAACCTAGCTTCAAAACTTTGTAATGTACCCTCAACATTATGTTTTACGGTGAACACCTATTTACACCCCACAACCTTCCTCCCTAGAGGCAAATCCAACCCACTCTTTTCCAGAGCCCACGTTACTTCCACTTTCAGTTGGGATCACTAAGAGCTTCTTAGATATTATTAGGAATACTTTCTTTGGATAAGGCACAAATGAAGGCTTTATGAGAAGTGGAGATTTTAGAATAATTGAGATAAATTGAACAAGGGATACAAAGGTCATTTTGTGCACTCTCTGGAAAGTTCCATAACTGAAATAGGTACATCGGGAAGGAGATCCTCCATGGGTAGCTTAGGATTTTTTGTGTTCCTACGTTGTTTAGACACTTTTGAGTCAATGTTCTAATTAACTTCTTCATAAAGACTCTAACGAACTGACCTACTTCATCCAATTCCAGACCAAGCAAATTAAATGAGTCTCCTTGTTCATAATTAGGGTTCTTTATACTCTCCCCATGCCCGTGATATGGTTTAATAAACATGTTTTGTTTAAAGAAGTTAAGATCCATAGTAACAAAAACCTTTTGAGATGTTACATACAAGCATTTATAACCCTTGCTAGTAGGAGGGTAACCAATTTTTTGTTTAGGTTCAGTTTTCCCACTATTATGTGTGTAAACAAACATGTTACAACCAAAAAGTCCTTGGCGATTCTTGTTGTGGATATGACCTCAAACACATACTCAATGGGGAATGATAGTTCAAAACCCAAGATGGAAGCCTATTTATGGTGTGGTTGTTAACACTGCCTCACCCCATAATGTGCCGGAAAACATGAGTTAATAATTAAGGCTCTCAACACTTCAAGTAAATGTATGTTCTTTCTCTCTATCACTCCATTTTGTTGCGGAGTTTTGACATTAAAGTTTTGGTGTACTGACACTCTATCTTGGAAAAATTCCCCAACCCCAAGAAGTTTATTAAATTATTTAGACCTATGGTCACTCCTCACAATTTGATTTTTTTTTCATGAAATTGAGTGTTGATCATTTCGTACAAAAAAATTAAAGCTTGTTCAACTTCATATTCTTCCTTTGTAGATATACTCATGATAACCTAGAGTGTCGTCAATAAAAGTGACGAACCATCTTTGAAAAGTCATCATTTTGACTCTAGATGACCCCCAAATTTCATCGTGAATTAAAGTTAAAGGTTCAGAGGGCTTATACTCTTGAGGAGCATAAGTCTTTCCATGTTGCTTAGCCACTTCACTTTGGAAAAATCAAGATTTTCAAATCTAAACAAAGTCGGAAACAATTTCTTCATATAATTCAAACTAGGATGTCCTAATCTTTTAGGCAATCAAGGACTTTATTCTAAGCAACAAAAGACTTTGAGTTGAAACAACTACGTTGGGAAAAAGACACAACAGACTTGGATTTCTCCTCTAGGATGTAGAGACCACCAACCCAACTTAGACTTGCGGATCATCCTCCTCGGCGCCAAATCCTAATAAACACACTCATTCATGTGAATTTTAACCATACAATTCTCATCGGAAGTTTAGACACTGAAAGTAAATTGCAGGCTAGGTTAGGAACATGAAGGACGTCTTTTAGGGATGAATTTGGACAAATGTTGAGGGTTCCTTTTCCAGCAAATTTTGGATTGGGAACCATCAGCAATTTTGATTTTCTGATTGCATGCACATGCTGTATAATTAACAGACAATTTTGAGACACCAGTCATACGATCTGTTTGCCCCAAAATCTATGATCCAAGAATATTTATGGATAAACTTACTAGTTAGAGACCTGAGTCAGCAAGGATATAAGTAGAATTGGTTTTCCGAGAGTTATGAAATTTACTAATTTGCTCTAAATGATCTCTGTTGAAAGGGACCTTGAAAATTTTGACCGCCCTGAATCTAAAGTGACTTGGTTGGATCTTGCTCTCCCTCAGACTGCCTTGGCTTCCATCCTGGTTTTCCATGCAAACTCCGGCAGTTCTGTGTGCCCCAGCTTTATGCAGTGATCACACTTTATCTTTAGCTTATCATTTTTTTCCAAGCATCGGGATTTCCCACAACAAGGGCTGAACCCTCATTCCTGGATTATGGTCCTTTCTACATTACCACAGCTTCATAGCTTCTTCTCTTCTGACCTCAGAAAACACTTCCCTTAAAGATGGTAAAGGGTTTCCCTCAAAAATTCTCCCTCTTACCTCATCAAGCTCACGGTTCAATCCAGCTAGAAAAGTGTAGACCATTTCATTCTCGTCTCCTTCAAAACTTCACACTATCTCCTAGGGAATCCCATGAATCATCACGGCATATGTCCAATTCCTGCCACATCGCCACAATGTCATTATAATACAAAGTAACATTACGTGCCTCTTGCTTCATATTCCACAGCCTCGTCTTTAACTCGTAAATCTAAGATGTATTTTCCACATCATAACACATCTCATTGACCACTTCCCAAATATCCTTAGCAGTAGCAAGAAACATGCGTGCGATGGCTGGCTCCATAGCGTTGATGAGCCAAGTTAAGCCAAGCCAAGCCATCAACATCGAATTTTTTGATTCCCAGGTCCTAAATTTAGGATCTTCAGGACGCGGCTGAGGGGTTTCGCCAGTCAAATATCCTATCTTTCCTCTACCATCAATCGCCAATTTCACTGTTTGTGCCCACTCAGTGTAATTTTTTTTCCGCGAGCCTCCTTGACAGTTGACACCAGTAAAACCGCAGATCAGAGTTGATTGGGATTTTCGTCAACTCCCTCCCACATGTCCCTTTGTCGCGCCAGAATTTCCTGGAGCCGTAGGAAGGGGATTGACTCCGGAAGAATAGGATGAGGGGCTCCTTTTTCCGGTCATCGCTTGGCTTAGAATTCATGTCAAGGTCTTTAGGGTTTAAGAGATCATAGCTCTGATACCATGTAGAAACTTAGAGAGAGAGAGAAAAATATAAACTTTATTCATATTTCTTGAAGGAACGAAGACCCTTATTTATAGTTACAAGTCTTAAACTTCATAATTAAGAAACTTAACCTAATAGATACTTAGTCGCCTAAACAAATATTGCACCCTAATATATACCAATACCAATATTACACCTCTAATAACATAAAAATAAAAAAGACAAATAGTTTTCGACTTGGTTCTCAACACTTATATTAAGAATATCACATTTCATTGGCACCCTAATATATGCCAATACCAATATTACACCTCTAATAACATAAAAATAAAAAGACAAATAGTTTTCGACTTGGTTCTCAACACTTATATTAAGAATATCACATTTCATTGGCACCCAATCAGACCGAAAGTGGTCCCACATAACTGAAACTATAGATTAATGCAGGCACTATATCGACAAAATACCACTATCGTAATTGTTGCCAATCACTGTTCAGCACATAACAAGTACAAGGCTGCAATTTTTTTTTAAAGAAACAACTCAGAAGTAGGTCACAAAGAATTTATACGGGCAAACAATTAAACAAAATAACATATTAAACAAACCTGACGATTGTGAAGCTGTCGATCAATATATATTTGTCCCTCTGTAATATAACCCGTCAGATCTGGTGTAGGGTGCGTGATATCTGGCCAATGGGGGAAAGATTACAGTTACACAAGGCAATTAAAATGCAAAATACTGCCCATAGTGAATGAATACACGAGTATTCAAAGTACCATCATTGGGCATAGTCAATATAGGTATCTGAGTGATAGAACCCTTTCGTCCCTCAATACGCCCAGCACGCTCGTAGATTGTAGCCAGATCAGTATACATATAACCAGGATAGCCCCGTCTTCCAGGTACTTCTTCACGTGCAGCAGAAACCTGAAATCACAATCACTTCAATATTGATGACATTCTTTCAAATAACAGGAAAAGTTCTTTTAAGTACAGCTGAGATTCCAATATTGAGACAAAAATAAGAAAAAGGGATTCCAATAATGCAGAGAGATGTTAGTAGTCCATAAACTACTGAGAAGTGAATCTAGCACAGTACCTCACGAAGAGCATCCGCATATGAACTCATATCAGTCAATATCACAAGCACGTGTTTACCACATTCATATGCTAGATATTCAGCTGTGGTTAGAGCAATACGAGGAGTAATGATACGTTCTATTGTTGGATCGTTGGCCTGTAAGAAGAGTACTTGATGAAATTAGCCAGCAAGAAAGATCTTCATCCAAACAATTAAATTAACTAAAGAGAAAGGAAAAGTCTCTGCACAGGTAAAATCACTAATAGACCCATATAAGAGTTATCCAAAAAAAAATACCAAGTTCAGGAAAAGGGTCACTCTCTCCATGGATCCATTTTCCTCAAAGTCACGTTTGAAAAATTGCGCTGTCTCCATATTGACCCCCATAGCAGCAAAAACAATGGCAAAATTGTCCTCTCCATCATCCTGCAACAATTAACAAGAGTGTGACAACACAAAAACCACGCAACCTTTAATTCTGACAAAATAACCAGGAAATCAGAAACAATTGAGCTATTTAATAGTGTTAAAATATAGCGCATAGGTGTTATAATGTGAACACCGTATGACAGATAGGATTTTATGTCTCAGGGACACAGTTTTGAATTATTATGCACTATATAAATGGATGGAACAAGGGAGAATGAGAACATGTCATTCTTTTCCCTCTTTTCTGATATCTATGATTTCTAACAAATAGTAATTACATAGAAGCATTGATTCAAAGAACATGTTTAAGCACTATCAAGTTTCTACTGAAAATATACAGATTTATAAATAACCTCTTCCTCTACTGAATGAACAATACATTAAATCGCCTATATTTTCTCCACAGTCAAAGAAATTTATTTCCAATGCAAATGAACTAATACTCAATATCAACCTATGGAAGCAGCAAATGCATGACAAACATATACCTCAAGTAGATTCTCAGATTTCTCCAATCGTTTCACCAAACCCGCCTGACGACATATTTGAGCAGCAATTTCATTATGCGGAAGACCAGCAGCCGAGAAAAGAGGAATTTTTTGTCCTCTGGCAATTGAATTCATGACATCTATAGTTGAAATTCCAGTTTGTATCATTTCCTCCGGATAGGTCCTCTCACTAGGATTGATAGAACTCCCTTAAGTAGCACAAATGAGGAAAATTAATTACTAGCACAAATGAGAGATTCTGATTACAAAGCTATTTTGCCCCTCCAGAAATACCAACCAGAAATGTCTAAATAAGCTTCAGGCAGAATTGGAGGACCATTATCAATGGGCTTTCCTGAACCATTAAAAATGCGGCCAAGCATATCCAATGAAACGGGGGTCTTTAACACCTGCAAACATTATATAATTGCTATTGTAATTCTACATAATTTCATCATATTCAGAACGCCGAAGAATATTATAAGCAGTATAATCATATGCAAAGTCATAGTAAGAGAACAATGTTGTGTGTCAATAATGACTAATCAAGGTGTGGAAAAACGACAACTAACAAACAAATAAATAGAAACATATACACGAAATCCCATTGCAATACAATTGGTCTAAAATCCAAACAAGTTCATATGGGAAAATGGTACATTCTAAACCCTCGTCTCTACGTATTATGAGAATAAAATAAATGAAACAATAACTTACCTCACCAGTAAACTGCACAGTTGTATATTTGTTGTCGATGCCGGATGTTCCTTCAAAAACCTAACAGCCATAAAATAAAATAAAAATGAGCCTTCTTTGCATAGTGGTTAGTACAAGCAAAATAACGATGGAGAGGTTACAGATTTTAAACAAAAAGGAGGGGAGAGCAAGTTTGACAAATTTGTTAAACTTCTTCCAAATCTTAAACACACATTCAATTAATTATATTTTCAAAACCTCAAAAATGATAGTTAAATACTATTGATTAAAATATTGTTCTAACCAAAGCTAATACTTTTCATTATAATATTGTTTTAACCAAGGACATCAAAGGATTATTGCACATTCCATAACTCCCTGAACAAGATCTATGCATCTTGAGCAGAAAAGAATCAAGACAAAAGCATAAGTCCAGCCTATTCTCCCAATGCAACCCAGAAGCACATGGCATTCAATCTATAAATATGCATAAAAAAAAGAAAGAGATAATACTTTATTCAATGTTCCAATATTTCCTTTTGTACCTTAAGGGGGTGTGGCCAAGTAAAAATATCTAGCTTTGCTATAATATGAGAAGTAACTAAGAAAAAAAACCTTAGTGGCCAACAAGCTACTCTTGGATAGTAAAATTTGAGACCAAGAATGTTGAAACGGTTAGTAAAAGAATTCTCACCTGAACAACTGCCTTCTCCCCATCAACTTCCAAGACTTGTCCTCGTCTAGTCGTCCCATCTCCTAAACGGATATTTACAATTTCCTGGTACTTAGGTCCCTGAAATACATAATCATTAATGCTCAATCAGATTTAGGCTCATCTACATATGAACTTTGTGCAAATCAAGTTATTCACCTTCACTTTCTCAAGGATGACCAGTGGCCCAGCAACTCCAGAAACAGTTCTGTATTCTGAATAGTGAAACAGGATGAGAAAAGGCCCCTCCCACAGTATTACACGAATCAACTATGCAAGAGTAAACTTGAAGTAAACGAGAACTTAATAGACCAATTATCCAAAACAGAGCTCTCAAAGGAAGCTCTTCAGATATAGAACAAACAACATGCTGAAGGCTATCGAATGAGTTTACTTATCTATCTTTTAGAACTTCACAACAAAGAATGGTAGCAAAAAGATTGATGATATACATGAGGAAAATGGAAACCTTAATCCCAGAGTAACATAAATGATTTTATATGAAAAAAACATCTATTCAACCAAACAAGCCCAACTTTGATCATCTGGATCATAATGACAATATTCCTGACAGTGTTTGATTAATGTCCAGTTTCCTAAGCAAATCGATCGAGCAAGGTCAAACAACGATCTTATGATTCTCATTGCAGAATTCTTAACCTAGCCATGTCTACATGGGGGGGGGGGGGGGGGGAGACAAAGAAAAGGATGCAAGTATGTAGAGAAATTACCCATGCCAATCTCTAGAGTTCCCTCCTCCAAATCCACATTGTTTTGAGTCACACCCATGATTCACTAAACCTGTCAAAAACAATTTTAATAATCATCAACAACTATATTATCAGGTGTCTGCGAAACCAATTTCACTTGTCCCTGAGTTCATAAATCATTTACATCAAAACAGAGAGAAAACACTAAATTCCTGCAAATCCAACAGATGATTGGATGTAATAACAAATCCTCCGCCTTGAAGGAAGTAACCTAAACAAAAAAAAACGCTTAAATGCATAAGAGACCGATCCAGGATTCGATCGAAGATTAAGCTTACCTTTCGAAAATTGAGGTCGCAGAGCGGAGAGATGAAAGCCGGAGAGAAATTGTTCAAATCAACACGAAACACGTGAGATCTGATGCTGTGGTATCTATGAAAATATCTGTCTCGATCGCTATCGCGGTTAACTGCTCCTCCGTCCTCCCTTCCTACAAAATTTATGTCTAAATGCTGAAACAACAAATGTGTTCGATCAATAATCTTATCTTAATTTGTTATAAAAGATGAAAATATGTTTATCTATTATTTAAATTAATTTTTTATTTATTTATTATATTATGTTTATATTAAAATCTTTAATATAAATACGATACTACGGATTTAATACACATACATTTTCCTTATCCTCTTATACCTGTATTTTCTCTTGTTTTTATTCTCTTTTTTATTTAGTTTTATAACACGTTATCAGCACAACCATATTAAATATTTAAAATACATATAATGATTATGAATATATTGGTTACTGTGTTTATAACCATTCTTTATATGAGAATCTCACTATAATTTGGTTGGTCGTTCAAGGACATTGGTATAACCCGAAACATTGTATCCATAATTGTGAGAAAGAATATAATATCTCTATATGAGACAATATTTCTCCCGGAATCGAAAAATATTAAAGAAATTTGTTGACACCTGCATAAGAGGATCTCACATTGAAACGTTAAATTTGTCACGGGTTATTGCAAATATTGACATATATGAAACATGAGTTCATATATTATTCACTGAGATAAAACCCACGAAGGGTAGATTTTAAGCACATTTTGCATACATCAAATATTTTCTGAGAAAAATGGAGAAATGAACCAATGTTTCATTCTTGTGATTTCTCCTACATGTGATGTGAAAAATAATTTGAACGATTCTTAAATAATCTGAAATCACATAGTGGTATATGATATTGCTTGGAATATCACGATTGTGGTGTTAGTGTTTATACGGTGGATATCTGAGCGTGGAAGATAACTTTTACGGTGGAGTGACGGTGGTTGTAAAGATAACAGGGTTGTGTTCAGCCGGCGAATGCAATAACTGATAAAGGGAAAACGTGTTCGATGAATTGCCAGAGCTTATCTGCTTATATTGAATCGCGTATATCTGTTCTGATTACTTGAAGCCTTTATTTATTGGCAAAGCTCTAATTGCTATTAGACTAATAGTGACAAGACATAATTAAGCATAATTAAGAAGACATGCAGCTGTAGAGGGTCGGGACGAAGGGGCCGCTGATCGCGCTGATGCTTTCCTGTTGAGACAGTCTAATCCTTGCTAATGCCAAGTGTCGAGCGTGCTCGCCTAGAGGTAGAAGGCGTAGCCTGGCTGACCGATATATTGGACTAGGGATAGCGCGTTCGGCCCCCTAAAGGTCGGATACGATCGTGCGAACTCGATGACCCAATCGGCTTACTTCCAGACGGGCTAGTGGCAATGGAGGTCAGAGGTGCAGTGAGCCTGATGGTGGTCCGGTGGACCGTGTTCGGCCGCGGTATATCAATGGCCCCTACTCCGTGGTTAAGCCATTCGCTATGGTTTGGGCAGGGAGTAAGGTTGTTTGCGCTTGCTTATCGCGACCCTGAGAGCTCTGTTAGAGTTGGTGCCGATTATGGTAGTATCGGGCTTGAGCTAGCCTTGACGATGCTAATCGATTTTCTATGAGGTGCTGTGCGTTTTAAGCGGACAGGCTTTGGACCGCCTTATGTATGGCGGGTTCTTGGTAACTTTCATGTCGCGGAGTGACTCATTGCATGATGCTTGAGCGATAAAGCGGACAAGCAAGAAATGCTGCCATCTCGGAGGGGCAAGTTTAGGACCGCGTTAGCATTGGCGGGTTTTGGCAATTTTTATGTCATGAAATGACTCATCGCCAGACGTTGCGCTATAAAGCGGACAAACGTTGATGTGGTTGTGTCAGACGGTCATTGGCCTAGGCGTAACCTCGGTTCCGTATTTGTTGTGACGGTTGATATGACTGGTCACGGCTTCTCATTGGCGGGAGAATCTCGATAACCGTGAGGTGGTTGTACTTTGAATTTCGAATTTTGAAACTGTCGATGTGACGTTTCGGTTCTCGGTTTGCCTATATAAAGGGGCTAACCCCAAACCGAAAATACTTTTCTCCCCTTTGTTTCCATAGCAAGAGTACTCTGGTGGTCTGTGAAGAATCCGGTGGTTAACAGCAGTTACCGGCAGCATTTAGGCATTTTTTGGTGATTCCTTTGAAGTTTCCGGCCGATCCTCCTCCGGCTTTCAGCAAATCAACCACTTTCAGGTAAAAATCTTTGATCTTTTCGTCTGTGTTAGTTTCCTCGTGCGTTTCGTTGTTATTATTAGGTAGTTTTGCTCAAACTAGACCTGAAATTCTTGAATGTTGAGTGTTTTTTTAGTACGCTTTACTTCCGTTTTTCTGTATAATGTGGTATTCCAAAACGTCGTATCTCTTACAGTCGTCTGGTCTGTGTTCAACTTTTCCCCATGATGTTCACCTGGGTCTTTAGCCCTTCTTTTCCCAGAATCTTGACTCAATTTTGGTTTGGGATTCAATTGTTTGTTGTTTCTGTGGGAAAAACGGAGGGGCGAGGTGTCATGATGGGCGGACACGCTCGTCTTGGCCCGACTCCTAAGTCAAGGTGATTGATAATCCGCCTCGCCCTTGTGTTTTTCAGGATGTCTTCTGAACGCAACCCCAGCCATGATGACGATCAAGAAGCTATGGAGTACGGGCCTGCTAAGGTAGATCAGGGCGAGCAGACCTTCGAGGATTTCGCCGAGCAGCTTGAGGTCGAGATGGTTGATGAAGAAGTCCCGAGCGTCTCTGGCCAAGGCCCGGATGAGACTGAGGTTTTTCTACTGGGGAATGCGGCTCGGTCTAGGAAACGGAGAGAGAGTAAGAAATCGAATCCGCGGCCCCTAAAACAATATACCGAAGAGGGTCGTGTTGAGGTCGAGGCCCAGAAAGCTTTTGACAAGGAGGTTGCCCTGCAGTGGAAGAAGTTTCATCGCTCCGCTGACTATACCAAGTCACCAGCCGCTTTTGATATTCCAACAGATTATCGTTTTATTAGCTTTCCCGGGGTCAAGGATAAGAAACGGGTCTGTGGTCGCTCGAAGTTCGATTACATCTGGCTGCACTATGACCACCTGGTGGCTGGGGCTCGACCCCCATTTGATCCTTTTCTTGTCAAATTTTTGGAGGTGACCGACACACATCCCAACGACCTCACCCTTGGGCTGATGAGGGTCATTTTGGGTTTTATCGTTGTGAGCCGTTTGCTCGGTAGAGAACCCTCATTTGTTGTATTCAACCATTTCTTCTGGATTACCAAGTTTGGGGAGTTCGATCAGGTGGCACCTCAGAGGAAAGCCTGACAGTTGTTTTTCGATCTTCCGGAGAAAGTTGATTCCTGGCATAGCCGGTGTATGAAAGTTGAGTCTCGGGTTGGATGGCCATTCAAGAGAATCACCGAGGTAGACCCGGATATAGAAAGCATCAAAGACTTTGAGGAGGAGGTCGATGACCAGCGTTTTATTGCTAGAATCAAGGAATTGCTGGGATATGTTGGGGGAAAGAAACCCTCACAGAAGAGGACCTTTAATCTTCGCCTCCTCCTCGACCCAACCGAGTCATATAGCCGAATGGCTGGAATTACCGGTCCTGTCGAGGAGGTTGTGCTCGCCTCTTCGACCCGTTGTTGTGCAACCCGAATGGTATTCGGAGTGCCACCACATGATATGTTTACCTTCTGATTGTGAAGAATGCGGGGGAGATCCTTGAGTGCGGGAGGAGTTTCCTGTTAGCACTATATGTATATCTCAACTTTTCTACTTTGTTGTTTTCTTTCCGTATTTGTCTTTTCCTTTTTATATGCCTTGTATTAATTGTGTTCGTTTGTACAGATATGGTGAACGCATGCCATCTTCGCCAACAGATGCTCGAGCAGGCACAAGCCAATGAGGGGAAGAGGGCAGAGATTATGTCTGGTACTGGCGAGAATCTTCTGCCCTGTTCCTAATAAAGCCATTGCTGCTCAGTCTAAAGGCAAATCTGGCGCCTTAGTCATCAACGAGCCTTCTCAAACCACTGCTACAAAGCGATCCAGGTCTCAGACCGCTGTTGGATCGTCTGAGTCAAATCTGAGCATTGAGCTAGTTGATGTTGAGGGTACGGTGGAGGCGGCGGACCCGAAGAAAGCTAGGACCGATGGCGGTTAGGTCACAAAACTGCTTGCTGTGGCAAAAGAGACTTTGCATAAGATAACTACCAAATCGGATATCCGCTCAGTTATGGAGCGTCATGTGACTGGTCCCTCTATCCAACCTGATAACCGGCCTCCGTGGTTGCTTCCCGGCTTCCAGAAACCACGAATTGAAGATGAAGCGATAGTCCTGGCCAGCGCTATCTCGAGGGCTCCCCAGCTCAGAAATCTAATGATGGACGGGCCCAACGAAGTTGATCTGATCATTGGCAAGAGGATAGGCTCTCGGTATTTGATGATGGATAGATTAGGTCCGTAATTGGGTTTTTGCAGCGCGGGGAGGACTTAGCAGGCATGATAGGGATGCCGCTTTTGTAAGTTTTTTCTTTCACTTTCCTTTTTTTTACATATTTGCTCCCATTGCGTCTAACTCCGTTTTCTCCTTTGAAGGCAAATACCGCGGTCGTGATGACGGTTAAAATAGTCTATCCTACGGCATCAATATTCTATCCATTCTGAGCTAAAAATAGTTGTTTCGACCTATAAATATGAACCATTTAGGTTGAATATCATATGTCGGGTTCGTGAGTCGAGAAATCTGCACTTAGCGTTTATTTTCCCTGTTTCGATATTATTTCGTGCTTTATTTGATGATTTTCAGGATACGAAATATTGGGCTAAGCATGATGGACGAATCTGGAGTGGACTGAACAAAAAGAATGGGCTTAGGGTATTCTAGAAGCATCCAAGTTAAGTCGGTTGAAGAAAAAAGGACAAAAATACCCTCGGTAACCCGAGGGGCGGTGCCGACTTACCGAGGGTCCAGAATTTTCCGAAATGCGTTTTCTTGGATGATGGGTCAAACTAGATGATTCTAAGTCGGTTTAGATAGCTATAAATAAGAGGCTTCACCTCAGAACACAATGTACTCAAATTATTCAAGGAAATTATGCAATAAAAGTTCTTTGTTCTTTATTTTATGAGTTCTGGTCGGAGAGACGACGGAGTCGCCACCTAGGGAGAGATCCGAAGGAGATCTACGCTCGTCTTCGAGGGTATGGTTTTCTGTCTTTTCCAAGATGTAGATCTATCGTCGTCGTATTCGACTAGTATGGTTTAATTGCTTATTTAGTTTAATTATGTAGTAGTTAGTTTTATTTTACCCATGTGTTATAGATCTGATTCGTTGGTGAAGAAATCATGAGATAGTAGTTGCGTTCTTCAGATTTGCGACGGTGTATATCGATATATATCGGTATATCTGGATACCTAGTAAATTACTAATTCATGATAATCGGCGCCAACTACGTTGATCGATAGATTTAATTTACATGTTTTTAGCCTGGTCAACTATTTGCATGTTATCGTAAATTAACATGAAGGACCGCAAATGAAGTGTTAATTAGGATATTATCTAGAATGGACCCTAGGAACGTGCTGGTCAATGTCGACAGCTGTCTAGGCGGGTTTGCGGTATGAGGTAATGTTTAGGGCCAAATTATAGTGTTTTTCATATATATTTTATGAATCAATTTCCCCCATATATGGATTATTTTCATAGATATCGGGCCTTATAGTCAAATATTGAGTAAATGAGGTTTTTAATGATTAAATATGAAAACGTATCGATTTTTATGTTTATTTGATGTTTTTATATTATTTTGGAAATTATTACGTTTTGGTATGTTTTTGATATTTGTAGATACCCAATTAATGATGGAAAAGGTGATCCTAAAGGGCTAAATTCGAGATGGAAGAGGATCAATTAAAGATATGGAAGAATAAAAGAGATAAGGAAAGAAATAAATCAAGATAAAGATGGAAAAATCAAGAAATTCGATTTCAAGTCAATATGGACGAGCGTCCATCCGAAGCGAACGAGCGTTCAATAGTGGACGGGCGTTTGGTGAAGTGGACGAGCGTCTAGAAGAGATTTTACATTCGAGTCTCCGGACGCAAGGCGAACGAGCGTTGACTCTCCGTCCAAGGAAAATGGACGGGCGTCCATGTATTCAAACGAGCGTCCGCCGCCGCCTTTGCCTAAACCGACTTAATCTTCTATTTAAACGGCCGTCGCCCCAACCCTAAGGGCATCCATATTTTTCTTCACATCAAAAAGAGAGCACAGCCGCATCTTGAGAGTTTGAAGGCCGGTCACCCGAGCCTTGTGCTCGGATGAACCGAGGTTAGATTAGGAGTAAATTATGTAGCTTTTCTTTTCGTTTCCATGGTGTTTCAACCATTGTATCCAAGACTATGTGAGTTCTCTTATGATTAATTTAATTCCGGTTTTTCTTCATGACGTTTGATTTAGTTTGTATTTTTCTATGCGATTTGTATGCCGTGAATTAGAATCGAAAGATTAGTTCACGATTGATGTTTATAATACGGAAGTTGCGTAAACGCTAGATCACCATAGAAAGATAGGGTTTTTAGCCATTAATGATGACAAGTTAATGAGTTAGATTCCTAGGTTGTTAGGTTCTTTAAAAACGAGAGTTAATTGAATCTACACCCGAGTTTTGTTTGGTAAATCGGTCTCAACACTCGAAAGATGAGAGATAGATAATTGAATTCACTACGAAAGTAGGCTTTCATAGCTTGAGAGATAAGTTCACTAAGAGATTAGGGATTTGTGTCTCGTGAAAGGGTGAAACCACAAAGCGAATTAGAATCATGAGATTAACTAGAATTGAAATCACTTAGGTTTGTACTTTGGTTGTTCCCGTATTTTCTTAGGTTAGATTTATTTTGATTGTTCGTTTATGTTTTTCGTTTTTATGTTTTGTTCTTTCGTTCCTTTTGTTTATTCATTCTTTGAGTAACAATTGAGAGAGTTAATGAAATTAGATTCAACATCCCAATTCCCTGTGGATCGACCCACTTACTTATCTCGCTCTACTATCAACAACCCGGTATTCGGCCGGTTAGGAGTTAGTTTTGCATATAGGTTAGGGTTATAAATTTTCTTTTGTTTTAATGATGCAAAATCTCCCCAACAGGTAACACTCAATATCGGCAGCTCTAGTTCTTTATGCGTATGGGCTATTACGGACAAATTAAGGAGGGTGGCTTGCGTATAGATTGTCTACTGCCATTGTCGGAGTAGATAGGGTTAGGAGTTGTACCCGTAGCTGATCAATGAATAAATTCACCAATGGGGAAAACTGTTGTATGTGTGGGGGGAATAATTAATTACTCATAATTGAACTAATACACTAGAAACTCTGGTTGCTTAGTTGAACTTGGATAATTTTGTTAGTTTGAGGCACCATTACTATTGTCTATACATTATAGTTGGTCGTAGACCATTATTGTGACAACTCAATCTTGATAATTAGACGTTCTTACGAGTCTCTATGGGATTCGACCTTGACTTGCCAGTACTCTACTACGATGACCTAGTCTTATTGCTAGTAAGTGCCTTGCACGCGATCAGGTCACCCAGCGTGACCACCGGGATGCCGGACTTAGAAGCGAGCGGGATGCAGCTGTGAAGAAAGTCGGCTAGTTGGAGGAGCAGGTGAACAGGCTACCCTAGAACTTGGTTCGAACAAGAGTCAGTTGGAGGAGATCAAGAGGAAGCGTCGAGAGGAAATTGAGGCCGCTAAAATTGCTAGAGTCGAACTCGTATCCAAGGTTGAGAGGGAAGCGTTTGAGTTCAACAAGACTATTTCGGAACTGAAGGATAAGGCTGCCTGGGCAGTTGAGGCGTGGATTACCGAGAAAAGGGCTCTCGAGGATCGAGCAAAGAAAGCCGAGTCTGACTGGAGGCTAAACTTGAGGCGGCTAAAGTGGCAGCCCGAACTGAAGCGGTCGCCGCTTTCCAGGCTTCTAAAGGGTATTTGAAAGCTCTTGGCATCGCGGGATTGGTTGGTTATGACGAAAGCTTTTATCATTTAGCCCACTGCGCTCGATGGGCTCTCGGGGTCAATGCTCCCTCTTTGGAAACCCTGAAGAACGGGTCCTTAACCGATCAGTATGATACCCGGCTGCTTCTTTTTCACGCCGAGATCCTCTTTACCGAGGAAGAGCTCGCTGCTATTGCTGTGGGCTTGGCCGATCAAGGTGAAGTGCCTCCGGTGATCCCTGGTAACCTAAGATCATTGGTTCAACGGACCTCCTGCCGTGGTCTCGGCAAACCCTTCGGCTCCCTCAGCCTCGAGCCTGGTAGACTCAATGCTGCACCCCTCACTCCAAGGAGAAAATGTTCATGATGAAAGCTTGGTGCCCGAAGGAGGGGGAAACTCAGCAGTGATAGCTTCAACGCCTCTTTAATTTCTCTCAAGTTGTAATATTTAGAAAACATTTATTTTCATTCTTTGAAGTTGCTTTGTCATAACTTTTTAAGTTTGGACGACGTAACATCTGTTGCATGGCCTTCCTTCCATAATTAATTGCTTTCTCTCATTCTAATATTGTGCTCGATACTTTTTGCTTCATTTTTTCCTTTATTTTGCTTGAAAATATGACGTCTTTCGAGTAAAAGCGACCCTGACCCTAACATCTGTTGCAGAAATTTATGAATAAGTACTGCCCACCTGGGAAGTCACTACAGATGAGACAAGACATTATGAATTTCAAGCAGAGACCCACTGAAACCTTGGAAGAAGCTTGAGAAAGATTCAAGGAAGCACAGAGGAGATGCCCTCATCATGATATCACTTTGCCCGTACGAATGCATAGTTATGTTGGATCGATAATGGCGTAAATAAACACTCTAAGGGGGGGGGGGGGGGGGGGGGGGGGGGGGGGGGGGGGGTGAATAGAGTGTTAACCAATTTATGAACTCTTTTTCGATAATTCAACACAAGTACTAAACAACTAAGGCGGAAGCTAACTTAGTCGGTTATTCGCTTGTGTTATAAAACCTTAGTGAACAAGATAATTAATGTATTTGTGTTCAAAACAAAATTGGATGTTGCAGATGTGTACACAAGATGAACAAGGCAACTTAACACTAAATGATCAGAGCTGATTATATGAAATATCAACTAAAGAGGTTCGGCCCAAAATAAATACAGGTTCAGCTCACAACAACTTACAAAAGCATCAAGCTTAATAAATATTACAAAACAAAGTGATCAGGCAATATAATGTTCAGGTTAAAAAAAATGTGAAACAAATATATATATATATGTACTATTGCAACTACAGAACTGAAAAGCAAAGCTGATTATATTACTAAAATAAAATGTATGACCAGAACAAGAAGATACACTTTTAGTTTAGCTTACAAACACATTGCAGCAAAACACAGCTGCAACTGCAGATTCAAGGTAACAATATCAACAAAAATTACACAGCTACTGCAGATGTTCAGCCAAGATATCACAGTACAAATTACAGATATAGTAGCTCAAGAGAGTACAAAAAAGTAGCAGATTTCAGGACCGAACTATCAGTCAAATTTCAACAGAAATAATCAAGTTCTCTGAACTAGATTATCAAGGCTGAGATTTTGCAAGACTGAATACAAGGTTCAGTAAACTTAAAACTACAGCCTAGCTATTACAGAGTATTGCAAGGGATCATAAATCAGCAAGGCATACAGGAGGCAAGATCAGCAGATACAAGATGAGAATCAGCCAACACACAGACTTGCAGACACACAATGAGCAAGGGTGTTCTCAGTTTGATGATCAGTAACACTAAAGGTGTATAATGTGATCAAACCAAGAATCAACAGTTTAATGGGGGGGATCAAATGCACACAACACTGAATCTCTACTGATCTGAGAATCAACAAATCAGACCACTTATAACAGGGTGCAAGTCTACAGCCAATCCTCACTAGGCAGATGACACTGGCACTTCAGACCAATGTATCTTTGTAGCCAGCACCTTGTAGGGATTCAGATTTGAGGACTTAACAGAACATTAAGGGATCAGAACATGGAAAAACACAAAGACTAGAATCTATACTAGACTTCTGTCAATGTACAGAACCAAGACTTAAGGTGTTTAAACCAATTTATACTCAAGGTGAAGACAATTGCAACCCCACTGGGCAGTTTGACTTGGTACTACAGACCAGTCAACTGTTGTCAGCACTATGATCAAGTTAGGATTAAACCACTAAAATCAGAGTTCTAAAACACTGAAAAAACTCAGATAGGCAACACAGCATCACAGCAGGACTACTACAGGCCAACAATACAACAGGCAATCAAAAACACCAAAATACACATAAACAGGGAAGAGTCATAGTGTTACCTCACACTGAGACCTCAACCAATGATTCTATAAGAGCTGTTGTTCAGAACCTTATTTCACAACAGCAATCACTAGAATCATACAGACTCAGCCAATGCAGCAGATTGCTAAGCTCAAGACTCTCAACTTCAAACCAGAAAAGAGAGAATAGAAAGTATAAGGGTGTAGGATTGCTCAAGCGGTATTGCTCTGAGTTGTTGTAATACAGTGTGATATGACTGGCTATTTATAGCCCTAGAGGTATAACTTGAACCTCCAAGGTCTGTGTGAACGGGATCAAAAGGAAATCTTTAAAATCCGAGGCACTTAATTCTGTGATTTTCCAGCCATAATTAACCGACAATTGTCTGAGGTCCAAAGTCTTATGTATACTCTCTAAAGAAGGGCCGTTAGGCAATTAAGAGAGAGAGTAATACTGATTGGTTGGGCCTAACTCATTGGTAATTAAGCAATCACTAAAACCGACTGACTTCCTTTTGACTCATTTCAATAGCACAGTGTGGAAAGTCACCCGATTTGGTCATGGTTCAATTTGACACATTTAGCAACTTACCTCAATTGAACCTGACCTAATCCTACCCTTAAAATCAGACTTTTCCCTTCAATTATATACATATAATTCGACCAATATATATATATATATATATATATATATATATATATATATATATATATAACAAACCACTTAACTCCAAATAATAGAAGTAAGAATAATAATATTTCGTTTTCGCAAAATGACACGTCTGTCATTTTCCAAAAATCGGAATATTACAACGTGGCTTTCTACTAGTATTTCTATTCCGTTGCGCTTATTAATGGGAAAATATTTGTGGGTGTTTGCGATAATTTTCTTGTTACGCGGCGTTTTTCCCAACAATATATACATAGGTCGGGTCGCTCGTCTCAGTCTCACATCCATTAAGTAAATTCACTAGATTTTTAGAGTCCGATTTGATGACGATCCTTCTGCATCCTCTCCCAATTAAGCTGCAATAGATATTGCCCAATGAACAACACCTTGCTTCAGCACAGATGTTTGAGAGTATTTTACTTTCTTTTTTTTTTTTTTTTTTCCGTATTTTCACTTCTATGCTGCAGTAGTTCACGATTTGAGTCGTCTACTAAATTCGGTATCGCAACAGCATCCATTTCTTTTTTTATCATGCGATACGCCGATACATGTTATATAGTTGATAGTGTTAATTAAGAAGCAAGCAAGACGAGAAGCAGAGTACACAAGAAGAATCATGAAGCAGATTTTTGTCGTCAAGATCAGCATTGCAAGCTTCTGTACATCTACACTACTAGGTAGTTTTTTGTTTATTGAGGTTAACGTCGAACAATTTAAAGGTACAGAGCTATTAGACTATTTTTTGGCTTTTGAGACCGCAACCACGTGTTTTACACCTTCTTTAAAGAGGTTTATTTTTTATTTTTTATCCTCTGGATATGGTCTAGTGGTGAAGGCATGGGTGTTGTAGTGACCGCCTGAACTATAAGCTGGAGGTCAGCGGTTCGATTCCCGTAATGGGGTTGATTTCTAATTGATAACACCCTTCAGTGCAATGGTTTTCTTATTGATAACACCCTTCAGTGCAGTGGTTGACCGACACGTACCCATGTTGTAGAATACTTGGTTACTACCCGATTAACTTCTCCTCGCATTCCCGTGGGATCGGGGCGAGGGCCCCGTCACAGGTTAGGGTTTAACCGTTTTTTTTTTTCTTTAAAGAGGTTTTTACCGGTTGTACGGCGGATCCACGAGAAAATTACAAAATTGGTCCCATAATTTTAGCGTGGTATCAATTCTGGTCCCATACGATTCCAATATATCGATTTTGGTCCCATAACTTAAAAAAAATCATCAATTTTAGGACAGTTAAATTTTCCGGCAATACTCCGGCCACTTTTGTCACGTGGATGCTGACTAGCCAATGCTGATTAGGCCAATGTTTCCATGTTGGACACAACAAGAATAAAAATAAAATACAATAAAAAGCCACAAACCCCAAATTAACCACGTTCTGCATCTCCATTTCCCCAGTTATTCCCTTGAACTCTCCCTAAATCAAATGTAACACCCCGATTTTTACGAAAAGGGCAATTTTGTCTTTTAATGATAATTGGGGTTTTATGTTTTTATTTAATTAAAAGGATTAAATAAAGGAATAAGAATTAGAATAAAAGGAAAATATTCTGATTGGCTGCCGTAAACGGGAATTAAAGGTGTCGGGGTATTTAAGCGGATGATGGGTATAAATAATTCCACCACCTCAACAGTAAGAGACAACCCACTGCGGCCACCCTCCGGCATGACAAGAGAGATCGCAAAAGGGGCGGCCACTGTGTCTCACCTCGCCGCGACCAAGGCATTTGCGGTCCCAGGCAAGTGCAACAGATCATGTGAATCTCATCCAGGCAGGTCAAGAAGGGTCGCCAGGGGGGCGAGGCCGAAGAGGGCTTGCTCCTTGCGACCTCAGAGAGATGGCCGCCGATTGATCCAGATCTTTTCCCCACTTGTAGCTTAGATATTTCGTCTTGCTTAGTATCTAAGTAAGACCTAGCTATTAGTAAAATATCTAATAGATTACTTATTCCCTAAGTTATCCACCTCTATAAAAGGGGTGGTCATTGTAAACTAAAAGAGAGATATGAAATATATGAAATACACACTATACTTGCAAGCCAAGGCTCTGTCCACTCTCGTTCCTCCATACCACCACCCGCCGGAGTAACCCCACCTTAAATACAGCCAGATATCCACCGTCTATACACCGCAAGGACACCCGTGACGATTTAAACATCTTCAGTTGGCTCCGTTACCGGGAAGAAAAAGCTTCATCAGTTCATAAAAACTACACAATCCGAAAACGGCGGTCCATCTGACCGACTCCATCATCTAAAGATCACGTCAGGTTGCCAGGAAGTCCGACCCAAGGCGAAATCTAATCACAAATAGTCAACCTATGGCGGGAAGCAAAGGACAAGCGGACCCCAAACTCTGCGAGAGGCGTTGTACAAACACATATACAAGGCGACGTCGCGATAGAGACACAGAGATTACGCAAGCGGGTGGAGAAGGATCACAAAGGGGAGTTTTGGCCCCAGCGATGCCCGAAATTTGATAAATCGAAGGCTAAGTCAAGAGAGGTCGTAGCGACTTTGGATAGGAAAATCGAGAGGATCATCTCGATCGCGGCAAAGCCGAGGGTCAACTCCCGGGGCGAGCCGGATCTCGGGAGGATCCGGAGGTTGTGGAAATAAGGGAATACGCGAGGTATGCGGAAACTATGTACCTAGCTAATTCCCGTCTAGTGGCTAAGGGCCAAACTCCAATGTCCGTACGACTCCCAAATCCTCACTAGAAATGAAATCGCTCCCGCGGGCCGTGAATAGAGGTCGGCAAAGCCGGACTCGCGGGATCGAGATAGAGGAAAGCGTGCGTTCATCGGTCGCAAAGGACCTAGGAAAGACGTTGTGCGGACCTCGGTTCTCCCAGATCGCGATCATCAGAAGGAAAAGTCACACGAAAAAGGTTCGGCCTTCAAAAGGTTAGGTGAGAAGGACAAGGCCTCGGCCCCAAGTCGTCTCAACCTTCCCGAGGAGAGATTTCCCCCCCAAGATAGGGACCCACCGGACGCCCGCATAATCATACGTGAGAAAAGAGCTCGTCGGGAGGAGTCGCAAGACTGTCGGGAGTCAGAGCGCAGGCCGGAAAAGACGAATACACAGGCACTGTTGCGGCCCAGTTTTGACCCCGTCTTGGCAGAGCAAATGGAAATAATGAAAAATGAGCTCGCCGAATTGAAAAAGTCGAGGCCAGCCGAGAGGGCCGCCCCGATCTCAGGAATTGACGTACTCGCCAAGAGAATTACAGAAACATTGCCTGCCAGTCACGAAAAGGTTAGCTACCCCAGCTATAATTACTACAATGGAAATTCTTGCCCAAACGACTGGCTCACCGCTTTCCAAGGTCGCATCACCCTGGCGACCCAAAATAAATCCGCTTGGTGCATCGCCTTAGTCGGAAGCATGCAGGATAGGGCCGCCTCTTGGATACGTGGACTTCCCCGTGGCTCAGTAAAAGGCTGGGAGGATCTCTCCGAAAAATTCGTCGAGAGAATTTGAATCGGCGAGTAGGCCAAAGAAAACTATAGAGGACCTATACGAAGTTCGCATGGGAGGACGGGAATCCGGAAAAGAGTATTACGAACGTTTCATCGAATATACGATCAAACAAGAAACATTCGGATGATGCGGTTGTCACATGTTTCCTCACGGGGATCGCCAAGGGTCCAATGAAAACGAGTTCAACCTACGGCCCCCTAAAGCGGGTCTCGGGGAAATGTTGGAAAGGGCTCAAATGATGGGAGTCGGCGAAGCGCCGTCCTTGGGCGGGGCAAAGCCAAAAGCGAGAGCGACCTTCACAAAAGAGGAGCGCACTGAGGAGAAAAAGAAGGAAAAAGGGCGAGAGGCTAATCACGAGCGCGAGGTAAAAAAGCCTTATAAATTCAGCGAGGACAATTTTACCCCGCTCAACACCAAAGCATCTCAAATATTGTTCGAAATCCGCGAGCACTTTGACAAGCCCAAACCTATGAGGGGCGATCCCGACGGTCGCGACAAGTCCAAGTACGCGTGACTATCACAAGGATCATGGTCACGTCACGGATGAATGTTTCACGTTAAGGCGAGAAATAGAAAGGTTAATCCGCGAGGGACCGGCGACTAAGTATAAGCGAGATGGGAATACGGTACCGGTCAAGGTCGCCCCCCCGCGTCTATCGAAAAGAGGTCCAAGTTATCCATGGGGATATCCCCGAAGCAACGATCGGGCGAAATCTCGGATACACCGGATCAATACGCGCGGCTTTGAAAAGCGAGGTGGTATTGGGGGAAAACGAGAAGGGAATCATGTTCACTAAAAGCGAATTGGCCACAAGCGAGGGCCCCAATGGAGGTACCCCTTGTTCTCAAAATCGGAATAAACGACAAACATGGAGTCGGCGAGTGATGATCGACACGGGGGCTAGTCGCGACGTCATCTATTTCGACTTTGTTTGAAACGGATCGGATTTGGAGAAGCTAAGTTGAAACCTTACCTCGGGGTGCTCGAGGGCTTTACCAACGACACCGTGCGGGTCAAGGGAACGGTCGACCTCAACGTCACTTTGGGCGACTATGAGCCATGCGGAATCGAGATAATCACATTTTTAGTTATTGATCTTCCCTCATACTACAACATTATCTTGGGGATCCCGGCCATGAAAAAATTTCAAATGGTGGCGTCCGTTCCCCACCAACGGGTCAAATTTCACGTAGGGGAAGAAGTTGGGGTCGCCATCAGCCGACCTGGAGCTTTCCTCGACTATATGACCAAAAACAGGGTCGATTCTAAGCGACCCCGACTGGATGGTTTTAACATGGCTACGGATCAAATTGCTATGATGAAAGAAATCCCGGAGAAGGCAGTAGAGGTGGAAACATTGCAAGTTCGTGACGAGCCCGACTTCACTGCCGAGGACGAGTTGATCGAGGTTATAATAAACGACAAGTATCCCGATCAAAAAATAAAAATAGGATCGAGGACCACCGAGGAGGAGAGGGAAGAATTGATCGGACTTCTAAAAGCCAACTTGAGCGCCTTCGCATGGGAAGTAACAGATATGAGGGGCGTTGGGTCAGAGGTCGCTTTGCACTATCTGAATGCCGACCCCAACTTCAGACCAATACAGCAAAGAGCACGCCAGTTCTCTCTGGAAAAAGAGATCGCAATAAAAGGCGAAGTCAAAAAACTTCTAGCAGCAGGCATTATCAAGGAGCTCCAATATCCCACATGGCTGGCAAACGTAGTAATGGTAAAGAAACACAACGGCAAGTGGCGGATGTGTGTCGACTTCACAGACTTGAACAAAGCTTGCCCCAAAGACCCTTATGCGCTGCCCCGGATTGACAAAATGGTCGACGGGATCGCCGGATTCGAAACACTGAGTTTTCTGGACGCATATTCCGGTTATCACCAAGTCAAAATGGCAGATGAAGACAAGGAAATGACGGCCTTCGGGGCCGCGAGTGGACTCTATTACTATGAGATGATGCCTTTCGGCCTAAAGAACGCGGGTTCGACATATCAGAGAATGGTAAACCGAGTTTTCAGCACACAAATAGGCAGGAACATGGAAGCCTATATTGATGATATGGTCGTAAAGTCAAGTCGCCAGGGTCACCTGGTGGACCTTCGCGAAACCTTCGCCAATGTAAAGGGCCACTCAATGAAACTAAACCTACGAAATGTACTTTTGGGGTCCGGGCGGGAAAATTTCGGGCTTTATGGTAAGTCAAAGGGGGATCGAGGCAAATCCCGAGAAAATCGAGGCCCTGGTCAACATGAGCGAGCCCACCGGTGTTAAAGAAGTACGGCGGCTTAACGGCGAATCACGGCTACGGGTAGGTTTGTCTCGAAATCCGCGAGAAGAAGTCCGCCTTTCTTCAAAATTCGAAAGGGGCCGGTACCTTCTTTTGGACGGCGGAATGCTCCCAGGGCATTTAAAGACCTCAAAGAATACTTGTCAAGACCGCCGTTGTTAACCGGCCCGAGACTCGGGGATATTTTGTTTTTGTATTTGGCGGCCTCGGATAGGGCCGTAGCCGCGGCACTTGTAAAAGAGGAGGAAGGCTCGCGAGAGCCGATTTTTTATGTTTCCAAAGCTCTAAGCCCGGTTGAAAGTCGTTATTTTAATATAGAAAAGTTGGCTTATTGTGTTGTTATAGCCGCCCGCAAATTAAGGGCTTACTTTTCATCGCACACCATCGTAGTCTTATCAAATGCATCGCTAAGACGGGTTCTTCACAAACCGGACTGTCCGGTCGGCGCTCCGATGGGCCATCGAGCTTACGAATTCGATATCCGATATGAGCCTCGGAAGGCTATAAAAGCCCAGGCTCTCCCGCATTTCATAGCGAGAAACAAGCTTCAACGAAGAGGTGAAAGAGCGAGTCCGCTCCGAATGCGACCGGGATAAGGACACCACGAGGACGAGCCCGTAAGGCCAAGTCACTTGTTGGCGGCTCTACGTCGATGGCGCCGGCTAATCACAAAGGGTGTGGCGCGGGAATAATCTGTTAGAGCCGGGCACATCGAAGAAATTGAGCGAGGCTCGAGATTCGATTTCACCGCCTCTAATAACCGGGCGAGAATACGAGGCCGTCATTGCTTTGGGTTGAAACTCGCCAAAGCCATGAAAGTCGAAAATATACAAGTATTTTGCGATTCACAGTTGGTGGTAAATCAAATCAATGGGTCCTTTGGCATTCATTGCGAAATTTTACAGAGGTATATTAACCTCGTCAAAAGACTCGAAAGCAGCTTCGCGTATTGTCAATTCAAAAACATCCCTCGAGAGGACAATCATAGGGCAGACTACTTATCCAAATTAACCAGCGAAGACGCGTCGTGCGATCCCAGCATCATGGTCGAACACCTATCGGAGCCCGCCATCTCCCAGGTCGAGATCATGGATTTCCAACCCAGTAACACTTGTTGGGTCGACATCATGAAGTCTTATATTGGGTTAGGGGAGCTTCCCAGCGATCCTTGCAAAGCTAAGGCCTTAGTAAAAAGGGCCGCAAGATATATGATTATGGACGATGTGCTTTACCGTCATTCATTCTCGAAACCCCTTCTGCGGTGCGTACGACCTGAGGAGGTAACGGGAATTCTAACAGAACTACATGAGGGAATGTGCGCCGGCCATCCCTCCAATCGAACACTAGCACAGAAGGTACTTCTAGCCGGATATTATTGGCCGAAATTAGCAGAAGACGCCAAGTCTTATACCCAAGCATGTGATACTTGCCAGAAGTTCGCAAATATCCCCAGGCTACCCTCAGTCGAACAAAGCATAGTGGTAGCTGCCTGGCCTTTCGACATGTGGGCGATCGACCTCATCGGACCTTTGAAGAAGGGTCGCTCAGGTTGCGAATACGTGGTCGTCGCGGTGGATTATTTTACTAAATGGGTCGAGGCTAAGGCCTTGGTAAAAACCAATACCCGGGACATAACATACTTTTTGCTCGATCAAATATGGACAAGATTTGGTGTTCCGAGAGTGATGGTTTCCGATCACGGACCTCAATTCGAGAGACGAATTCGACGATTTTGTGAAGAGAACAATGTTAAACATTGGCAATCATCCGTGTGCTACCCGCAAGGGAATGGGCAAGCCGAAAATGCCAACAAACGGGTCCTAAGTGTGTTAAAGAAGAGCCTGGGTGAGAAAGCGAGCCACGGCCGGATCACCTTCCGGCGGCTCTATGGGCACTCGGGACGTCGCGAAAAATCACAATGAGGGAAACTCCTTTTGCTTTAACATATGGATGCGAGGCTATGGCGCTCGTGGAAATGGCCTTACCAAGCCATAGGGTCGTTTTTTACGGCGAGGTCAATAATACGGCGGCGCGTAAACTCGAGCTTGATCTAGTAGAGGAACGGCGCATCCAGGCATACAGTCGTCTAGTCAATTATAAACAGGCGGCAAAGCGTCATCACGACAAACTTATTCGAAATCATCACTTCGCCGTCGGGGATTACGTTCTACAAAAAAGACAAGCCACGGGCCACGAAGCGAAAAAAGGAAAGCTATCGGAAAACTGGGAGGGCCCCCTACGGATTTCGCGAGTTATCAAAAAGGGGACGTACATGCTAAGCGACAAGGAGGGCCGCGAGTATAATAGGCCATGGCATGCAGACAATCTGAAAAAATACTATATGTAACAAGCCAATTCAAATAAAGCTGTTCTTCCAAATTGTATTTACATCCTTGTCTTTTCGTCATCATCAAAAAAAAAAAAAAATATATATATATATATATATATGAGAAGTTTTTTCAAACATATCGATCGAGCACAGGGCAAACTTCCATCAACTGCAGGGATGGTTATCTTCCTCCGATCACATGTGTGGAGGTCCAAAAACGACACCACGCTGCAAAGGGCTCCACCGGATAAGTTTTTTCAAACATATCGGTCGAGAGTATGGAAGGGAACCCTGGCGCCACTGCATAATTTGGTTATCAGCGACGCGAAAGGCATGCGGCGACCAGTACCTCGGCGATCTTGCCCCACCGAGCACGCATATCTTAGTGCCTCGCGATGGATCAACACTCCCGCCTATATCCACTCGATGGTCGCGAATGGCGTGCGAAGGAGCGCTTCGCTCTCGCTAACAACATCGGCATCGGCAAAGATAAGAGCGCGGGAATTTATAAACTTCTTCCACTCACGGTCGGCGCGAGAGGGTCGGACGCGATCACTCCTAAAGACCAAACCCGGCCGATTCTCGGGGAACGGCTCGCACATTGCAATACCTAGACGAATCTGCCTATTTTCCTCATCCACAAGGTCCCAGGCGATCTCATAATGGGAGGAGGGATTTATAGCGGGTATGTTAAAAACTTGGTTACTTCTCTCCGGAGTAAAGATAACGGGGACACCCCGGAGAGAAATGCTGCTCACAGTCCCGCCAGAGGCTACCTCAGACAACACGGAATAAAATTCCCGTATCATGGTAACATTAACCGCTCCCAGAGGCTCAGCAATAAATTCCCACCAGCCAGAAAGCCGAACGCGCAGCATGGAGCCGTCTTCTATTCGTTGTTCATTTAAGCCCCTCTCCCTCATAATATCACGCCACTTAAAATAATCCCAGAAATAATCCTTGGCTACGGGGGAGGCAGTGGTGAAAAAGGGGGAAACATCCCGGATAGGACGAGCTTTCCACATCCGAACCCGGCTGCTTTCCCCTGGATGAGACATAGAGTCAGGGGATAAACGGTAAAGAGGATAATGAACGATTGAGGAAGAAAGAAAGCAAATTCGGTATGAGGCAAGAGGTAGAGTGAGTCCCAAAGTAACCCCGCTTTTATACCGGAAAAGGGACATAATCAACGGTTGGGATTAATCGGGATCCTAGGGCCGGATATGCAAGCGCCCCGAAAACCAAGGCAACAGAACGCCAGACCAATGAAGAGACCGAAATTTATGGCTACGGTTACAACGACGCCTAGTCATTAGGGGTCATAACTCTGCTTTAATGACAGTCAAAGGCTGCTCTGAGAGGCTCTGTTTTCTGGCAAAAGCACTGCTCTCAATAGGGCCGCTGAAACTTTGAAAAATTAGCGTCGCATAGCGACTATGGTTAGAATGAGACGACGACGTTTCATGACTGCTGGACGCCGCCAAATTATTGAACAACCTCGCACGAATCAAGAGGACAGCACACAGAGAAAATAAAATAACCTGTCACAGCCTCGCGAAAGGCCGCCAGATCGAATCAGGGACAGGAAAAACCAAGTTTTATAAATTGAAAAATGCAGAAAGTAAATTGTCAAGATATTATAACTCAAGATTCAGTCAAATCACAAAATAAATAGTCAAAGTTACAAATCAAATTTTCAAGGGGCTCGCAGAAAAATCCAAGAAATCTAGAGAGCATGAGGAGTAGGCGGGGTGCTGATAAACTCGTCGCCTTGCTCAGAGGGCGGCGGCTTCTTCAACATCTCAAAGTTTACGGGATTAACGGGAGCGGGATCCCAAACGGGCTCGCCACGTTTAAGCCGTTCGGTACGTATCGAGGTAACAAGCTCGCTTGCATAAGGGATTTCCGGGTGAAAGACCACTAAATCGGGATGACCTTGGTGCGTGTTCACCCACCGCGGCATATCTTCCGGAGTAATGTGCTCCCCGCCGCGATCGGCCCCATATACGGCGAGCTAGGTGACTAAAGCCCTGGTCAAAGCTATGCTCCATAAGGTCGAAGAAGTCATCCGAATTCTTGTGGCGGCGACGGCCCCGGACTTGGCCTCTCGACGGCCTCGGCCGTTTTCTTCGCGGCTTCCTCAATAGCTTTCTCGGCGGCCTCCTTGCGGCCGTCTCCGCCTCGGCAAGCTTACCCTCAACGTGGCGATCTCCTCCTGCGCCCCCGCGCATAATCCTTTGTCAAAGATGCAACTTTCTCATTGATCTCAGCATCCAATTTAGAGTGCTCCTCCATGATTGCTTTCGTCTTCTCCACCTCGCCAGCCGCATGCTTAGCTTTCTTTTCGGCAGTAACCCTCGCCTTATCAGTCGCTCCCAGCTGCGCCGTCACTTTCCTCACCTCTGCCTCGCGCCTCTCAGCGGCCTCAAGTACCCGGTTTAAACGAGCACCGAGCTGTCGAAAACGAGGGACGATCGGCAAAAAAAAAAAAAAAAAAAAAAACCAACAAAAACGGTCTTACCGGAAGAAAGCGACAAGCCCAAACCGGCCACCGAGATCTCTAAATTTCGGCAATCTCATCTTGAGGCGGAGAGTTGTCTTGAGCCGCAAAGCGGGCTAATATGCCCCGGCCAATCTCCACTTGAACAGTATCAGGACAGTCATAGGGAAGTGGCCCTAGAGGAATCACATCGGCAATTGCTTCGCCAATCTGGCGAGCTTTGGACAGGTCGAGACCCTGGGTGAAGCTCGGATCCAACCAAAGGGCCTCTTTCCCAGTATAGCCTCGAGGCAAAGCTTTTGGTGGCAGTGTCTCAGAGGGCGCGCTCTTCTCCACCGGAATTTCAACCTCTTCAAGACATACGGGGCTGGGAGCGGACCGTTTGGGTAGGCGATCATCCTCCGCCTTCTCTGTTTGAGGACGCTTTACGCCGTGCGACTCTTTAACGGGGGGATGAGTCTTTTTCGAGGCACCGGCCGACCCGAGCTCGCAACAAGGGCGGATGATGTCGCGACCTCCGGGTTAGGTGTCTCTTCGACAATCGAGGCGTCCACGGATCGGGGCACTCTCCCTGAGCTTTCTTCGAGCCTCCCGTCGAGCATTGGTCGCCTTGTCGCCTCCGCATTAAGCTTGTTTCGGTGAGCCCCGCGAGCATTTGGATCCATACCTACAAAAAGAAAGCGAGTTTAGAGCCCAACAAAACAAAATGAGCATTTACAAATAAATACAAGTGGACAAAGAAAGTTACAAAGCGGCCTAAGTATAGGATCGCCCCCACATTCCGGACACTCGGAGGGAAACATTTGTTGATATGACAACCCCCAATCCGGTCCGGATCGCGGCTCTCGGGACCCATTCGTACCAAGGGCGCGGCATTCCCCCTGCCCACTAGGCCCGCCATACATACAAAAGGCTCGGCCAGATCAAGAAGTTCAACCCAGGAAACATTTCTCCGAGATGGCGCCGCCCCGTCCGACTGAATTAACGTCATCAGCCCCTTTACGTAGCGCCGCTCACTCACAGGGGGGTCAAAGATTAAAAGTGTGGATTTGCCTCCGCGGACTTCCGCCCTAGGAAAAGGCCAACCTACCTTCGACTCGACTTTCAGTACCCGCTGCCCCCATTTGTGAAACTTATTGGGAAGCGGGAATAGTAGGCGGGGAGTCTGCGACCTCAGAGAGACTTGTCCAGGAATAGACGTCCCACAGAAGGAATAAAATTGCCCCAGTAAAGTTAACGTCGGCTCGATCTTCAGAATCCGGCACATAACGATGAAGGCCATCAACGGATAATAGCCCCGACGGCAAAATCAGAGGGAAGCGCCTGCATCTCCTTGCAGATCTTCACAAAGAAAGGATCGAAAGGCGGTCTCAGACCCGCATACAAATGATGGAAGTGGAGGATAAGGGTGTCCTCGGAGCGACGCGCACCTACATAATCCTTATGGTCCCCGGGTTTAAATTTATCGGACTCCTTCTCATAATCGAAAAAAGAAAACCGATACACACTGGTGTCGATTCCGAATATGCTGTTAATGGTCCTGTTGAGATCGCTGCTCTTCACAGTCGGGACCATTTCTTATCAACGTCCTTCTCATACGCCGCCATGATCGCAAACTCTCGCATGGCTTCAGGATTGTTAGGACGAGAGCTCTTCGGCTGGGTATCGGCCGCGGCGGCCTCACCAACTGTCATGGTTTGGCTCGCAATTTTCCTTTTCTTCTGCTTTTTCGCAGGCCTCCAGATATCCTTCCGAGGCAATTCCGCATTTTCATCCTCACTGGACCCCATTAACTCATGAACTGCGGCGTCCTGAACATAAGCTTCGTCGTGGTCGGGAGCGCCGCTAGTACTCGGGACCGCAGTTTGTCCTTCGGCCGGGGACGCGATCTTTTCAGCCCCGTGAACAGTTGGAGACTTTTGAGCCCGCGCCTTCTCCTTAAGGCTCACTCTACGCGGCGGATTTCTAGCAGAGACAAAGGTCTCCAACTCAAAAGGGTCGGCACCCATAGTAGCGACCTCATCAGCAGTAATCTCGCCAATATCTGCGCGAGTGCTTTCCACTTCAACCTCATCCAGTAAATCGCCAACTGAGGCCGCAGATAATATGGGGTCATCCTCAGCATAATCGTAAATCTCCCTTTCCGTAGAATCATCGCCAGAATGATCATTCCCCGACATCCTGCAAAAACAAGGGAGGAAAAAGGTGGAGCTTTCGGACTGGTATAATAATAAATTAGCCCGGGAAGGTGATCGCACCCACTTCAATACCGCCTCCTCCGTTTTTGCAAGAGAGAGATCGCAAATAAAATTACGAGAGGATAGCGGGGAGCGGGTGAAACCCCAATTTTCCCAGAAAGCTATAACCTCTCCCCAGGAAAAACCCCCATTATTAATCGGAAACAAGGCAATGTTGCATCTCCGTAGCAAAAAGAATGACAAAATTGATATGTATGGAAAAACAAGGCAGGGATGGATGAGTAAACGAGTTAACAGAAAGGATTTCTTACCTGATTTGCTGAGAAAGATTGGAAAACCGCGTAAAAACTGGGAAATACTCAAGGAGGTGGCCGGAATCTTCAAAAGAACCGCCGTGAAATCCTAGAACCACCGCAGGAACGCCGTTGAACCTTCAAAGCTCTGCCAAAAACTTGAGAATTCTAAAACAACAAACAACGGAGAAAATAAGAAACACTAAAAGTGTGAAGGGTGAGAAGCGAAAGCTTTATATAGGCAAGGGGGCCACGATCGTACGGTTGGGAACGCTTCATCCAACGGTTCGGATTAGGGGCGGCGCTTGTCAGTTTTGAAATACGAAAAGGCGTCCCATCAGTACCCACGTACAACTACCTAGGCAGTTGCTGAAACGGCCGCATCGTTCCGCAGAGGAAAACCTAGAGGACTGACGTCAGCCACGATTGACGGCCTCACCCCGCAAAAACAGGCCCAAAGTTACTTTGAGGTCGCTTGCTTTGAAAGCACGGCCCTTAGAGAACAAGTCGCATCAGACGACAAGGTCGCAAAAACAGGCCCAAAGTTACTTTGAGGTCGCTTGCTTTGAAAGCACGGCCCTTAGAGAACAAGTCGCATCAGACGACAAGGTCGCAAAAACGGGCCCAAAGTTACTTTGAGGTCGCTTGCTTTGAAAGCACGGCCCTTAGAGAACAAGTCGCATCGGACGACAAGGTCGCAAAAACAGGCCCAAAGTTACTTTGAGGTCGCTTGCTTTGAAAGCACGGCCCTTAGAGAACAAGTCGCATCAGACGACAAGGTCGCAAAGACTGACCCAAAGTTACTTTAAGGTCGCTTGCTTTAAAAACACGGCCCTAAGTGTACAAGTCGCATCCGACGATGAGGTCATAAAAGGTGTTGATAATTACTCCATCCTTCATATCCTCAGGGAATATCATTAAAGCACGGAGTAGGGGGCCATTGATGGGTATAAATAATTCCACCACCTCAACGAAGAGACAACCCACTCGCGGCCACCCTCCGGCATGACAAGAGAGATCGCAAAAGGGGCGGCCACCGTGTCTCACCTCGCCGCGACCAAGGCATTTGCGGTCCCGGGCAAGTGCAACGGATCCCGTGAATCTCATCCGGGCGAGTCAAGAAGGGTCGCCGGGGGGCGAGGCCGGAGAGGGCTTGCTCCTTGCGACCTCAGAGAGATGGCCGCCGATTGATCCAGATCTTTTCCCCACTTGTAGCTTAGATATTTCGTCTTGCTTAGTATCTAAGTAAGACCTAGCTATTAGTAAAATATCTAATAGATTACTTATTCCCTAAGTTATCCACCTCTATAAAAGGGGTGGTCATTGTAAACTAAAAGAGAGATATGAAATATATGAAATACACACTATACTTGCAAGCCAAGGCTCTGTCCACTCTCGTTCCTCCATACCACCACCCGCCGGAGTAACCCCACCTTAAATACAGCCAGATATCCACCGTCTATACACCGCAAGGACACCCGTGACGATTTAAACATCTTCAGCGGAAAAATAGAATTGATGCTCATTTTCTCCTTCAGTTCTTTTTCCTTTCTACGCTCCGAGACAGAAAAGGGGCGCCTATTCCATCAAAGGCTCACCCTAGGTTGAATTTTTTTGGTGTTTGATCCGTGGCTCGTTTGTGCAGACGGCAGTAGAAGAAAAGGTTCGGAGGATCGCGGTGATTCTCCCGATACAAACGTTTTGTGATTTCGTTCCGGTGAGTTTTTCATCTCCCTTGGCTTAGAACTTGATGAATAACATCAAGGTGCTGTTTTACTGCTGTTTTGACATCGTAGGAAGGTCCTAAGGTCTGGTTGTTTGTATAGGTTCAAGGATTAAGGCTCGTTGGTGCTTCGAGGGCTTGGAATCGTAGAACCACGCAATCAAAGGTAACGTGGCTAGACTTCGTACTATTTTAGGGGCCCAATTAGTGAATTGGAGTTTTGTATGTTTATTTGCTGTTTTACTGCTGTTTGGTGTATAAAAGTTGGAGCTTGAATTGGTTTTGGGGTGGAAATCGTACAGGGCTATTCTGCAGTTTTCGTGCAGGATTTTGGGGCTATCCGTACGGATAGAAAGCTTATCCGTACGGATAAGTCACTGGCTTGGAGTGTTGGTGATACTGTGAATTATCCGGACGGTAGGGGCATTTATCCGTACGGATAGACTGGTCATCCGTACGGATGACTTATCCATCCGTACGGATAAGAGTCTGGTTGGGCAAATGTTGGTTTGAGCTGTTTTGTGGTGTCAGCTCATGTCCGGGCTTTATAATCTGATCCTTAATCTTGAACTAAGTCTTGAAGGGAGTTCCCACGCGCATAGAACCCAACCTTACGGAGTTTTCACTAACCGTGATCGTTCGTAGGGGACCGTGCGGAGAGCCTTGACGGAATTAGTGCTTTGACGAGCTAGAGTTCGCCATTGTCTGTGTATGTGCTAGGAGGTTAGAGTCTAGTGGTCTAGGACCTTGAGTAGATGATAAGGGCCTTTTATGTGAATGAACTAGGTGGCTAGTTAAACACTTAATAAACTACATATGTGTTAGCTAAAAGATTAAATGCTTTGGGAGGCTTGCGTAAGGCACGTTTATACTCCGTCGATGTGTATATGGCCCGATGTGATGTGTGCCTTTGTGGTCATCCGGACTTCCACGAGAGTACATGCATAGGTCAGTGCACCATCGAACACAAGTTGTTCGTACTACTGGAGACGCAATTCTAGTAGGTCGTAATTGTAACCGGTGCGCGTAATTACCGGTCGTATGTGTCCTTGCTAACCTTAGTGTGACAAATAGCGAGCTAAGCTAGAAACCCTAGGGACCTCATGTTGTGCCATGACGCAATGTGATAGGTAGCTAGGTTAATAACGGAAAAGTTAATAAAAGACGGCGACGCCTTTTACCGGTTGAGTAGCTACGATAGTGCGGAACCTATTCATGTTACTTGAGTACTTTGTACTCACCCGTTATTTCTCTGTGTTTTGTCCCTTCTTTCTTTTAGATGTGTATCCGGAGGATGATGAGACGGCTGAGGGTTATCCGGAGGACGAGGAATGAGCGGGGGCTATGCTTGGAGCCCAGTGTTTCTTTATAGTTTTGTTATCGTTCCTTTTATTTTATTTTTGTTAAGGGAGTTCCGAGGGTGCTGTACTTTAAGATTTGGATGATGTTCCTTGGATGTTTAGTTTCTCTTTTGATTCGGTTTTTAGTAGAACAGCACTTGTAACATCTGGTTCGGTTTTTGGGAGACGTTTCGTTTGTTTTGTTTTTAATTTTAATTTCCGAGTCATCTTTTAGCTTCCGCGTCGTTTAGTATCTCTGATTATTGATGAGGTTGACGTGTATGCATTAAATTTTATTTATTGCTATGCGTGCCGAACGCACTTTTCCGGATAAGGACTCGGTATCCGGGAACGGGGCGTTACATCAAATTACTTTCTTTCGTTAACTCAGATGATCACTTGGAGCTGTTTAACGCTATAAAAAAAAATACCATCACTTCGAATTCACCAAATCCAAGAACAACAACAGCAAAAAAATACTTCAACAGAAAAAAATAAAATAAAATAAAAATAAAAAGTTTGAAACAACACTCAATCATGCAACTTATCTTCTCCATTAACATATATACTGTAACGTCCCCAGACCCCGGGCCTGGTAGCGCTAAATGAGTCATAAATAGTCCGGTCAATTACTTAGACCATCGTCCTCGCTTGGTCTAAAAGGGCTAACCCGAGTTGACAAGACCTTTATGACTCAATTAGCGCTACTAGGCCCGGGTCCGGGGCGTTACGTAATGAAATATTCGAGTGACCGTCATACGGAACTAAGTGCCACACCATGAGAAGCGGTGGGGGCCTCCTCTAGAATCCTATGGTAGGGACGAACTGGGACAAATCTTGGCCGTCTTGGCGAGGACGCCAGTCCCTTATAAGGGGGGAGAATGTAAAATTCCACATCGGTAAAGTAAAGTCCTTCTCTCTTCCATATAAGTGTGAGATATAAATGTCTTGTCAACTCGGGTTAGCCCTTTTAGACCAAGCGAGGACGGCGGTCTAAGCAGATGACCGTACCATTTATGACTTATTTAGCGGCTACTGGGCCGGAGTGCGGGAGCGTTACATATAAGCTAGCTTCAAAAGCTTCACAAAGATGAAAAAAAAAGCTATCAAAAAAAAAAAAAAATAAAATCACTTACCAGGCACCAGAAGATCTAGGATTTTTTTATTTAAGAAAAGGCTTAGACGATTAGAAGAATTAATGTGATTTGAGTTTGGGAGAATGGCATTAGGTTTTCACAGATTTTGGACAAGGGTTCGAAGGAATTTGGGAATGGAGATGGACATGTTTTTTATTTTATTTTTTATTTTTTTTTTCTCTTGGAGAGTAAGAACATGTTTTTTCTGATTTGGAGATTGTCGCTTTTAATTTATTTTTAATTTTTTTCTGTCCAACGTGGCAAAATTTACGTAGTCAACATTGTCGCAAACTTGCCGGAGTATTTGTCGGAAAACTAAGTGTCCTAAAATTGATGAGCTTTTCTTTAGTTATGGGACCATAATCGATTAGTAAAAATCGTATGAGACCAAAATCGATACCACCCCAAAGTTATAGGACCAATTTCGCATTTTCCCCGCGGATCCACCCTTACATTAGGAGGGGCAACTCGCCCCCCTCGGATCCGGAAAACACACTATTATATATATGTTATGTATCTTGTTCACCTCCCATAAAATTTATATTTGCCCTTATCATCTATATATAATAAACCGATAATTTGATATAAAACTGTTATAATGTAAATAAAAATACATAGTTATTATCAAAGTGATACATTTAAAAAAATATTAATCGGTTTCGGAACGTTGGTTTCATTTAAAAACATTGTTCGTAGTGTTTTAAATTTTTATTGAAAGAAGATGAAGGGTTAATGTGTTCGGATTATGTGATATGTAGTAGTTTTTTAACATATAAAGCGAAATGTACAGTCGTGTTTTTTTTACGATTTATAGTAGTTTTCTTTTTCGATTCGTAAGGGATAGAAAAAAAAACCACTAATATATATTTTTTTTAGAATTTTCGACCCCGTCATCCGAGATTCTGCATCCGCAGTATACCTACCTACTGCGGCAAACCATAATTATTGAGGCCTCTACCTCTCCCCCAATTTATGCAATTGTTTTTATCATATTAGGTCAATTAAGTCCCATAGAATGGACTATTGAACCGAATATAGGGTAACTAGGTTGTAGTATTAGCGCCTAGGGACCAGTTTAGGAGATTGCACCCACAACATATTCATTAGAAGCTATTGGTTGGCTGGTAGGTTAAGGCTCGTACCTAGTGATTCGGTAAGGATATTGAGAGTAGTGTTTTTGACCATAATTTAGCTATTTCTTTTATCATACTTTTAAAGTTTGTATTTTACCTTTTCTAGTTATAATTACCTTCACCAATATTTGTGAGCCTGAACTAGATACAAAAGTGATTGTGATACTTGATCGATTCCTCGTGGGATACGACCTTGCTCGCCGTTGTAGTACAACCGACCCTGTACTCTGCCGGTTAAAGTTGGTTTGCTATAATTTGGCCATCAAGTTTTCTGGCGCCGTTGCCGGGGAATTGGTTGATATCAGTAAATCACTTGAGTATTTAGGATTAGGTCGTTTTTTTTTTTTATTTTTTTTTTATTTTGATGTTTGCTGAAGAGTCACGCCAACTACTCCGGTAGTGGTAGTGACTTAGTACCTTGATTGTGTTCTTGTTTTTTCCCTGAATTGCAGAGTATGGATCCATACGGCCAATGAGCTCTATCCCTTACTCATTTAGAGGATTTAATTTTGGTGGTTTGGGTTTTGGAGCACAACCATATTATCAGTTCAACCCGTACACATCACCATACAACAATGAGTGGGAGAGTCCTTCAAGTTATCAATTTCAGCACCCCGTTGCTTATCCACAATACTCACAATCGCCACCACGGGTTGCTCCACCGCCGAAGAGCACAACCGAGGTTTGGTTGGAGCGACTTAGCCAAGAAATTAAAGAGTCTAACCAAGAGCTTAGATGGGATCTAAAAGAATTGAAGGATTCCCAACACCGCTTGGAATCTTGATCTCGGCAAGCCGGGTAGGGCGCTGGTTGAGAATAGGAGGCTTAAGGGGAACATTAAAGAAGAAGAAGGTTTTCAATCTCCACCGTCTCTCCCTGAGGTAATCACTCATGAGGAATGCCATGAAGAATGTATGAATACTGTCCCCATTGAATTATCAATTCCTTCTTCAATGAGCCTTATTGAGACATTGGTAGAGGTGAGTCATTTTAAGTCTTTTGATGCTTTTGTTGATCCAACTTGTTACTATGTGGTGCGTGGACCCCTTTTGATTGGCATATGCTCTATTTTGGGGAAAGTGATTTCATTGTGTTGCACGATGAATTCCTTGAACCAATCTTGGTGGTGCGGATTGAGCCTCTTGTTTTTCTTTTCCTATTTTGAGGGGGTGCTCAATTCTTATGATTTGTGTAGGGAGAAGCAACGGTTGCTCTCCTTTGGTATAACTATCCTTAGCATACTTGGGGGTAGAAAGTCGAACTAAGGACTTTAAACTTAGAATGTTTCAGGTAGTATGTTTTTTTCCTTTTCACTCGTGTTTCTTTGTTTTGCTTTTAGTTTCTTAATAAGTCGAGCAAACGACAATAAACAAAAGCGCTTATACGAGGCAACCCACCTTTTTTTTTCCTTAGGTTTTAAGGCTTGTTTTTAAGAAGTGTGATAAAAATTCGACCACGCCTCTTGACTTTCGTTTCATGCTTTGTGATGACTCATATTTTTTTCCTATATACATCTTCACGCTTGTGCTTACCAACGCTCAAGGTTTCGGCCTTTCGTCGTAGTGGATTCTTGGTTTCTTTGTTGTGATTGCACAGGTACCCTGGGAGATACATTGGCGGTTGTCATTTTGCATGGTTGGCCCTAATGCCTGTTCAGCTAAGTCTTTCTTTACTTTATCGCTCACACACCGAGGACGGTGTTCCGTTTTAAGTGGGGGTGGTAGACTTAGCTTCACTTGACCATGTGCTTTAATTTTTATCATCGAATAAGTTATATGCCTTGTGTTTGGTCTCTATTTGAGTTAAAATTGAGCCATTTTTTTTAAAATTTTCATGGTTTTGATGTTGCGTATCCTATGTGAGTCATCGTATTCTTTGGTTAATTATTAGTCAAGAGTTGAATGCATGTGAGTCAAACCTTCATCTTGTTGTGTGAATGGAATTTTTATGCACATACTAGCTTTGCATTCATTAATTGTGGTTGGTTAGTGAATGATTATATTTGCCATAGACATTAATCTGTTACCTAGAACTTATACCATTAACTTCGAGGCGAAATAGAAAGGTCAATCTTGGTAGACTAAGGGATGACGGTTCTGGCATTTCTTTGACTCAACCAGAGCCAAATAGCCAACCCTATACATAATTTCCACAGAAACCCCTCTAAGCCTTTGTAGGGTGGCTAGACCCCCACCCGAACTTTAGCCATTCGTTTATTAGCCTATAATTACCAACCCTTAGCCTTTATTTGTGGTCTACATTTTTTTTGGCACCCTACGAGTGAGTTTTAATCTTATTTTGGGCACACTTGCTAGCATAAGTGTGGGGTGGTGGAGATGTGTATCCAAGTATGGTGTTGGTGGATCCTTTGCTTTACGAATGAGAAGGGGTAGTGAAGTGTTGGTGTTTGACTTACCAAAAAAAAAAGATTTCTCAAAAAAAAAAAAAAAAAAAAAGAAGAAGTCAATCAAAAGAAGAAAAGAACAAAATGAATAAAGTTGAGTCAAGAAATGTGGATGAAAGTTTTTGATTTAATATGTTCAATGTAATACATGGCGATGGGATGAAGTAAATTGGAGTGGGTGTTCTTGAATTCTTAGTGAACTTGTTCTTGGTGACGACTATTTTTGCAAGCGATCTTGGAGTCATCTTGGTGACAACCGTTTTTGCATCTTACTCGTGTTTATGATACGGTGTCGAAGGGAGGTGGCTATGAGTTAAGTGCAAGATGTTTTGATTAGACTCACTCGTATTTCTCTTTTGATATTCCTTTTATCCTTTCGATTAGCCCCGTCCCTAGCCTAACGTTACAACCTTGCAAGTCCTACCCGACCTTAATTAGCCTTGATTTGACCTTGATTAGTGGAGATGATTATGAAGTATAAGCCTATGGTGTAACTCCATTAGTCATGCATTTATAATCTGAGCCGGTTGACCGTGATTAATGATTGAGAAGCTATGCGCACACACACATTCTCGTTTCCATGATGAGATTTGTTTTGACTCGTGTATATTTGCTCATTGACTAGTGGTTACTCATTGAATATTGTGGTTTCTCATATGATAGGAACGTTGACCTCATGATTTATTTTGAATCGCTTGATTTGCTCGAGGGCAAGCAAACGCTAAGTGCGGGGTAGTTGATGGGAGTCAACTTTCCTTCATTTCCTACATGATTCTAGCCTCGTTTATGACTTATTTGATGCACTTTTGGGGTAGTTTGAGTGACTTATTAGGTGTTTTAACCATTTCTTTCATTCCAAGATCAAAGACGGATTAGTCCTAAAATATCGTTACTTTTGGTGAATTAATGCATATTTCATACATATTTTATCTTGCGGAGTTATGCGTGGTATTTTTGTTGATACGTGCAGGATATAGGTTCATTTTGATCCCGGAAAAATAGGCATTGATGATAGAAAGATGATTTCGAGAGGTGGAAGCATGCACCCGGAGCCAAAGAGTGAAACGGATCGAGAATCGTTGATGTTATCGTGCTTCTGGGAATTAATATGCATTTTAAGCTATCATGGAGACATTTTCTGGGAACTGTTTCTTCATGAAAGTTGTGGATAATTGAACGATCTTTCAAACGCAACTTGAATTGTTCAAATCGGATTTTTACACACAAAGATATCATCAAATTACTGAAGGTGTACATGTACTGTGGATAAAGCAAGAGCATGCGCGCGCATGCCCAAGTGCATGCTTGCGCATGGAAGAGCAGAAAAAGCATATCTACATTCAGAAAAAGCATGCGCACGCATGCTATCTCCATTCTCGCGCATGGAACGCGTGTTTTTTTACGGATTTTCACCATTCGGGGTCGGATTTTGGCCCTATAAAAGCCATTTAGGTCGAATTTTATACCCACTTCTTCGAATTTAATTTTCTACTCGGTTTTAGGTTTGTTTCCTTCAAATACCATTAGACAAGTTTATTTTCCTTGCACAAATTACTTCGAGATTTCTACGATTGTGATTTCTTTTCGCGAATTCTTAATTGTGGATTGCTCTAAACTATTGGTAAATTGATTTCTTCCTCCTTTATCATGATTTCCGGCAATTCTCTTATGATTTCTTGTTTCGTTCTTGTTATTATGCGTAGATAAATTTGTTATAGCTAAATTATGTGATGGAATTACGAAACTAATGCCTAAACGATGATCTAGGGATGAGTAGGGCTTAAAAATTAATTCTTTTGAATTGTTGTGTCCTAAAGCTTGAATCTAATGCTTTTAGTGGAGTAGCTAACCATTAAATGACCCCACACACGAACTTTATAAATGTATTTGCGAGGGAGTGTGCGAAATAGGGTTTTAGGATTGCCATGCACGAACTAGTCGAGTTTCTCGTAGCCTGTTCCTTGGTAAGGTTTTTCTAGCTAAGCCGTTCGGTGGATGCGGAGCATCTCATTGTTTTTATCATATTAGGTCAATTAAGTCCCATAGAAGGGACTGTTGAACCGAATATAGTGTAACTAGGTTGTGGTATTAGCGCCTAGGGACCAGTTTAGGAAATTGCACCCACAACATATTCATTAGAAGCTATTGGTTGGCTGGTAGGTTAAGGCTCGTCCCTAGTGATTCGGTAAGGGTATTGAGAGTAGTGTTCTTGACTATAATTTAGCTATTTCTTTTATCATACTTTTAAAGTTTATATTTTACCTTTTCTAATTATAATTACCTTCACCAATATTTGTGAGCCTGAACTAGATACTAAAGTGATTGTGATACTTGATCGATTCCTCGTGGGATACGACCTTGCTCGCCGTTGTAGTACAACCGACCCGGTACTCTGCCGGTTAAAGTTGGTTTGCTATAATTTGGCCATCAACCTCAACACCCTGTGAACTCACAACAAAGCCAAGAAACACAACTATATCCAAGCAAAATGAACACTTCTTAAGGTTAGCATACAATTTTACTTCCCTAAGAGTTTCCAAAACAGCCCGTAAGTGGCTCATATGTTGTTCCATGTCTTGGCTGTAAATTAGGATGTCATCAAAATAAACGACCACAAACTTACCAATAAACTCTCTAAGCACCTCATTCATTAACCTCATAAAATTACTAGGTGCATTAGTTAGACAAAAAGGCATGACAAGTTACTCATATAGCCCAAATTTAGTTTTAAAAGCAGTTTTCCACTCGTCACCCTCACGAATCCTCACTTGATGATAGCCACTTTTCAAATCGATTTTAGTAAAAATTTTAGCACCACACAATTCATCCAACATATCATCTAAACGAGGAATAGGATAGCGATACCTTACAGTGATTTGATTGAGTGCTCGACAATCAGTGCACATTCGCCATTCACCGCCTTTCTTGGGGACAATGATTACTGGAACCGCGCAAGGACTCAAAGATTCTTGAATTTTACCTTTCTCCAACAGCTCCGTCACTTGCCTTTTGATTTCTTTAGTTTCTTCCGGATTAGCACGATAGGCGGGGCGGTTAGGCAACACTGCTCCGGGAATAAAGTCTATGTGATGTTCCACTCCACGTAATGGTGGTAATCCGCTTGGTTCCTCCTCGGGAAAGACATCAGTAAATTCCTGCAAAAGAGACACAACCACACTAGGAAGGGAATCCGTGAGTTCTGAAATGGTTAGAAAACATGGGGAAGGCATGGGGGGCACGGCCTCTTTGTAAATAAAGAGGAGAGGTGCGTGTCCATCCTCAATGGCATTGCAAACCTCATTAGTCCTCGCATAGAAACTACCTCTCACTTTGGCCTCCTTTTTCTTTTCAACGTTAGAAGCTCCCTCACTACTAATGGCACCCTCCCTTGCGTCTAACTTTTTGACTTTATTTTTCCCCTCATATGGTATAGGAGCTCCCTCCCTCACATTTTATTTTCAACTTTTCTTTTACCCTCCTCTCGAATCACACTACCCTCTTGATTTTTCTCTCCCGTCGATGTTGTTAGGTGTAGTGCCCGAAAGACAATTTGTGTAATTTTTTTTGGTGACGGAATTTATCTCACCTTATTACTTGCTTTGTGCTTGTAAGTAATACACCGCTGCAAACCCTAAGTATATCAGTATGTAACCGCTTAACTCAGTGTATGGCATGCACGTGAGGATTAAGTTAGTGGTGATATACTTAAACTGTTAGTCCGTGGTGAACTTAATCAGAGTTTAGGGTCTCTTGATTAAAACACTAATAATGCGCCCAGAACACCTTAGGGTGTGATAGTCTTATCCGGACTATCGGTAGAGGGTACCTACGTGGGGCATTTATATATGATGGCATTCATATAGGACTGGACCGATTTAATCTGAATTTCTCGATATAATTCTGTAATCGAGGAATCTTATTAAATCATTAGATGATCATATATGGATCAACCTTAATCCTGAGGTGATCACAGGGTGCTGCTTGTCTCGGGGTAGTATTTGATGTGTTAGTTACGGTTCACTTAAATATGTGTTCCAAGACACTCTCATTGGCACTATCTCCTGATGAGTGAGTACTTCTGATTTTCACAGACATGGAATCCATTCCTTCCTGCGGGAAGAAGAGAGACAGTCCCCTTATTTGTTAGCCCTAAGAAAGTGATCGATCGGCCGAGTTCATATTAGACTAATTGATCACTAGTCAGATATGTGAACTAATTGATCATCAGGGGGTTAATGGTAAATAAGATATTCTGAATCGGGTTCACGGAGACTTCCTACTCAGAATGGACAGTCTATGGAGGGTTAATCCGTATGTAGTTATTATATCAATGGACGCTTATTCACTCTATGGGTTGAGTATAAGTATACATCTATAATCGGTAGAGTTCAGTTTCGGGTTTATGGTGACGTAATCCCGGAATTAATAATTAATGTACTTATTCTATTCGATAAATAATTAATTATTGGAGCTACTGGTTATAGGTCCATGGTCCCCAATGTGGCTTCTATAATTCGGGCTGATATTCTTGCTATTTGGGCCTCAGTGATAATTAATTGGCTGGGCTAATTAATTGATATGCATGGATATTATTTAGTTGGGCTAAATAATATAATACACATAAAAGACATTTTATGTGGTCTAATAATCTCTAATGTGGCGCCATTATTGATCTCTTTTAGCACAATAATTAATTTTCTTGTGGTATGGAAAATAAAAGATATTCTTGTTATATGATTGGTTGGATGACTTGTTATTTGATTTCCTATTGGTCAATACATGTCACAATTAGTCGTTAAGGAAAATATTCTTTTATTTTGTTTAATTAATTATTTATTTAATTAATTAAAACTTGAAGACCAAGGATTTACTCTCCTATAAAAGGAGAGTTATTCCAAGTGTATTGGCGATGCAAAAATTCCACCACACCACACAAAAAGAGAGAAAAATTATTTTTTCTTGTCTAGGGTTTTTAGAAGAAGAAAAACTCCAAGTTTTTCAATTGGTGTTTCATATCAAGGAGGTGCTTTTATCAAGAAGGGTGTCCACTAACCACCGTTTGGAGAACACATTGGAAGATCAAGGCTTCTCTTCCCACTATTGGTAATATAATCTTAACCCTTGTAGTAGTTAAATCCTTTATTTATGTATTGTGATATATAAATCGTGATCCATCCGCTGCGCGTAGATCTAATTCGTTTAGATCTAAGATCCTACATCCTTCAGATGTTGCTTTACTTTTCAACTGTATAATTCCCTCATTTTTTTCTTTTTGCTCACAGGTTGCAGCAATACGGAGTTGATCCTTGTGTGCTTCCTCGGGGGACAAAGCTACGAATGTAAAATTCTTCCCATTAAACTTTAAGCTGTACCTGTTTAAGTAACCATCATACGTGACACGTCGATCAAACTGCCATGGACGCCCTAATAAGAGGTGACTTACATGCATAGGGACAACATCACATAATACATCATCTTCAAGCTTGCCAAGGCTAAAAGAAATAAGTGCTTGACGGTGTACTCGAACATCTCCCGCATCATTAAGCCACTGTAAATTATATGGACGGGGATGTGGGGTAGTAGGGATGGATAATTGCGACACTAAATCAGCACTCACCACGTTTGCACAACTACCCGGGTCTATGATCATCGAACAAAGTTTGCCACCTATCAAACACCGCGTGTGGAATATATTTTCCCTCTGATCATTATTCTCCATCTTCACCACACTACTCAAAGCTCTTTTTAGAATATACACCTCGCCACCAGGTGCGTGCACCAATTCTTCTCCTTCTTCCTCCTCCCATTCGGCCTCTTCCTCCTCATCGGAAGCCGACTCATACTTATTCGCAACCGATTCACCAACCAACAAAATTCGTCATTTAGAAGGGCATTGGGACTGAATATGCCCCATTCCACGACACTTGTGGCATTGAATTTCATGGCTAGGCTTTGGTGGCAACGGTGCAAATTTTTCCTTATCATCTACCCTCGTCTTGTAAGTTGCTTTGGGTAAAATAGTGGGCTGTTTTTGTGCATTTGGTGCGTAAGTAGGGGCTGTTTGAGGGTATTAATTTAGAGATGTCCCCTCTATATGGAAAAGTACGCAAAGTAGAAGTGTTACCTCCCGAAAATTAGGACAAACTAGGACCTTGTGACTCAGGACAAGTATGTAAGTTTATATATATGTATTTCGCATCCGTTAAAAAATGCAAAAATGAGCGGAAAAAAGAATTGATCTCAGATTCACTTTTGCTTATGCTTATGGATGAGCAATTTTTTATCATCATTTCCGTTACAAAATAAAAAATCAATATATATCATTGTATTTGACTTATAATATAACTATTGTTTTAATGATAGTCAGAAATTGTATTTTCCTTATTTTGTTTTACAATTTATCACAATCATTCGGCTCTACTTGTTTTGGGTTGGAGTTTTTTTGGGTTGTTTTATATAGTAGTGGATAATAAAAATGATTGAAGTAATGATTAGAAAGTTAAGATGTTTTTTTGAAATTTATGTAGATAAAGAAATTATTGGTGAAAGAAATTGAAATAAAATAGTATAATAAGTAGAATAATGAAAAAAAAAATATAATAAAATAGATAAAATGAAATGGTGAGAAATGATTTAATAATTTTTTATTTTTAGTTGAAAAAATGATTGATAAAAAAATGTAAAAAATATTAGGAAAATTAGGGATTAGAACACTTTACGTATTTTTTTTAATTAACAGTCCTACTTAACATTTTTTATTGGCTAAAGGACATAATTAAAATTATATGACTAAATTGCCCTTTCTTCCACTAGCTAAACCAGTAACCTTACAGGAAGCTTTACCATAAGCTTTCCTGCATTCCGACGCATCATGGCCTTGTTAAGGCATTTTTATCTTTTCCGTTTTCAATAAACTGGATCTCGTCTATCTTTCTCGCTTTCGAAGAAATTCAATGTGTATCTCAGCAAATTTCATCGATGAACTTTAATCGTCTGTAGTCCATTGTTTCGTTTCCAGATTCGGTTGATTGATCATCTAATTCGAAGAATTTTTTCTCTGCATATCATATATTCATCAGGTATATTTCTTTTTGTTGTTGAAACACGGTATACATTGGAAATCTGATTTTTATAATTTTAATTTAAATTTTCTATTGAAATTGAACACATATTTGAGCTTCTTAAGTTTAATGCGTTCTTGATTCTGAATAATCTGTGTTTTTTTTATGAGGAATGATGTGATTCACTGCTGATTTTTTATGATTCCTTTTTAGAGTAATAGTAAAATAAAATTATGCGTTTTATAAGTTACATTTCAATCTTCCTAATTGAAGTGAACTTAAATCTGAGCTTGTTAAGTTTAATTTGTTCTTGATGCTGAGTTTGATTTTTGTTTTGTATATATTGTGTGTTTTATGAGAAATAATGTGATTCACTTCGATTTTCTCTCGATTCGTTTGTTATGTAGGGTTTTGAATATGGTATTCCTTATTTGTACTTACAATGGAGAGTCATGTGTTTTGAAAATCAAAGAATTTGATACTCTACGTAGTATTAAGCTACGTATATGTGAGAGATGGAGTTCATTGAGAGAAGATATGATCAGTTTGTATTATTCATTACCTGAACAAGCAAATTGTTTTCTCTTCAATAATGAAGATGTTGAAATCATGTTGGTTGTGTCTGTTTCGTTTGGTGCATCACATGTACAGGCATATGTTGTTTGTAATGCTTCTACTGCGGCTTCTACCGTGGCTTCTACCGTGGCTTCTACTAGTATTGAATCAGTTGCATCATCATCGATTACTGAATCCGATGATGAGGAGATCAATTTGCTTCCTACGTTTTGTCCTCGGAAGGAGAATATGCAACTGTCTATCAACTGGGATAAGTGTGTAGAACGTGTTGGTCAAAAGTTTGTTGGTGGAGCAACAGAATTTAGGAAAGCATTGTGTAAAATGTCTGTTCACGGTGGGTTTGATTTCATATACATTAAGAATGATGATTAGAGGATTATGGCAGTGTGTGCCAAGAAGGATGAAACAGGTTGTGCTTGGATGGTTAGTGTGAAAAAAGAAATTATTAATGGATTTTTTTATGTTAAGAAGATGCATGAGTTACATACATGTGGTATGTCATCGTGTTCTTTCAAAGGGCATCGGATTTGTTCAGATTTGGTTTGTGATTTGGCTTGTAAAGAAGTTCGTGATGATCCCTCAATAAAGCCTATTGATGTTAAGCGTCGGCTTTTTTCAAATCATGGCCTGCTTGTTTCATATTACAATTCTTGGACCGGTATCGAAAAAGCGAAGAATGCTCTGTTTGGTGACATGAAAAAATCTTTTAATTTTTTAAATTCATATGTGTCAAAAATTCGTGAAACAAACCCCGGTTCTTATGTGGTATTGGAAGTTGATGAGGTTTCAAGTCATTTTAAGAGGGTGTTTGTTGCGTTTCATGGCTGCATTGAGGGATTTAAGCATTGCCGGCCAATGCTGTGTTTGGATGGAGCTCATTTGAAAACGCAATTTAAAGCTCAGCTTTTGTCGGCGGTTGTGAAAGATGGTGATCAAGGTACTGTATTCATTCTATGGCTATAGTTTGTGTTGTTGGTTTATTCATTTTTTCTGTTTTTTTGGCTGTTAATTTATTCTCTTTATTACTTGACGTGTTGATATGAATCTGTTCTTTTTGTATCAGGCTTGTACCCTGTTTGCTTTGCGGTTGTTGACTCTGAAAATACTGAGAACTGGCATTGGTTCTTTATGAATTTGAAGAACATAGTTTATCCCACTAGGCGAATTACGTTTATTTCGGATAGAATACTGGTTTAATAGATTTCAGGCCTATTGTTTTCCCAGATTCACACCATGCTTTTTGCCTTTTTCATATTAAGTTGAATTTGAAAGACAAATTTAGAGGTTCTAGATTCAGCAAGGGTTTTAAGAAGCGTATGGTTTATCTTTTGCAACAGTGTGCTTATGCACCAACAGTTGATCTATATGATAGTTTGATGAGTGTTATGTTACAAGAGGGTAAGACAATTGTACATGATTTCTTTACCGCCTTGCCTGCTAAAAAATGGACGAATGCTCATTTTAAAGGCATGCGATATGGTGAAATGTCTTTAAGTGCAGCAGAATCATTTAATTCGTGGGTTGTAAAAGAGAGGCAATTACCTATATATAATATGATTGATGCTCTGCGCTTGAAGCTTATGAATCGAATTTCTGGTTTGTTTCTGTTTAATTTCTTTTTGTATTAAGTATTTTAAATCATCTTGTATATTTTTTTTCATAATGACATCCATTGGATTTATTTGTAGAACATAGATCCGCTTGTGTTTCATGGAATTACGCAATATGCCCAAGTATAGACAAGATATTAGCGATTCATTTGCTTGCATCTAAGAATTGGAGTATCATCAATTCAAGTGGATATGTATTTGAAGTGCGTTCAACGCCATCTTGTAAGGTTGATCTTGAGAATTTTACTTGTTCTTGTAAGTTTTGGCAATTGAATGGTTACCCATGTGATCATGCGGTAGAGTTTGTATAATGAAAGTTTGGTCTCCCCTTGCATGAATTTGTTGATGTTGGATTCCGTTCTAGTTCATATGCTTTGCTTGTTATGAATCCGCAATCCATCCGTTGCCATTGGTTTATGAGCCGCAGGATTCCAATGTTGTTGTTTTACCTCCTATTTCAAAGAGGCAACCTGGAAGGCCAAAGAAGAGGTGAATCCCTTCTAGAGGTGAATCCAAACGGGAAATGATGTGCGGTCGGTGCCATAAGTTGGGGCATCATAATCAAAAGACATGTCTTGCTTCTGTTATGATGTAGATGACATTCATTAGTATAACTCTGCTATTCTAGACATTTTCATATTTTAGCTTGTGCTTATTATTTTGCGACTCTGTTCTTCTTAATTGAGTGACTTATCTATTGACTCTTATATTTTACATTGTGGTTCTGTACATCTTGGAGGCCCCAAGTCCCATACATAGTCTAGGAATTATATCTTTGTGTTTTATGTATTTTATTTGAATGTTCTTTCCTATTGTGTTTGTAGCATTGTGTGCATTATTGTATTATATGTTATGTACAAAATGAATGCATGCAAACAATCCAAATTGATGAAAAATTCACCAAACTTTTGTTGTAATGAACTTTGTTTTGTTTTGAGAGTTGGTTTTATATTGTTACAACACTTTTCATGAGTTTCACTGTCGAAATTCACTAATGAATATTAAAAGTGATTTTTGACTAACGGTGAATTTTAACAATGAATTTCAAACAAACGTAATTTTTCACAGTAGCACTGTAGTAACTGAACTTATGAATCAAAATTATACATTTACTAATCAACCAATAGACCAAAAGAAAAGAGAATACTTAATAATTGAAATATGTAAACATTGATTGAAATAGTTGTCTCCTTGTAATTCAAATCTTGTCCACAGTAATTCAAATCATGTCATTTTAGGACAGACATAAGAAAATAAGCAATAGGTTTCACTTGGCATACACATTAATAGTGATGTTTGTGCTAATATGAAGATAAGTTATGTAGATCCCTTGGCATCTACACATTAACAGTTATGTTTGCCAACATTGCAATGTTCATCTTATTAGATGTAATACTATTTACTAAGAAAGCTTTGAAATCTTGCACTCCATCAGTGTTCCATTTCTTGTCAATTGGGCGATTAAGTGCAATGCGTGATGTAGTACATGACATATATTGCGCAGTCATTCCTGCAAAATTTTGGCATTCACATTAAACTTGTCAGCCATTATTTCCATTACATGTATGAATCAAAATGTCTAATGAATAATACTTACGTATCCGATCCCTGTTGTGGAAGCTTTGCAACCTTCTTGATTTTTTTGGCTTTTAGTTTACCGGATGGACAAAAGCATTTCCACAAGTATTTTTGCTGAAAATTAAAACATGTTTAACACATTTGATTAGTATAGAAATTTTTACTGCAATATTAACCACACAAATACAAATAATACTTACAATGTCAAGTGCATTTTTCTCAAAGTGGTCAACATCACCTTTCCGGATAGCCAATGAGTTGTACATGTGCCATTCTCCTTCTTCACCCGAAGCAAATGTGAGTAATATCCAATGATATGATTCATTCTTCACACCCGGACAACACAACGGAATGAGAATATTTTTGCCTTTTTCCGGATGTGGTTTCATACTATCGACAAAATGATTTGAGTAGTTCCCGGTTGCTTCATATTTCTTGCGATACGCCCGCAATCAATCACCATTTTTTGTTATGTATTATACACAAATGAAAAATGTATTCACACGATTTTTAGTAAATGTTTCACCGTATATTGCAAGTGAATGGTGAATACTTATAACGACCATTCAAGAAATTTTGATCTCACCTAAGTTGATGCTTTGAAATATGTGAAATTCCTTTCGGACTTCTTCATTTCTGCTTAGCATTGTTGCAAATGCATCGATAACCTATAAATGTACATGTCATTTGTTAGTTGGTTTCTTGGAATGTTGTCGTAGAAGAAATATTTAGATCGAATTGTTTACCTTGTCTGCAATGAACGATCCCTCTAGTAATTTCACCATGTCATGGACAGTGATTGTGGTACCACTCTCAATGTCTGACCATACTTCCCCCCTGAAAACATTGTTCACACAATTTTATTATCATATAAACCCAATAAAATGTAATCAGAAATGTGTTAACGACTGTTACTTACAATCTTCCATGTTTGTTCAGTGTTGTGTGTAACAACTGAAATGCTTCTTCGGTTATTTTCTCCCCACATGTGTAACCAGCTTTCTTCTTTTTTAAACTGACTTTCACAGTTTTTTCCATCCTTTGGACATCTTCTATTGCAGCTTCATTGGTCAAGTCCAGAATTTCAGTTCTTCTTTTCTTATCTTCTAGATATACAAAGTCATCATCCTTTCTTGCTGTTCATTTCCTTTCTTTTATTGCTTTTACACGTGAACTTTGCTTCACAAATTTTTGTACTTGCTTAGCATCTGTGTTTCCATATTGCTGTGTCCCTGCATGCACTTTGCTACATTCTCAATTTCTGTATGAAGAGCATCAATTGTTGTGTGTTGTTCCTCTATTTTGCTCTCATACGATTTTTTCATTTCTTCGAACACATCCAATCTATTCTGTAGGTCACTCACGGTTGAGTTCAATTCAGAAATAATAGCTTCTTTTGAGCAGTTCTCATCCTCAAGATGCTTCACTTTTTCTGTCAGACTTGTGTTCAGTTGCCTAATCTCTTCAGTGCCTTCATCACCACTCTTTCTCATCTGCTGTTCAAATTCCTCCAATCTTGATCTCATTTCATTTACATCTTTCTGAAGATTGTGATATTTTATTAAAGCATCAGTAAGTGAAGCTAAAAGTCCAGTATTTTCTTTTTTCAGACCATCAACTACACCTTTGTATACCTCCTCCAATTCATTGAAAATCTTGGATTTGATCTCATTCTCCCTTTCCTCAAATTTTTTCAGTTTGACAAGTAGCTCACTGTTCAGTCATCAGTTCTTCTGATTTCTTCCTTCTGCTTGCTTATCTCATGCTCTTTTCGCTCCAGCTTTCTCAACTTTTTCTTCATCCTCTTAACTTTTGCTTTCAAACGTTCTGCCTTGTCATCCCTTTCCTACATTCATGAAATGTTGTATGTTATAAAAGTATATCTAGTAAAACAATTGGCTGGAAAAAATGCATGCGTTTGCAATTTTTTTATGAGATTCACTAATGAAGATCAGTGAGTGATTCTCAGTAGTGGATCTCAAACTACAGTGAAATTTGACAGTGAATAAGAAGGTACTGTTGACAAAATGAGATGAATATATGAAATGATTTACTGATACGGGGAATTATTACAGTGAATTCATGTTATTGTTAGGCCAGGTAATTACCTTAGGTGTCTTCTCAATAGAATCTCTTTCTTTGTTTCTGAACTCGAACATGCCTTGGACATTCTGTTCAAATGGATCCTCATCCATGAAATCTGCATTTTCTTCAGAATGATAGATGTCATTTTGATGCTGCTCTTCCAACTGTGTTATCTGTAAGGAATCCTCTTCAGATGGTTCATCCATGAATTGTGCATTTTTGTCTTGGTCATGCGTTGCCACTGGCTGGAGTTTGATTCTGAGTTTGAGTTGTTGTATTGGAATGTCATCTTCAAAATCTAAATCGTGTCCAACTGGATTCTTTGTCAAATCCGGTATCAGTTGTAGCTCAGCTGGTGTAGGCTCCAATTCGATCCATATGACCTATGTATATATTTTTAAAACGATGAATTGTGTCGGTGAATGAATGTAAATGTATGGCATGAAATTTTCTTTGGCATAGGAGATGCGGTTCTTACACTTTGATTAGGCAAAGCCATGATTGTTGCCTTGTTCACAAATTTGTTCAAGGTGCTCAAGTCCCACTTTGTGCACCTTGGAATTCTGAATATTGAATTGAAGTTGTGTCCTCTTGGTTTTGATGTTTCATTGGATCCTCCTCTTTTCTTGGCTTCATTGTTATATCATGCTCACACATCCAATACTACAATAGAATAAGAAATTGTTAATATGCAATCACATGTAATAAGAAATATTTGGAAAAAACCTAGAATTTCTTACCAAGAGTGAACTAGTGCATCCAATCACTGTACGAGGCTTTTTGTTCTTTTTTTTCAAGGCTCTGAATTAGTGTGTCATAGATGGCAGAAGACCAATCGTAGTGTTTCAATGTGTCCAAGTCCTCCACATATTTCACATATGTCCATGCAATAATCTGTCCAGTGTTTGTGAAGAAACATGCCTGAAACATCAAAAGGCATAGGACTCACACAGTGTCTACCACATCAGTTGTGTCTACAATGTCCACAAGTTTTACTAACTTTTCCTTCATCATTTTGGCTGTGATGTTTTGGGCATTTGGGAATACTCTATCTACAAATTCAGATTTGACCTTCTTCTCGTGGTACTTGTCAACTTTTAAATTGCCATCCATGATTCCAAAAATCAGCTTGATTTCAGTCCTACGTATCTGACAACATTCTCTTCCAATTTTGATTCCTCTTTTTTCTGGTACGTATGCGCTTATGATGTTGTCTAAAACTTGGCCTTTTCACCTGTTGGAACATATCCTCTTTTCGTCAATAGCTTTGAAGAAGAGCTTAAAAGGAGTTTGCTGCATAATGTTCCTGTGACTTCTTGTCAATTTTTCCTGTATGCTGTTATATGCATCCAATAGATATGAGATGATGTTTCTGTATTGACTGTACCTGGAAAAAATCAATGCAGACAACACATTTTTTGTTAGTGAATTTGTTTGGCATTTGAATCACAGTTTGTGTCATCAATATGACATTCAGATGCATGTACTGTCAATATTCCTTATAGTGAATATTCTTAGTCAATCAAACTATCAGGAACATAGGTGATAAAAACCAGTTAGCATGACAATGATAAGCAATCATGTTAAAGAGCATCAGCATGAATACATGCAAGCAATGAATAAATGGTAAAGTGAACGAGTTAACATTCAATACTTGCCTCAGTGAATTTTCTTAGTGAATCAGGGTTTTACGATCTAAAACACAAAAATTGAGAAACAGGGGTAGGACAATTAGCTACATTAATTTTTAACAAGTGTACCAATCTTCCCATAATAAGTGTGATATGGGCAAATACATGCTTTTATGGCAAGGTGTTTAATGTGTATTACATTAATTATCATTGTAGTGAATATTCTTAGTGAATCAAACTTTGAGGAACCTAAATGCTAGAAACTAGTTAAACATGATCATGATAAGCAATTATGTTAAAGCTAAAGTAGTTATGGATGACAAGTAAGGAATCAGACTTTTTGAATTTAAACAACATCAGCATGAATGTATGTAAACAGTGAATAAAATGGTAAAATGAATTTCCATTAATATTTCGTGACCTAGTGAATCAGACTTTTTATACATATATCTCTGACATGCATAAAACAGTGAATGCATAACAACATCACCATGATTGCATGTAAAAAAGTGAATGCATATTATAGCAAAGTGAATTCATATTACAACAAAGTTTAGTGAATATCATAAGCATGTTATAACATATATGTTGCAGAAATCACACAAAATATACAATGAATACAGTTTTGTATACATTCATTTGTATAAACATAATTCTCTTTGATTTCTCACTGAGAAAAGCAATCAAGCTGATAGATTTATCATCCAGTAGATTCAGTGAAACATAGCAGCGAATGTGAGTACTAAAACTTGCTGCAATAAAAAATCCTAACAATATCACCATGATTCCTAGTAAAAATTCGAGTTCATATTATAGTGAATTTCGGTAAATGTTCACTAAAAAAACAATCAAATTGACGAAATCTCGACTAGTAAACGAAGTGAAACGAGCGATGAATTCTTCGATTTAGTACTTACTTAGTAATTGTTACATCGCTTTTTGCTTCCTAGCTGACTTTGATCTTGTTTGCTGCATAATGTACATGTGACAAAAATTCAATGCATATTATAGTGAATTTGAGTAAATTTTCACTAAAAAAACAATCAAAATGACAGAAATCTCAAATCTCGACTAGTAAACGAAGTGAAACAGAGGAGTGAATTCTTCGATTTGGTACTTACTTAGTAATTGTTCCATCAGTTTTTTGCTTCCCAGCTGACTTCGATCTTGTTTTCGCCATTTCGAGAAATTTATTCACTCGTTTGTTACCTGAACAGATGAAAGGAAGATGCAAAGGTGAATTCGAACCCTAATTTTTTGAAGAAATTGAAATTTGCAGATTTCAAGCTTATCTGAGATTGTAGAGCTTCGAAGTCTGTTCGATTGAGTATAAATGGTTGCAAATTATGGATAAAGATTGCGTACTCCTGAATTCGCGTCCAATTTTTGTGATGATTTCTGCTCATTTTCTTGGAAATCGCAGAGAAAGTGAGTTTCAATTTTCTAACCCTAATTTTGAGGCAATGGCGTGAATGATGATGGACAGCAGGATTTGTTTATAATAAGGGTATATTGGTCTTTGACTACAATTTTGTCCTTGATGCAACATTTTTTAAAAGTTGTCATATTTTCTAATTTTGTAAATACTTTTGTCCTTGTGCATCATTACCTCAAAAATATTTGATAAACTAGTCATTAACCCGTGCCCATGCACGGGATGTGTGAAAATATAAAATGACAAATGAAATAATTAACCGTAAAATGGACTTATTATTACAAATTCTATAGACAACGTCAATATCTTTAATCAACATGCTGCCACGGATAGGAAAATAACTCAACGTTCATCGAAAACATAGGGCCAACTCGTGGAGTCGACCGGGCCACATAATGCAAAACATGATTTTACGAAGCACCAGTTATGAACATTCTTGTATGAAATAAAAATTTCTTCAAAGATATTCCAACTTATTCTCCAAAATAAGATATGCACAAAGAAAGTCGGTAATATCTCTAAAACTATAAATCATCACTTGATGGTATTGTACCTTAAACTACCATTTGAAAAAAAAAAAAAAAAAAGTCCATTCCAAGGAGCTATTATCCTTTATGGACCTTTCAAGTACTTGAAAAAGTGTTCTCTCAAAATCGTTTCAAGTACTTGATGAAGCGTTCTCTCAAGCAGGGGTGGAACTAAGTGAGGCCCTGGGGGTCTCAAGCCCCCCCCCCCCCCCCCCCCCCCCCCAAATTTTGAAAAAAAAAAATTTATTTTTATATTGTATTAGTAGTAGTGTTAATATTAGTATGTTATGTGTATTTTTTTCTTGAACAAAAGACCTTATATCCTACTGGTTTAAGAACAAACCCTTTTCAGTCTCCATAATTCTAGGTTGTAAGTTCAAATTCCACTACCAACATATTTTTTTTCAGATTTTTTTTAGCTTTATAGTTTATATACCAAGACAACCCCATATTTCTTTCCCGGATTTTTTTTAGCTTTGCAGTTTATATACCAAGACCACCCCGAAATTTTTTTCTGGTTCCGCCACTGCTCTCAAGTAGTAATTATCTAACCACACGACTAAAATGTGAAAATAATACAACCGTTGATTTGTGTAAAAATAATTGTACTTGACCATTTACTTGAGAGGATCCCTTCGAGAGGATCCTTGTTCCCTTCGAAGACCTATGCACAAACACATGCAAAATCTCAAATTATAAAACAAATAATACATTTTAGTAGTGTGTAAAGTGAAAAAAAAAATCATTTTTAACAATTTGTTCAAGAATCTAAATGCATTGCAAATGAGATTACTAAAGAAAATCACAATACGTGGTGGAAACGTACATCCGAAAGCTGTTGTATTTACTTTTTAACTCATAAAGATGTTTACCATGAATCTCTTATATAGAATATCAGAGATAAGATATAAAACTAAAAAACTTATTCTAACAAATTTTCAATAATTTAAAAAACAAACATATAACATTTATTTAAATCAAACATCTCTATCTCTTCTTTGATTTTTAACTCTATATTTATCTCATGTGACTTTTATCTCTAATAATTACATCATCTCCTCCCTTTAATATCAAGCATTTTTATCAAACTTTCACCCAAAAAAATAGTAAGAAAATGTAAAAAAGAAACTTATATGAAAAAACAATATTTCCGGAGACGATAATAGCAAGCCAATTCTAAAACTTAAGAAAAATGTTGATCTGAAAAAACACGCAGATTATTCATTTAACAAATCTTGATTCCAGTTTTGATTAAGAGATATAAAAAATTTTCGTACCCACTTTGAAACATCAGTACGAAAAAAATGAAAATTACCATATATAATTTCTCGATACTCAACAACGTTTCCACGGTATCCCCTCCTGTGCCACCATATCACCTGCTCATTGTTACATTTAGGACATTAGTGCAAAGCACGTAGCATTGATAGTAATGAAGCCTTGACCTCTGATTGATATTTTTGTAACTAAATTTATAACACTGTATCCCGAAACAATGTTTTTGTTTTTTTGGTTGGGTGAGAGGAGGAAAAGCCTCGAGTAATATCCCATCAAAGGAATTGGTGATGCAACATTTAAAATAAAGAAAAGCAAAGATTTCAACTACTTATCAAACAGACACTGGAAGAAACACGACCTTCTTATACAAAAATAAAGAGGAACATTCATATAAATTTATACACTATTTCTAGCAACTGCACCAGTTCCTTGTACTTTTTTATTGATAGTGATTTACTAATTCTGTACGTGGGCATCCATCATTTAAAATTTGTGACGGGGTATTACTGAATTAATTGCTCGCTAAAACAAATGTAGGAATGATCATGGAGGTGGTAAGAAACTAATAACAAAGATCCCATCAATTAAGATTTTACCTTGCTTCAAAAAAAAATTTAAGATTTTACCTTGAAAAATAATGAAACATAATATAACTATGAATACATATATGAAAATGAGTACCGTATTGTCACAGATGCCTGATGAAAAGAAGAACATCCCACTGCAATGAATCAACATCGATTATTTTTTAGGAAGAGAAATGCCATCAATTATAAAAGTATTAACTTCACATACCCTTGAACCAAGATGGCAAGGAAAATAAAAAAAAATATAAACAAAATGAAAAGTGACGATAATCATCAAGAAGAATAAAAATAAAAACATATGAAAATAAAATTCGATTGTTGATTGAGTTTCTTCTTATGAAGCAGTTCAAATTTATACAAATGCAAATAGATGAATGAAAAATCCGCAGAGGTGGTCAGCGAATTTGAAGGGATAAATGTGTATCTCGAGCAAGATTTTAAGGGAAGGTGGTTAAAGTTTGTTAAGATTAAAATTCGTTAGATAATTATTGTTGTGCGTTTTTTTTTTGGGAGTCCCTTATTATTTAAGTAATTTAATATTTAAAAGTTTGTTCACATTTAAAAGAATTTTTTTGGTTAAATTTTCACGTGGGAGACGGAAGATATTTAAAAGATTGTTTAGATTTTTTATTTGTAATTGATTGTTTGCGGATTCTTTATTCTTTATTTTCTGTAATTTATTTTATTTGTTTGAGTGTTATTTTTTTGTTTTGTTAGTGTAGTTTTTTTTTTTTCTTTTTCTGAATGATTGTTTGTGGATTTTCCTTTATTTTATTTTATTTGTTTGAGTGGGTTTGGGTCGGATCTTTCCGGGTAATCGGGTTAAATCTTCCTTTCAAATATATATAGATAATAATATAGATAATATAAAAAAAAATTCCAAAAAAAACTCAAACCAAAACAAACAGTAGGTAGTACCTTTTTAAGAGAGCGGCTATGGTCCAGTTCAGTAATGGTCCAGTTCTAAATATCTACCGTTGAAAACATATATAAATAATTGTATGCGTCAGATTATTTTTGTGTACTTTAGCACACATAATCAATTCTTTTAACATGTTAAACTTGTAAACTTTTTTGCCTAAAACAAATTAACAAACTTCATTCAATCGTGTATTTTTTTTATTCTGATCGATCATCCATCACCAAATCGACTTTACTTTTTTATTTTTTTTTAGAATAAGTCAACTTTTGAGTCTATTAATTTTTTTTTTTAAAAACTAAATTTTGTTGGATCCGTAAGAGTTCAGGGAACAAGCCCAGAAAATGGTGTATTTCAAAGCGGATTAATACAAGAACAGTGCGAACTATCCAGTTCTTAGCCAAGTTGAGCCTGGATATCTTCGGAACCGTCTCCCGGAAACCGCCCCGTTTCGACCCGAGTCATTCGATAGAATTCAGAAGGATGTTCAGACTATAATCTTTGCAATGACTCATTAGTTGAGCCCTAATTTCTTTGCATTCTTTCCTGCCACTGTGAGCTCTGCAGCATTTGTGGGAGAGATCGATGTTATGCACGGGTTTCAATTCCGATCGATGATTGTGGCCCGATTGCTAAAACCCTAATCCTTAAATCGATTCTTCACAACAACTCACAATTTCTATGAAATTAACAAATAATTATTTATGCAATCGATAGTTGATCATTGGAGATGTAAGAATGAGGGAAAAGAGATAAGAAAAAGAAGAAGGAGCAGATAAAGTCGAAGAAATATTTTCATCGCTGTAAAAATGTTCGGCGTCTGAGTTTGGCCAATCAATTCCAGAAAATAAAAAATATGCTAGCACTGAATTTGTTTTTGCTGCGTGTACTTTTTAGGAGATGAGTTTTGCTGCGTGTATTTCTTTTTATGTGATGAGGATAAAAGGTTTTTTTAGGGTATACGGTATATAATAATGCTTCAGATCAATCTAACGGTTTATGTTATTTTAATAATGATCCAACGGTAAACTGGACGGTCTTTTTCTACACTGACTGGACCGTAGTATTTCCTCCTTTGATAACATGCCTTTCTGTAATAATGGAAGAAACATATTCCTCAATTTTAAACCTAAAACTCCCCCACTAATTTAGTAGCTCATCTCATCTTATGTTCTGTTTTTGTTTGAAGGAGCTGGGATTTGATAGAAGCAGCTTGAAAACGAAGCTCATTCAACCTAGCCCCTCCTCCAACTTGAAGATGCGGAGACTGCATTTGACACCTAATGTTTGAAGAAGTTGAAAGTAGGTAGATAGAAAGCAAGCAACTCAGCTCTCGTCCAGCTTCAATTATAATTTCACTTTCACTTTTGTGCGTATTGCGAAACCCAGATCTGTATCTGTTCAAGATGTGGAAATTCACTTGTCTTTTTGCTGGTAAATTTCCCTATTATTCTTCCCCTTCTTCTCTTATTAATCGTAATATTGCTACTGCTATCCCTTTAGCTCTTTATTCATCTCGTTGTTGTCCAAGTTCCAACCCTCCTCCCTATTCGAAATTAACCCGGAGTGAAGTTAAAGAGATTTTAGCAGTCAAGCGCATTACTGGATTTGATCGGGTCGATGATGCCCGCTCTTTGTTTTATGGAATGCTTGAATTTCAACCTCTGCCTCCTGTTGCCGATTTCAATCGGTTGTTAACCGGTGTTGTTAAGATGAATCAGTTCAGCTCCGCCGTCCTTCTTTTCAGGGAAATGCGCTTTAAAGGTGTTCCAATTGATGAATGGACCATGACCATTGTGATAAACTGTTTCTGTCATCTGAATCAGGTAGATTTTGGTTTTGCAATCTTAGCAGGCATTGTCAAGCTTGGGTTTAAACCTAATGTGTTTACTCTCACCACTCTTGTTCGTGGACTGTTTGAAGCGGGCAGATTTGCAGAGGCTGTGGAATTATTTCGAACAATGGTCATTCAGAAAGTTTGTAACGAGATTACTTATGGGACTGTGATCAATGGATTGTGCAAATCTGGAAACACTTCTAAAGCTCTTGAACTGCTCCGTCTTGTTGAGAAAGAAGGATCCCTTAAGCCGGATACTGTGATGTATAACACAATCATAGATAGCCTGTGTAAGGATAGGAAGGTGGACGAAGCACTTCAGCTTCTATCTGAAATGGCTGCTAAGGTAAGTCAACCGAATATTTTTACATACAGTTCAGTGATACAAGGGCTTTGCAATTTCGGCAGATGGAAAGATGTCACTAGTTTACTGACAGAAATGGTAAATACGAGAATTTACCCTGATGTAGTTACCTTCAATATACTCGTGGATGCTTTTAGCAAAGAAGGTAGGATTGAAGAGGCCGAGGCTATGCTGAAAATCATGGTCGAAAGGGGCGAACTCCCCAACGTAGTCACTTACAGTGCACTAATGGATGGATACTGCTTGAGAGGGGAGATGGACAGAGCTCATCAAGTCCTACAGATCATGGTGGCTCAAGGATGTCAACCTAACATTCAGAGTTATAGCATATTGCTCAACGGACATTGCAAGAAAGGGGATGTAGACGTTGCCCTTGATTTGTTCAAATTAATTTCTAGTAAAGGCATGAAATGTGATGTTGTTACCTTCAACACTATGGTACAAGGATTATTTGAAGCTGGCAAATATGTTGATGCAATGATGTTAATCAGCAAGATGCAATCTCAAGGAATGAGTCCAGACAGCTTCACTTATAGCATTTGGCTTGATGGCTTATATCAAAATGGCCTTGTCTCTGAAGCACACACATTGCTTTGTGATCTGGAGAATAGCAACGTTTCTTTAGAGATATCAGCCTATACTGCTGTTATCAAAGGATTATTTGAAAACGGGGATCTTTCTTCGGCTAAAAATCTGTTTGACAAACTCCCTTCGTTAGGATTGGAACCTGATATTAGAACATTTAATGCTATGATGAAAGGATTTTGTCAAGAAGGATTGTTTGAGGATGCAAAAGAGTTGCTAGCTAAAATGAGAGAATCTGGTTGTTTGCCCGACAGTTTTACATATAACGCAATTGTTCAGGGCCTCCTGAAAAAAAGTGAAGGGTTTGGAGCAAAGTCACTCTTGGAGGAAATGTTAAAATGAGAGAATCTGATTCTTGTTCTCTATTAGCCAATTCGACTCTTCTACGGAAGCAAATGGCATGATTTGGTATGTTAAAGGTATGCATCTTTAGCCTTGTGGAACTGGTTTGGTTGATGAGTTTTTTTGGATGAAGAACCCAAGGTAACTTGTTGAGTTGTGTTTAGTTGATTCTATTTGTATGTATAAATTTATTATGTTGTATGTTGTTGCAATATTGGAATCCTACGTGGTCATACTGCTTTACTTAAATCCGAGACCTCTTTCGGTTGTAGGCTTCGTTTGGATATGTTTATTTATTTTATAGAGATCCCGTGTTGCATCATCTTGTTAATTATGTGGCTTGTACGATGATAGGGATTTGTTGTTTAACTTTGAAAAGTAGTAGAGTTCAAACTAATATTTATCTCTTTGGATTGGCGTAATGATAATCATTTTTCTTCACTGTCCTACGGTTGTTGATTCCCCTGTCTGCGTTGGATGTTCATAATTATCGTCTCATATCCGGCATGGTATTGTTCTAGACGATGCCCTGAAAGCTTGTATGACTGCTTTTTTAGCTTAGGCTTTATGAATTCTACAACTATGCATAATCCATAAAACTCGATTCGTTAATGTGTACGATGTGAAGGGGATTGGCTTGCACTCTATAGTACTTGCAACACTGTCTAGAGAATTCAAACCGGTTTATTATTGGCCGTTCAGCTCATCTGTTGTTCGGACAGTTTTTTTAATTTATCTTTGCAAATATCATAGGGGTAGGTGGATTGTTTGAGGGTTACTTACACAAGCACTGGGTGACATGGATTGATAATCATATAAAGTCTGAACATGCGATATAATGCCTTTTATTCGTAAGTAATTAAGGTGTTGGCCGCTAGATTATATAAGTATCATGTCAAAAAGCAAAGATTGTTAGTTCAGTATTTTACCCCCTTTTTTTTTTCTTCGTATTTGCGCCACTTTTATGCTGCAGTAGTTAACGATTTGAGTCGTCTACTAAATTCGGTATTGGTATTGTTAGTTGAAGTTTAGAACTCTTCAAGTTTGTTATAGAAACTTTTTTCCAATTCTGAAAACGTTTGATTGTCTCACCCCAAATGCTTTGATGTAACTAATGAAAGCAAAATAAATAAACCTGTTGAACTTTGACATATTTTTCAGTGTAGATCTACCACTTGATCATTTTTCTGTACATGGTGAACTTGGGCAACAAGATCTCTCAACATAGTCGGTTTGAAATACGCTTCATGCGTGAATGGTGCTCGAAATATAGTTGTGAGTTGAGTGGCTCCTAAATTATCACAAAGTGGATTGGGCCGAGGTCAAGGAAGATGTATTCGTAGTAAGGAATCTTTAGCCTCGAGGAACTGTTTCGTTTTAATGAGGTCTTCTGAATGACCATGTTGTTACGAATTTAACCTTTTTTTTCTGAGGGGTAGAGTAGGTGACTAACTAATCAAGACTGGAAAAACTTAGTGTCTGATTATTCTTCTTTTTTGTCTTAATTAAGTGAGAGTAGTGATTTACGGAGATGGTGTTCACACTATTGGAAAATTTAGAGTTCATGTACTGATGTATGTTGTTCATATAGTTGGATTGCAAGAAATAAACAGATCTTTGAAAGGCTCATCCCTAACCCTAACAGGCTAATCAATCAAGCCCCAGCTGCTCTTTCTGCTTACAGCTCAACCTTAATGCAAGACTCTGATCCGCGAACTCCAATTCCTTTTTCCAACTAGTTGGACCAAACCACTTGAAGGAAGAATCTAGATCAATGTTGATGCCGGATTCTGTGATGGAATTGGATCTGTTGGTGTTGTCATTCTCGTTGATTTGAGATCTCTCATTTTGGCTTTCTCCTTCTCACTTGGCTTCTTGAGTTTTGTTGAACAGGCCGAGCTCATGGCAATCCATCTGGGATTATCTGAAGTGGCTCGTCTATGGAATGGAAAGATTTGCTTAGATTCGGATAATTTGTACTGTATTGAAAGGATCAAAAAATGCAAGTTGAGGATGACCTAACTCCCTTTGGATCGCTCCTGACTCGCATTTGGAATGACAGAAATGTTTGAATCTTTCATCTTTTCCAATGTTAATCGAAGTTGTAATAAACCCACGGATATTCTAGCATCACTAGGGTTTAATTTGTCAGATCTAGAATCTAATCGTTGTAATTGGGGTAAATCCCCCCTGCCTGTATTCTCTCTCTGCACTTTTAGCAGATTTACAATGAAAAGTCTCTTTTACTCATAAAAAAAATCGATAGATGAATCTTCTCACACATATATGTGTATGTTGAAACTATTACAACAAGTTTTTACAAGTATTATATTCTGGAAATTTCGCTTAAAGCAAGAAATGGTCCAAAAAAAAGGTTTTTGATCGAGAAGACAGCGTATCACCATCTATCTTCCTGCAAACATTTGCACAAATTCAGCCCGCCAATACAACGTTTACTCTAAATTATTGCAGTTCGTCTATTGTTCGTTTTTGTAGTCCAGGATATGCATAAACACTAGTTCCATCCACATTGTGTTCAAAAAATGTAAACAAAACGCGATGTTACATAAATTTAGGCTGTTAGAGCATGATTAAAAACTTTGATGTTAATATTTCCTTACTTGCATTTTCAAATGGGTTTGCTATGGTTTTTTCTTTCCCCACCAACAAGTATTCTTCCCATACAAGTTTAATCATGATTTGATTGGATTTTACAAAAACTAAAACCTAGTATATTAAGAACAAGAACGTTTACACCTAAGACGAAGATGATGTTTGCACTTACAAGACTTGTTGATGAATGATAATAATGCCGACTTTCGGTATTTGAAGTACATGATTTACTACTGAATGAAAAGAGCATTGAGAGATAAGAATTTTGGGAGATGTTTGAATTGAGCACAAATGAAGAAGGAAATTGTTGATTCGTATTTTAAAGAGCACGGGTCGCAAAACAGGTATGAAAGACCACCGGTAGTTGTCATATCACAAAAGATTGCAACTGCAAAAGTTTTGGTTGGCGGTAATCAGTGCTGGATTTGTGGGAATTTTAGTCAACGAATCGAATTTTGATCCCGACACTAATTATTATGGTGTATTGTTTTTTTTTTCTTTCTAAATGCAAATAAGAATGATTTATGGCATTGTCGTTGAAATAGCTGACGAAAAGTATAAAATTAAACTTGAAGCATTAAATGTGTAAGCATTCATCAGCTATTTGACAATGTGTAATAGTAAAAACATATTTGACATCCCTTAAACATTTACCGGTCAAGTTTCACATTATTATTTTGGAAAATAACGTAATTTTTTTTAATATTATCATTTTTTTATTATAATAAGTGGCAAATTTAAAGGTGGTCCGGCCATATGCTGATGCAAGGATGTTAATCTGCGAGATGCAACGTCAAGGAGTGAGTCCAGACAGCTTCACTCATTGCATTTGGGTTGATGGTTTGTGTCAAAATGGCCTTGTCTCTGAAGCACACACTTTGCTATGTGATCTGGAGAACAATAGCGTTTCTGTAAACATAGCAGCATATAATGCTCTTATGAAAGGATTGTTTGAAAAAGGGGAACTTTGTTCTGCTAAAAATCTGTTTGATAAACTTCCCTCTTTAGGATTGGAGCCTGATGTTTATACATTTAATGCCATGTTGAAAGGATTCCGTCAAGAAGGGTTGTTGGAGGATACCAAACCGTTGCTAGCTAAAATGAGAGAATGTGGTTGTTTGCCTGACAGTTGTACCCATGCAATTGTTCAGGGTCTCCATCAAAAGAGTCAAGAGTTTGGAGCAATGCTGCCGGTGGATGGATGGATATTGCTACGTACTCAAAAGAGTCAAGAGTTTGGGAATATGCTACGTACTCAAACTGTGAAATGTATGTTTTTTAAAAAAAGGGTAAACCCTACCCCCGAGGGTCCCCATACTCCCGATCCCACCGGTGTATGGAGATGTAAATCTGGGTACCTAGTAGCTTAGGACACAGGCTGCCCATTGACAGGAGACAAAGAGCGATTCACCCCTTGTGGGGTTCGAACCTTAGACCTCCCGCTCCTGTTCAGGCTGTTTTTAAACACCCATGCCTTCACCACTAGGCCATATCCAGGGGATTTGTGAAATGTATGTTTTTAATTCTGTATGTGGGGGATATGCTACTCAAACTTTTTTCCAATTCTGAAAACGTTTGATTGTCTCACCCCAAATGCTTTGATGTAACTAATGAAAGCAAAATAAATAAACCTGTTGAACTTTGACATGTTTTTCAGTGTAGAACTACCACTTGATCATTTTTCTGTACATGGTGAACTTGGGCAACAAGATCTCTCAGACAAAATGCAAGTCGGTTTGAAATACGCTTCATGCGTGAATGGTGCTCGAATATAGTTGTGAGTTGAGTGGCTCCTAAATTATCACAAAGTGGAGTGGGCCGAGGTCAAGGAAGATGTATTCGCAGCTCCTATAGTAAGGAATCTTTAGCCTCGAGGAACTGTTTCGTTTTAATGAGGTCTTCTGAATGTGACCATGTTGTTACGAATTTAACCTTTTTTTTCTGAGGGGTAGAGTAGGTGACTAACTAATCAAGACTGGAAAAACTTAGTGTCTGATTATTCTTCTTTTTTGTCTTAATTAGGTGAGAGTAGTGATTTACGGAGATGGTGTTCACACTATTGGAAAATTTAGTGTTCATATACTGATGTATGTTGTTCATATAGTTGGATTGCAAGAAATAAACAGATCTTTGAAGGGCTCATCCCTAACCCTAACCGACTAATCAATCAAGCCTCAGCTGCCCTTTCTGCTTACAGCTCAACCTTAATGGAAGACTCTGATCCGTGAACTCCAATTCCATTTTTTCCAACTAGCTGGACCAAACCACTTGGCTTCTTGGGTTTTGTTGAACAGGCCGAGCTCATGGCAATCCATCTGGGATTATCTGAAGTGGCTCGTCTATGGAATGGAAAGATTTGCTTAGATTCGGATAATTTGTACTGTATTGAAAGGATCAAAAAATGCAAGTTGAGGATGACCTAACTCCCTTTGGATCGCTCCTGACTCGCATTTGCAATGACAGAAATGTTTGAATCTTGCATCTTTTCCAATGTTAATCGAAGTTGTAATAAACCCATGGATATTCTAGCATCACTAGGGTTTAATTTGACAGATCTAGAATCTAATCGTTGTAATTGGGGTAAATCCCCCCCAGCCTGTATTCTCTCTCTGCACTTTTAGCAGATTTACAATGAAATGTCTCTTTTACTCATAAAAAAAATCGATAGATGAATCTTCTCACACATATGTGTATGTTGAAACTCTTACAACAAGTTTTTACAAGTATTATATTCTGGAAATTTCGCTTAAAGCAAGAAATGGTCCAAAAAAAAGGTTTTTGAGAAGACAGCGTATCACCATCTATCTTTCTGCAAACATTTGCACAAATTCAGCCCGCCAATGCAATGTTTACTCTAAATTATTGCAGTTCATCTATTGTTCGTTTTTGTAGTCCAGGATATGCATAAACACTAGTTCCATCCACATTGTGTTCAAAAAATGTAAACAAAACGCGATGTTACATAAATTTAGGCTGTTAGAGCATGATTAAAAACTTTGATGTTAATATTTCCTTACTTGCATTTTCAAAAGGGTTTGCTATGGTTTTTTCTTTCCCCACCAACAAGGATTCTTCCCATACAAGTTTAATCATGATTTGATTGGATTTTACAAGAACTAAAACCTAGTATATTAAGAACAAGAACGTTTACACCTAAGACGAAGATGATGTTTGCACTTACAAGACTTGATGAATGATAATAATGCCGACTTTCGGTATTTGAAGTACATGATTTACTACTGAATGAAAAGAGCATTGAGAGATAAGAATTTTGGGAGATGTTTGAATTGAGCACAAATGAAGAAGGAAATTGTTGATTCGTATTTTAAAGAGCACGGGTCGCAAAACAGGTATGAAAGACCACCGGTAGTTGTCATAGCACAAAAGATTGCAACTGTAAAAGTTTTGGTTGGCGGTAATCAGTGCTGGATTTGTGGGAATTTTAGTCACGAATCGAATTTTGATCCCGACACTAATTATTATGGTGTATTGTTTTTTTTTTCTTTCTAAATGCAAATAAGAATGATTTATGGCATTGTCGTTGAAATAGCTGACGAAAGGTATAAAATTAAACTTGAAACATTAAATGTGTAAGCATTCATCAGCTATTTGACAATGTGTAATAGTAAAAACATATTTGACATCCCTTAAACATTTACCGGTCAAGTTTCACATTATTATTTTGGAAAATAACGTACTTTTTTTTAATATTATCATTTTTTTATTATAATAAGTGGCAAATTTAAAGGTTGTCCGGCCATATGATGATGCAAGGATGTTAATCTGCGAGATGCAACGTCAAGGAGTGAGTCCAGACAGCTTCACTCATTGCATTTGGGTTGATGGTTTGTGTCAAAATGGCCTTGTCTCTGAAGCACACACTTTGCTATGTGATCTGGAGAACAATAGCGTTTCTGTAAACATAGCGGCATATAATGCTCTTATGAAAGGATTGTTTGAAAAAAGGGAACTTTCTTCTGCTAAAAATCTGTTTGATAAACTTCCCTCTTTAGGATTGGAGCCTGATGTTTATACATTTAATGCCATGTTGAAAGGATTCCGTCAAGAAGGGTTGTTGGAGGATACCAGACCGTTGCTAGCTAAAATGAGAGAATGTGGTTGTTTGCCTGACAGTTGTACCCATGCAATTGTTCAGGGTCTCCATCAAAAGAGTCAAGAGTTTGGAGCAATGCTGCCGATGGATGGATGGATATTGCTACGTACTCACAAGAGTCAAGAGTTTGGGAATATGCTACGTACTCAAACTGTGAAATGTATGTTTTTAAAAAAAAGGGTAAACCCTACCCCCGAGGGTCCCCATACTCCCGATCCCACCGGTGTATGGAGATGTAAATCTGGGTACCTAGTAGCTTAGAACAAAGGCTGCCCATTGACAGGAGACAAAGAGAGATTCTCCCCTTGTGGGGTTCGAACCTTAGACCTCCCGCTCCTGTTCAGGCTATTTTTAAACACCCATGCCTTCACCACTAGGCCATATCCAGGGGATCTGTGAAATGTATGTCTTTAATTCTGTATGTGGGGGATATGCTACTCAAACTTTTTTCCAATTCTGAAAACGTTTGATTGTCTCACCCCAAATGCTTTGATGTAACTAATGAAAGCAAAATAATTAAACCTGTTGAAAAAGTGGGGGAATAAAAGGACTTTATAAAGAAGAAAAAGTAAACTGTGGAAATGTTTTTCAGTGTAGATCTACCACTTGATCATTTTTCTGAACATGGTGAACTTGGGAATTGATAAGTTCCTAAAAAGTCGAATAATTCTAGATGTTTTGGACTCAATTTGGTGTCATGTGTTGTTATTTTGTGATGTTTTTATCCTTTTTGGGCTAGATTACTGCGGATGATTGAATTATTGCAGGATGATTCGAGATTAGAAGAAAAATGCCCAAAAACAGAGCTAAAATGGAAGAACTCAAAAACCAGCCTCTGTCACACCCAGGGTGTGACAGTTTCCAGAAATCTGATCCTGGCCAACAAAATGTTCTGATTGGTGGAACTTTTACCAACGTGTTTTCTTTGATAATGGCGTGTTTTTCAATGCAAAAAGAGGAGTCCACATACTACAAGAGTCCAAGATTGATAGATATTTGATTTTTAAAGATTTTCTTAATTAAATTAATTATGGAAACTTATTATATGATGTAATTATCCCTTTTTTATTCTTTTAAGTCGTACAATTGATCATTCACGCCTCCAACATCAGATTTTTTAGTCGACTTTTTCCTCTCTTCATCATCATCATCTCCCATCCCCAAGAACAAGGATTTTTAGGGTTCAAGAAATTCAAGAACAAAGCTTTTTCGAGGTTTGATTATTTATGCAATACTTTAACGGTTTCTTTCTCTCCCTTTTCTCTTTTTCTTCATTTATTTATTTTTCATGTCAAAGTATGTATTCTATGATTGAATCTTGGAACCTTGATATGGAACGTGAGTAGATATCAGTTTCTAGGATTAGGAGAAACCCGGACATGAATATATGATGTAAACACTCAATATTTCCCTTGTTTTATGAAATTGATGCTTATAAATTGGTTCTTGTATGCTATTCTTGTATGATTGTCGAAATTAATAGCTCGAGAGGGTGAATAATCGCGATTCTACGTAGAGAAATTATTCGATTAATTAGTGACCGAAAAAGTACCAATTAATTGATACTCTAGGAAACAAGAATTGAATCTAGGGTTTAATTGGAATGAAAATTTGGTAAAAACCTAGATGGCATGAAATTATGGTTCTTTAAGGGATCTAAATTCATTCTTCATCGTGGGAAACCGGGTGTAGTTTGAGTCTAGGTACAATCATGAAAATAATTCGAAAGAATATTTTTGTGATAAAATTTGATAATTGCCTTTATAAGTGTAAAATTCGTATCTTGGGGGAAATATTGATGGTAAGTCATATAGTAATCCCGTGGTGACTCCGAAATCCTAGAAATGCTTTTAAATTGGATCTTTACCTAAATCTTGAAGTTCTTGGTTCATAGTTGTACTTTCTTTATTTTCTTAAATTTTAGGATTTTTAGATAAAAACTTCCAAGATTTTGATTTGTCTAGCTAATATAAATCGGGAATTGTTTGGTGATTGACTACAAGTCCCTGTGGGATCGACATCCTAAGTACTACTCGGTAAGCCGTGCGCTTGCGGTAGGATTTAGTGATTATTTATTGAAAATCACACAACAAGTTTTCTGGCGCCGTTGCTGGGGACTTCGGTGTCAACATCGAACGTGTTTTTGATTTTGTTAGACTAGACTTTCTTTTTCTCACCATAGCAAGTTGCACCTTGCTACGGTGAGACCTTTTTGCTTTTAATTTTTTTCTTTTCTTGTGCAGAAATTTGAAGTGTCAAGCTTTCATGGATTCATCTTTCTCTAGATTCAATGCTCAAGTAACACCAACTAATGAGAGGTTGTATGGAAATGGGCTTAACCAATTTAAAGTGAGATGTCCATATTGTGGTGGAAACCACTGTGAGGCTCAATGCAATGGAAGATTTCTATCCCACCAATGCAATACTTATGACAACTGTGGTGCGAGTTATGAGAATTAATTCCAATATAGTCACAACTTCAATGCACCAACATACAATGGCGGGAGTAGTAACTATCCTTATTCTCCGTGGGGTCAAGATCAAAGAAATTGGCAACAAGAACCGTTCCTTCAATTAGAACGTGAGTCTAGACTTGAGGTTAGAATGGAGAGTTCCATACAAGAATGGGATCGGTTCAAAGAAAGATCGATTGATTCACACCCCATTTCTTCTACTAATAAGAGAGAGCTAACAATTGGAGAATTGATTGCACGGAATCTCCATGTTACTGAAGAGATTGAAAAAGAAAAGCATATGATGGAGATTCAAGATTAGAACGCCGTGCTTGAAAGTTGTGAGGATGAAATAGACTATGATCCTTATGAAATCCCACAATGTCTTGATATGAATGTTTTCGGTGACTCTTTCTCAAAGATTGCGGAGTGTTTGGGCCTTTGTATTAACAAGAGTGGGACGATTTTTCGGTCTTTGGTCAGTCCTTTGATGATTGTCTTGACAACCTTGACCAAGTGCTATCCAGATGCGTGGAAAAAAACTTAGTACTCAATTGGGAAAAATGCCATTTCATGGTTGACGAGGGAATAGTTCTTGGCCACAAAATCTCAGCCAAAGGTATAGAAGTTGACAGGGCAAAAGTAGAAGCTATCGAGAAGATGAGCTATCCCAAGAATGTGCGTGAAGTGAGAGGTTTTCTTGGACATGTCGGTTTCTACAGAAGATTCATTCAAGATTTCTCCAAGATTGCCAAGCCCCTGTCTACTTTACTTAAGGAGGACGTTGAGTTCAATTTCAATGAAAACTGCAAGCAAGCGTTTGAGGAGCTCAAAAATCGTTTAATATCTGCTCCAATTCTTATATCGCCTGACTGGAACTTACATTTTGAGCTTATGTGCGACGCATCAAACTATGCTGTTGGTGCGGTCTTAGGACAAAGGCTTAACGGGAAATTCCAGCCTATCTATTACGTTAGTCACACATTGAACCCCTCTCAAGTTAACTACACGACCACTGAAAAGGAATTATTGGCCGTAGTCTTTGCTATGGACAAGTTTCGTAGTTACTTGTTAGGAGCTCAAGTGATTGTGTGGACTGATCACGCTGCTTTGCGTTATCTGATGACTAAAAAAGGGGCTAAACCGCGCCTACTGCGTTGGATACTGACCCTACAAGAGTTTGACGTCCAAATTAAAGACAAAAAGGGCAATGAAAACGTAGTGGCTGATCACGTTTCAAGAATGTTAAGTGAGGAAAAGGATGACCCAGATGATATAGATCTTTACTTTCCTCTAGAGAACATTATGCTTATTGACGGTTGTCCTCCCGATGTTCCATGGTATTCTTCCATTGTAAATTACCTTCATGCCCGATATCTCGATCCAGAAATGTCCTATCAGGAGAAGAAAAAGTTCTTCTCTGATTTGAAATCTTTCGTTTGGATGAACCTTATCTTTTTAAGATCTGTAAGGATGGTCTGCTTAGGAGATGTGTTCCAGAATCTGAGCAGCGCGATGTTATTGAGCAGTGCCACAGTGGACCCACTGGAGGTCACTTTGGTCCTTGGAAAACCGTTGCTAAGATTTTCCAATCCGGTTTCTATTGGCCCACGATCTTCAAAGATACAGAAGCTTTCTGTAAAGCGTGTGATAGATGCCAAAGAACCGGTACTCTTACAAGGCGTTTTGACATGCCTTTGAAACCCATCCTGGAATGCGAAGTCTTTGATGTGTGGGGTATCGATTTTATGGGACCATTCCCATCCTCTTGCGGTAACAAATACATCTTAGTCTGCGTAGACTACGTGTCAAAGTGGGTAGAGGCTCAAGCCACTCCTCACAATGATCAAAAGACGGTAATGAAATTCTTGAAGAAGAATATCTTTGTGAGATTTGGATGTCCACGTGCCTTGATCAGTGATGAAGGGACGCATTTCTGCAACCGACCCCTAGAGAAAGTCCTTGAAAAGTATGGTGTTCGTCACAAGACTGGCACACCATATCATCCGATGACTAGTGGTCAGGTTGAAAGAAGCAACCAAAGCATTAAGAAAATCCTGGAAAAAACGGTCAACAGTCATAGAAAAAACTGGAGTTTGAAGTTGGATGATGTACTATGGGCTTATAGAACCGCCTATAAGACCCTTATGGGTACATCTCCATATCAAATGGTTTATGGTAAGCCATGTCATCTGCCAGTCGAGTTAGAGCATAGAGCTTATTGGGCTACAAAGTTTCTGAACTTTGATTCCCAATCCTGTGGTAAGCACCGACTGCAACAGTTGCATGAATTAGACGAATTCAGACTCCAGGCTTACGAAAGTGCCAGGATTAGTAAAGATAAGATGAAACTCCTCCATGACGCCAAAATTAAGAAAAGAGAATTCCAAGTCGGAGAACAAGTTCTTCTTTACAATTCCAGGTTACATCTGTTTCCTGGAAAGTTGAGGACACGATGGTCCGGTCCCTTTGAGATTCTCCAAATCATTCCTGGAGGCGTTCTAGAACTTCGTGGTTATAGCGGTAAACCGTTTCGAGTGAATGGCCAAAGGTGCAAGCACTATATTGGTGAACCTAAAGAGAAACCTTTGATTGTCCGTTTCCTCGATATCCTCGGGTGTGGTGCTACAAAAGTCGATGAATTTGACGAGTTTTCACCCGACCTATTTTCAGAGGATGGCGGTAGTGGTCAATCTGAAGAAGTTCTAGCAGGTAGTTGGGATATGGAAGAGTTTGAGAGGGAGCGTCAGCTGAAACGTCATCAGAAGGCTCAGAGAATGAAGAAGTCAACCATGGGGAAGTTTAAGCGTGTGTGGAAAGCTATTAAAGATTTTACCCCATGTGTTAAGTGCTGTTTCTGCAGCCGAACTACTGATCAAAGTCTGGACGAGGTAGTGGCTGGCAGAAAAGTCAAATGGCCTGATCCAGGCTGAGCTCAAACGGTGTCGAGCTAACGACATTAACCAAAAGCGCTACTAGGAGGCATCCTAGATATCGTTAGTTTTAGTCGTTTTTGTTTTGTGCTTTTGTAGTTTAGTATTTAAGTTTTAGTATTTAAGTTTAGCTTACTAAGTTTTGTTTTTGTTTATATCTGTCAGTTAGTTGTGCTTTCTAGATATGGATTTCGGAGTTCTACCAGAGGAATTACCTTTCCTTAGGAGGATCCCACTTATCACTATAGATGACGGACCGGGTGGGACTATAGTGTTGCACGTAGACTTTGATATTAGTACCCGCGTCAAGACTGTCACCTATGTTCTTATTGTTCCCCGCTGTTCGGGAGGTGGAGACATCACTACTGGGGAGTTACAGGAGGCTCTAGGACGTCCGTACACAATCCTCAATGATCCGATGCTGACAGATTTAGCGCTAGTGCTGCAAGCTGAACATTTTCGAGGTGTTGATGTAGCTGGTGAGGACTGGGGTTTACAAGATGAGTATGACTTCCCTCCGGCGATTGACATGCTCCGCCGTCTTATTCGAGTGATATATTGGTCGGCCATTTACGATGACTAGCGTTCTTAGGTTGTTTCGTCGAGCAAACGACGTAAAATAAAAGCGCTTGGTGGGAGGCAACCCACTGTTTTCTATTTGTTTTTACTTGTTTTCTAATAATTTTATGTACTCCGTTGTTTTCCCTTTGTATTTTTGAAGTTTTGTTTAAGTTTAATGAGAAAATGCAGGTTTGAATTTAAATTGTGTGCAATTTCATTATTTTTGCATTTTTCTGTCTTGGACGCCCGTCCAGTGAACTGGACGTCCGTCCACAATGCACAATTTGTGAACGAGCGTCCAAAACTCTTGGACGCCCGTCTGATAAACTCTCTTCAACGCTGTATGTGATTTGGCCGTCTGGACGAGCGTCTGTTTATATGGACGCCCGTCCAGTTCATATGCTTTCCAGATGGACGCCCGTCCATTCTCATGGACGCCCGTTCGGACCTGAGTCTATATATACCCCCTGCTTCCATTCTTTATTCGAATCGGAAAATTTAAATTGCCAAACCCGACTTTTTGCCTCATTTTGCTCGAAAATCCTCATTTCTACACCAAATTGGGCGATTCAAGGCCCTACAAACAGCTCTCAATCCCCTCTTTTTGGTTTTTCAAACGCAATCCACCAACATCTAACCGTTGTTTCGAATCAGTAATCTAGAGCGTGCGGTTTTCTTTTTGAAAAATCCGATCTTTGGTCTCGCTTGTTCACATTTGGGACTTCTAATCGGCATAATCATCATCCTTTCAACGTGCTTGGTAAGATTTTATAAGCTTTTCATGGATTATTTCACATTTTTTCCGAGTTCGATCTTCGAGTCGACTTTTTGCATACACTTGTCTTATTTGTTTTCTTCTCTATGTTTTGTTTATTTTTCTTTCCTGGTTGATGATATGGGATAGTTATGGATGATTTTGGATGGGTTGCATTGTGGTTTTGATGTTGGTTTGGTGTTGCTTTGTTTGGAAAATCCTGTTTGGACGATAAATGGGTGGTTGTGTTTGAGTTTGGGTTTGGGATTGGTGTTTGTTTAGCCTTGATTTACAATGGTGCGTAAAGCGGTAGCTAAGAGGCATGGTAAGGGGGTAGCTACGGAACCTACGAAGAAGAAGAAGGGTATGGACCCCACTTTAGGCAATCCCAACCAAGGTATTCGTATTGGGGAGCGTCAGAATCCTCCTAGAGGTCAATCTAGAGTTCCTTTACAGGATGAGTCTGAATCTGGGTCTGACACCGATGATGAACCGTTAGTGAGTATGCAGGCTAGGGTGACAGAAGCTCGGGGTGAGCAAGTGGACAATGAGCCTGAGGGAGCTGAGCCGGCTAGACAGAGAGTGAGACCCGCTATCCCTATTCCCTTTGCTCGTAGATTCATCAATCCTAAGGCGATGGAGGTCTATAATAAGCATTATCTAACGAGGACGATGTTGATCAAGCGAGCTGTCCTTGAGCCTCAAGTTGATCCTTTATTTGTGAAGATGTTGAGGGATAGGAAGTGGGGAGCTTTGATGAAAACTCCTAGAAACCCGGTTAATGCTACGTTGGTCCGTGAATTTTATGCCAATTGCTCAGAGACGGATTTAGCAGCCGGAGTTGTGACGGTTCGGGGAGTTAAGGTGCCATTTACACCGGCGGTTATCAATGGGAAGTACGGGTTAGATCCTTTTGAGGGCTTGGACTATAAGGAGGCCATTAAAGCTAAACAGGACGCCGGTGAGGATCCGTTGGAGGAGTTACGGTTGTTGGTATGCCCGGAGGTGCCGTGGACGCTTAGACCGGGTGGGGCTAGAAAGGAATTAGTGACCACGAGTTGGACGGAAGATTGGAAGGTCCAGTGCCGGTTTATCCAGAACAGGTTGTTGCCTAAGAGCAACCTGACTCACTTCCACATTGGTGACCTTGGGATGCTATATGCCTTGAACTTCAAGCTTAATGTTGATGTAGGGCAAGCGATTTTCGACGAGGTGGCCATGAATCAGAAAGTGTATACTAGGTGCTTGATATGTCCGCATTTGATACACGGTCTCTCTCAAGATGCTCAAGTTCCCGAGTACAAGACCGATCATAAACCGAAGAATCCAAGGTTCTTGCAACGGGAGAAGGTGAAACCTACCGATCAGGCTGAGACTGAGGCTGCAGTGTCACAGTGTTAGGTGTAATGCCCGAAAGACAATTTTGTAATTGTTTTATTTAATAAATGAAATGATGTTATTATTCATATTTATTATTCTCATATTCACCGATGTGACAATAGTATTTACACTACAGAAAACCCTAAGTATATCGTTTATGTAATCACTTAACTCAGTGTATGGTATATACACGGGAGGATTGAGTTAGTGAAGATGTACTTAAAATACAATTAGCCCGTAGTGAAGTTAATCGAGAGTATCGGGTCTCTCCTTTAACGTGCTATTAATGCGCCCGAACACAATAGGTGTGATTGTCTTATCCGGACTTTCGGTTAAGAGAACCTAATGGGGCATTTATATATGATAGATATATCATATAGGGGTACGGACCGATTTGATTAGAGTTCACGATATAATTCCGTAATCGAGAAGTCTTATCGAATCAATGGATGATCATATTTATGGATATATCTTAATCCCGAGGTGATCACGAGTCAACCGCTTGAATCGGTATGAGGTTTGACTTGACGGTTAAGGATTACACCGAGTCCGTGGTCCGAATTACCCCATCTTGGCATTGTACTTGGATTGAGTGAGTAGTCCGTGTTATCACGGATACGGAATCCATTCCTTCCATTTATGGAAGTAGATAGACAGCTCCTTATTTGTTAGCCCTAAGAAAATGATCGATCCCGGGAGTTCACATTTGACTAATTAGCTACTAGTCGGTTATGTGCACTAATTGATCACTAGGGGGTTAATGGTAAATAAGGATAAGAGGTTCGAAAAGGGTTAACGGTAACTTCCCGATTTAGAATGAACGATCATGGAGGATTAATCCATATGTAATGATTATATCAATGGACGCTTATTATTATTCTCGTGAGGAGATAAATATAATCTTATAATCGGAGGAGTGCGATCACGGGATTATGGTGGCATATTCCCGTGATTGATTTATCGAATATAATTATTCTATAATTATTTATTTGATTTATCGGAGCCGCTGATTATTAGTCCATGGTCCCCGACGTGCCTCCTAATATAGCATAGCTATTCTCGGACGTCGAATCCTAATAATATTAATTTAGTTCTTGTTGGACTTTATTAAAACGATATGTGAATTAATTGTTTAGTGGACTATTAAATTAGTTGGGTTAAATAATTAAAATACACGGAAAAGACATTTTTCGTGGACTTGGCCCAAAAATAGTGTGTTGATTTTTGACCTCATTGGTCAAATATATAGAAGGTGCGCATGGACCTTTCAAAAGAAAAAAAAGGTGCGCATATTTTGTGTTATTATTTAATTATTGGAAAATTGGTTTTTCTTGGATAATTATTTAATGTGTGATTTATCTTTTATTTGTTAAATGATAATTCATGAAATATTAGATAATAATATGATTTATCCTAATTTGTTTGGGATAATTATTTTATTTATCTTTTATTTGGAAAAAGGATTAATGTAATAATTATCTCTTAATTATTTAATCCTTGGAGGACAATGATTACTCTCCTATATAAAGAGAGTTCTCCCAAGTCTAAACACACAAGCAAATTTCGACTTCACCATATTATTTGGAGAAGGAAAATTTTTGGCCAAGGGGAGATGAGAGGAAAAGCTTGGAGTTTTTCCGGGTAGCATGTCGGAAGGGTTCGAGTCGAGAATTCCTTCCACCGGGAATTGCTTGGATCACACGTGCGGAAGATCGTGGTGCTCTTCACATCTTCTTGCAATCTTTCTCTTGCGGTTCTTCAACTTGGTTTTAGAGATCCAAGAGGTATGATCTACAACCCCCTTGTAGATATAGATCTAATTGTTTTATTACGTTTACTTTATAGATCTAGATCCATAAAATCGCTTCCGTTGCGGATGGTATTACTAACACACGGAGCCCGGTTCATCTTCAGCAGCCTCGACCATCCTCCCTTCCTACTTTATCTCCTTCGGTCCGGATGAGGCTAAGCATGGGCAACAGTGTGCGGAACTGGATGGAGGACATAAGGACGTCTCCGAACAATATTTTGACTATTTTGAAATATATGAGTGAGGGCCGGCCTATAAGAGACGACAGGATCTTCAATCCGAGCGTCATTGATTACCTTTATTCAGACGGGATCGAGCAGGCCATTGCGGATGTTTTGGAGGAGTCCGAGTCTTCTTCCGATGAGGAGCAGCCTGACTCAGTAGACAGGACTACGGCACCACCATCTGGACCCTCTTCCGATCCTCCGGCTGATGATTCTGCGGCCCCGGGGCAGTCGTGATTTTATTTGTCTGTTTTTCGATTTTGATTTGCCCTAGATACTGTGATTGTATATTTTCTCCACTTTTGATTACGTGATTCATTGTATTTCGTATTTAGCTACTATTTATTATTTCCGATGGATCATGTAAGCCATAAGGCGTCAGTACTTTCTTTTATACTTTATTTCAACTGGTGAATGTATTTAATGCTTTATCTTTTGGTATAACTCGTTTTTGTATCTCTTTTCATTCTGGTATCATTCCCCGTTTTCCCCGAGATGTTTCCGTGTTTGTCAAGTCATGCAGGTGTAATTCTAGCGGTTTTGTCGAGCTACATTGTAAGATTACGAGTTCTAAGTGTCACTATGTAGGCTCCGGCCTGACCGACGATTCGTGTATCGGTTTAAATCAACTAAGTCTTTTCTCTTTTCTTTCATTCTGCACAACATGAGGACATGTTGATCTTTAAGTGTGGGGGAGGGAATGATTTGATATGTATCTATACATTTGCTTACATTCGTTATGATTCTATGAAAAATGAGCTAGATTTTTCAAAAAATTTCGACACTTTTGTTTTCATTTTGTCCCGAGTAGGCAATTCAATTCAATGTTCGTTATTTTTATAGTCATTTAAGCTATATATCATATGTTTGATAAGTTAGTTGTTTCACCTGAGATCTATTTTTCACGAGCCATAGTGAATGATGAGCTAAAATATAAAGTTATGCCCCTTTTGACGAGTGATTTCTGATTTTCTTATAAGTCATGTGCTTAGTGCTACGTATATATCTTGAGATTTATGATAGTTTGTATTTAGATCCGAAGTATGTTATACTATGAATATCTAAGGTTTGAATGTGATAAGTAACACGTAACTTAATGTCAAATGAAAAAGTTGAGTAAATAAATGAAGTAATTGGGTGTGTCGAAAGCTAGTCGATGATTTGAGAGCGATAGGGTATACCACGTATGTCCTATACCACTATGATGACTAAAAGCTCACGACAGTCAGAAAAAGCTGCCTTATGATTGGAGTAAGGTAGGGTATATCTCGAATATCCTATTCTGCTACGACAGGGCAATAGCTCATTCTGATGTGTGTTTAAAGTGAAAAAAGTTAAATCAACTTATATAAGAAGGGGTATGAAATGAATATAAGACTAAGTTATCGTCTATCTTATCCCCAGTATAAACTGATAGATATGCTGTAGGGACTATCCTCTGAGTATTTCAGAAAGGCCCTAGATATGTTCTATCATCCTTTTCGGGATATGTCACGTTTGTAGGTACACCTTATGAGTGTCATTTATCGCTAGTCTACGAGGGGGTATTAGCTAGTTTGCTTTGAAATTTTTAAGTTTGGATTTAGTGGAAGTTTTCTATGGCTTTGCACACACACAGTGGTGAACTTCTGATTTATTGGATCTATGCTATATTGTCTGAGATGTCTATCTTTTCTCGAGCCTTTATCTTGTTTTGTTTTGCTCGGGACGAGCAAAAGCTTAAGTGTGGGGGAGTTGTTAAGGGTGAATTTATACGATTTATAACGCTATATTCTATGATATTTTCCCCCGTATTTGTACTAATTTGCATAAGAAACGAGTGTTTAATGGAAATATTGAGCAAATGAGGTTTTAAATAAGTTATTCGCAATATTGGTTGATTTTGGTGCTTTAATTATGATTTTATGATTATTTGGACATTATTACATTTTGCGATGTTTTTATGTGTTATAGATACATGTTGGAGGCTCAAAAGATGATCAAAAGTTGATTAAGTTCGAGCTACTTGATGATAAAAGAGATAATGAAGGAATGGGATAGAGATAGAAGAGATAAAGATCAAGAAATCAAAATTCGATCATATTGAACTGGCGTCCAAGCCCCGTCCGTCTGGACGGGCGTCTGCTGAAGTGAACGAGCGTCCGTTTGAGGAAAGATGATTCAGAGAGTTTGGACGCTGGAGTGGACGCTGGCAGGACGGGCGTCTGGTCATGACTCGGCCCGATTCGAAGTTTACATTGAAGAGTGGACGGGCGTTCACCCTTTCCAGACGGGCGTCCGTCGGCCGACTTAGTGAAACCGACTCAAAACTCTATATATAGCAGCTGTTTTCTCCACATATGATGTACCATATACACATTATTCGAAACCCTAAACCTAGGGGCGGCTTTAGGCTGCGTTTTTCTTCCTTTTATTCCACTTTATGCACTTTAGATCTAGATTAAATTAGCTACTTTTTATGCCTTCGTTTCGCAATTTTGAGTTGCCGAGGATGTTCAGAAGCTAAAAGATTCATCAAACGAGTATTGTGAAGCCATCCAACAACTGTTGATTTCGTTTTCATCGATTATACTGTGAGTTTTTATTAAAGGTTGTTTCTTTATTCATGTTTACTATGTTTAATTGCTCTTATATCGGAAGATATGCATGTGTCGATTGTTTATTGTTGATGGAAATATTTATAAACCTTAGATCACCATGAATAGGAATAGTATTTGAATCTATCTTAACGGAAGTTAATAGGTTTAATTGCTAGATTATAAACATAAAGTTTACACCTTTGGTTAGAAAACGCGTTAATCTTGCATTGGAAGATAATGGATTAATAGATGAACTTTCTAAGGAATTAGGGTTCATATTTAGATAAGGTAAATCACAACTTAGATAAAAACCACAATATAATCGAGATAGGAAATCAATGCTTGTTGGATAGGTGGATCAATCCTCGTTTGTTCGTTATACATTTAATTTAAATCCTTAAAAACTTGAATTTGTTTAGTTAGTTTACTTTTATTTGCATCTTAGATTAGCTTAGTTAAAGGTTCACAACCCATATTCTTCCTAGCTTTGAATATATCCTCTGTCTAGTTTCATTTTCGGTTTTGTTCTGTTTTATTCGATGTTTAGATTAGTTTCGTGACATAGTTTAGGTTAGACATAAACTAGGAATCACAATTGTTTAGTTCCCCGTAAGATCGACCCGGCATTAACCACTATTACTACGATCCTTATACTTGAGGTTAACCGGATTATTACTTGTTTGTTTTGTGTTAATAAATTCCGTGACACCCATTCTTCAGATAAGTAATGTTGGTTCTACCTCGTTTTCGAACTGTGGAAAGGTGAAAATATCTAATGTTTCTTTCTCCGTTCTCAATCCAATTCAGCCGCGATTTCTGAAACCAAAAAACTTCCTCTTGGGTAAGGATGTCTTCAAATTCCCGGAGAAGTTCGTTATTCAGGTTGGTGAGAAATTTGGAGGGTGCCTTGGAGAGAGCCATTTGAATTCCGTTCAGACGAGCTCGGCATCGAGACTTCCTATGAAATATATTCCCAAACACATTTTTGTTCCAAGCACATAAATCAGATGTAAGGGATGCAAGATCATAATGTAGAGGTTGTCTATCATTCGGCCAAGCAGCAATTAAAAAATCTCGAAAGGAGTGGTGTTGGTGCCAACATGCTTGGAAACGGAATGGTTTAGCAACATTATCACGGTTCAGGGCCAGCTCCATATTCAAAAGAATTGGGTGATGATCAGAGTGCATGCGTGGTAAATGCCAAACCGTCGAGGCCGGAAAATGATCCCACCATTTATTGTTACATAGGGCTTGATCAAGTCGTTGTTCGATGGCCGAAAAGCTATGAATCGATTGAGACAACGTGAACCTTGGTCCTTGAAACAGGATTTCAACGAGATCACAAGCACGAATCATAGTACTCATTCGCTCAACGGGAGGGCCCACAACCGGTCGACCACCCCGCTTATCGTCGTCATGTACCACTTGATTGAGATCCCCAATAATACACCACGGAATGCGAATAAACATGGCTGCGTGGTCAAAAATATTCCACAAGTCATCACGAATAACTGGAGTCGAGGCATAAGTTAATGATATAATCCAATTGGCCCTGTGGTTAACTACGGCTGGAAGAATGATAACTTGATTTGTTGCATACAGTAGGTGCAAATCAACAACTGAATTGTCCCAGAAACACCACATACCGCCACTAAACCCACGAGCCTCGACTGCAATCAAATTCGTATAATTGAAAGTACGAAGTATCCGGTTAGCTCTAGTACTAGGGACTCTTGTTTCCATAACAAAAAGGATATCAGGATGGTGATCAGTCACAATACTTTTCAAATGACGATAGAATGAAGAAGAGCCCGCCCCTCGACAGTTCCACGATAGGACCTTCAGTGATCAATTTGAATAGGAATAGAAGACTGTCCAGAGACAGAGATTTCATGGGAGTGATCAGACATACTTATGTTGTCATTAAATGGCGGGTCTGGTGGTTTATTTTTCACGTACACCGAGTCCTGTTGTTTCGCCTTTTCTGCTGCAATCCTCGCATCAATCACCATAGCTTCTTGTAACACTTTTCCAATGGTGGCAGCTCGGGTATCTCCATTTTTGGTCACATCGTGATATCATTGAGAGGGGTTGGAGGGAAACTCGGGAAATTACTGAAGGCCGAAGTTGTTTGGGGGAGCGGAGTGGACTTGGAGCTGCCACGAACCGGAGTAGGCTGAAATTGGACTGTGTTGGTGGCCACCGGGATGCCACTTCGACTACGGCCACGAGAGCCTGTTGCCCGATTAGTCCTATTCACCTGTCAGATAACTGGTTGGGCATTAAACTGAGATAGGGACTGAAATTGTTGCTGTAGTGTTTGAACGCTTTTGTTTACTTTTTCTTCTTTATAAAGTCCTTTTAATCCCCTCTTTTTCAACAGGTTTATTTATTTTTCTTTCATTAGTTACATCAAAGCATTTGGGTGACAATCAAACGTTTTCAAATTGGAAAAATTTAGAAAATTAATAAATCAACACACAAAAGCAGCTAACCGAAACTCGTAAACTCGTATGTAATTGAAAACGGCATAAAATCTTCATATATTTCACTTCCCACCCATATCAGCCTCCTCTCTACTAATCAACACAAACACCCCAAAATTTTGAAGTATAATAGCAAGAAGAAAAGTGGAACTCACAGTACATATATATATATATCATAATCATAATCATAATCATAATCATAATCATATCATAACTATATTAAAAGAGCCAGTTGTTTCCCACGTAAGTGTTTCTCACAAAAAGTGTTTCTCCACAATAAGTTTATTTAAAATTATATATATAATAATAATTTATATTTGGGGTTAACGTGTAAAAAAAATACATGCTGCCATTATATTTGGGGTTAACGTGATTATGTTTAGGATTTTCTAAGATTTGTTTTAAATTATTACATTTATCTTTTCTTTTATTGAATTCTTTTTTTAAGAGATTTCTAGCATGTTTTTTTTTTTTTTTTTTTGGTGCTGCCATTATATTTGGGGTTAACATGATTATGTTTATGATTTTCTAAGATTTGTTTTAAATTATTACATTTATCTTTTTTTTTATTGAATTCTTTTTTAAGATATTTCTAGCGTGTTTTTTTGTTTGTTTTTTGAGGGAGCAAGTATTATTATGAATTTTTTTGGTTTTGGGTTAACGTGATTTATAATAAATATTAAATTATGGAGAAACATTTTTTATGGAAAACACCCGAGGGAGAAACTTTTTTCGAAGAGCCAGTTATTATATTTGGGGTTAACGTGATTATGTTTAGGATTTTCTACGATTTGTTTTAAATTATTACATTTATCTTTTTCTTTTATTGAATTCTTTTTTAAGATTCTAGCGTGTTTTTTTTGTTTTTTGAGGGAGCGTGTATTATTAGTAATTTTTTTGGTTTTGGGTTAACGTGATTTATAATAAATATTAAATTATGGAGAAACACCTTTTATGATAAACACCTGAGGGAGAAACTTTTTTATAAGAGCGAGTTGTTTCCTACGTAAGTGTTTCTCCCTCGGGTGTTTCCTGCAAAAAGTGTTTCTCCACAATAGTTTATTTAAAATAATATATATATATATATATATATATATATATATATATATATATAATAATAATTAAAATACGTAAAAAAAAAATTACATGCTGCCGCAATCTTTTTTAAAGCACCCATCGATCCGCATAAAAAATTGTCACTTTCCTTATTTTATTAATTTATGTATATCCTTTTAATTACTATCCTTATTTACTATATATCCTTTTAATTTAGGCCTTAATTAAGGAGTTTATTATTTACACCCCATATAAATCTTCCCATACACCACTATACATACTACACCGCACGTAATAATCCAAATTTGCACCACACTTAAATTGCAACATTATTTATTTATTTAATTATTTTCACCACATACTTAATTACAATTTTGCCATACCTATTTACACACCCCATTTTCATACTATATCCACTCCAAAAATATATTACCAAAAGGTCCATAGCATTTTATATCATTTTTACTTCATCTTCATATCATATTATCATCTTCATTTTCATCTTTGAATTTTTCTATCATCATTCCTTCATTCATCAAACCCTACATCTTCATCATCACAGTACCCTTCACGCATCACATCTTTAATCGTCAACTCCATCATTCTCAAACAAACACTTGACATAATATGTTTTGATAAAAATACTAATTAACCTTGACATAATATGAAATAAGTGTTGGAATTTTATTTATTGACATCATTGAATCACATATTCATAAATTAAATAGGTGGCTTCTATTGACACCCATTTTTTTTTTTCTTCGGGCACCACAAAATAACTCTTACTATGTGTAAAATAAATTATCACGTAGAAAAGTCACATGACACAGTGACTTTTTTTTGTTATACATGAGAAACGCCGTCACTACTGACGTTTCTCACCATCGTCACTCATATTGATGTTCATGTGGGACACAGAACATTAGTACCGGTGACTTTTCTCCTTGCGAAAAAAATATTGTTGGATAGAAACGTCACCGTCACCGACTCTCAGTATACATGAGAATCATTACTGCCACTGACATTTTCCCCGCAAAAAATAATCCCCAAATTATTGGGTTCCTGAAGTAATTATGGTGTCTAAAGCATTTTCGTGGCGCTAATAGATTTCTCATTTCATACTCTATTAAAATATATCATATCAAGAGAGAATGGAGATTGAACAATGGTACCCTAAAATACCAATAGTCTTTACGAAGCCCGATTCAATTTAAAAAATATATAATGATCATTATTCGTTCTTATACAAATTTAAATGCAATTTGTCATACTCATATAATATAATAAAATAATTATGCAAAAATTAGTAGAATTCCAATATTTAATGTAGCCTAGCTATAGTTACTATATAATTACTAAAATATTCTTATGCAACTTGAAATAGAATTTCGGTCTTTGATCGTGTTTCTTTTACTATATTGATGAAATTCAATAGTGGATTCAAAAATCATTTTTTGACCAGATATATTGATTCTTCTTTGAGTAAAAATAAAACGCTTGCAATATTTATGTACCATGAGTGACAACAATAAAAATATATTCTTCTGTCTTGATGTAATATGAAACCGATAATGTCCCATTATATTGCTTATTATTTATCAATTAAATTAAACCATGTATTAGCAAATTCATTTTTCTATAAACAGTGTAGTGTATTTTAATTCATTGTTTTTAAAAGTAAAATTATTTCAGACTAATAATGAACGATTGATAATTTTAGGAATGTACAAATATAATCCGTTATAACAAAATTTAAATCCTCAATGTCTGTGGTTAATCAGTCCGGCCAACAATAATTTTTTTAGATTAATATTTAAAATGACCAGTGTTATACTTGACAATTAGGACATACTAACAAAATCATGGGTTTTAAGGACAAAATTATTGTGTAGTTATGAGAATACCCTTGTAGTTATTTCTCATTTAGATAAAATAAATTCCATGGGGACTGAGATCTCCTTGACTGCTTTGTCTGGATCAAATTTACACTTTCTCAATAGACAAATCTCTAAATTACTACCTCCGTCCCAAAATGTAAGTCCGTTTGGGGTATTAAGAAAGTTGGTTAAATCGGTTATGTGTCATTAATTTTGATGAAAAAGACTAAAATGACATTTGACCGTTATTAATGCAAAGTGTAATGAAAAGTGGGTGAGTACATATAATAGATGAGGGTAAAATGTAATAAATGTTTTATTGGTTATCTAAATGGATTTACATTTTGGGACAAATTCAAAATGCTAAACATATTTATATTTTGGGACGGATGTAGTAAATTGAAGATATGGGTGATTATAGGGTCCGGGGCCCATAGGGCATCTCTGCAGTCTTCTTGAAGAAATGTTGGCCTATCAGTGCTAATTCAATCAGAGTTTGTCACTAAAGCTTTTGAAGCTGGTCACTTTGATTTCAGTCTCAACCAAACCCTTGTTTCTTTGATACCTCAAACAAACCCTCCGAATCTGTTGCTCAGTTCAGGCCTATTGTCATGACCAATGTCTGTGTAAAAATCATATAAAAGTTATTGCTAATAGACTACAAGGTGTCAGCAAACTGGTCTCTTAGACTCAAGCAACTTTTGTACCTGACAGATGTACTACTGGGAATATTATTCTAGCTCAAGAAGTGCTCCACCATTTCAAGAGTGAAAAAGGAGAAATTGGTGAAACGATATTGAAAATAGACCTTGAGAAAGCCCATGACAGGGTTGATTGAAAGTTTCTTGAGAGGATTCTGACTAGCTTAGGCCTTGCCCACAAGATTGTCCACCTCACTTTGTTCACCCTGACATCCTCGAACTTTCATCTTATAGAGGTCCTTAGTCAACACATTGATAAGGTTATTCATGATGGAATCTGGAAACCCTTGAAGATTGGAAGACCGGGCACTCAACATTAATTATGGTGAAAGAATTACAATGATCAGAGTTCTATATCAAAAGATATAATCGTTTGAAATATTGAGCAGAGAGAAAAAATGACATTCAGTTTTTTTTCCCCTTCTTCTGGAAAAGGAGTATTTTGGAACAATTCTATTCTTTTTATGCTTATAAACCATTTAAACTTAAAGTTGTCGTGATTGTGCATTTTTATAGTTATTGTGCCATTTCGGCCTATCTCTTTAAATAAATAAAAACAATTTCATTGTGGAATATGACGAAAATACAAATATTTGTGAACTTAAAACCCTCCTCAATCTTTCCTTCTCCAAAAGAAAATTCATCAATAACCTTTCCCATTAGTTATGCTTCTTATTTAGATCGTAAGATCTATTATGTCACACCACATTAGATTATGTCATATGTTTATTTAGGGGACAAACTTTTATTTACACCACAATGACTCTACCAGTGCATCACACTACCTATGTATCATAAGAGAATCATCACAGTAGAGTATCAGATTCACATCCTGAATAGATCTATCTTAATTATTTCAGATAATGTGTAAAGATTTATCAGATAGTTAAGGCAAACCATTTCTCTAAACATTAAATTTTTAGTAATTAAAAATGCTTATTATTTTTCAAATAATGATTAATATAAAAGGTGTATTACGATTTAACATGTATTAAAAATAAAATAATTTCACCAATTTAAAAGGTAAATAAAAATATGAGGTCATATTGTAAAATTTATAAAAATAAACATATTTTTATTTTATAAATTGGCACATACTTAACAACAAATTTAATATTTGACTATATAGTTTTTTATTAGATCAAACTATACGGTGAATTTTAATTTAAAATTTTGTTTATAAAAAAATGTCGACTATTAAATTACTCAATTTTTTGAGACATTACATTACTCATAATTATTCATTTTCAAACATATATGATAGACCTTTAGGCTTGTTATCCAGGAACTTGTTCAGAAATTTATCCGTTGAGCGACGGCCCTTCCACTCGGCACCGTTCCTAATTAAATACTGTTACTGTATAGATGGGTTTCGTTGTGAAAGGACTATTACTGGATAATTCATGGGTAGAGCAAAAGAGGATGAACTATACAAGCAGCCAAGCATAGTGGTTCGCTCAAGCGAGTTTACGATACTTCAAAGCGTTCCGGTAGTGCTTCTAGCAAGGAAAGAGTCATGATTAAGGTCCTCCATATAAAGGTAGCCACCTAGCACTAGCACAAGGCTCAGTCTGCTTAGCATTAAAAAAAGGAAAAGGACAAATTTAATAATATGATGCCAGTGCCTTGGCATTTGGATCGGTGAATAGTCTACGAATAAGTAATAGAACAACACGAAGCAAGAGGTACGCGTGTAGAAAAACAGATAGAAGAAGAACGCGAATTCGGAACCCCTAGGGCTCTAGAAAGAAGCTATGAAGCGAGAGCCTCTGAACCTATGTTCACTGTGGATGGGCGTTAAGCTCCTGTGGCCATTGATAGAAAGAAGTGGTCTTCCGGGCTAATAGAGAAGTAAAGGTTGTAAATACAGGGAACGTGCTTCAAGTAGGCGATGGCATTGCTCGTATTCATGGTCTTGGATGTGCAATATCATCTTTCCCCTTCAACTATTCCTGTCAAATAAATCAAAAAATTGATAATAAAATAGAATAAAATAGTTAGGGAGTTGAAGGGAATTCTCTGAGGAGAAAATGGATATCTACTTATCGTATTTTTGCCTCTGCTCGGTAGTGGAGTAGCAGGTTTTTTCGGACGTTTTCTAGGATCGGAAAAAATGTTTGGACGACTATTAAATTACTCAATTTTTTGAGACATTACATTACTCATAATTATTCATTTTCAAACATATATGGTTTCTTCATCATTATGTAACATAATCCAAAATTATACAAAGATTAATTTATAATCTTCCATTCTCATGTAATATGAATAATAATTATTTCCAAAATACACATAAACTTAGTCAAATTGAAGCAAAGTTTTGTTATATTTATTCGGCTGACAATAAACATGTTACAAACTAAATACAGAAATTATGAAATAAGAATTATTTATAACAGAATGATAAATGTATTGAGTAAATGTATCCACAATTTCTTTTTTTTTAGGAAAATTGCATCCACAATTTCAAAATAGAACAAAATGCAATATCATTTTGTAATTAATATTATTTAGTTTATTTATAATTAATATATCAATACATACTAGATAGTATTATTATGTAAAATTAATTTGTATCAATAATTTTTCAATTTTAATTTAAATGTAACACGTGCAACGCACGTGCTTTTTGCTAGTATATAAAAAAGTATAAAATTTCTTAAAAAATTATATTTGAAATTTTTGGGTCCTTTATAAAAATAAAATACAAATATACATTTCCACATTATAATTTTCAACGCTAGTTCTTATAATCGTATAAATCAATATAATAGTATATGGGAAGTCTGGATAACAACCCAATATTTTGGGGTGTTACATTTGGGGTGAGACAATCAAACGTTTTCAGAATTGGAAAAAAAAAAGTTTGAGTAGCATATCCCCCACAATCCCACATATATACAGAATTAAAAACATACATTTCACAGTTTGAGTACGTAGCATATCCCGACCCCCCACCCACATACACAACACACAAGATTACAAAATTAATAAATCAACACACAAGAGCAGCTAACCGAAACTCGTAAACTCGTGTGTAATTGAAAACGGCATAATAAAATCTCCATATATTTCACTACCCACCCATATCAGCCTCAGCCTCAGCCTCAGCCTCAGCCTCCTCTCTACTAATCAACACAAATCCCCAAAATTTTGAAAAGTAAAAAAAGAAAACAATTATAACAAGACATAATCTTGATCTAAAGGGAAAAAATTAATACAGCTCTCAGTCAGAACCCCTCCCAAGTCCCAAGGCATGACGAAAACACAGAATTTTGTAACCACATTCATTTTGAATGCTTCACAATTCTTCTTGTGTCACATCTTGCTTCTTAACACAATCAACTATAATAATAACATGTCAAATTTGGTAGTATCACATCACATGATAAAAAGAAATGGGATGCTGCTGTTGCAATACCGAATTTAATAGACGACTCAAATCGTGAACTACTCTGCAGCATAAAACGAACAATAAAAAAAGAAGGTAAAATACTCAACATTTTTGTTGTGGCTGATGTTTTGGTTGCCAGACTGGGGTCCTGTGTTGTTGTTTTTACTGCTAAGGACCCAATCCTTTGCCGAAAGAGTATTTTTTCTGATGGGGGGATGGATTCGTTTGTAATATTGGACCAGCTCTGCAACATTCATTCATGTCATGGACTTGCTAATCAAAGCGGACCCTGCAGAGACACCATTCAAGCATGAAGCATATTCAAATCGACTTGCGAAAATAAAAAGGAAAAGGAAGTTAAGGAACTTCAACTATGTAGTATGTACACACAACAAAATGTTCAACTATCATCATTACTCCTACTTACAAAGGTCCTCACAAAATTGCTTAATACCAACACAAACAGTTATCCATAGTATCTATCTCTATCTTACGCAACCAACTTAAGTTTATTAAAAGAGACTGGCAATTTAACACAATATCTTTACAATCCTATATTGTTAGCCAAACATTAGACTAGCTACTTCCACAAGGCTAAAGATTCATGCCTTTAGCATTTTTCTACTCTCTCTCAAAAAAACAAAACACACACAGCATGCCACGTCGATCATCAACTTGTTTTCTTAGGAAACATAGTTAGGATAGGAAACATCTGTGCCCATAAAGCCTCCAAGTGTTGAAAATACATGGGTGATCAGAGCAGGACATCCCTTATCTATCATGCACTGTGCTTGAAAAAAGCCATTTTTACAGCATATGAATGAAAGATACAAACACGCAATTAACCAATTAAAGGAATCCACCGTAAAGCTTCTTTCTTATTGAACAATAATCGCGGGTCTAATAATAAAGGTCCTCATCTGATGACGTTTACCAACATTCGCCACAACACAGCGATGATTCCTTCCATTATTTAAAAGATAAGAAAAACAATCGAAAATACAGTGTCTGGGCTCACCCAAAAAAAAAAAAGGCCTAGAAAAATGGCTACTCTGATTCCCAAAACATCATAGCAATTTATACTTAGTGGCCTGTAAAGTAAAATCCTAAACTATAATCCATAAATCTACTGGAAAAGCTTCCTTAGTAACCGCAAAAAGGTCTCCACATTAAATAATAAGGTTTACACCAATTTTTTTGGATCACCATTCTAACTTTAGTACAAAATACCACCATGTAAGATTCTAAGATTTCACAGAGCATACAAGTTAATAAATTATACACAAGAGCAGCTAACCGAAGCTCGTAAACTTGTGTGTAATTGAAAATCGCCATATATATCACTACCCCTTTCAGCCTCCTTCCCTATTAATAAACACCAACCTTCAAATATTTGATGCAAAAAACCGATTATAACCTGACCAATTCTTTTTTAAGGGTAAAAAAAAAATCAAGTCTCCGAACCCCTAAATCCTAAGGCATGAAGAAAACAGAGAATACTGTAAGCACATTCATCCAGGCAACAATTTTCAATTGACCAAAAGAGAAGGGCTTAGTAGGATGTAGTGTACACTGCAAAACCAAAATTTCCCTTTTCCTCCTTCTCAGCAAACACACACACACACACACCCCAAAAAAAAAAGGAAACACCTCACACACAAACCAATTCAACAAGCCTAAAGACTTGTACCTTCAACAAACCACATCCGGTTCAACACCATGATTTAAAATTTCCTCCATCGACAGCATTGCTCCAAACCCTTGACTCTTTTTATGGAGACCCTGAACAATTGCATGGGTACAACTGTCAGGCAAACAACCACATTCTCTCATTTTAGCTAGCAACGCTTTGGTATCCTCCAACAACCCTTCTTGACGGAATCCTCTCAACATGGCATTAAATGTATAAACATCAGGCTCCAATCCTAAACAGGGAAGTTTATCAAACTTTTATGCTCGGAGATAATAGATACAGCTCGGAGATAATAGAGTGCAACCCAATCCCCTTCACATCGTACACATGAACGAATCGAGTTTTATGGATTATGCGTAGTTGTAGAATTCATAAAGCCTAAGTTAAAAAAGCAGTCATACAAGCTTTCAGGACATCGTCTAGAACAATACCATGCCGGATATGAGACGATAATTATGAACATCCAACGCAGACAGGGGAATCAACAACCGTAAGACAGTGAAGAAAAATGATTCACATTACGCCAATCCAAAGAGATAAATATTAGTTTGAACTCTACTACTTTTCAAAGTTAAACAACAATCCCTATCATCGTACAAGCCACATAATTAACAAGATGATACACGGGATCTCTATAAAATAAATAAACATATCCAAATGAAGCTTACAACCGAAAGAGGTCTCGGATTTAAGTAAAGCAGTATGACCATGTAGGATTCCAATATTGCAACAACATACAACATAATAAATTTATACATACAAATAGAATCAACTAAACACAACTCAACCAAGTTACCTTGGGTTCTTCATCCAAAAAAACCCATCAACCAAACCAGTCCCACAAGGCTAAAGATGCATACCTTTAACATACCAAATCATGTCATTTGCTTCCGTAGAAGAGCCGAATTGGCTAATAGAGAACAAGAATCAGATTCTCTCATTTTAACATTTCCTCCAAGAGTGACTTTGCTCCAAACCCTTCACTTTTTTTCAGGAGGCCCTGAACAATTGCGTTATATGTAAAACTGTCGGGCAAACAACCAGATTCTCTCATTTTAGCTAGCAACTCTTTGGCATCCTCAAACAATCCTTCTTGACAAAATCCTTTCATCATAGCATTAAATGTTCTAATATCAGGTTCCAATCCTAACGAAGGGAGTTTGTCAAACAGATTTTTAGCCGAAGAAAGATCCCCGTTTTCAAATAATCCTTTAATAACAGCATTATAGGCTGTTATGTTTAGAGAAACGTTGCTATTCTCCAGATCACAAAGCAACGTGTGTGCTTCAGAGACAAAGCCATTTTGATATAAGCCATCAAGCCAAATGCTATAAGTGAAGGTGTCTGGACTCACTCCTTGACATTGCATCTCGCGGATTAACATCATTGCATCAACATATTTGCCAGCTTCAAATAATCCATGTATCATCGTGTTGAAGGTAATAACATTGCACTTCATGCCTTTATTAGAAATTACTTTGAACAAAGCAAGTGCATCGTCTACATTCCCTTTCTTGCAATGTCCGTTGAGCAATATGTTGCAACTCTGAATGTTAGGTTGACATCCTTGAGCCACCATGATCTGTAGGACTTGATGAGCTCTGTCCATCTCCCCTCTCAAGCAGTATCCATCCATCAGTGCACTGTAAGTGACTACGTTGGGACGTTCGCCCCTTTCGACCATGATTTTCAGCATAGCCTCGGCCTCTTCAACCCATCCTTCTTTGCTAAAAGCATCCACGAGTATACTGAAGGTAACCACGTTAGGGTAAATTCTCGTATTTACCATTTCTGTCAGTAAACTAGTGACATCTTTCCATCTACCGAAATTGCAAATCCCTTGTATCACTGAACTGTATGTAAAAATATCCGGTTGACTTACCTTAGCAGCCATTTCAGATAGAAGCTGAAGTGCTTCGTCCACCTTCCTATCCTTACACAGGCTATCTATGATTGTGTTATACATCACAGTATCCGGCTTAAGGGATCCGTCTTTCTCAACAAGACGGAGCAGTTCAAGAGCTTTAGAAGTGTTTCCAGATTTGCACAATCCATTGATCACAGTCCCATAAGTAATCTCGTTACAAACTTTCTGAATGACCATTGTTCGAAATAATTCCACAGCCTCTGCAAATCTGTCCGCTTCATACAGTCCACGAAGAAGAGTGTTGAGAGTAACCACATTAGGTTTGAATCCAAGCTTGAAAATGCTGGCTAAGGTTGCCAAACCAAAATCAACCTGATTCAGATGACAGAAACAGTTTATCACAATGGTCATGGTCCATTCATTAACTGGAACACCTTTAAAGCGCATTTCCCTGAAAAGAAGGACGGCGGAGCTGAACTGATTCACCTTAACAACACCGGTTAACAACCGATTGAAATCAGCAACAGGAGGCAGAGGATGAAATTCAAGCATCCCATAAAACAAAGAGCGGGCATCATCGACCCGATCAAATCCAGTAATGCGCTTGACTGCTAAAATTTCTTTAACTTCACTCCGGGAATAGGGAGTTGGGTTGGAAGTTGGACAACAACGAGATGAATAATAAAGAGGTAAAGTGATAGCAGTAGCATTACAACGATTAATAAGAGAAGAAGGGGAAGAAGAAGAAGAATAGGGAAATTTACCAGCAAAAAGACAAGTGAATTTCCACATCTTGAATAGATACAGATCTGGGTTTCGCAATCCGCACAAAAGTGAAGGTGAAATTAAATTGAAGCTGGAGTGCTGGACGAGAGCTGAGTTGCTTGCTTTCTATGTACCTACTTTCAACTTCTTCAAACAGCCGAACCGGAACCGGGCCGAACCGACGGGTCAACGGTTCACACGGGTCACAGTTCACACGGTTTCTTTCCGGTTCAGATCACGGGTTTAAAAATTATTAATAATATTTTTTTTTTTACATTTTCAGAAAATACTTATTCTTTTCAGTATAATAACAAATTACTATTAATTAAATTTGAATGTAATATAAAATAAACAAAGCGAATGTAATATATAGTATTTTATTCGGTTTTAAATGTAAGTTGATTATAAATGTTGTTTTATCAAATATAATATTAATATTGTGTTATTTTTAAAATTTTATATTATTTTTTCAACGCTTGTACCGAAAATTCGGTTGACTACGTATCTTTTATATGTAATCGTGACAGACGCACGACAAATATAAAAAAATCAAAGCGATCTTATATAGGTTTTTATAGTTTTTTTTATAGTTTTTTTTTTCTAGTTTTTTATTGTTTTTTTAATAGTTTATATTGTTTTTTTCATAGTATTTTATAGTTTCTTATTGTTTTTTTAGTCGGCTTTACGTATAAGTTGATTAAAAATGTTGTTTTATTAAATATTACGTGAGATATATTGTGTTATTTTCCTTATATGTAAATTATGTTATTAACGCTTGTACCGAAAATTCTGTTGCCTACGTATCTTTTATATGTAATCGAGTCGGAGGCACGACACATATAAAAAAATGAAAGCTAACGTAGTTCTTATAAATTTTTTTTTTTTTTTTATATAGTTTTTATACTTTTTTTTACAAAATACAAACCAAATTTACTTATAATTAAAAGTGTATTGAATTAACGATTAAATCAAAACAACTTCAAAAATCGGCATCGTAAAATAAATTTGATTGTTGTTTTTAACAACAAACAAACTTGATTACAAACAAAGAAATGAGTTTGATTAGAAAACTAGAAATGTAGTATTGGGAGAGAGTAGGTGTAAAGAATTTGAAAAATGAATGGGGTATTTATAGGATTTTTTAAAATGGTTGGAAATTAAAAAAAATAGCCGTTGAAGCCGGTCCGGTTCCAGCCGGTTAGAACCGGTTCCTGCCGGGCCGGTTGAACAGACGGTTGCCGGTCCGATTCCGGTTTCATAAAATCCCGGACCGTCACTAAACCGGTGAAACGCCGGTCCAGTTTCATTTTGCCACCTTTATGTAGATGTCATGATTTTACTCTTTCCACTTTCACACCTTTAACTTGAGTTTACTTTTTTTTTAAATCAAGGGAAAAAAAAAAAAAAAGAGCGCGCGCACACACACACAACACAACTTATATCATTAATAGAATAGTGATAGTGTGACAACAAAATGTGCACAACTAAATCCAGAATATACTTTTTGACTATTAATTGTGACGTGAGACCTATTGATTGATATGGAATCCTTTAAAATCAATGATTTAAAAGTGTGTTGGGTACCTGCACATTTTTGTTGTTATATAAACATTTCAAATTTTCAATCAATTGGTGTTGATAACCACAACACATCTTAAATGAGGGTCTCACCATAATTAATGACGTAAGATGTGTGGGAAATACTTGTGTGGTGTCTCCACACGTGTGGAGACACCGTGTGCTGTGTGCAGACACCACAATCACACAGTTTTATTCTGTATTTAAACTGTGTGGTTCTGATCGTTTCATCCGTCACTTTACCTTAAAATTCCCTCTCCATACAAGTATTTCCCAAGATGTGCTGTGAAACTTAAAAAATATTACATATTCTAATAAAAAAAAGGAAATACCCAAGTGAGCCGACTTCCAAGTGTTTTTTGTCCGCATAAGCTTCTCATATAAAAGGGTTTTTAATAAAAAATAAAATTCCGCTAAAAAAAAGTCGGTGTACTTTATTTTCCAGACGAGTTAGCTTTTTCCCAATCTTCTCCAATCTCATGATTCTTTTGCCTTTGCTTTGTACTTTGTTTGAAATTCATACTTTTCATCTCCATCTCTTGTTTTTGTAGCCTTCAAATCTGAAATATCAATACAAGCTTCGAGACGGGAGGGGCCGGGGGATAAAGTCAGTGTTTGTTCTTCTACACATAGAAATGCTTTTAACTCGGCGTGGGGAATTGGACGAAGGATTGAGCTAGTATCCTCCGGCGAAGACGACGGTTGCAGAAAGAATCTTTACATCAATGGCGGAAAATGATAAAAAGTAGATTTTGTGCTTTGTATTGGCGATGATCGATCAGATGAAGACATGTTCAATACAATTATCCACATTAGCTTATTCTTTTCTTCAGTTTTATCCACATTAGCTTTAAGTGCATTCTGTTTTTTTCTTGTTGTTTATTTAGTTTCTTGTGTTTTTTTTTGTACTCGGATTCTTCCTCAGAAGATGAAGATACCCTTAAGCCTTGAGATCACAGGTACACAACTCTTTATTTTTGTTTGGTCCTATTGTATTGGTTTACTACTATTTTTCATTTATCTTTGCTAATATACTCCATTTCTCTTCACTTACAACTTCTTTCAACTTATTGAAGTAGTCCCTTGAATTAAGTCTTAAACGAGCCTTATATGAGTCTGATACTGTGTTACTGATATTATGTGCCTTATATGAGTCAGATATGATATTGTGTCCCTTGAAGTAAGCCTTAAATGAGCATTATATGAGCCAGATATGTGTGCCTTTGTAACGACCCGACCCAAAAACCCGAGTGCATTTCCGGATACGGACCGTTCGGCCATGACCCGAGAATAATATAAAATATTATCTCGAGTCATGAAGCATCATAGCTGTGCTACAAATATAAATGTGGAAGCTGAAACAACGAAGCCACTCGGATTTACTACAAATCTCAATACAATATTTTTATTACATATTACATACGATACAAATTCTTCACAAATCCACTAATACCACTCGAACGAAGGTAAACATGAGATACCATATAACACATCTATATTAATCCATCCCACATGGACCACAACACAATTACTAGAGTTATCTCCAAGATCTCGTAGAGGGTCATCAACATAATGATATCACCATCAAACACCATTCGTCACAATTATCAAGCCAACTAGTATCTTCTAGATCAATCACAGCCTTGCAACTCATCTGGATGAAAAGTAAGGGGTGAGCTATGAAGCTCAGTAAGGAAATCACGCATCAAAGGGAACTAATGCATGTTACTGGAATCAGGGCAGAGTTCCAGTTTCTCTTTCGCAGAATGAAAGCACAAATATAGTACAACCATAATATTTATCAAGTCTACTGACGTTAAGTAAACACAAAATGAAACTTGAATAGAAACAAATAATCATATCATACTATACAATTTAAAGTAACTTTATCATGCATAACATTGTGGTAATTTACTGAATCATCTCTGTTACTAAAACTTTACTGTATCATTTCTATAACTGTAATTGTAACTTTAACTTTATTTGGTTCATGAGTACAACACCACATTTATTTTATCCCAATGTGGAGGGCCTGATAGCAAAACTGTGTGACAGACCGGAAATGTCCACTATTTTATCCCGTGGACGGGGCCTGACCGGCTCCAGCATGTTCTCCCTATTTTATCCCGGGGGCCGGGCCTGATGCTGGGGACCCTCGAGGATTTACTGTCCATAACATACATATGCTAGTACTTAACCATGAACCATTATTTTACTCATTTATTCACGCACCATTTCAGCCCTTTAAATGAAACAGTTTCATTTCAACCGTTCGACATATAATTATAAACATGAAAGTATGACTTTTACAAAACATGTTACTGCCTAAAGTTGCCGTCCAAATTGTATAGAAATTATTATTTAGGAAATACACATAAGTATGTTTATACAATTAACATCAAACATTTTGGAAATTTAACATGTCACTAAAACACGCTATTTATATTTATACTTGGAAAAGGTTCAAAACATGTTCCCTGTAGGATCGTATTGCCGGTTATGCAGAAAATGATAGTTTAAAAAAATACATAATTCTAGTGCATAAAGGCTTTAATAAAAGGAACTAATAATTTACGGGATGAATAGCAAAAATGACATTATTAAAGTATCAAATTAGCAGATCAATCGTGCAAGATTGGTAAAACACATGCAATGGCTAAATTGAAAGAGAAATGTTAATTCTTAAAATTGTAATTAACAAGTACATCATTTTTTTTTCAAATATTCCACCTAGTTAGGATGATGATTTCGGTAAAAAAACATGATGAACAGCATATTTTTAAGCATGAATGAGTGGAAACCTAAAACGTAAACCATACTGTAAAAAAAAAAAAAAAAACCATGAAACAAAAAAAATACTTTGATGAAACATTTCCTTACCTTGATCTTGGGAAGTTGCTACCGTAGAATCATCTTGTTCAATTAAGAAGAATTCCTCCCATACAAGCACGATCCTTGAGTTTGAAGAATATCTAGGCCCAAATCCATATAAGAGGAGGGGTCTCATCTCCAAAACCTAGGTTATGAGGTGAAGGAAGTTCATCTCTTAATATGGTGGGTGAAACAACAACAAGTTTCAAATATGGGACACTTTAACACGCCCCCTCAAGTGTGGGCCGGGCTCTCTTAAGGCCAACAACAAAGAGGCCCAACACTAGCACAAGGGTGGCTCGGATACCATGAAGAAATTCTGGGCCCAAATCCATATAAGAGGAGGGGCCTCATCCCCAAAACCTAGGTTATGATGTGAGGGAAATTCATCTCTTAATATGGTGGGTGAAACAACAACAAGTTCCCAATGTGGAACAATTTAACAAAGTTATTTATATTTTAATGAAGAACTATGATTTTTAGGATGCTAGAACATAGAGTATGAAGATGACTTGCATAAACTTAATTAATTAGGCTTGGAGATTGTATTTGTTTAGTTTAAGTCTAATTAGGGTAATTGTTGACTCTGCTTCAGTTCAGCTTTGTGTTTTTTTTGAAATGGATTACGGAGTTCTGCCGCATGAGTTCCCTTTCATTAGTAGGATCCACCTTATCACCTTAGATGACGGACCCGGGAGGGACGATCATTCTGGACGTAGATTATGATATTATCACTCGCCTCAGATCGTTACCTACGTTATCATTGTACCCCAAGCTTTGGGAGGTGGAGAGTTTAGTACCGAGGACTGCGAGTGCTTTAGGACGACCGTATACAATCCTCAATGATCCGATGCTTGACCGACTTGTTGCTAGTCTTTGCGTGCTTGAACATTTCCGAGTGGATGTTCTTTGGAGAGGATGGGCCCTACAGGATGAATACGATTTTCCTCCCGCGATTGCATGCTCCGTCGTCTGTTCCGGATTGTGGATTGGGCTGATATTTATGATGACTAGCTTCGTTAGGTGTTTTGTCGAGCAAACGACGTTAAACAAAAGCGCTCGGTGGGAGGCAACCCACTATCTTCTAGTTTTTTTATGTATTTGAAGTTTTTGTTTGATTTATATGAGGCTATAAGGGTTTGAATAAAAATGTAAGAAAATTCTATGTTTTTGCTTAATTTTGATCTAGGACGCCCGTCCATCTTATGAGACGCCCGTCTGCCTGTGTTTTCATTGGACGTGCATCCATTTTCTTGGACGCCCGTCCAGAAATTTCCCTCCAACTCTGTATTCTTTTGAAAAGTGGGACGGGCGTCTGTTTCACTGAACGCCCGTCCAGTTCATAAGATTTCCAGCCGAACGCTCGTCCGTTTTCTTGGGCGCCCGTCCGCCTTGCTTCTATATATATCCCCTGCTCCCCAAATTTCAGTGGCACCAGAAATTTCAAAGTGAAAAACCCGACTCTTGCGCCCCCTTTGCTCTCAAATCTTTGTTTCTAAACCATTTTTGGCGATTTAAGGCTCTGCAAACACCTCTCAAACCCCTCTCGTCGATTATTCAAACCAAATCCAACAACAAACGGCCATTAATCTGATCCAGTGACCTAGCTTGTGCGATTTTTTTTTTTGGAGAAAAATACGAACTTTGGGGTCGATTTTGCATTGTTAGGGCTCCCAGATATCATTTTCATCACCCTCTCATTACACCTGGTTGTATAGCAATGGTACGTAAAGAGGTTCAGAAACGACATGGTAAGGGGATAGCAACAGAACCGAGTAAGAAGAAAAAGGTTGTAGATCCAACCTTAGTACTTCCCACACGGGGTATTGAGATTAGAGAACATCTTCCTAGAAATTTGCTCAAGGTCAATCTAGGGTGCCGTTAAGAGATGAATCCGAGTCGGACAACGATGACGAGGTACCCCTAGTGAGATTACCTAGGGTTGAAAGGACCGAAGAAACACCTAGGCCTACGACTGAGGAAGCAACTGAGAGAAGGGAGCCTGTTAGACAGAATGTTCGACCCCCTGTCCCTATTCCATTTGCTCGGAGGTTTATTAACCCCAAGGCCCTAGACGTATACAATAAGCATTATCTGACGAGAACTATGTTGATTGAAAGAGCCGTTCTTGAGACTAAAGTAGATCCATCTTTTGTTAAGATGTTAACGGATAGAAAGTGGGGTGCACTGATGAGAACCCCTAGAACCCCTGTCAATGCTACCCTAGTTCGTGAGTTTTATGCAAACTGTTCTGAAACGGATCTGGATACTGGGGTAGTTATGGTTCGAGAAGTTAAGGTGCCGTTTACACCGAAGGTTATCAATGAGAAATACAAGTTAGCACCATTTGAGGGGTTGGATTATAAGGAAGAAATTAAAGCGAAGCAGGATGCGGGTGAGGACCCTTTGGAGGAGCTTAGACTGAAAGTGTGTCCGGAGGTGCCGTGGACACTTAGACCGGGGGGTGATAGGAAAGAATTGGTTACTACTTCTTGGACGGAGGATTGGAAAGTCTAGTGTAGATTTATACAGAACAGGTTGTTGCCTAAGAACAACCTGACACATTTTCACATTGGCGATCTTGGGATGCTCTACGCCTTGAACTTTAAGTTAAATGTTGATGTTGGACAGGCGATTTTTGATGAGATAGCGTTGAATAAGAAAGTCTATTCTCGATGTCTGATTTACCCCCATTTGATCCATAGTCTCTGTCTAGATGCTGAGGTTCCCGAGTACAAAACTGATCACAAACCTAAAAATCCGAGGTACTTGCAGCGAGAGAAAGTGAAATCTTCAGGCCAGACTGAGTCTGAGGCAGCACATGAGCCCGGATCATCTTCAGTACCGCCTCCAGTATCTTCCCTTCCTTCTTTATCTCCATCAGTTCAGATGCGTTTGAGTATGGCAAATAGTCTAAGGAACTGGATGGAGGACATCAGAACGTCACAGAACAATAGCTTGACTATCCTACGGTGTATGAGTGAGGACCGTCCTCCGAGGGACCAGAGATGCTACAACACAAGCACTATGGATTACGTTTTTTCTAACGAGATCGAGCAGGCTATTGCAGATGTTCTTCATGATGAGTCGTCTTCTGATGAGGAGCAGGTTGACACAGCAGGGAGGACTATTACACCACAGACTGGACCTTCTACTGATACTCCCACGGATGGAGCGCCTCCTGCTGGTGATTCTTCGGCACCAGGGCAGACTTGACTTTCTGATGCTGATTCTATTTTGTATTTTTATCCCTAGAATTTGACTGTATTTTGCTACTATATTTTTTTTTCCTTTTCCCTTACTTGATTCATATGTATTTTTCTTGGAGCTACTGTCGGTTTCCGTTGCTCATCTTTATTGATGAATTTTGTAAGCCATACGGCGTATCGTTGACATTCCTATGGTTTCTATTATTCCGTGTCGTGCATGAATTGTCGTTTGATTCGATTTCACCTTATCCTTATCTTTATCTTTATTCTGCGATGTGATATACTCCCCGTTTTCCCCCGAGATGTTCCCGTGTTTATCGAGTAGTGCAGGCATATTTTTAGTTGTTTTGTCGAGCTAGTATTGGAATCATGCTGAAACGGATAATCTTTGAGTTTACGAACGTTGGTTTCTTCATGCTCCTGCCTGACCAATGGTTCGAGTATCTATTCAAATCAGCTAAGTACTTTCTTTCTTTTTAATTCTGCACAACCTGAGGACATGTTGTCGTTTAAGTGTGGGGGAGGGGAATGGTTATGTGTATCTTTTTGCTTATATTGTTATTCTATGCTGAAAAGAGCTAAATTTTTTCAAATTTTTGTTTTGTCCCGGTTGGGCGAATGCATATTTTTGTTCGGTTTTTATAGACATTTATGTTGTATATTGTATGTTTAGTAGGTTAGATGTTTCACCCGACATACATTTCACGAGCCATATTAAATGATGAGCTAAAATATAAAGCTATACCCATTTGGATTAGTAATTTTTGATTATCTTATAAGTATCTTGTGCTTAGTGCTAATGTACGTATCGTGAGAATTATAATAGTTTGTGTTTAGAGCCGGAGTATGACATACTGTGAATATCTTAGGTTTGAATGTGATAAGCGAAACGTGACTATTGTGCTTTAAAAAGTTTTTTTTTATAAAAAAATACAAAAAAAAATGAATTAATTGGGTGTGTCGGAAGCTGGTCGATGATTTGAGTGAGGTAGGTCATATCTCGAATGTCCTATACCACTATGATGACCAAAAGCTCACGACAGTCAGAAGAAGCTGCTTGATGATTTAAGTACGGTAGGTCATATCTCGAATGTCCTATTCTACTATGACGGGCAATAGCTCATTCTGATGTGCGTATAAATGTGAATGTTAATTAAATCAACTTACGAAAGGTATTGGTGTGAATTGATATAAGACTTAGTTATCGCCTACCTTATCCCCAGTATAAACCGACAGATATGTTGTAGGGATTATCCTCTGAGTATGTCAGAAAGGTCCTAAATACATTCTATCATCCTTTTCAGGACATGTTACGTTTTGTAGGGCACATGTTATAAGTATCATCATCTTTTTCTAGTTTAAATGGGGTATTTGCTAGTTGCTTTGAATAGATTTCAAGTTTGGACTTAGTGGAAGTTTGCTATGGCTTTGCACACACACAGGGGTGAACCTCTAATTTATTAAATATGCTTTATTCTTGCTGAAATGTCTATCTTTTTTTGTCCGAGCCTTGATCTTGTTTTGTTTCGCTCGGGACGAGCAAAAGCTAAGTGTGGGGGAGTTGTTTAGGGTGATTTTTTTATGATTTATATCGTTCTATTTCGTAACAATTTTCCTCTATACTCTGATGTTTTGCATAGAAAGTGAACGTTTATTTGATTTATTAAGCAAATGATGTTTGGAATGGTTTAATCGCAAAGTTGGTTGAATTATGAGGTTTTATTGTTGATTTTCTATCGATTTGAATGATTTTACACTTTGCAATGTTCTTGATATCTTGTAGATACACGAATTTGGCTTAAAAGAGGTTTAAAAGATGTTCAAGTGAGGATTTACATAGAAGAAAAAGGATAAAGATGAAGTCGGATAAAGATAGAGATGAAAACCGGATTTGAATTACCTGAACGAGCGTCTGAAGCTCCGTCCAGATGGACGGGCGTTTGAGGAATCGAACGGGCGTCCAGGAAGAAATAGTGGATTCAGAGTATTGAGATTTTTGCTGAACGAGCGTCCAAATTTACATAGGACGGGCGTCTGACATGACTCGGCCCGACTCGAAGATTTTATGCAGAATGGAAGGGCGTTCAAGACTCTGGACGAGCGTCCATACGCCGACCTAGCAGAAACCGACTTAAAACTCTATAAATAGGCACATTTTTTTCAACCCTAGAAGGAACCGAATTAACATTAGGCGGCCACAAAACCCTTAGGGGCGATTTTTCTGTGTTCTCCACCCTTTATATACAACTTTTATGCTTTTGATTTCCTAGATAAATTTCTCCAATTATATGTACTTTCTAGTAGCAAATTCAAGTAATCAAACGATGAATAGAGGCTAGAGCTCATTGGAACAAGCTTTGTGAAGCCAATTCTAGCAATATCTTGATTTCTCTTTGGATTATCTTGTGAGTTTTTTTTAATAAAAGTTGTATCTTTTCTATGTTTAATTCATTGTTATTATGCAATTTTATCGATGGATGTTTTGCATGCTCGATTTTAATAATTGACGAGAGTTCATTGTTAAACCTAGATCACCATAGTCAAGATTAGATCTTTAATCTAAGTAACGATAGTTGTTAGATTGAAATCTAGGTTAAGAGATTGAGAAATTTCACACCTTTGTTATTAAAGAGTTAATCTTTTTGTATCGATAGACGAAAGAGATTAATAAACGAATTATCTAAGAGATTAGAAATTCATACCTACGATAGGTGAATCACAACTTTTGTTAAATCATCACCAGATAATCTAGAGAAGAAATTGAGTGTTGTAGAATTGGTGGATCATTGCTTGTTCGTTTTTAAATTCATTGATTAAAATCGTTTGTGCTTGTTTTGCATAGCAAGTTTATATTTTTATTGCATGTTTAGGTTATAGAATAGAATTAGTTTAGTTAATCCTGTTCGCAATTATATTTCCTGGCTTTAGATTTTCGATCTCCTGTCCAGTTTAATTTCGTTGTTTTCGTTTTTAGTTTGTTAAGTGTTAATCGTTTTTATTTTCTTATAATTTTAGTAATAGAAGTTGTGACATCTTTAGGTTAGTTAGATAAAAACTAGGTAAACAACCTCGATTCCCTGTGGACTCGACTCCGGTATTAACCTCTATACTACGATCCCTGCACTTGGGGTAAACCGGATTTATTTTTATTACTTGTTTATTTTTCACTTGGGGTAAACCTAGGTTATGAGGTGAAGGAAGTCCATCTCTTAATATGGTGGGTGAAACAACAAGTTTCAAATATGGGACACTTTAACATGCCCCCTCAAGTGTGGGCCGGGCTCTCTTAAGGCCAACAACAAAGAGGCCCAACACTAGCACAAGGGTGGCTCGGATACCATGAAGAAATTCTGGGCCCAAATCCATATAAGAGGAGGAGCCTCATCCCCAAAACCTAGGTTATGAGGTGAGGGAAATTCATCTCTTAATATGGTGGGTGAAACAACAACAAGTTTCCAATGTGGAACAATTTAACAAAGTTATTTATATTTTAATGAAGAACTATGATTTTTAGGATGCTAGAACATAGAGTATGAAGATGACTTGCATAAACTTAATTAATTAGGCTTGGAGATTGTATTGTAGGACTTTAAGGAAAAGCAAATGGAAAGTGAGGGTAAAAGGAGTCTCTTCCCTGGATTAATAATATTGCCGGAAGTTGCTTAGTAACTTCTCTAAACAAACTACTTGAAGTTATTGAGAATTTAAATGATGTAACTCTTTATTTTATTTTATTTTATTTATTTATTTATTTTTCCAACCTACTGTATGTACGTATATGAAAGAATGGTTTCATTTCGTTATAATCGTAGTTGCAATGTTTGCGAAAAGAGGGGGTCACACCCCTTTCTCTAAACCGATGAAAGTTATTTATTTATTTATTAATATATATTATATTGTATTATTATTTTACTAAACCAACCTTAAAAAATTTACGGGTATCACATTCACCCCTTCTTACAGAAGTTTCGTCCTCGAAACTTGCCATTTCAGTTAACAAAACTATTGGTTATTACAAACACCATTATAAGTAGATTGAAATATTATATCCTTCATGTCAACGTATCTGAAATTCAACTTAGACTAAAAGTCAGTATGTTTTCACTCCTAACCCTTAGGACTCGAAGCACTTATTGAATCTTATGTATCGAAACTTGTCTTTTGTAGCTTATTCATATCTAAATTTTGTTGCCAGGATCCTCAAGCAATTAATAATGCAGTTTCCTCCCCGTTAAACTTAAATATTTATTCCGAATCTTAGTCTTGTCCTACTATAATTTATGATTGACTCCTTAATTAGCTAAAATGCCCCACATTAAAATTTAATTCTTCTTAACCATTTGTTGAGTTCAGATAGGTAATTCAGTTTTGGGCCGGTGTATGAACGTTAACTCTGATTTGGATGACAACTTGTTTTTTTTAATGGTGGTCATAAATTTTATTTTATATCATTGACCTTTTTTCTTCTCTACTTTTCCTCTCGCCCCTTTCTACTCCAACCGCACCCCTTGCAGATACTCCTCTTGACGCCGGCGGCCTTGTGCTGCCGGCGTGTAACGCCCCGTTCCCGGATACCGAGTCCTTACCCGGAAATAGAACGTCCGGCACGTATAATATAAAATAAATTCTATATTATATGTAAGCCTCTACTACGTCGTATCGAGTTTCGCATTTTCGGAAGCTAAAAGACTCGGGTATTTTTTTTTTTTTGTACATGATAAGAATGGAAACACAACCATACTAAAGATAGAAGAGATATCTTACAACCACGATATATAAACTTTACAACAGTACGATGTCTTAAAAGATAAACAACTAGTATCTTGCAATAATTCAAAGAAATACAACAAGTCTTGAAATGGAATTGCAACATAACTTTTGAAGGAAATAACATAGTTTAGAAATAACAAGAGAACAATATAAAAGCATCAAAGGTCGTCTTCAAAATCCTCGTCGAACTCCAGTTCAACCTGTTCATCTTCTCAATCCCCAAACACAACAAACATGCATTTGAGGTAAGTACAAACGTACTTAGCAAGAAACAGAAGCTATTGCATTAACTAGATTTCACAAAGAAAGGTTTACATTGTTATTGAGTTATCTTTATTTGACCGACTCAATTCTAGGGTTCACTTCATGCTCAGACTAAACGTTTCTAGCTTAACTCAAGTTTGTTACACCGGCATTCAAGGGCACTACGCATGGTGCTACCCGCCATGAGGTATCGTTTGCAACCTATTAGTGGATCACACCAATAGCCACGGGTTAAGACCCGATAGTATACACGTTCGGCGAAGTCACTCTACCATTTAGCCGTTTATAGGCCAGTAGAGTTATTCACTTTATCTGACCGCCCACACATCGCGATATAGGCAAGTGCCTTACCAAGAATGTTACGATGTTTAGTCTTTTACTACACACATATGTAAATTATTAATCATTAACTAGTCACCTAAGTGTTTTCAAGGTAATAGCTCACTTAACAACTCTACTCCCTCTCTTAGACTCTACACACAACATCCTAAACACGTACACAGACATTGATGAATACTAATTCATCAAAGCACAAGCCATTCATACCCTTCCGACGGTCCCGAACTTCAACTCTATGGAAGAGTACATTCGGTGCCGGAACTAAACGCATCAGAAGCTTAATCAAGGCTTGTTCATGTTCATTTAGTGTTATTAGATCAAGGGGTAACAATTAGAACTCATCTCGTAGCTTAAAACACACAAAATAACACTTAGACAGTATTGGGGGGCGCCAACACCTTTGGCGTGCGCCAAAACTGCTTCAGAGACTTCATTAAACTCTCTGTTCAGGTCTGGGGGGCGCCAAAGTCTTTGGCGTGCGCCAAAATGCACCGAAAAGCTCACGAACTCACTTTGGTTTAGGTTTGGGGCTCGCCAAAAGGTTTGGTGGGCGCCAAAACTGGGCAAAACTGCACAAAACACAGTTTTCTGCACTCTATCGATTTCTACTCAAACCCAACCAAGTTTAACATCATTCTAAACCTCATAACAGCAGAAAATCTTTACTTCAACACCTCATATCATCAAGCAATTGCAAGATCACATTTAAGCATGATTTCAACATCAAAACACCCCAAAATAAAACCAAAACTTCACCAAATCATAACTAACACAATAGGGAAGATTTCCTTACTTGATCAAGGCACTACTCCAAGAAAAACTCCAGAAACTTTGCAGGCCCTTCTCAAACTCCAACAAAAACCTATTTAATCCACAACCAATCCAAGAACTAGTTAGGATTAAGGTTTCTAACTACTCAAAACTACGAAATACACAACTTTCTTCAACCAAACATGGTCAAAACGTGATGAATCCAAGATTAGGGCTATTTTCATACCTTGATGAAATCTAGAAATCTTAGTATCAAAACGATCATTGCCTTATCACGATGCTCCTGCTATAGATGAATCTGAAAACGGAGTAGTAATGAGCAATGAATTTGAAGAAGTCTCTTTTTCTTCTTCCTTTGATCTCAAACTCAGAATTAGAGCGTTTAAGTTTTCTGATAAATTTCTAATTAGTGGGGAGGTTATTTCCCAAATAAAACCTCCCACTAATTAATAGTCATTAAACACTCTAAATTCCCCTTAATTACAATTCTTGCCCCAAAGAAGAATATATATATATATATATATATATATATATATATATATATATATATATATATATATATATATATATATATATATATATATCGAAAAATATATATATAATTATATACTTATATTCAATTATAAACTTTAATTCCATAAAAAGATAAACATAATATTTCGTTCTCGCAAAATGACACGTCTGCCCTTTCCCGAGAATCGGAATATTACACGGCGTCCATCTCCTCTTCCCTGTTGTAAATATTTCCTTTTCTAGTTAATTATCTTACGGTTTCTTCTCCCTTGCTTCCTTTTGTTTTGCTCGATCTATCTCCTCCGTCGTCCTTGCCCGGTGCTCCGGTTGGCCGGATGCTTTTTGCTCCTCTCTTCCGATCTGGATCTGGTGGGAGCGGTTGGCCTTTCCGGCGATTTTTGGTGGCGTTCTTCGATGGTGTGATTTAAGATCTGGGGCTTGGGAGGTTGCCGGCGACGCTGCTTTGGGTCCCTGTGGTGCTTTTCTTCCGGTTGTTCATGGTGGATGGTTTCCACTGTTGCGTCTTCTTCTGGACTTCGTGTCCTGTCTTGACGCTTTTTCTGGTTTGTGGATCGTCGGGAGGTGCTACGGCGGCAAGAGGCGGCGTTTGTCTTCTCAGATGTTATTAGTTTGCTGCTTGTCCAGTTATTAGTTTAGCTATTAGTTTATTTTCCTTTAGTTTGTGTTGTATTTTTAAGTTTGTGTAGTTGTGTGATTTTCTCCCTGTTAAAGCTTGTCTGTTGACTCCTCTGCCGGCTTCCCATTGCCAGTAGCCGTTGGTTGCTCTCTTTGGATCAGTGCTGCTTTCGTGTCACTATGGTGCTGCTCTTTGTGGTGGTCAGCGGTGTCTTGCGTCTCCGGTGGCGGTGTTTAACAGCGTTTGGTGTAGGGAGATAGGATTTGTTTGTTGTTGTTGCTGTCTTTGTTTATTTGTGTGTTTAGTTTTGTTGTCAATTGATGGATGGACCCGGGGAATTCGTGTCTGTTGGCCAGCTTATCGGATTTTTTCCGGAGATTTTTTCTCTTTTGGCTCAGCACTCCCTGGCTTTCTATCTATTTGTTGACGCTGTTGTTTGTTTTGTGTTTGTGGTTCCGGCCCGGTGCCGGAGCTTTCAGTACCGGATTGGTCCGGTTGTTGTAAGTACCGGGTAGCGCCGGTTTTTGTTAGTCCCGGGCTTACTCGGGTTATTGGTAATAAAAGCTTTCGTCCTTTGCGCAAAAAAAAAAAAATCATAAATTTTATTTGTGTTACTAATTTGTCATCCTGAAAAGTGTTTGTTGCATTCTGTCTGCGTGTTTTATTGGCATTTGTCATGTTATTTGAAGGGCTTACTAGCACTTTTGAATGGTGTTGGGTTGTATAGGTCTTATGGAGGTGATATGTATTCCAATTGGATTTTTATATTTTTGTTCTAAAAGAAATAATCTTCCGTTCCCTGAGGATTCGATCCCTGCTTCCACTATACTCGTTATCGAGGTTGGAGGTGTTTATTTTTTATGGTTTAACGACACACCAATATCCGTTCATAATAAATCATAGTTGAAATGGCTTTGTCAGATTATGCAGAATGGAATTTGAGATTTTTTAAACCTTATAATCTGACAAAGTCATTTCAACTATCAAAAGTGATGGGGTCCCTGAAAAGAAACGTCGAAGTAACAAAGAATACACGCAAGGCCTGAAGCTAGTTTGGCGGACGAGGCTTTCTCGATTTTCCGTATAAATTATTTTGTTTTTTAAATTTTATATTATGTTGAACTACCATTATATTATTTTATTTTAAGTAGAGATAAAATCATAATCCTCAAAAAAAAAAAAAAAAAAAAAGACAAAATCATAAAGATAGAAACATAACACCTCATTATGGATTCATACAGTTAAACCTCGATAACTGAATACTTTCGGGGTCAGAAAAAAATATTCGTTTAGCGAGGTTATTCATTTATCGAACATTACTTAAGCCCTTTTGTCCAAGTCGAGACGAGAGAAAATTATTCATTTGACGAGGTTATTTATTTATTGAAATTTAAATGTAGTAATAACCACATGGAATAATCAGAATATATATCTCACGTCGTTTTTTCTACCACATGTACAAGCAAAATTCTTAATAACAGTAAAATAATCGACTTATTCAACTGTATTATTCACGATATGCAGTAAGAAGACTTTGATTTGTGATAGTGATGGAAAAATGTATCTTATAAAATATTGATTCTTTATACCAATAATTGAAGTGGTATATACTTATAATTGAAGTGACAATATAATCTAACTAGAAGGTGGAATTACGTATGAACCGACTCCTTTCAACACTTTTTATTTATCATGATGTCCACCCATTACGATCAATCGTGTAATTTATAACATTGATCGTCTTATATGATTCGTTTATCATAATATATAGATAATATTTTGTATGTGGTTAAATGTAACATCCCGACTTTTCATAAAAGGGTAAAATAGTCATTGGGTGTATTTACTACGGCCTAATTATTATTTATCCTATTTATTTGATTAAAAAGGATTTAATTAAAAAAAATTAGCAATTAATTATAAATGATTTAATTAATGGCTATAAAAAGGAAATAATACCCAAAATCTCTTATTATTTCACACGCTGATTCTGATATAAAAAAAAAAATAAAAAAAAAAGAGGTGCAACGACGCAGAACAAGAAAACCAACGCAGAAGATGCCAGAAAAGGGAGAACGTAATCTTCAACCATGTGACCAATCCGTTCATCGTTTCAAGAGCCGCAGGAGAGAAAAGTGATCAGCACGATGAGGCGCAACTTTGGAAAATAACATCTCTGAATTTCGTAAGTTTTCAATTTAGCCCTAGTTTTTTGTAACCGTTGAGTTCGATTCTTCAGAAATTCGTATTTTTCAATCCGTAGCTCTGTTTTTCAGCCATGAGTAGTCGAAACGATCGTCTTGGAGCGTAGATCAATCTAAAAATAGTTTCGCAGCAGTTAATCCAGGTAATCTGCAGTTTTGATCACTTTTCAGTTTCGGTTTTCTGCAAAGAAATAGGATTTTAGGGTTTCTCGTTGATCAAATAGGTTTTGGGGTTGAGGATCAACAGTTGTTGCAGTTGCTTGACGTTTTGCTTTCGGTTTTGCTGGAAATTATTGTAAGAGGCTCTTCCTAATGAGTAATTATAGTTTTATAATGATATGTTGAGTTTTAGTGAGTTTTGGTGTTGTTTGGTGATAGAATTCATGCTAAGTTGTGATTAATGAGATGTGATATGTTTTGGTATATTTATGTTGAGTTTTAAATTTCTATTTTTGATTCAATAACATTAATTAAATATGAACAAGCTTCGATTGAACTTCTGATTCGTTCAGTTAAAACACCGATGTACTCTTAAAGGGAGTTGAAGTTCGGATCCGTTGGAAGGGCATGAAAGGGCTTGTGCTTTGATGAGCTAGAGTTCATCAATGTCTGTGTAATTGATAGGATGTGATGTCTAGCTGTCTAAGTGAGGGAGTAGAGTTGTTAATGTGAGATTTCATCTTGAAAACACTTAGGTGGCTAGTTAATTCACCATAATAACTACATAAGTGTAGTAAAAGCTAAAAAGTCATCTATTCTCGGTTAGGCACTGATTCATATCGGCGATGTGATACGTTCAGTAAAAGCGAACAACGCTGCTGGCCTATAAACGGCTAAATGGCAGTGGAGGAAATTCGCCGAACGTATATGCATACCGGGGAGATCCCGGGACTATCGGTGCTACTCACCGTAGTTGGCAAGTACATCTCGTGGTGGAATTTTCACCATCCATTGTGTCCTTGAGTGATGATGTAACCAAGATAAGCTAAGCAAGAAACGTTTAGTCATGACATGTCGATGAGCATGGATTGAACCTTAGATTGAGTCGGTCTCATAAAGATAATTTAATAATCATAATAATAACCTTTTCATTGTAGAACTTAGTTATTCATTAGCTTCTCACTTTTACTAAATACTTTGTACTTACCTCTTTTGCATTTTCTTTTGTATGCATTGTGGGGTGAGAAGACGAACAGGTTGATCAAGTGTAGATGACGACTTTCGAGGACGTTGATGCCTTGACGAAGCTTTTAGTTTATTTCTTTGTAAAGGTTGTACTAGACTAGTTATATTTCTTTTCTTAGACTTGTTGTACTTCTACTTTTAAGACCTCGTATTGTATAAGTCTTTGGGTTTTTCGTCGTTGTAATTTAACTATCCATCTTTAGTATGGTTACTTTCTATTCATATTAGCATTTATGTTTTTACCCGAGTCCTTTTAGCTTCCGTTTGCTTTTATTTGATACGATGACGGAGAGGCTTGCGTATAATATTAGATTTATTTAATGCTATACGCGCCGAACGTTTCTCTTCCGGATAAGGGCTCGGTATCCGGGAGCGGGGCGTTATATTATTGATATTTGATACAATATTTTATACTATTGCAATTGAAATGGTTGTTGAAGTATTTAATGTTACAGCTAGCTACAACGATTTTATTACAACGACATATACAACAAATTCTTCCAACATTTATCATGATTTACAACATATTGATTATAACGTGGGTCTATCATAATCAAATGTACTATAAAAGTATGTTGTGTCACTAGTTGTGTAAATGTATTTCCACTACCTCGCCTAAACCTAACCCCAAAATAATGTCAAAAAATGTAGGATAGAACAGCTTGCAAACCTATCGTTTCAAAAGAAAATACAAAAGATGTGGTAGTAGTACATATTGTACATTATCTCTCAATTCTTTTATCAATCCGTAGCAAATCATGTACTTTAAATGCTGAAACTCAACATTATTATCAAGTCTTGTAAATGGAAACATCATCTTCTTCTTAGGTTTAAGTGTTCTTGTCCTTAAAATAATTGGTTTTAGTTCTCGTAAATTCTAAGTAAATCGGGATTACAACTTGTAGGGAAGAATACTTTTTGAAGGGAAAAGAAGAAACCATAGCAAACCTTTCGAAAAATGGAAGGAGATGTTAACATTAAAGTTTTCAATCATGTTCTAAAAGCCTAAATGTATGTAACATCGCGTTCTGTTTACATTTTTTGAACACGATGTGGATGGAACCAGTGCTAATGCATCCTGAATTGCAAGAACAAAGTGTAGACAAACTGCAGTTATTTAGAGTAAACGTTCCATCAGCGGGTTGAATTTGTGCAGATGCTTGCAAGAAGTTAGATGATGATACTCGGTGTTTTCAGAAACTTATTTGGACCATTTCTTGATTTAAGCGAATTTTCCGGAATATGAAAATTGTTGCAAGAGTTTTACATACACGCATATGTGTGAGTAGATTCATCTATCCATTCACTATTAGAAAGAACAAGTTTTTGGGCGGTTAAAAACACCACAACATTACTGTGCATCTATAAATATCCGTGTCGCTCATCGTCCAAGAAAATATCTACGATATGGATGAAATCTCTAAGTCTGAAAGTCTTAAATGATGGACGAGAGCAAGAACGACATAAAGCACGGAATGCAAAAATAAAACGTAAATCCACACCCAAAGAAATAAACAAAAAAGGTTTAAACTCTAGTTTGTAGCAGTAGTAACTAGAGGGCTACCCAGAAGCAAAAAAAACATACATAGAAAATTAAGAAGCATCATATCATTGTATTTACTTACATATAGCTAGCAATAGCATGCATAAATCGCAACAACAATCAGGTGATTGAAGGGGAAACAGCACAAACACAAACTCGTAACAACATGAGTAACAAGTTCCATAGGATTCATACCTTCAACAATGATTTACCTTCAACATACATACAAACTTGCTCTAAGTGCAGAATTTAAAAACCAGGACGTTACTCTGCATCTATAAATATCCGCGTCGCTCTTCTTCTATAAATATCTACGATATGGATGAAATCTCCAAGCATGAAAGTCTTAAATGATGGACGAGAGCATGAACGACATAAACCACGGAATGCAAACATAAAACGTAAATCCACACAATGAATGACGGCAAAAGATAACATAAACCACTAATAACGAGCATCGTCTCATGTCAATCCATGAATGAAAAGAAGATAAAAACTTCAAAATCAAAAGAAGTGCTTATGAAGGAGGCTTATGAAGGATTTGCAGGATCCCTAACGATATGGCAATCCTCCATTTCAATAAGACGGTTTGCGTTCCTCTTCATGAGACTAAATCTGTTTTTGACTGATTTGCATGAAGAAGACAGTGGTGTAGGTCTTCTTCATCTTGCTCTTCACACAGGCAGCCTGCATAAAATGCTTCTCATCTTTGCTTCTTAACACAAATATGTATCATTTGTCAAATTGGGTAGTATCACATGATAAATAAATAAAAAAAGAAAAAGAAATGGATGATGTTGTTGCAATACTGAAAATGGTGAACTAGTGCAGCATAAGAGTGGCGAAAATACGAAAAAAATCTCAGAAAAGTTGAGATAGCATAAAAGAGACATGAAACAATTGTAAAAATCTTAGAAAAGTTGCGCAATCGAAGACTTTTATATTGGACATCAACCAATCTAATAAAAATCTCAGAAAAGTTGCTATAAATCAGGATTCCAAAGACAAATGCTTCCAAAGATATGCCCTTTGTATTCTTACAGCAGAGGGTCTAAAATTTTCATCCTTGAAACTGCATACACTTCTCGCCTTCATCATGACTTTACACCACCTAAATAAATAAATATATGTCTTGTTATATATATATATATATATATATATATATATATATATATATATATATACAAGACAACGATACGATATCCTTCCAACCCTTTTCCTGAGCAACATATAAGGCCCATCGAACCACTTCAGCCTCAAGCGTGCTCTAAGTGCAGAATTTATATGTTGAAAAAGGAACGACCGACCCCCATGTTTCCAAAAGCCAGTAGTAATCTTATTTTTTATTTATCAAAAACAGCAACACGCCTCCACCAGTAGGCTTCGTATGATCCAACCGTCTGAATCAAGATAGTATTATATATGCTGGGACACATCAGATACTTCTTCTGGCTGCATCGAAGAAGCTGAAACACCATCTATCAGATTTGAAAGGAAAGACTGCAAAGGTTGTCATCTGATGATGTTTGCCGACATTCGCCACAACACAGCGATGATTCCTTCCATCATTTAAGATAAGAAAACCAAACGAAAATATAGTCTCTGGTCTCACAAAAAAAAGCCTAGACAAATGGCCTGTAAAATCCTAAACTATAATCCATGAATTGACACATATATGTACTCACGCATATCTTTGTGTCTTTTCATAATACCTAGGAGACTCCACACAACTCTCTGACACAACGGTGTAGGAGTATATGCACATTATTCATGAATGAATTCATGTATATATCCAATCTTACCTAAAGAAAATCGACTACCAAGTACTTGTACAGAACCCCAATCACTTTAGACATTGGCAATACATCCTGCATTTTATCTCCTCATACCTGTTCCTTCTACTAGAAATTGGAAAAGCTTCCTTAGTAACCGCAAAAAGGTCTCCAGATTAAACAATAAGGTTTGCACCAATATTTTTGGATCACCATTCTAACATTAGTACAAAATACCACCATGTAAGATTCTAAGATTGCACAGAACATACAAGTTAATAAATTATACATAAGAGCAGCTAACCGAAGCTCGTAAACTCGTCTGTAATTGAACACGGTATAAAATCGCCATATATATCACTTCCCCTTTCGGCCTCCTTCCCTACTAATAAACATCAACCTTCAAATATTTGATGCAAAACACCGATTATAACATGAGCAATTCTTCTTTTAAGGGGAAATAAATCAGCTCTCTGCACCCCTAAATCCTAAAGCATGAAGAAAACATAAAATTCTGTAATCACACCTCACACACAAACTCACAACAACATGATCAGCAAGTTACCTATTCATTCAGAAGACCACATAAAACATACCAATTTAACAAGGCTAAAGACTCGTACCTTTAGCAAACTAAATCCGGTTCATTACCATGATTTAACATTTCCTCCATGGGCAGCATTGCTCCAAACCCTTGACTCTTTTAATGGAGACCCTGAACAATTGCATGCGTACAACTATCAGGCAAACAACCACATTCTCTCATTTCAGCTAGCAACACTTTGGTATCCTCCAACAGCCCTTCTCGACGGAACCCTTTCAACATGGCATCAAATTTCTAACATCAGGCTCCAAGCCTACAGAAGGAAGTTTATGAAATAGATTTTTAGCAGAAAAAACTTCCCTTTTTTCAATCAATCCTTTGATAACAGCATTATATGATGCTATGTTAAGAGAGTCGCAGAAATTCACCAGATCATTTTGTTGGGAAAACAAACAACCGCAATACCACACATATCACAAATACCCACAAAGTCTTCCCAATGACACGCAACGGAATTAAACGAGCCAGTCCCAACGAAGCTAAATCACAAATAAAGCGAAACGAAAACACAAAGAAACAACACCACAATTTTAACGTGGAAAACCCCTCTCGATGTGAGAGAGTAAAAACCACGAGGCCAAGGCCCACAAAAAACTCCACTAATCAGCAAAAGATGATACAAAAGTGTTTCAAACACATCAACCAACTCAACTACACCAAAGCATCAACTAAGAATGCAAAATACAAGAGTTGTTGAAAAATATCACCGAAAACGCGGCAGTCAGGTAACGGACGATTTCCAGAAAATTGAACCATTGAAATTCCACCGTTCAGATTGAAGAAGAATGAGGGACGAACAAGCCCTTAAAATTTCATGCCGATCGGAGTCCGTATCGATGTCCGATCGTCGCCAAGTTGCTGCTGTAACACCAACAGAAGCTGCGAATTTCCTTCTCTTTTTGCCTCTCTTTTATTGTGAAGATTAGGGAAAAATTTAACTTAATTTATTCCCTTAAATACTACTTGAGTGGGGTTGGGCTCCACAAAGGAGTGATCCACCAACACACATAGCAATGTGTGTGTTTCATCGACAAGGCCATTTTCGCATAAGCCATCAAGCCAAATGCCATAAGTGAACTTATCTAGACTCATTCCTTGAGATAACATCTCACCAATCATTTTTCTTGCATCAGAACATCTACGGGCTTCAAATAATCCTTGTACCATGGTCCTGAAGGTAACAACATCGCATTTCATGCCTTTATCAGAAATTACTTTGAACAAATCAAGGGCATCGTCTACATTCCCTATCTTGCAATATCCATTCAACAATATGTTGTAACTCTGAATGTCAAATTGACATTCTTGATCCACCATGATCTGTAGGACTTGATGAAGCTCTGTCCATCTCACCTCGCAAGCACTATCCATCCATTAATGCACTGTAAGTGACTACATCAGGATGTTGACCACTTTAGACCATGATTTTCAACCAATCTAGTAGCTATGTACCTTTAAATTGTTCGGTGTTAACCTCAATAAAAAAACAAAACAAAACAAAAATACTTATTTGCGTAGATGTACAGAAGCTTGCTATGCTGATCTTGAGGACAAACATCTGCTTCATGATTTAGAATATGGAGTTGGGTTGGAAGTTGGACAACAACGAGATGAATAATAAAGAGGTAAAGTGATAGCAGTAGCATTACAACGATGAATAAGAGAAGAAGGGGAAGAAGAAGAATAGGGAAATTTACAAGCAAAAAGACAAGTGAATTTCCACATCTTGAACAGATACAGATCTGGGTTTCGCAATTCGCACAAAAGTGAAAGTGAAATTATAATTGAAGCTGGACGAGAGCTGAGTTGCTTGCTTTCTATCTACCCACTTTCAACTTCTTCAAACAGCCAAATGATGCAACCGAACCAGAACCAGGCCGAACCGTCGGTTTTTTTTTTCCGGGGCGGTTCACAGAACCGACGGTTAACGGTTTAGAACCGACGGTTCAACGGTTCACACGGTTTCTTTCCGGTTCAGATCACGTTTTTAAAAATTATAATATTTTTTTTTTTACATTTTTAGAAAATACTTATTCTTTTCGGCACAATAACAAATTACTATTAATTAAATTTTAATGTAATATAAAATAAACAAAGCGAATGTAATATATAGTTTTTTATTCGGTTTTAAATGTAAGCTGATTATAAATGTTGTTTTATTAAATATAATATTAATATTGTGTTATTTTTAAAAATTATATTATTTTTTCAACGCTTGTACCGAAAATTCGGTTGCCTACGTATCTTTATATGTAATCGTGTCGGATGCACAACACATATAAAAAAATCAAAACGAACGTAGTTCTTATATAGGTTTTTATAGTTTTTTTATAGCTTTTTTTTTTATAGTTTTTTATTGTTTTTTTTTATAGTTTATATTGTTTTTTCATAGTATTTTATAGTTTCTTATTGTTTTTTTAGTCGGTTTTACGTATAAGTTGATTAAAAATTTTGTTTTATTAAATACTACGTGATATATATTGTGTTTGTTTTTCCTTATATGTAAATTATGTTATTAACGCTTATACCGAAAATTCTGTTGTCTACGTATCTTTTATATGTAATCGTGTCAGAGGCACGACACATATAAAAAAATGAAAGCTAACATAGTTCTTATAATTTTTTTTTATAGTTTTTATACTTTTTTTATTGTGTTTTTTTTACAAAATACAAACCAAATTTACTTATAATTAAAATCGTATTGAATTAACGATTAAATCAGAACAACTTCAAAAATCGGCATCGTAAAATAAATTTGATTGTTGTTTTTAACAACAAAACAAATTTGATTACAAACAAAGAAATGAGTTTGAGATTAGAAAACTAGAAGTGTAGAATTGGGAGAGAGTAGGTGTAAAGAATTTGAAAAATGAATGGGTATTTATAGGATTTTTTGAAATGGTTGGAAATTAAAAAAAATAGCCGTTGGAGCCGGTCCGGTTCCGGTTCCGGCCGGTTAGAACCGGTTCCTGCCGGGCCGGTTGAACCGACGGTTGCCGGTCCGGTTCCGGTTTCATAAAATCCCGGACCGTCCCTAAACCGGTGAACCGCCGGTCCGGTTTCATTTTGCCACCTTTATGTAGATGTCATGATTTTACTCTTTCCAATTTCACACCTTTAACCTGAGTTTACTTTTTTTTTTAAATCAAAAAAAAAAAAAAAAAAAAAAAACACACACACACACAACACAACTTATATCATTAATAGAATATTGATAGTGTCACAACAAAATGTGCACAATTAAATCCAGAATATACTTTTTGACTATTAATTGTGACGTGAGACCTATGATTGATATGGAATCCTTTAAAATCAATGATTTAAAAGTGTATTGGGTACCTGCACATTTTTGTTGTTGTATAAACATTTCAAATTTTCAATCAATTGGTGTTGATAAACACAACACATCTTAAATGAGGGTCTCACCATAATTAATGACGTAAGATGTGCGTGAAATACTTGTGTGGTGTCTCCACACGTGTGGAGACACCGTGTGCAGACACCACAACCACACAGTTTTATTCTGTATTTAAACTGTGTGGTTCTGATCGTTTCATCCGTCACTTTACCTTAAAATTCCCTCTCCATACAAGTATTTCCCAAGATGTGCTGTGAAACTTAAAAAATATTACTTATTCTAATAAAAAAAGGGAAATACCCAAATGAGCCGACTGCCAAGTGTTTTTTGTCCGCATAAGCTTCTCATATAAAAGGGTTTTTAATAAAAAAATAAAATTCCGCTAAAAAAAAGTCGGTGTACTTTGTTTTCCATACGAGTAGCTTTTTCCCAATCTTCTCCAATCTCATGATTCTTTTGCCTTTGCTTTGTACTTTGTACTTTGTTTGAAATTCATACTTTTCATCTCCATCTGTTGTTCTTGTAGCCTTCAAATCTGAAATATCAATACAAGCTTCGAGACGGGAGGGGCCGGGGGATAAAGTCAGTGTTTGTTCTTCTACACATAGAAATGCTTCTAACTCGGCGTGGGGAATTGGACGAAGAAATGAGCTAGTATCCTCCGGCGAAGACGACTGTTGTAGAAAGAATCTTTACATCAATGGCGGAAAATGATAAAAAGTAGATTTTGTGCTTTGTATTGGCGATGATCGATCAGATGAAGACATGTTCAATACAATTATCCACATTAGCTTATTCTTTTCTTCAGTTATATCCACATTAGCTTTAAGTGCATTCTGTTTTTTTCTTGCTGTTTATTTAGTTTCTTGTGTTTTTTTTGTACTCGGATTCTTCCTCAGAAGATGAAGATATGCCCTTAAGCCTTGAGATCACAGGTACACAACTATTTATTTTTGTTTGGTCCTATTGTATTGGTCTACTACTACTTTTCATTTATCTTTGCTAATATACTTCATTTCTCCTCACTTACAACTTCTTTCAACTTATTGAAGTAGTCCCTTGAATTAAGTCTTAAATGAGCCTTATACTGTGTTACTGGTATTATGTGCCTTAAATGAGGCAGATATGATACTGTGTCCCTTGAAGTAAGCCTTAAATGGGCATTATATGAGCCAGATATGTGTGCCATTGTAACGACCCGACCCAAAAACCCGAGTGCATTTCCGGATACGGACCGTTCGGCCATGACCCGAGAATAATATAAAATATTATCTCGAGTCATGAAGCATCATGAGCTGTGCTACAAACATAAATGCGGAAGCTGAAACAACTAAGCGACTCAGACTTACTACAAATCTCAATACAATATTTTTATTACATATTACATACGATACAAATTCTTCACAAATCCACAAATACCACTCGAACGAAGGTAAACATGAGATACCATATAACTCATATATATTAATCCATCCCACATGGACCACAACACAATTGCTAGAGTTATCTCCAAGATCTCGTAGAGGGTCATCAACATAATGATATCACCATCAAACACCATTCGTCACAATTATCAAGCCAACTAGTATCTTCTGGATCAATCACAACCTTGCAACTCATCTGGATGAAAAGTAAGGGGTGTGCTATGAAGCTGAGTAAGGAAATCTCGCATCAAAGGGAACTAATGCATGTTACTGGAATCAGGGCAGAGTTCCAGTTTCTCTTTCGCAGAATGAAAGCACAAATATAGTACAACCATAATATTTATCAAGTCTACTGACGTTAAGTAAACACAAAATGAAACTTGAATAGAAACAAGTAATCATATCATACTATACAATTTAAAGTAACTTTATCATGCATAACATTGTGGTAATTTACTGAATCATCTCTGTTACTAAAACTTTACTGTATCATTTCTGTAACTGTAACTGTAACTTTAACTTGATTTGGTTCATGAGTACAACGCCACATTTATTTTATCCCAATGTGGTGGGCCTGATAGCAAAACTGTGTGACAGACCGGAAATGTGCACTATTTTATCCCGTGGACGGGGCCTGACCGGCTCCAGCATGTTCTCCCTATTTTATTCCGGGAGCCGGGCCTGATGGTGGGGACTCTCGAGGATTTACTATCCATGACATACATATGCTTGTACTTAACCATGAACCATATCATTTTACTCATTTATTCACGCACCATTTCAGCCCTTTAAATGAAACAGTTTCATTTCAACCGTTCAACATATAATTATAAACATGAAAGTATGACTTTTACAAAACATGTTACTGCCTAAAGTTGCCGTCCAAATTGTATAGAAATTATTATTTAGGAAATACACATAAGTATGTTTATACAATTACCATCAAACATTTTGGAAATTTAACATGTCACTAAAACACGCTATTTATATTTATACTTGGAAAAGGTTCAAAACAAGTTCCCAGTAGGATCGTATTGCCGGTTATGCAGAAAATGATAGTTTCAAAAAATACATACATAATTCTAGTGCATAAAGGCTTTAATAAAAGGAACTAATAATTTACAGACACCATTATAAGTAGATTGATCTATCATATCCTTCAGGTCAACGTATCTGAAATTCAACTTAGATTAAAGTCAGTATGTTTTCACTCCTAACCCTTTCTCATATTTCATTGCTGTGATCAAAACTATTAGAAGACTAGGGAGATGTTTCACGTTTTGACAAATTTGAAGTGTGGAAAGAAGAGTCTGGAAATGGTATGATCATACCATAGTCCTAGTTTGAAGCTGAAAATCTGCAAATGCTGAATTGCAAAGGGACGTATATGATGTGAATCTAAATTCTAATTGGTGAAGAGCTGAAATTTCTCACTGTCTGAGAGTTTTAATTTTTTTTATATTGGTTAAATCCTTATGTTTTGATTGGCTGATCATTTAAAAGTCAATAGGACCCATTGACCAAGCAAAAAACCAGACGTGGGAAAGCAGCAAATTGAGATATATGCAATTTCGGTCGTTGAATTGAATATATCATGGAGACATCACAGCTAGGGTACGGACGAACTGAGCAAGAAAAAGACGGGACGGCTGCTTATTTTTCTTCTTCCATTGTGATCAAACCACCATTTTATTTTGTGATTGCTACAACAATGGTTAGTTTCTAATTTCTTTTAGGGGCACAAAATAGACTTAATTAGGCAAATAGGACACTAAAGAATCTTATTTGGTTATAAGGACACAAATTAGATATATAGACTCAAATACCCTTAATGAAGAAAAATTAAAATAAAAGGAAATAAAAAAAACTGGTGCATTGGTTGTGAAATTGCGCTGTTTTGGGAAAATATAACAGGAAAATAACGGCTCCGAATTTGTTGTTGTTTTGTTGTTGTTTTGTATTGTTTTTTTTTTTTTTTTTTTTCTGGATGCTATAAAAAAGGTTTTTTTTTATTTTTTTTTATTTTTTTCGTGTGGACGCCGAGACATTTTTTTTTTCCGATGACCATTGCATTGACCACCCCGATGCAACGACCACCTCGATACAGAGACACCGCGATAAATTGACACCGCGACGCAAAGACACCGCGATCAAGTGACACCGCGGTGCAAAGACATCGCGATATTATGACATTTGACGATGCAAAGACACCGCAATGCAGAGACACCGCATTGACCACCGCGATGCAGAGACATCGCGATGAAGTGACACCGCGACGCAGAGACACCGCATTGACCACCGCGATGCAGAGACACCGCGAAGCATTGACCACCTCGATGAAATGACACCGTATTGCAGAGACACCGCGATGAAGTGACACTGAGATGAAGAGACACCGCGATGCAGAGACGCCGCGATGCAGATACACTTCTATGAAGTGACACCGCGATGCATTGACAACCGCGATGCAGTGACCACCGCCGATGCAGAGACACCTCGATGAAGTGAAACCGCGATGCATTGACCATCCCAGACCCATTGACTACCCCGGTGCATTGACTACCGTGATGCAGTGACACCACGATATATTGACCACCCCAGATCCATTGACTACCACGATGCAGTGGCCACCCCCGATGCAGAGACACCGCGATGCAGTGACCACCCCGATGCAGAGACACCGCGAAGCAGTGCCCACCCCGATGCAGAGACACCGTGATGCAGTGACCATGCCCAATGCAGAGACACCACGATGCAGTGACCACCCCAATACAGAGAAGCCTGTAGAGACGCCGCGATGCAAAGACACATCGACGCAGTGACCACCTCCGATGCAGAGACACCCCGATCCAGAGACACCACAATGCAGTGACCAACGCGATGCAATGACCACCCCCGATGTAGAGACACCACGATGCATTGACCACCCCGATGCAATGACTACCGCGATGCATTAACCACAGCGATGCAATGACCATCGGGATGCAGTGACCAGCGCGATGTAGTGACATTTGATGAAGCAACACCGGGACGATATTTGATATTTTTCCGACTTAATTTCAGAAAATCAATTACTTTTCTTCATAAAATCGACTTCAAACGGCTATATCTTTTAATATAAAACTACGATCAACTTAATTCTTTCACCTCAATTCATATTTTTTCATCATTATTCTAATATCTCATTTTATGAAGCGACACCTTATGCAGTGACGCTCAATGACACTAATATTTTACGAGCCAAGCCGAACTATATTGAGCATTTAGCGAGTCGAGTTCGATCGAGCCCAAACTTTTTTAACCGAGTCAAGCTTGAGCCCTAGAGAGTATCGACTCGACTCGACTCGGCTTGAATACACCTCTAATATTGTGAATGACACTACACTTATTTTATAAAGTTACCAAATTTGTGTATCAAATTGTATATGCAGTGACATCAATGTCACTGCATCAATTCTAATTGTAAATGCAGTGACATCATCAATGTCACTGCATCAATTCTCTAATGAAATGATGTCAATGCAATGACATTAAACATTGATAAACCCATTCACAAACAAACCAATTTCAACATCATTCTCTCATGCTAGTTTACGATCTACGTGTAAACAAGGTGCGCGCAATTCCCTAACAAAAACCTACCTAGATAACCCTGAACGTCCGTGAAGATCAATTCATAAGCCCACCTAAGAGTTTTACATTGGTATTTCCTTTTTACACGTTTCAATTAAATTAAGCGAGTAACGTAGCCATAGCCATACCTACTGAGACAACAGATTCAATTAAGCTAACCTAATCATAAAAACGTGACTGATTAACGGATGAAGAAGGGTCAGAGGCTCTCGGTCGACCGAATGCATAGGCTCGGTCGACCGAGTGACACCACTCGGTCACCCGAGTGCTCTACTCCCCAGAGCACACCCCTGAATATATTTCTCAGCATTTCTCATACAAATCGGATTAAATAGTGTTTCGTCAGGCAATCATAGCAACTAATCTAAATACACGTAATCAAACACGTAGATTCATCCATAGATGTTAGGAAGAGGACGTAGGGTATGAGATCCTCATAGACAAGGTATCAACACCTCCCTAACGTCATAGCCTAGATCTACATCATCTAGCTATGAATAACTACTCAAACAATTAAAGCATAATTGGGAAATTAATTACTAAAAGAAAAGGAAAATAAACTAGGGCTTACATGTTGCAACCCTAGCTCTTCCACACGCCTAAAGAACCCTTATTTGCTTGTATGTATGTATATATGAATGAATGAATTGGTATTGGTGTGTGTTTAAAAATACAAAGGACTTGTGTTTTTATAGAGCTACAGCCGACTTAAGAAGACCGACTTAAATGTGGAAAACACTAAACCCTAACCGCCTCAAACAATGTGCCGGACTTCTACTGGACTTCAGGCCCGCTCGGTCGACCGAATGCATAGGCTCGGTCGACCGAGCCTTGTATCTTTTTGGGCTTCCTTTTTGTTCCGTCTTGGGCTTCCTGAACTTGTCTGCAATCCATTAAAGCTTCTCCGAAGTCCATCCTTGCGCTCCCAAATGAGTTACTACAAATATAGCATAAAATACAGTCTGTAACATCAAATAATATAATAAAACCTCTAAATACATAATAACGAATCGTAGCTCTCGGCATATGCAAATTAAGCGTATTACGACTTATTATTACTCTATTATAGCTCTTTTAAACTAGAATCGGAGATAAAGATCATAGAATAACGGGCACAAAATGACCGTTATCACTTGCTCTGGAAAGCTGACAACCATTCGAAGGGATCTGTGGTCCCATTTTAATTGTTGTTGTTGGATTATATACCCCTCCTCTTATTGCCGCTTTCAAAATGCTCTCGTGAATAACACACATTCCCCAAGTAGGCGTTTCCTGGAACACTGCTTTTCCAATTTCTAGGTCTGCAATTTTCTTTTTCCTCAGTTTAAATTCATCCACCATTTCCGGGGAGAGAGTTGACTTGACTGTACTTTCTACGTAATCCGAGTCATCGATCACCTCTATCCGGGGTCGTGCATGTCGAGTATTTTCTACCCGCTTCGGATGACTACACGTAGGGGCTGCACCGTGGACGTTATCCATGGGCCCGAGGCGTTGGAGTGCCGATCTTCTTCTTTTTTCAGGGACTAAAGTTGCATGACTGCTCTGTCCTGCCTCTGTGCGATGGGGTCGATTAGCCTTGATCGGATTTTGAGTTGGTTGTACCTCAGTCGGAGCTGGCATAGGCGGGGAGAATTTACTAACTGGTTGTGGAGAAAGGCCCCTTGCAATGAGATTTAAGTTGTAGACCCGCATATCCTCTACATATTCCATGTGGGATTTCAACGCCAATGTGTAAGAGCTTGGACCCGGAGTGGGGTTCGCTCCCTGATCCAAGTTTTGCTCTCTGGTGCGCTTGCTACAGCCCTTCCTTATGGCCGCGTCCTCTATCTCTCGAGTCTTTGCCTTTTCATTTAACACGCTTCGCATGTCGTGGTTGTATCTTTCCCGCCACTTCCTCCGAAAGTGTGTGACCCTTTACTACGTGTACTCTGATGTGACGTTGCGCCATGTGGAGGGTCCTGATTCGGCCCTTTGCTCGGTGTCTCAGGCACAACTACTTTCCCTCCAGCCACTTGATTTGAAAGGAAACTTGCAAAATATGCTATCTAGATAAATTGTTTGTAACAAACGCATGCTTACCCAGAATCCGGCGGAAGCTCAACTAATCTATCTCCAAATTAACCAAATAGGCACAACACTATTGCCTTATAAAATTGAACCTGGGAGCATGCATGAGCTAATCCAATGGTGGTGATGACCCCACTTTAAACTTTTTAAAGCTACCGATGGTGATTCTTCTCCTTATTAGATTAGCTCGTCCAAAGAAAAGGTGATTCGTAAAACAAAGAACCTTTTCACCCGCGATGCTGTGATAGCGATGAAAGCTATGATCTTTAGGATGTACAACCCAAAAATCAAAGCTTTAGACTAACTTTGAGGCTTGAAGGTGGCGGCGTAAGTCGGCGGAAATGTTGCAAGTATGATTTTGATAACTCTTTTTCCCCGTAACGGAGCCAACTGATATTTCTTGGAATATAACAATTGTGGTGTTAGTGTTTATACGGTGAATATCTGAGTGTGGAAGATGAATTTTACGGTGGAGTGACGGTACGTGGCTGTAAAGATAACATGGTTGTGTTCAGCCGGCGAACGCAATAACCGATAAAGGGAAAACGTGGTCGACGAATTGGCAGAGCTTATCTGCTTATATTGAATTGCGTATATCTGTTCTGATTACATGAAGCCTCTATTTATAGGCAAAGCTCTAATTGCGATTAGACTAATAGTGACAAGACATAATTAAGCATAATTAAGAAGACATGTAGCTGTAGAGGGTGGGGCCGAAGGGGCCGCTAATCGCTCTGATGCCTTCCTACTGAGAATGTCTTATCCTTGCTAATGCCAAGTGTCGAGCATGCTCGCCTAGAAGTAGAGGGCGTAACCCAGCTGACCGATATATCGGACTGGGGGTAGCACGTTCGGCCCCCCTAAAGGTCGGATACGATCGTGTTAGGAAATCTACGCAGGAACGCAACGGAATGCAAAAAATTTTGATTTCCTTTTCCCAAGATCGACTTCGTTTAAGCAATAAACAAATAAGCTAGTAGACGGTGGTTACCTTGGTTGATCTAAAAGATCGACGCTTTGACCGTCTAAAGAGAGTAGTTCTGCATAGAGCCGCCCAAGTGTTCGGCCTCTACCGCTAGTCCACATGAACACCCCGCCGCAATCCCATCATAGATTGCTATTGGAAAACTCCGGTTGCTAGACCGGCCTTTTTCCCCTCTCTCCAACTCTCTATAGGATGCTCTCTATTTTACACAAAAACTATTAGTTCTTGGAATTGTGATGTGCAAAAGAGCTTGACACCCACTTCCCTTTTATAGGCAAAGTGGCGCCCCAAATATGAGTGTAGGAGAAGAAAACTTTTTCCCAATAAAATAAGAAAAATCTCCTAGATTGATTTATTTATTTTATTATAATATCTCATATTAAATAAAATCTAAATATTGTCAATATCTTATATTGATTATATTTATCTTATTACCATAAATCTATTTTTCCAAAATCAATTAATATCTAATATTAATATTATGATAATCTTATTAATTAAATTGCACAATCTAAGTGTAACATAATACACTTATAATTGGCGCCACATATCCCAAATATTTGGCATCCGGAATATTCTTTAATTAATATAATGCTATGAAAAATTAATTTGCAAAATACAAGTATATCACATATATACATAATTTCGACATACACATCATATATGTATATTTAATTAATCAACATAATTAATATCTTGTATTATATTTATTCATAATAAATAAATACCACTATAACCTTTATAGTCTCGAGATAAACTTTCCTTATTTGGTCATCAACTATAACCACATTTTAATCCGGCTAGATGTTTATATGTGTGTGACCCGATAGGCTTCCGAATATGTTGGCCGTAGACACAAAGTGCAAATTACGAAAATGCCCTTCATACCTAACGATCACGGGAAGTGTCTAGCTACACACCGTGACCCCCAATCATCGGAAAAGTCAAATGCAATGACTACTACCTTTCATGTGAAACAGTTACCGTGTAACTTACAATCCTATCGCTGTAATAATATCCATACTGTCGTACGTCGAGTGTCAAACATTAACGACCGTATCTTATAATCTGGATATCATTCTCTCTCGAAGTAACTCATTTACTTCCACTTTGCAAAGATTCACGAGAGTAATACATTCCTTATAAGAAGGCCCTTTCAGATATTCACCCCTACTGATAGGGTACGCGATTTCTAGATGACCAAACATGTATACTCCGCATGCTTCAGTATCACACCCAATCACTACCGCATGATCACCCCGTGGCTAGGAAACCTCTATAGTGTCAAAGCATGACAATCCACACCGTGATTCTATGAAGATTCTGGTCTTAAGGATAATTACACAACCGCCACATAGTGCGACACTTAATGTAAGTGTGTCAGTCTAACGTATGCATTCTCTAATGCACGTCCATGTATAGTCCAAGTGTCTCTACACTTCGATAGACGAGATCTATCCCCGCCCTTAAAGACATAAGACATCTAATACGTGCTAGTATATTTATACTATCATTGCCCTGTTTAATAGTACATCAGCCTAGAGACATTTAAGTATCAAACTTATTAAAGTGATTAGAGATCTCATCAACCATAATCGTCTATCATGGTTTCTCTACCACAGTTTAATACTAGGGACGTTATCATATAACAATTCATAATTGGTTCTTTAAAAGAACATATATATGACAACAGAATAGCCATTTAATATATGTATAAACATAAAGAAATAGTAGAAATGATCCGACCCGGTCGGATCCGTCCAACCCGATTGGGTTTAGGACACTATTCCAACAGATCGTGTGAACTCGATGACCCGATCGGCTTACTTCCAGACGGGCTGGTGGCAATGGAGGTGAGAGGTTGAGAAGAGACCGATACGGTGAGCCTGATGGTGGTCCGGTGGACCGTGTTCGGCCGCGGTATATCAGTATATAAACGCATGAAGTGCAAGAAAGATATTGTTTTAAAAAATCTCATAGAATTAAATATTTAATGAAACCACTATGTTTTAAATGCGTAAATCGCTTGAAGTGAATAAACGAGCATCAAGGTATAGCTCGGTGCAACATGAAACTCGATTCTCGGCATTAGGGGGAAATAAAGAAAACTTCATGTTACAATAGAAGAATGCCGAGAAATTTTATCAACATAAACGATCTTACACGCATCAGTTTAATTGAATTGTGATAATAATCTTACTTGTAGTATTTATCAAGTAATTTGCCAGATGTCTTAATTGAATAAAAAGAGTGACTGTTTATAAATGCACCAAATGTATTATTGATAATATTTGGCTACGACAGAAGCGTAGTTGACCGATCGGTGTAAATGATAAAAATCCGCAGAAAATGAATTCATAATCAGCCACGCATGAAATCTCTTAAAGAGATTCGTCTTGAAGACGAAAACCCCAAAATAAAATTGCACGTGCATCAAATGATTAAATATTGGGGTTGCGGAACAACCAATCCATACATTGATAAGGAATTGGTTTATGCTAATATCGAATTAGCAATGAATTTTATGGGAGAAATTTATAATAAAGGATAATAGTCGTCGACGACATATTTGCCTCTTTAATTGCAATTATTATATCTTGATCCAACGCCTAAGTTATTAGCGGAGTGTCAGAAACACTCGGACTAGGTAAAAATGAAATAAGCAATTGAGGTTGAGTTTGAATGGGAAATATTTGTTTGTTAATGATCAAATATATTCTCTCATTATAGATAATGTTATGTTCGGCTAACTAATATATCTGGTAGTAACTTTGAGTTTTCATATGTCATGACCGCATATTTATGGGTTGTTGGATACGAATATTGATATGAAAATCCTTGGTGGATTTCAGAAATGAAATAATATGACAATCGCAACATGCATATTGTTAAATTGTAGACATTGTTAACATTAATGGTGAATGCAATATGACTAATTGAATAAATTCCTATTGTTGAAGGAATATATATGAAACTCATGTTTTATATCATGAACTTATAGTACTACGATGCGTGAAAGTGAAAATATATGCATGCAAAGGGCGATTGTATTACACCCCTATTGTTTTTTATGATTATGGTGCTGATTGTGTTGCATGTGTTGCATGAATGAGTAGTAGGCATGACAGTTTCTAGCTCCTACATCTAAGTATCTACATACACTCTTCTGATATACAAAAGTACGCTCTAGTGACAATCTAGCAGATTTGTTCACTAAGATCATTCCTACATCTATTTTGGAACAAAATGTGTTTATAACACTGGAATGCATACATAAAGAAGATTGTTGTCGTCAGGGGGAGCGACAACTTCAAAACTATTTTAAGCATTCGGTCTTAAAAATAATGACTGTACTCTTTTTTCCTTTAACCAAGTTTTCCCACAGGATTTTCTTAGTTAAAGGTTTTTAACGAGACAGTCAGTGCAACACATAAAAACGCATATGGCATTAACTATTTTCCTTGTCTAGTTTTTTTCCACTGGGTTTTTCTAGCAAAGTTAATAGTATATGACATATACGTTATGCAACTCAGATCAATAAATTAATTCATCCATATAATAGACTTGCAAAAGAATGGGGAAATTGATGTGCAACAGATCCGATCAACCGGTAACCTGACAGATTTATTTACCAAGACATTGCCGACTGCAACATTCGAAAGACTGTTGAAGAGCATAGGGATGCGACGTTTGAAAGACCTTAATTGACGCTTGGTTCAAGGGGAGTAAATCAACATAGATAAATATGTACTCATTTTCCTTAACTAAGATTCTCCCACTGAGTTTTTTCTTAGTAAAGGTTTTAATAAGGCATATCATATATATTGTTTGTTGAATAATATATATCCAAGGGGGAGTGTTATAAAACATAAAAATATGTTTATCTATTATTCAAATTGAGTCCCCAGGACATGGCCTAGTGGTAAGCGGTTGGGGTGGTATAATGCCAGCTGGACCGAAAGCCGGAGTGTGGAGGTTCGAGTCCCGTAAAGGGCCGGCCTCTTCGGTAAGCGGAAAAAACAGTAGCCTCTTCCCTAAGCTGCTAGGTTCCTGATTTAGATTCTCCTCGTCTTTCCCGTGGGATAGGGGGCGAGGGGACCCTTCCGGTTAGGGTTTAACGGTTTTTTTTATTATTCAAATTGATTTTCTGGTTTATCTATTATATCGTGTTCACATTGTAATATCCACTATAATACCCAATGATACAAGTGAAATAATACACATACATTTTCCTTCTCCTCTATACTTGTGTTTTCTCTTGTTCCTATTTTGTTCTTTATTTAGTTTTATAACATAATTTTTCTTATTTAATTTTCTCCATTGATTTTGTAGTGTTATTTATTTGCATCATAATAATTATACCGATTTAGCACACTAGTTACAATTTTAGAAAAGTCACATTTGGAGCCAAAAACAAAATTACCACGTAGACGATGATGAATCGATCGTGGGAAAGTTGATTTTTTATTCTAGAATCGACTTTCTCAATATTTATTGGGGGTTTTAAAGGCACCCCCATTTTTACTTCCGGCGCCTATTATTTGATTTTTTTTTTTTTGATGAAAAAAGGTCAGTGGCACTGACGTTGATATTGAACACCAACGTCAGTGACACTGACTTTGCTATTCAAAAACGAAAGTCAGTGGAAAGTCGGTGGACTGACGTTTCTAAGTTGTGACACTTTTATAACGTAAACGTCGGTGTCACTGACTTTCGTTTTTTAACACCAATGTCAGCGTTGTTGGTTTTCAATTTCCGTTCTTAAAAAATCATCGTGGTGTCGGAGTAATTTTTTTGTGGTGTCGGGAGTAATGTGGTGCCAGAAATAAAAGTGGGAGTGCATTTAGAAACCCCATATTTATTATAGGGGGTTCTATTGACACCCCTACTATTACTTCTGGCACCAATTTTTTGATTATTTTTTTTCTACTTCCGGCACCACACATATATTCTTGTTTTTACTTCCGGCACCACACTAGGAACGTCACTGACAGACGTTCCTTTGTACATATCAACGTCAGTGGACTGACGTTTCTAAGTTGTGACACTTTTATAACGTAAACGTCGGTGTCACTGACTTTTGTTTTCAAACAGTGGTTTTCAATAGCAACGTCAGTGTGTGCAAAAAAATAATCGCGGTCGGAAAAAATAGGGTGTCAGTAGTAAAAATTGTGTGTCAATAGAACCCCTTTATTATATTGCGAAAATATTGTGATACACCGATAGAATAAAAATACATATGCGATACAATCAACACACAAATTTATCAGTACAAATTATGAGTTTGGTAAGAGGATCGATTGCTTTAAGTGTTGTTTGATAACACTTAAGTTGAAACCTCTATAAATCGTCTGTGTGCACTACTTTATATTTGCTTATCTTGTGCATATTGTTAGTGTATGCCCTAAACCCAATTAGATTGGATTGGGAGATCAGGTCGGATCGTTTCTACTACGCTTTTATGTTTATACATATAATAATAAATGGTATTTCTAGTATTATATATTTGTTTAATCGATAAACCAATTTTAATATTGTATATACTAACGTCCCTGGAATTAAATCGTGATAGAGAAATCATAACGATGATTATGATTGGTGAGATCTCGACACATGGTAAATTATTTAATTCTTAAATATCCCTAGTCTTTTGTATTAATAAATGGGGCATTATTAATACGGTTAGACTAGTACGTATTTGATGTCTTCTATCTTGTGAAGATAGCTAGTGATAGATCTCGTCTACCAAAGAATAGCGACACTGAGACTATACGTGGACATGTATTGGAAGAATACGTTTGTTGGATGACCCACTTTTTATTTGAGTGTCATTTGGCGGTTGTATAACTATCATCAGACTGGAGTTGTCATAATATCGCGGTATGAGTTATCACGCTTTGACACCATTGAGGTTTTCCTTAGTCACGGAGCGATCATGCGGTAGTGATTGGCATGGGCGGATCCACCTCGCTCCCCCTCGGATTTATATATATGTTATGCATCTTTTTCGTCCCCTATAAAATTTATATTCGCCCTTATCATCTATAATAAACTGATAATTTGATATAAAACTTTTATTATGTAAATAAAAATATATAGTTATTATCAAAGTGATACATTTAAAAAATATTAATCTGTTTCAGAACGTTGGTTTACTTTAAGAACATTGTTTGTAGTGTTTTAAATCTTTATTGATAGAAGTAGAAGTGTTAATGTGTTCGGATAATGCGATATGCGGTAGGTTTTTTAACATATAAAGCGAAATGTATAGCCGCTTTTTTTTACGATTTATAGTAATTTTTTTTTTTTGAATTTTAAGCGACAGGAATAAAAACACTACTATATTTTTTTTTATTACAAAAATCTTTAGAATTTTTGCCCCCTGTTTTCCGGGATCCTGCGTCCGTCCCTAGTGATTAGGTGTGACAATGAAGTATGCGTATGATATATGTCGATCGTCCGGGATTCGCGCTCCCTCATGGTAGGAATGAATATCTGGAAATTGCAATTTTATAAAGATATGTTTTATTCTCGAAATATTTATAAAGCGGGAGTGAAGTGTTCGCTCCGAGGTAATATATATTGAGTGAATATAAAAAATAGTCGTTGATGTATCACACTCAACCGACGACTGTGTGGTTACTGATTATTATGCGAAAGAACGTATTGACGGGACTCGTTTCACATGAAATGTTGTACTCAGTAGCACTTCCGACAATTGGGGGTCGTGACATATTGCTAGATCCCATCCACGGTCGTCAAATATGGATTAATGAATAAAGAGTTATTAACGACGAGTTAAATAGTTTGATTTGTTTTATTTCAATTTGTAGAATTATGATTCTTATTTACGGTCAACATATTCAGAAGCATATCGAGTCACACACATATGAATGACCGTCCGAAATTAAATTGTGGTTATACGATAACCAAATAAGAAATAATTATTGTGGTTGCTATAGAGTGTTGTTGTGAAATTTATATTCGGGTTATTATTCATTATGAATAAATAATATTAGAAATTAATATATGATAATAATGAATATCCTAATTTAGTGAAATAATTTTTTAATTAAAACCCCGATTCTTCTTTGATTGGAAAATAAGTTTCTAATTTTCCTACTCTAAATCAAACAAAACAAATAAATCGTACATCGAATTTGGAGAGGACGAGATGTGTTTCCTGCCCCTATAAAAGGAAAGGAGGACCAAGTTTCTCATTGCACAAAAAAATAAGAACCAAGAGAACTCTAGTTCTTTAGATAATATTCTTTGGAGAGAGAGTTGGGAGATGACAAAATTCGACTTAGTAGCCGAACTTTTCCGGTACTAGTCCTTGGGGGATTCCGGTGGTCGTTCGTTTTTCGGATCAACAACCGAAGATAAAGCGTAGATCATTTGGATCATCCTGGTAATAGTTGATCGATCATCCTGGTTATAGTTTTATCATCTTGTTTTTAAGTATTTTCTTTGTTCTTCCAAGTCGGTTCTCGGGTCAAGGAAATCAAATTTATGAATTTCCATTGAGCGACTCGCCTTGATTTCATTACACATATTTGATCACTGATTTTATTTGTTTATCTTGCAAGCTTAAACATTATTTGAACTAATTTATACTTTAAGCATGCATTCCCTCCGAGTCTTGAATGCAAATATATCTAACTTGAACACCTGAATCTATATAGATTATATTGTCTACGTAAACTTGTCTTGAACTTATTTGTCTGTGCAGCTTGGTTTAGACAAAGTTTATTAAGTAGCTTGGGTTCTTAGAAGTCTTATCTTGTGTTTGTATCTCGAGTTTGATTATAATTCCGCATTTACGACTTGATTAAACATTTGTCTCCCTCTTTTTCTAACTGCATTGTGAAATATGATCCCAACTATCATGTCCTCATTATTCATTTTCTCAATCTGAGCACTCAAATCCGGAACGTATAACACAAAATGATCATAACCCTATTCGGGGTTCTCAAAACTCGCAGACGCAGGGTGCGTGCTTGCGGTCACGAGATACTCGGAAGATAAAGATATGCAACTATGAAGTCTAAATCAACAATGAGCCTATATATAGGGTTTTATGGAACGAGATGCGAAACCTTAATTTAAAGGAAAAGAAAACTATTTTATCCTATGTAATTTAAAATAGAAAAAGAAATCAAATTCCAAAAGACTAAACTAACCTTATGAAGATGTGATAGATTTTACAAGCATACATCAATTTGCTAAAGTATTTTTGCTGCGAACATAAAACATCTCGTCTTTAAATACATACTAGTGTAATTGACGTAATAGTAACACATGTATATATAAATGTTTTACATGAAAACAATATAAACTGCTTTCTCGTCACTTTTTTCAAATTTGTTTTTTAAAATCATAAATCCCATTCATAATTTTTTATGTAAACATTATATACATCAAATTTTTATACTTTTTGTTAAACCCCGAACACAACTTACAACTTTCATCATATTGTGCTCTCCAAAGAGCACATCTTCTCAAAATCTCACTAAAAAAGAAAGGTGTGACACAATCATCGGACACAAGAAAAAGACTTTTTAAAAGAAAGGTGTGACCATACTCAATCTACTTGAACATCCGATTTTTTTAAAAGAAAAAGACTTTTATCTGCTAAGAAACACGTGTGGCACATGGCAGACTTAAATGAGCGGTAGATGATGATCCCTTTCCACACATCCATCTAACTTAAGACTTTTCTTCGCTAATAATGAGCACTGCATTTCCCTATCTTTTAATGAATGAAAATAAGACTGAAACAAAACCAGACAATAGAGTACGAGAATCTTCAATGATACTTCCAACTGGAGAGAAATCCTCGAAACAAGATTGAAGGCGATAGATGATAGCGAGGGAGTCACCTTCGAAAAGCACCCTAAAGAATCCCCCAAAACCCCATGTCCACTATCAAGCTTCAAGGAAATACTGTTAATGATCCTTTCTTAAGAGTTTCTAATCAATCTTCAGCTGTTGTTGTGCCAAATGTTGGGCCAACATTATTAAACTTTAACACATTAGTGTCCGGGGTTCCCACACAATACTCCAAGATGCCGCAACTAAAGACGTGTTAAGGGCTGCCATGATGTTACAATAAACACCAGCCTCTGTAGTAGATTGTGCAAGAACACGTGCTTACATACACCTCAAATTTATCGTATAGAGACATCAAATCTAGACTTCAAAATATTATACAAAAGGCAAATCTACTGTGACAACACATCTGAATTAAGTGACACCATATCATCCCACTCAGATCTACGGTGACACCACACGGTTTTCAGGATTGTTTTATAACTTTTGGTGGCTCCAAACTTTTAGTTAAACATTTGTCATTCCTACTTTGGTACCACACGGTTTTTAGGATTGTTTTATATTCAATCCACCTTAAGGATAGACTTTTAAGGAAATCGACCTTTCACAAGTCGATTCTCATACATGAAATCCACTTTTGACATGTCGATAGGTGGTAAAAGAAAAAACGATATGGATTCAGTCAAAGTATCATTTTTCACATGTGATGTCATAACTTAACGGTGGTGTGGAACCATTATAACTAGAATGATACTCCACACATTCACATTTTTCATTCTTTCTAAAACGAAATTATCATATTGATCACATTTATAACCCACACATTCACACGTCGAGACTAGATTCTAGAATCATTTTTCTTTTCGATGCTGAATTACCACATTGAGTGGAATTATAACCCACACATTCACGCAATATGATTCGATTTTAGAACATTTTGGTCTTGAAGCCTCACCTTAATCATCAAGGTAATCGGCATCATTTTTTTATTTTTTTATTTTTTTATTTTATTTATTTCTTTTCTATATTCAACATTCTACAAAGTTCCCTTAAAAAAAACAAAAAAACATTCTACAAAGAGAAATACGTTGGCATCAACAACGCCTTGAATTTCATGGTTAATCGTATGGCCTCCTCAACTGTATCTATCCGACTCAACTGTTCCATTTCTGGTAGCAGTCCTGCACCTTCTGCCTTCCACACACATGCAACTCGACGGCGACGACGACTGCACCTGCGCTCAGCCCAGCATACATCAAAGAACGACCATCTCGCACCATGGCGGGTCATCTTCAGGCAGAATCGGCGGTTACTCGTACTGGCTCCTCGAGCGAGCTCCAGAGCTGATGACTCGGCTTCCTTCGACATGTCCGTGGAGAACGCCTTGAAGATTTTGGGCGTCTCAGATGGTGCTTCTTTTGAGGATGTCGTCCGAGCTAAGAATTCAATTCTTGCGACTTGTAAAGATGATCCGGAAACTATTGCCAAGGTATCTGTGTTGCCGTAGTCTTGCTATTTTGATTTCTTAAACTGAGATTATGGTTGACATGAAATATTTATGATCTATAGCTGGAAAATTCTAAACAAGTGAGAGTATATACAACAGAATTCCTTTATACGCAATTGCCGGTACTGTCTGTGTGGCAAAGAACTCAGAATCTGAATGAATTGCTTTTCTGGCCAATGTTGGGGTTTTAATTTGAGGTTTTCATTGGTAGTTAAGATTTAAGAATGGGTTGTGGTTTGTCTTCTTCCTGACTTGCACTAGAATCTTTACATGATATTTAACACATTTGAATCTTTTGTTGGATCTTTAAAATGCCATTTCTGTAAAATTTGTGCTAAATGTAACTTATTTCACACAAAGATATAGATTTTCAAAAAATTTCTCTTTGAATAGAGATTCTGTTGCATTCCATATGAAATGAAATTTATGTTTGAGTATGTAACATAAAGAATATGTGTAGAGGAGTGATGCAAGTGCTCTCTTAGTTCCAATTTCCCGTTCCCAGTCTCTTTGCCATTTATTTCGTCTCAATGAGTAGTATTATGGCAGGCTTTAGATTCATGCTCCATAGCTCTTGTTTTTCATCGATTTATCGTCTTTTTTAATTGTCATTTCGATATTCCTTTGCACTGATGGCAACTACTATGTGCTTGTTCAAGTTTGCTTTTGTTGTCACCAGTGGGTGATTGTGAAGGAAACCTTAATTGCATTGTGGCAGTTTTTTACTCTTAAACAACCAACACGTTTCTGCCCTGTTTTCGCAGAATGATAGATACTTGCATTCAATTCTAGTTCCTGAACTGCAGTAAAGATTTTTTATAGTTACCGGGCATTATTTTTTTGGGGAAGGACATGCATTTGACCTAGGTTAGTTTTAGGAAGTGTGGTCTTCTTGCTTTACGCAGTTGAATTGCATCTCAAAAGAGTCAGTTGTGGAGTACTCGTACACACCTGAAGCTTGGTGAATCCTTCCAGACAATTTTACATGGGAGAGATTTTTCACCTTAGAAACGCTGCGAATAAATAGCTTATGTAGATGTTTTTATATTTACTGCCACTTTCTGTACTTCCCACCAGGCCACCATTACTTGGTGTTCTTGTACTTCCAAATTCCTTGTGTTCATTGCTTTTCTGTTTCCTAAAACATGTAATGTAAGTTATATTCAACTTATAAACTACATGCATGCGTGTTGAAATAAGCCTCTATGTGTCCTCATTTACATCTGTCAGACTGGCGGTACCTTTATGATTGTGGCTACTGAATTCTATCGGCATTATTCTCTTTTGGTGCATTCCATAGGCTTATTTGAAGATCTTTTTACCTCAACCTTAAATTAGCATGCCAGAGAAAAATCCTGTCTTTTGCTTGCCTTTTTGCTTTTGGAATAACCTGTCTGCCATGTTCCAGGTGGAAGCTGCGTATGATATGCTGCTAATTCAGAGTTTATCACAGCGAAGAGCTGGGAAAGTCGCAAGTAATAGCATCCGATATGCCGATGTTAAGCCAGCAACCACTTCCAGAACTGGATCCATGTCACGATGGCTGCAGACTAGTATCAAGAACTCCCCTATTTCCGTGGAAACGCCATCAACTGAAGAATTAGGTACTGAAGTTGGTGTATATGGAGTCTTAATGGCCTTAAGTTATATAAGTGGAGCCTCAGCGCCTTCTGTGGGGCCATATGCTGGAGCTGATGTACCTGGGCTGATTCTGGCTGCTAGTTTTTGGGCATCCTTATATTTCATGACAAAGAAGAAGGTCAAATTGGGTGAGCATTTATCTCTTTGAAACTGCTCTATGTGGGGCTTTTTGCTTCACTAGCGTTCTTTTGCATCTGTTTTACCAGATGCATTATGTGGATATCTTGCTTCTCTAAAGCACATGCATTGTACTCAATCTCCAGCTATAGTCAACAACATTCCGGCTTTCTATTCATGAATGTTTGACCTTTTGTTGGGCATGCGAACCACTTAATGACATTAGCTGAGTGGTAAATGGAAAGTTCAAGTCTTACCTAGGGCTCCCTGATGCATCAGACCTGTTACACTGCATGTGTATCAGAGGGCAAAATAATTTGTCCTCTTATTAACATGTCAATGTAAGACTGATCCGATGGCATTGGAGAGTATTACACGTGTAAGAATTTTTTCGGCGGTAAACTGCTTGCCCGCCAAATCCCACATATAAAAAAAGTAGGGTAAGGAAAAGGGAATGAGTAGCTGAAAGCAATTCCCAGTCTGTCATACGAGGTGAATGTGTGTACCATATAGTTGATCGATACATTAGCACTACTCATGTTTAAAGTTTGACATATATGATTTTCTTGATCTCTGTTTCCAATATCTGCTTTGGAGCTTAATCGAGTCAAAGGTTAGTTTCATTTTATTAAGTATTAGTCTATTTATTTTGAGAATAATTTGGAAATGTAATCTAAATCACATTACCATCAATAGTCACCTGAACGTAGAGTGTTTTCATAATTGAGATCTATCTCTTTCAGTAAGATTTCAATCCCTGACAATTTGTGCCCCCTTTTTTCCTGATCCAGATCCTACACCACCACGAACCCCAGTAGTACTAAAAGATTTATATTCCTCCCTGCAGGAAAGGCCACCTTAGTGACAATAGGAGGGCTTGTTGCCGGTGCTGTGGTTGGTTCTGTTGTGGAGAAATGGTTACAGGTTGACATAGTGCCATTCCTTGGAATACACTCTCCAACCACTGTTGTGAGTGAAATTATACTTGTTTCACAACTTTTGGTATCTTTGTATTTACGATAGGAGGAATCAAAATTTCCAGGATCTGAATTTCTCGATATATTCTTTTGAAGAAGCAGTTGTGCAAGCAGGTTTGAAGCTTAAATAACGTAGCTTGAAACTCATTTAGGGATGTATAGCATTTATGAACTGGAGGAGGGAGGAATCATCCTCTCCAAAGAAAAGATCATATGTCTCCCACACTGTTTTGCTCCATATGTCGAAGTAATTTATGTTATGTACATAGGTTCACATATACATATTGAAATATACGAGATTGGGTATATATGGGTATTTTACGTTGATAAACTATTCTTTAGTAGATAAAATGTTAAATCCTTGTTATGGCATTCATTTCTTTTAATTATCTGATGTCCAAATGGACCCTATATTCTTCTTCAAAACTGCCTCCCAAGTTTGTTTTATTTGGTTCAACCAAATTAAGATTTAAGGTAGAATAGCCAATTCGAAATGCTGACCTTGATTTACCAAATAAATTATTTAAACTTTACTAAATCCTTAACAATGTATTTAGTTTCTATCAGCTTATCCTTTTACGAGGGGTAAAACAAAGAAAGCGTCTTCATACTAAAGAGGAGGCAGGCCATCAATTTTTATACTCATTCAAATTGGCTTTGAATTAGTTAGAACATTTGAAAGCCCATTTTTTTCAATGCTCCTTAGTTGATATTTGCTTGGCACAGTCAGCATTCAAAGCTGCAGAAGCAACTTCTTATTGCATACTATATATACAATCAATAAATATTTATTCGTGCCTCCTATTAAAGTTTCTTGCTATGCCAGCCTAGTTATGCAAATGGTGCAGGTGGTGAGAACTGATAATCTGGTGGTTATGAAGGTGATGGCGGAGGTGGTGATGGTGGTGGTTGTTAACCGGATCCATTTTGTTGCCATTTTCTGATGCATTAATCATCTCAACCCACCCTCTAGATGGGTTTCTTGTAAGCTCAAGCAACGAGTCCCTCACATGATCTGCTTCAAGCATTTCACTGTCCTTTCTCTGTAACCAAACCAAATGCAGGACAATACAAATTAGGCATATATCTATTATCAACACTCAGCACTACTGCACAAGATTAGTATGGAACAAAAGCGTATCGCAAAGACGGTTTCCTTCGGGGCTCCCAAGGTGAATATGTTCCACAGGGGGGACCCTAGAGAAAGGAAGATGATATGGGCACTACATTGTGTCACTATACACTTGTAGTCAGTTGATCAAGGTGGGACCGATTGATTAATATAGGTCCTGCTTACTGACAAGTTTGTAGTGACATAGTGCAATGGCCATATCATGTTCGGTGCGTGGAACCATTTAGCATATACGGGGTCTGGTGGTATTGGGATTTCAGAAAATCCCATTTAGGCAAGTATAACTAACTCATAGTTCAGATTACCTCCACTTTGAAGATGTTTGAGACCAGGCAAGTGTGTCTAGTTGAATTAACATTGGTTACTTCCAAGCCTAGTGAATTCAGAGCCTGCAGCAGCCTCACAAAACCTCCAGGCTTATGCTCACAGAATACTCTGATAAAGAACTCATTCCCATCCAGCTGTGCAACTTCTACTTGTGGCTACAATATATTTTCATTCACTTTTTTCAAATTGAGAAAAGAGAAAAGAATATCTTATATCGTTCAAGAATTAATGCAAGTTGGCTTACCTCCATTTGCTGTATTTTGTCATGACTAACATTTTCAGGCTGGTGATTTTGCTTTGGCAGATCAATTCCACTTTTACCTGATGATGTTCCTTTGCGATATTCATATGAATCGTTCTCGGGTTTCTGTCTGCATCTCTTCCCATTCTGCAAAAACATATCTGTCTGGACACCGAGGTAATTATCTGTGTTCATTCCAGCAGCCCTTTGATCTTCATCATCTGAATGCTCTTCAAGCTCATTCTCCAGGTCTTTAACTTGCTTCTCCAATTCCTTCACATATTCGATTGCATCACCAAGAATGGAAGCTCTATCCAACTGCACATCAATTTTGATGCACCATAACTATATGCAATTATAAAAAAAAAAACGTTATATGTTTAAAAGGTGAGATGACTGCCTTTGAGATATTAGGGACTAAAGATCTAAGAGCGTAAAGCCTTTCATTAAGCTTCTTTCTCCTGTTCCTCTCTGCAGTTAGGTTTTTGGCTTGTCCCCTGCCACTTCTCCTTCTGTACCTGGAATCTTCCTCTTCATCATTTTCTGAGATCGAATTGGACGGTACAGTTTCGTGTTTGAACGAGTCATTCTCGTTCCCTGTAGGATCATCTTTTTCTGTTGAAGGGTCCATTGTAGGATGCATAAACATGGTTCCTTGATGGTTCAACATGTGCTTCTGCAGATCATCCATGTCATTGAATCCATTTCCAATTGAATCTTTGGACGTGTTCAAATCATGATGTTGTCCTTCAAAATACATTATATTACTCTTGCTTCCAGCTCCGTCTGAAGGGAAGCTGAAGTTTTGCCCTAAATTACACGGAGAACCTGTAAGATGACGCATCATCATATTATCGATTGGTGTATCAAGGTGGTCGTTGTTATCTTGCAATGTTACAGACAAGAAGTTGTGAGATTCGTTCTGATGATGAATTTCATTAGCAGGTAATGAAGGCCTTGATGTGGCATCATGGAAGTTTGGATCCATGATTTCTGAATGAGTCATGGCTTGTTGTTCTTCCATAGCCGCCATTATGTTGAACTGAGCTGTTACAAATTCTATTGTGTGATGATCTTCTGGAAACTGCAAATAGTAGATCAAAACCAGGTATTATTATTTAATTAAATTACCAACTTATATATGTTTATATATGATGTGAATAAGTCAAGTTAGGGCAGTGTTTGATATTTACTTGTTTAGTGGCAAACAATTCAACTAATCCAATCTGTACAGGTACCAAAACTCTTGTCCCAACTGTTTCCTGTCCAATTTCCAACATAGTTATCATTTATTATCACTTTGAGCCCCACCTTTTCAAATAAGGGACATCTGGAAAAAACTTTACTATGGCATTCAACCTTTCAAAAGTCGATTGTACGATCTATAATTGACTTTTGACATTTTGATCATTGGAACCGATCTTTTGAAAGTCAACCATATGGTTTATAATCGACTTTTAAAAGGTTAGATGCCTGTGTGGTGCCGTGCCGCATTAATGGTGCTTACTTAAAGAAAAAGGGTTGATCTTGTAGACTAATCAACTTACTTCGGTAGAAGAAGCAGATGCTGCATCCAAATCAAATGAAAAGTTTAACCATTTTGCTTGATTAGACATGAGAGTTTCTGCATATATTCTACAAAAAAAAAACACATGTACACTCTCAAACTAAATAAGAATAATTATGAAAAATATCTGTAGTGCCAGTGTGAAGGGAAGCCTTAGACACAGACATAGACACAGACACAGACACAATGGTATTAAGTATCACCTTGTGACCGTAGGTCTAAATAGGGCGGGGACAAAAGCGGGCTTACCCAAAACTGAGAGAGGTATAAAGTATCACCTTGTGATCGTATGTCTAAATAGGGCAGGGACAAAAGTGGGGGCTTACCCAGAACTGAGAGGAACCGAAGAAGGTAACTGTGCTAGTAAATCACAGGCTTTGGTCCTTGGATGTGGAAACATGATATGCCTGCAACTAACACCAGAAGAAGAAACACCAAGAAGACGTTCTTCCCCGTTGTGTACTACATCCTCTGTTCCACCACAATAGCAATCCACCCATTCAAGAAACCTTATACATAAAATACATAAATAAGTATTCAAAAACTGGAAGCCGTGTCTGTGTAGGTGAAGAATGAAAATTTTCAATATATGAACCACCCCCCCAATCCGCCACCCTGCAGAAAAAAAAGAAAAAAAAATACCGATAGTCTTCGGTGAGCCTCCAGATAACACAATAATCCCAACTTTTAGATCTTAAAACAGCTCTGAGGATCTCAGTGAAATCATGCACCAAGGTCATGTCTTCTTTCTAGTTTATAGAAAATAAAACAACAACCTGCTGATTCAGACAGAGACTCAAATTGGTTAGTATAAAGACAAAATAGACACTGAATTATTCTCTTTACATTGTACTGTTCGTCAGCATATCTCAACAACACATGCTTGCTAACATAATCATAAAGCATAAAGTGTGTATATATATATATATATATATGGCCACTTGTGAAATCATCTTGTTTCTTTTTTTAGGATACTGTCTCTCTTTAACTATCTCATGCATTTACAGTCCAGTTCTTTGAATCATTAGATAAGTTGTGTCATAAATGAATATGCATTGATCACAGTGTTATTACTAACACAATCATTTTTCGGAACATACAAATATATACGTACTAAACGAAAAAAAGGGAATGAACAGGCAAAAATGGAGAGAAAATTAACAAAAAGCTTCACCTAATGTTGGATGCAAGAGATTGCCTCCTCTCCCGTTGATGTGATAAAAAGAAATCTTAGTTTTTGTTAATAATTATAGGTGTGGAGAATTGGGTTCTTAAGTTGTTAGGTTGCCTGCAGTTAACACATGACAAAGAGAGACGCTGCTCTTTGTAACTAATTCTCCATGAAATTCTGAAAGCACAAATCACATGATATCATTCCATTTTCTATTGTTTTAATTTGTTGCTGCTATTTGCGTTTTATTAATTGTTACTTGTATCAAATCATAGATTATATGTTTTAATTTTGTGACCGATATATTGTGATTATATAAGTCTCATTATTATTTGATCAATAGTTTAATAACATGATGTATTGCCCATGCCATTAATTTAATCTATAGATTCTTCGATTTGAGAATAAAAACCCGTCTAAATACACGGTGTCAAACACACGCTAAACAGCCAACGAGACATTGACCAAATGGTAATTATTATGGAGTTTCTGTGCGTGTGTATATTTTGTATCCGTAAAAAAAAAAAAAAAAAAAAAGAAGACAAGAAGCTCCCCATAGAAATAAAATTAACAACTACTAATCTTGAAAAGTTTTTTATCCAGCTGCTAAGTGAAGAAAATTACTTTGGAAAAAATATATGCAAAAAGCAATAGATGTGTCGGTGTCTTTTTGTGTATATAACATTATCCATTATTGGTTGAATGAATCTCACAATTGGGCTGGATGTTGATACTTAGACGGCATAATAATCGGCTGCTCGCGCACTATTCCTCTCCCTTTTCTTCCAACTAAATGTTGTATTTTTCTTGTTTGCATTGCATTAAAAAAGGGTTCTAAAGGCATCCCACTTTTATTTCCGGCATCACATTATTTCCGACATCATAAAAATATACTTTCAGCACCACGGTTAATATTTTTATTATTTTCTTACTTCCTACACCATAAAAATAATAATAATAACTACTAGTTTCACCACAACTTTTAGAAAATGCAAAGTAGTCCTTTAACAAATTAATCATACAATATTATCCTTCTATTAATCAAATAAAATACCAAGAAATAAACCCTCTTCTTTCACCACCACCACCACCACCACCACTTCATCTTCTTCTTTATCACCTTCATAAAAAAATAAAGGGAGAGTTGTTGAAAAGGACAAAAAATTATTAAAATTAGCAAAAAAGACACTACACATATGAAGTACAAAAATACCTTTATAAATACACGTGGGGTGTTGTTGTTTTGTTGTTTTTTTTTTAATAGAGGGGCAAAATTGTCGTAATACAAGATATTTTGTCCTTTTTACTAAAATACAAATGTTATTGTCCTTTTTGATAATTTCATAAAGTTTTTTTGTCTTTTTTCATAATTTTCCCAAAAAATAAAACCATCTTATTCCGAGATGCATATTCCTCTTTTTCATAAAAAAAATAACCAATCTTCACGGCGAAGAAATTTTGATTCACCGGCGGCGGGAAATGCGGTTGAATCGAGATGCATAATCCTCTTTTTTGTGAATTTTATCTCTCAATTCTTTATTCTTCCTTTTTCGTCAAAAAAAAGGAAAGGTCTGTGTTTTTTTTCGATTTTCAGGCCGTATTCTAACCGGACTATTGGGGAAGATGAACGGGGCTGGAAACGTCATCCGTGGTGACGTTGTTGTTGTGGCAGAAAACGTCACCATGACTTACGTGTAGGTCATAATAACCAATTAGGGTTACTTCTTTAGACGTCGATGATGTTGACGTTACTTGTTAATGAGAAACGCCGTTGTGACTGACGTCCCCTAAACGCCAACACTGATGAGGTTCAAGCTACCACAGAAATGTCAAGAGCACTGACGTTCCTGGCTCACTTTAAACGTTCTCAGTGTCGACGTTTTTGGGACTTCAGTCACAGCGTCGTTCCTGATCAACCACTAACGTCAACATCCTTGACGTCTAAATAATAAACCCTAATTGGTAATTGTGACGTAGACGTCGGTCAGAGGGTTGCTCATTATACAACAATAACGTCACTATGAATGGCGTTCCCAACCCTGTTCATCTTCTTCACAGACCCAATCGGAAAACCCGCCGGAAAATCGTATAAATCGAAAATAAACCACCAATACTAACCGATTTCAACACCATTTTAACCAAGAACGATTACCCATTGTAATGAAACAACAAAAAACGTACTTAGATAAGTTTACAACGATTTATCGCGTTCTTCTAATCGCCGGTTCTTCCTAACTTCACCATTTCTTCCAATCGTTTTTTTTTGATGAAATAAGGAGCCAAGAACACTTCCAAATCCAATCGTTTTTTGTGATGAATAAGGAGCCAATAAAACTACTCCCATTGCTACCGCTTTCTTTTTCTTTTTCTTTGGTGATGAAGAAATGATGTGTTTGAATTAAGGAGGAGGAGGAGGGAAGAATGTTATTAGTAAAGGGGAGGATTTAAATTTGTAGAGAATTTGGGGATGTGTTTTATTATTTTATAAATTGTAGGGACTAAAGTGTAGTTACTTCATTTTTTTAATTTTATGTGGTGTATGAAGTAATATAGTGGTGTGCAAAAGTTAAAAAAAAAATCAAATAAAGGGTGCAAGTAGTAAAAATGGGTGCCTTTAGAACTCCCTTTAAAAATGGTTAATGATATATACACAACAAAATAAACACAGACATAATAAATCTTACACCTTTGATTGCAGAGTACGTGGGATCTAAATGACGTTAGTCGGAGAGCTCTGATACTATATTAGGATCAAATGCTTACCGTTGTACTAAAACCAATTGGTGTTAGTAAATGTGCTACTATATTTCCTTATATCAATAGATAATGATAGAATTATAATCAATGATGTAAGATTTAATGTGTTTATTTTATTGTGCAAATTTTACCGTGGACAAAGCATTTTCCAGCACTAGCTAATACCCTTCATCAAGATACAAGTGATGACCGTTGGCATCAATATTAATTATTAATATAGTACTAGTGGGTGGCAAACCGTGCATTGCACGCATGTTGCCCTCTAGTGTGTTTGATCTTAATAAGGAAATTGAAAATGTGGCTCGGCTGTAGGAGAACATTGCAATTGAAGATGTCTTTTAAAGTTATGAGCGAAAAAGAAAGTACGTTTTGTTCTTATTGTTGCAGGATTACACATCATAATAATATCCTTTTGCCAGTATCTTTAATCTGCGTAATTTTTTTAATTAATTTTTGTCACATTTCATTGTGTTTGAAGAAAGAATTTCGGTGCGTATTCATAATTTATATTGTGAGATTTCATTGTGTTTGAACAAAAGAATTTGGTTATAAAACACTGAACAATATTATCCAACATGTGATACAGCTCTTAGAAGATACATATATTAGTACAAAATCCTACATCACAAAACTAAAACACGCTGTAAAAGTAGTATACACATACGGCGCCAAACGATACCAAGCATCCTGTAAGTAGGACATGATATCCAAATTGATAAACTAACGATGGAGAATGCAAATTGTCATCCAAAGCTAGTCCAAATTATAAAGGAACAAAATCAAAGGGATTTAAGAATACTGACAAATCCAATCAGTATAGCTCTTCAACCGGAAAAGCAATGAAGATCCAACATCAAAAGGAATCAAGTTTTCAAATACATTTCTTGACAATATATAATAGAGATTCGTCAAAGAAAGTAAATGAGACAACCAAGCTTAGTAACAAAAGAAAGCATAAAAGTAGGGATCCGATAGAAATGAGCAAAGCTTCAATGAATTCACATCGATCAAAGGAGTAAAATAATACCAAATAAAACCAGAACCATCGACATAAATTAACAGCCATGGCAAGCAATAGCTTAACTAAAACTTTGAGAAATTAATGAAAATCAACAAACAAAAAAATCCCACAAAACTCTCTTTTCATAATTTGAATTAATTTTAATTCTAAAATTACGGAGGGGCGTCGTTTCGGTGAAAGATTATATCTACGTAAGAGGTTGTATCTGTAATTGTGACTTAAACTATGCTGCTGCAGTCTGGAGTGAAAGCTATGGTCTAGTGTTCGTTTAGGGTAGCAACAGAGTTGATCAGCCTGCTGAAGCTGTGTCTGCCGGTTAACAACAGAGTGAAGTATGCTGGTTAATGGCAGAGTGGATTCTGCTGGTCTAGGTTAACGGCAGAGTGGAGTCTGCTGGTTAACGGCAGAGTGGAGTGTGCTGGTCCACAGCAGACTTGAGGAACACATCTGTATGGTTTTCATATTCGGTGAAGTTACTTCTGAGGTATTTCAGTCATTTACTGGGTTGACTAATTAGTCGGTTAGGGTTTGATTCCCAAGGGTATAAATACCATCTGTAATTGCATGTAACTTGTAATTTTCTCGTGATAATAAAATAAGCCTCTTTTGTTCATGGAGTAGTCGGCACATTGCCGGAAACCACGTTAAATCTGTGTTCTTCTTGTTTCTGTGTTTGTTTACTTGTTGATTGTTTATCTTTACTCACAATCACCATCACTTCTTGATCTATCCGTAATAACAAACTGGTATCAGAGCGTCCAGGTTCATCAAGAAATCTGTTTATCTGTTGAAAGCAATGTAGATTGGCCAAGGTCATAATTGACGCTAGGTTTTGGGATCTACGCAAGCTTTTCTGTTGAGAAAGATGTCGGCTTTAAACGTTAAGATTGAAAAATTTACAAGAAGAACAGTTTTAGTCTGTGGCAGATCAAGATGCGTGCTTTGTTGAAACAATAGGGATTATGGGGTCCTCTGTCAAAATCAACAGAAGGAAGTACTACTGAGAGAACCAGTCTGGAGGAGAAAGCACATTCAACAATTATGTTTTGCTTGTCAGATGATATTATTACAGAGGTTGCTGAAGAGGACACAACAGAGAAGCTGTGGTCCAAGCTTGAGAGTTTGTACATGAAAAAGTCTCTAACCAACAAGTTGTTATTGAAGCAACGTCTGTTCAGTTTAAGGATGCATGAGGGCACTCAACCGAGGGATCATCAAGATCAGCTGAACACAATATTGCTTGATCTAAGGAATATTGATGTGAAGATTGAAGATGAGGATGCTGCATTGATTTTATTGGTATTATTGTCTGCATCATATGAGAACTTTGTGCAGTCCTTTATTGTTGGGAAGGACTCAGTGTCATTAGAGGACGTTAGATCATCACTTCATGCTCGCGAGCTACACCATAAGGCATCTGGTTCTAGTACAGACAATCAGTTTTCTGGATTGGTGGCCAGTGGAGTCAATAGGGGGCCATGCAATTCTGGAAAGAAGAAATTCAAGAAGAATTCTGAGGGTCCTAAAACTAAGGATGTCTGTAATTACTGCAAGGAGCAGGGACATTGGAAAAATGAATGTCCAAAGAGGAAAAAGCAGCATGGTACTCAGCCGGGTACAGTTGCTTTGGCAGAACAAGACACCAACTCTAAAGAATATTTGGCCTTAGCAGTTTCAGAGTCAGCATGGCACAGGGATGTGTGGATTCTAGACACTGGGGCATCATATCATGTGTGTCCAAACAAGGAGTGGTTTCCAACTTATCAGCATGTGGATGGAGGCCATATTGCAATGGCTAACAGCAAGGTCTGCAAAATAGTTGGGATTGGATCTATTCAATTGAGGACACATGATGGTAAATTCTGCACAATGAATGAGGTTAGGCATGTTCCACAAATGACCAAGAATTTGATGTCACTTAGTCTACTAGACAACAAAGGGTTCAAGTTCAGGGGTGAAGGTGGAGTGGTGAATGTCTATAAGAATTCAAGTGTGATTCTGAAGGGTATCAGGCAGGGGACATTGTACATACTACAAGGGTCTATCGTATCGTCTCCGCCGTTTGTATCATCGAGGTTCACCGATCCACAAACCGACTAAGTTGTGGCATATGAGATTGGGTCGTATGGGTGAAAGAGGGATGCAAATTCTGTCTAAGTCTGATCTACTTGGGGGGAGCATAAGGTCAAGAAGTTGGAATTTTGTGAACACTGTGTGTTTGGGAAGCTACATAGAAGCAAGTTCCCAAAAGCAATTCACATCACAAAAGGGACACTTGATTATGTTCATTCTGATTGTTGGGGACCTTCAAGGGTGGAGTCATTGGGTGGTCACATGTATTTGGTGTCCTTTATAGATGATTATTCAAGGATGGTTTTGGTACTTATGATGAAGCACAAGAGTGAAGCATTCAAGCACCTCAAGCAGTGGAAGGCATTAGTTGAGAATCAGACAGGGAAGAAGATCAAGAGACTAAGAACTGACAATGGACTGGAATTCTGTTGGTTTGAGTTTGATGAGTTCTGCAAGAATGAAGGCATTGCTAGGCACCATACTGTAAGAGACACTCCACAACAGAATGGTGTTGCAGAAAGGATGAATCAAACTATTCTGGAGAGAGCAAGGTGCATGCTCTCTAATTCTGGTCTAGCAAGGAGATTTTGGGCAGAGGCAATCAATACAACCTGCTACTTAATCTATAGGGGGCTCACACTGGGATTAAGCTCAAAACACCACTTGAGGTTTGGTCTGGAAAGTCAGCAGACTACTCTGGACTTAGGGTTTTTGGAAGCACTGTCTACTACCATGTCAGTGAGGGTAAACTGGAGCCTAGAGCGAAGATGAGAGAGTGTGTTGGATATGGAGATGGAGTTAAAGGGTATAAAATCTGGTCATCAGCTGAAAATAGGGTTATACTGAACATGAGTGTAGTCTTTGATGAAAAAAAACTTTATGCTTAACTCATCTATGAGAGCCACATCTGAATATGAAATTGGATCTGAAACTGAGAACGTTGACAAACATATGGAACTTCAAGTGGAATCTGTTGAAATGAAGGAATCAACAGAGGATGGTCAACACTTAGAAGATCTAGAACATGATCCAAACCAGTCTATTGGACAAGAGTCAGCAGTCTCTCAAACAGCTAATGTTGCTCAACAGGGTATAGCTCTCAACAGGACTAGAATGACCAATATTAGACCCCCCAGAAGGTATGAGTTTGAGGAGGATATGGTTGGATATGCACTTTAGGTAGCTGAAGAAGTTGATGGTTTTGAACCAAACACTTACAGGGAAGTTGTGACATGTTTAGAGGCATCTCAATGGCTTGCTGCCATGAGAGAAGAAATAGAGTCACATCAGAAGAATGAGACTTGGGATCTAGTCAAACAACCACAGGATAGAAGGGTGGTCAGCTGCAAATGGATCTTCAAGAAAAATAAAAGAATGACATCTGATGAGTGCATCAGATATAAGGTACATTTGGTTTCAAGAGGGTTCAGTCAGAAAGAGGGGGTAGACTATGAAGATATAATTTCTCCAGTGGTCAGGCATACTTCCATCAGGGTGCTATTAGCAATAGTGGCACATCAGAATCTTGAACTTGAGCAATTAGATGTGAAAATTGCTTTTCTACATAGAGATGTAGATAAGGAAATTCATATGACTCAGCCAGAGGGTTTCCAAGCTCCTGGCAAGGAAGGGTTTGTTTGTAAATTGAAGAAGTCCTTATATGGACTTAAGCAGGCCCCAAGGAAGTGGTATAAGAAGTTTGACAATTATATGACTCAACTGGGCTATAGCAGGAGTCCATATGATTGTTGTGTTTATCATAACAATTTGAAGGATGATCCATCCATCTATCTGGTTCTAATGTGGATGATATGCTAATAGCTGCAGTGAACAAGTCTGATGTTCAAGATCTGAAGAATCTGCTCAAGGTTGAATTTGAGATGAAGGATTTGGGGAATGCAAAGAAAATTTTGGGGATGGAGATCTATAGAGATAGGAAGCAGGGAAAACTGTTATTGTCTCAATAGGGGTATATTGAAAAGATATCATCCAAGTTTGGCATGTCAGCAGCCAAACCTATAGATACTCCATGGCACCAAATCTACATCTGTCTGCTGTGTTTGCTCCACGGTCAGCTGAAGAGGAAGAATACATGTCAAGAGTTCTATATGCTGTGCAGTGGGCAGTTTAATGTATGCCATGGTCTGTACTAGGCTTGATTTGGCTCAGGCAGTCAGTGTTGTCAGCAGGTTTATGGCTCAACCTGGAAAGGAACACTGGAAAGCAGTGAAGAGGATATTTAGGTATCTTAGGGGTACATCAGACATTGGACTCATTTTTGGAGGTGGTACTCAATATTTTGTCACATGGTACTGTGATTCTGATTATGCTGCTGATGTGGACATCATGAGATATATGACTGTGTATGTGTTTACTTTGGGTGATTTTGTGGTAAGTTGGAAGGAAACTTTACAGGGTACAGTGACATTATCTACTACTGAAGCATAATACATGGCACTGACAGAAGCAGCAAAGGAGGCAATCTGGTTAAAGGGGCTAGTCAATGATCTGAGTCTGCATCAAAATCAAGCCAGGTTGTATTGTGACAGTCTTAGTGCAATATGTCTGGCTAAGGATCAAGTTCATCATGAGAGAATCAAGCACATTGATTTTACGTACCATTTTCTAAGAAATGAGAGAAGGGTTAAAGTGGAGAAAATCAACACTGGTGTAAATCCTGCTGATATGTTCACTAAACCAGTTCCAAGGAGCAAGTTTCAGTTGTGTCTGGACTTGCTGAATATCCAAAGCTGTTAATATGAATTTGGGAATACTCAGGTGAAGGTGGGGGTCTGCTGAGATATTCAAATCTGAAGACAAAGAGGAAATTTAACACTTGGTTGTGCATCTGGCACTTGGTTGTGCATCTGGTCAGTTTGCATGAAGTTGAAGGCAAGGTGGAGATTTGTAATGGTGAATTAAACTATGCTGCTGAAGTCTGGAGAGTGAAGTATGCTGGTTAACGGCAGAGTGGATTCTGCTGGTCCAGGTTAACGGCAGAGTGGAGTCTGCTGGTTAACGGCAGAGTGAAGTATGCTGGTTAACGGCAGAGTGGATTCTGCTAGTCCAGGTTAACGGCATAGTGGAGTCTGCTGGTTAACAACAGAGTGAAGTATGCTGGTTAACGGCAGAGTGGATTTTGCTGGTCCAGGTTAACGGCAGAGTGGAGTCTGCTAGTCCTGGTTAACGGCAGAGTGGAGTCTGCTGGTCCACAGCAGACTTCAGGAACACATCTGTATGGTTTTCATATTCGGTGATGTTACTTCTGGGGTATTTCAGTCATTTACTGGGTTGACTGATTAGTCGGTTAGGGTTTGATTCCTTGGCCATGTTTTCCAACTACCAAGTAGTGAAAGGGGAAAAACTGTTCACGGAAAAATTCAGCCAGTTCTAAGGTTCTTCGCCAAGGAAAAGTTGCCTTGAAGATAACTTATGGTAAGTTTTTTACTCTAAACAATATGTTGCACATGTCTAACATTTGTAAATTTTTTGGTGGAATCCAGTTCCGGTGCAAACACTAGCAAGGGCCATAAAAGGAAGTTCAAGGGTGAAAGTTAGAGGCTAAGCCATTTAATGGTAAATGCTTTAATTGCAGGAAACAAGGAGACCGCAGGAATGAATGCCGAGAGCCTCGGAAAGTTGAACAAGCAAACGTGGCAGAAATAGTCACCGGGATTATGGATGAATTGAACCTGTACGCGTAATGATCGCATGAACTTGATGGTTGAACTTCTTTTGTTAAACTTTGAATTTAAATTCATGGGTTGTTAAAACAATTTAATTTATACATTATTGTATATGTATAATATTTGTATAAATTTGTATGTAGGTGTTTATGTAAACACTTTAATGATTGTAACGACAATGTTATTATTATGAATATATGTACATATATGTTGTTATATTCATATTAATTAGAGATTTTCTTTCGGTATTATGGTGTACATTTCAAGATGTAAAGATAAAGTTGTTATGCGGTTGTTGATGCGTTTAAATCAACGTAATAAATAAGTTGATCGGTTCGTGGTGATCAAGGTGGAAAAGTGTGATTCAAGGTTTATATAATCGAGGAAATCAACCATTAGAGATCAAATAATAAATGGTATTATGTCTATGATGTATTAATCGCGACTTACCATTTTTCATATTACCGTGTGCTTATTCTATCACTTACCAACTATTGCATGCTAGTAGCAGCGATAGATTTTGGAGCATAAAGATATGCATAATCAATTAAAATATTGGAGCACAATAGTTATTGCCAAAACAACTTTTTCCGGACCAACAAGCACCGCTTAAATATTCCGAAAGTGTTAAATAATTGATTACCGGTCGAATAGTCATATACTTTCGATACATCAACACACAAACATTGGTAACCGGCACAATCATATGCACATATATTAGACCAATTACTCTATCCAACAAACATTACACAACATTTCAAAATTAAAATAACATTATAGGTTTGTTTCGCAACAAGATTTCCTAACCTTTAAAACCTTTCGGAGTCATTGCAGAAAATTATCTTCTAACCGAAACATAAACTTTCTGTTAACTGAATAATTACCTTTGAAACAAATAATCACATTGTTGACAAAATTACAAGCAGCGTTACAGTTTGTACCAACTTTCTTGTCCCGTAAAGCACATTCAATAGCAATTTACTAACATAGCAAATTGAACCATATAATGTGTGAATACTTACTGTGTAGCATAAATTTATTCCAATAAACGAATACATTGATATATTACCTTTGATGCTAAGAATATGAAAGATACCAACATCTAGAATTCGCTTTCCTTCCAACATAACATCGGCAATGGTGACTCAACAATTGAGGCCTAAGGTGAACCCGTTTCACATGGGTATACGAAAACAAAACTAACGTTTACACAGTACTTTTGATGGGAAGTGCATTTGAAGTTTAAAATATACAACTTCCTGGAAATTTTCTAGAAGTTATTGACATTCCAAACCCCCCCCCCCCCCCACACACACACAGAAGGTCATGTCCCAATCAGTGACGGACCAAGAAAAAAATCTTAGTGGAGGCATCGGAGTAAATTCGAAAGGCGAGTGGGGGCATCAATAGTGTTTTTATATTTTTTTTACTTATAAAAACACGTCGATTTTCGGATCTCAGTAGAGGCCATGCACCCTCCCTCTTGGCTGTTGGGTCCGTCCTTGGTCCCAACCACAATAACAATAAACTAACGAAGTTAAAGGTAGTTACTAGAAAATTTTGTTGACTAACAGCAAAGTAACCAAGTATGCATATATTCATACCGGGTAAAATATTACTAGCTTTCCGTGTTGCCTTTACTTAAGACATTCAATTTGCCAAACTTTGAAACAATTGCACCGCACGAAGTCGATAAATATCCGTTCTGTTTCAATAATTTCAGTTACTAAAAATATTGCACATTTTCTATGCATTTATCATATTTCACAAAGTTTCACATAGTACTATACCAAATTAAGAATCAGAATATTTAGAGGCTTATACATAAATACAGTGCATGGGTCGTCAAGTTACCAATTCAATATGCATAATATCCGGTTACGGTGATCAACCAATTTCTGACGTAAAGACTCAAAATCTACTAGTGGATATGTATTCACTATTGGCGGTGGTGCGGTGTCCTGAAAATCCTCAAAGCAAACATGCATAGCTCGATCTACTATGGAATCTGAGTTATTGCATTGGACATAGCTGGAGAAGAAGCAGAGTGGCTTCGGAATTTATTAGAGGATACCCCGTGTTGGCCAACGACAATTCCTCGTATCAGCATGCATTGTGATAGTATGTCGGCTATAAGATGCACACAAAGTTGTACAATGGTAAGTCTAGATATATACATCGTAGACACAATACCATTGAATAATTGATTTCTAATGGTTTGATTTCCTCAATTGTATAAAGTCTAAGGAGAATCTTGCGGATCCGCTTATAAAAAGGTTTAGCTAGAGATCGTGTGTCAATTTTTTGAAAAACGGAATGGGACTGAAGCCTATTACGCATGTTCCCTTATAATGGCAACCCAACCATAGTGACTGGAGATCAAGATCATGGTTCAAAAGGGACAACTATGTTATGAAGGACGGTTAGCACTTACCCATTCGGTTAAAACAAAAGTGTTGTCTGCTAAAAGGTTTAGGTTAAGCGCACAATAAGCTTTTAATGATTCCTATATCTTGGTCAAGCCAAGGGGTATTGCATAGTACTCTTTATAGGAGGTCACCTCTGTAAGTGGAAGTGGGGCTGCTTCTGTGAGAATTTGTGGGCTGAATTCTCCAAAACACTTTCTGAAACCAAGGTTGTCCAGGGCCAAAACGGGCACAACCTTGAGAACCTCGAGAATGTTAGGTGATCTGTTGTGTAGGTATCATTGTCTAGGCATACACCAAAGCCTGAGCAGTTCAAGACCTAGTTCACTGCTTATCCGAGTATGTCCGATCGATGGTACTCTACTACGGAAGGTTCAAGGCAGCAAACCACTGTTAAGGGTGAATTTATACGATTTATAACGCTATATTTTATGATAATTTCCCTCGTATTTGTGTTAATTTGCATAAGAAACGAGTATTTAATGGATTTATTGAGTAAATGATATTTAAAAAGAGTTAATCGCGAAATATGTTGATTTATGTGCTTTAATTATGTTTTTATGATTATTTGAGCATTATTACATTTTGCGATGTTTTTATGTGTTATAGATACATGTTCAAGGCTCAAAAGATGATTAAAAGCTGATTGAGTTCGAGCTAATTGATGATAAAAGAGATAATGAAGGAATTGACGAGAAGAAAAGAGATAAAGATCAAGGAGATCAGAATTCGATCATGATTGGACTGGCGTCCAGAATCTCCATCCAATGGACGGGCGTCTGATGAAGTGAACGAGCGTCCAGGATGACATCTTTGATTCAGGAAGTTTGGACGCTGGAGTGAACGCTGGACAGACGGGCGTCTGGTCATGACTCGGCCCGATTCGAAGTTTTATTGAAGAGTGGACGGGCGTTCACCCTTTCCAGACGGGCGTCCGGTAGCTGACTTTGCTGAACCGACTTTAAAATCTATAAATAGGCGGCTGTTTCTCAACCCAAACCATACCATACACTCATTATTCAAAACCCTAAACCTAGGGGCGGCTTTAGACTGCGTTTTTCTCCCTTTTATTCCGCTTTTATGCACTTTAGATTTAGATTAAACTAGTTACTTTTTATGCAATCGTTTCGCGAATTTGAGTTGCCGAGGATGTTCGAAGCTAAAAGCTTCATCAAACGAGTATTGTGAAGCCATCCAACAATTGTTGATTTCGTTTTCATCGATTATACTGTGAGTTTTTATTAAAGGTTGTTTCTTATTCATGTTTATTATGTTTTAATTGCTTTTACATCGGAAGATATGCATGTGTTGATTGTTTATTGTTGATGGAAATCTTAATAAACCTTAGATCACCATGAATAAGAATAGTACTTTGAATCTATCATAACAGAAGTTAATAGGTTTAATTGCTAGATTATAAACGTAAAGTTTACACATTTGGTTAGAAAACGCGTTAATCTTGCATTGGAAGATAATAGATTAATAGATGAACTTTCTAAGGAATTAGGGTTCATGTTTAGATAAGGTGAATCACAACCTAGATAAAAACCACAATATAATCGAGATAGAGAATCAATGCTTGTTGGATAGGTGGATCAGTCCTCGTTTGGCTCGTTAAACATTAAATTCAAATCCTTAAAACTTGAATTTGTTTAAGTAGTTACTTTTGTTTGCATCTTAGACTAGTTTAGTTTAAATAGGTTCGCAACCCGTATTCTTCCTAGCTTTGGAGCATATCCTCTGTCTAGTTTTATTTTCTGGTTCGTCTCGTTTTATTCGCTGTTTAGATTAGTTTCGTGACATAGTTTAGGTTAAACAAAAACTAGAAATCACAATCGTTTAGTTCCCCGTAAGATCGACCCGGCATTAACCACTATTACTACGATCCTTATACTTGATGTTAACCGGATTATTACTTGTTTGCTTTGTTAGATAAATCCGTGACAAGTTTTTGGCGCCGTTGCCGGGGAACCGGACGGTTGTCTAGTTTTTGTTTTTCGTTTTTCTGCTTGTTTTTGTTTTTCCTGTTTTTATTTCGTTTTAATTTCCTGTTTTTAGTTGATAAACGTTTAGGTAATTAGTTAATTAGGGTTTTAGTTTAGGGTTTAAGGTTCTCTTGTGATTAGTTCCCCCCTCTATCTCGTCTCTCTGTTTCTGTTTCTATTCTTTCTAATCTTTCATTCCCCTTCTTTTCTGTTATTTTCTGCAAATTTCCTGCTTCTGTTCTAATTTTTTTTCCGCTACCAAACGGGCGTCTGGGATATTGGACGCCCGTCCGAGGGAAAATTTCCAATCCTGTTCTGTTTTCTTTCACTTAGACGAGCGTCCATAAAATTTGGACGCCCGTTCAAGTTTTCTGAAGACCAGACGAGCGTTTGGGCAACCGAACGGCCGTCCAGTCCAAAAAGTTGAGCAGACGCCCGTCCAAGACTTTGGACGCCCGTCTGTTTTATCTTTTCCTTACTAATCTTATTTCCCTTCTTTTCTTTTCTTTTCTTTTCTTTAGGTTTTTAATTTTTAGTTTAGGCTTTTAATTTCTTAGTTTTTAGGCTTCTTTTCACTTGTTTTTGGTCCGGTTTATGCAAACTCGGAGTCAAAAGGGACCGTTATTCTACACCCATGACCCCGAGCGAACCGTAGTCCGGCCAAACAGGCAGATTTTCCGTTCTGCGGTTCTGGCAGACAGAGCCGAGCAAGATCTTGAAGATCAACTAGCCAAGGAAATCACTGATTTTGTGATAATGGCCGCTAACAATAGACGTACGTTGGCAGACTACGCCATGCCAGGCGAAGTCAAAGTCAACTCCGGCTATTGTTATTCCACCATTACCGCACAAACCTTTGAGCTAAAGCCGGACTTATCCGGATGATGCGGCATGTATCAATTTTTCATGGCTATCAATCGAGAGAATCCGCATACCCACTTACATACGTTCTTAGAGATATGCGGTACTACACGCATCCAAGGAGTAAGTGAGGATGCGATCAAGCTTAAACTATTTCCATTTTCTTTGAAAGGAGAGGCTAAAGAGTGGTACACCTCTCTCCCTTCGAATCTATCACCACTCCGGCGTAACTCGAAAAGGAGTTCTTGAGTCAATATTTTCCACCTTCAAAGACGGCCCAGTGCTTAAATGAAATATTCACTTTCTATCATAAAGAGAATGAATCTTTCTTCGAATGTTGGAAGAGATTCAAGTCTCTTCTCAGAAAGTGCCCCCACCATGGCTTGCCACTGGAAAGGCAAGTCAATACATTCTTCAGTGGATTGACCGAGCTCACCAAGGGCATGGTCAATAGTTCTTCTGGTGGGGCATTTCTGAAGAAAACACCTGAAGAGGGATGGGCATTGTTTGAGGACATTGCAAAGTACAACTACACCCCCTCTTATCAAGCAATTCAATCACCTCCTCCTCCCAAGGTTGAGGAAGTCTATTTGCAAAGTTTGATCGCCATGCGCGTGCGAGATGGCAACACCTCGAGTTTCAAATCCGATAAATCAAATTTTCTTTTCCACGAACTCTCGGGTTCCGTACCGTGAAAATTGCCGTCGACGGCCATATGAATGGCCGGTGTCAATTTAATTCCCCGTACCTTATCAAGTTAATGCCGTTCATGATTATGGACAAGTACAATCAAGTCACATGTCGAATTGTGACGAGGTGGGGCACACTTCTAGATTCTCGTCCTATGAACGGACGTAATGTTGAAGTGAATGCATTCTATGCCCGAACAATCAAAGGTTCAATCGCTTTTCGGCGTAATAATTTTCAAAACCAAGGGTTTAGTCAACCTTCAAGTTTTAATCCTAATTCGAATTTTAATTCGAATCGAATTTCAATAGAAACCCCGGTTTTAATCGAACCAAAATTCAAAATTTTCCAATCCTACTCAAAGGTTCAATCGAATTGTCCCGCCAATTCTAATTCTCGCGATCCAAGGTCGGCCCCCGTACCCTATTCTCCAAATTTCCAAAACTCTCAAGGCCCCTCCCAATCTACCAATCTTGAAGCTAAATTGGAGGAGCAAAGTAGATCAATGAAGAATCTTGAGAGACAAATTGGGCAACCGGCCGAACAGCTTAGCTTCTAGACCCCCGTGGCGGCCCCGCCACCGAGAAGAATCCAAAGGGTGGTCAAGTTGCTCAGGGCGACTTGAACAAAGGCCCATGCACTGACCTCGTACCATCAATTCAATACGGTAAAGAGGAGGCCAGTGCAATGAATTCGAGAAGCGGTACTCAAGTTAGTGGTCCTTCCCATCAGGGAAACCACTAGCCCCTCCTGCCATTGATAAGGCAGGAGGGGAACCTGAGCACCTACACTCCCCTCAACTGCAAGAAAAGACTCAGGTGGCTGAGCCCCTGAGAGGTGAAAGAGATGGAGATCCTCAAGTGGCTGATCCCTTGAGGACTGAAGAAACAAGTGGAAGTCAGGAGGCTGATCCCCTGACTACAAAAAAATCTGAAAAAGCTGTTCGATGGAAAGATCTGGAAGATAAAGATGTAAGTGCATCCTCAAAGAAAGTCTTTTCTGAGAGTGACCTTAAGAAGCTTCCATTTCCACCGAGAAAGAGCAACATCCCCTTGAGTGAGGACAAAAAGTACGAGAAGGTGCTGAACCTTTTGAAAAATACTCAGGTAAATCTTCCACTATCGGATGTCTTGGTCGAGATGCCTAAGTATACAAAATTCATCAAGGATGTTGTGTCTTCGAAAAAGAAGTTAGCAGGCATGGAAAGGCAAATTGGTGAGGATTGCTCCATGATTAATTATGAAGACTTACCAATTAAAAGAGGTGACCCTGGAAAGTTCGTACTTACAGTATTAATGGGAGGTCTAGTCTTCCCTAATTCTTTGTGTGATCTAGGTGCCTCTATAAGTCTTATGCCAATGTCTGTATGCAAACAGCTCGGTTTACAAAGCCTTCTAGAACCCACTACTATGAGTCTACAATTCGCTGATAGATCTTCTAAGAAAGCTTCAGGGATCCTGAAAGACGTTTTGGTTCAGATTGATAGATTTACCTTTCCAGTCGATTGGTATGTTTTAGATATGGAGAAAGATGAAAACGTCCCCCTGATTCTTGGAAGACCTTTCTTATCTACAGCTAGAGCCCTCATTGATTGCGATGGTGGGCAAGTGACTATCCGAGTTGGTGATCAAGAGGTGAGTTACAATGTCTTAAAATCCATTCAAGTACCCTCTGGCCCTCCAACCGGCTTTTCCATTGATTATATGACGGACGATTTCACCGATTATATGGATAAGCAAGTCATGGCTGTAGAAGCGGAATATGAGCGATTGGTTGACAACCTAAATACTCATGGTATGGTTAATCTAGATCAATTAGCAGCTGATTTTGAGGAAGAATTGTTGGAAGGAGAAGCTTTGGCAGTGGGACCACAGAGTAAACTCAGTGATATTGAGTTAAAAAGTGGAGATCTTAAATCTAGTTTAGAAGACCCCCCTGCAGATTTGGTGTTGAAGCCGTTGCCTAAACATCTTAAGTATGTGTTTTTAAGAGAAGGTGACAAGCTTCCATTGATTATATCTGCCAAGCTGTCTCGACTTGAAGAAATGAAATTAATCAACGTCTTGAAGAAAAATGAAAAAGCCTTTGGATGGCAAGTGGGAGATATCAGAGGGATATCTCCGAACATCTGTATGCATAAGATCAAGACAAATGAGGGTGCGAAATGTGTTAGACAGCCCTAAAGGAGGCTCAACCCTCATATGCAGGAAGTGGTTAAGAAAGAAATCATCAAACTTCTGGACATGGGAATTATTTATGCCATCGCTGATAGCGAATGGGTTTCCCCGACTCAGGTAGTCCCCAAGAAAGGTGGAATTACGATTGAGAAGAATGAGAAGGGAGAGGAAATAGCATTGAGACTTGTCACTGGTTACAGAGTCTGCATCGATTATCGAAAGCTCAATGAGGTAACCATGAAAGATCACTTTCCCCTTCCATTCATTGATCGGATGCTTGAGCGTCCGGCGGGACACGCATTCTATCGCTTCTTAGATGGCTATTCGGATACTTCCAGATACCCATTGATCCAGCTGACCAAGAGAAGACCACTTTTACCTGCCCTTATGGTACATTCGCTTACAAGCGAATGCCATTTGGCCTCTGCAATGCCCCAGCTACATTTCAGCGATGTATGCTAGCTATCTTTGACGGGCTTGTAGAGAAGTGTATGGAGATTTTTATGGACGATTTTTCGGTTTTTGGTCAGTCTTTTGATGATTGCCTTGACAATCTTGATCAAGTGTTAACCAGATGTGTGGAAAAGAGCTTAGTACTTAATTGGGAAAAATGCCATTTCATGGTAGACGAGGGAATAGTTCTTGGCCACAAAATCTCCGCCAAAGGTATAGAAGTTGACAGGGCAAAAGTGGAAGCTATCGAGAAGATGAGCTATCCCAAGAATGTGCGAGAAGTGAGAGGCTTTCTTGGACATGTCGGTTTTTACAGAAGATTCATTCAAGACTTCTCCAAGATAGCCAAGCCCCTGTCTACTTTACTAAAGGACGACGTTGAGTTCAATTTTGATGAGAGCTGCAAGCAAGCGTTTGAGGAGCTTAAGGATCGTCTAATCTCTGCTCCAATTCTTATATCGCCTGACTGGAACCTACCTTTTGAGCTTATGTGCGACGCATCAAACTATGCTGTTGGTGCTGTTCTAGGACAAAAGATCAAGGGGAAGTTCCAGCCCATCTATTACGCCAGTCACACATTGAACCCCTCTCAAGTTAACTATACTACTACTGAAAAGGAACTATTGGCCGTAGTTTTTGCTATGAAAAAGTTCCGTAGTTACTTGTTAGGAGCTCAAGTGATTGTGTGGACTGATCACGCTGCTTTGCGGTATCTGATGACTAAGAAAGAAGCCAAACCGCGCCTACTACGTTGGATATTGACCCTACAAGAGTTTGACGTTCAAATTAAGGACAAAAAGGGCAGTGAAAACGTAGTGGCTGATCACGTTTCAAGGATGCTTAGTGAGGAAAAGGATGAACCAGATGATATAGACCTTTACTTTCCTCTAGAGAACATCATGTTGATAGACGGATGTCCTCCTGATGTTCCATGGTATTCTTCCATTGTAAACTACCTTCATGCCCGATATCTCGATCCAGAATTGTCTTATCAAGAGAAGAAAATGTTCTTCTCTGATTTGAAATCTTTCGTTTGGGATGAACCTTATCTTTTTAAGATCTGTAAAGATGGTCTGCTTAGGAGATGTGTTCCAGAATCTGAGCAACGCGATATTATTTAGCAGTGCCACAGTGGACCCACTGGAGGTCACTTTGGTCCGTGGAAAACCGTTGCTAAGATCTTCCAATCCGGTTTCTATTGGCCTACGATCTTTAAGGATACAGAAGCTTTCTGTAAAGCTTGTGATAGGTGCCAAAGAACCGGTACTCTGACGAGGCGTTTCGACATGCCTTTGAAACCCATCTTAGAATGCGAAGTCTTTGATGTCTGGGGTATCGATTTTATGGGACCATTCCCATCATCTTGCGGTAATAAATACATCTTAGTTTGCGTAGACTACATGTCTAAATGGGTGGAGGCTCAAGCCACTCCTCACAATGATCATAAGACGGTCATGAAATTCTTAAAGAAGAACATCTTCGTGAGGTTTGGATGTCCACGTGCCTTGATCAGTGATGAAGGGACGCATTTCTGCAACCGACCCCTAGAGAAAGTGCTTGAAAAGTATGGTGTTCGTCACAAAACTGGCACACCATATCATCCGATGACTAGTGGTCAGGTTGAAAGGAGCAACCAGAGTATCAAGAAAATCCTGGAAAAGATGGTCAACAGTCATAGAAAGAACTGGAGTTTGAAGTTGGATGATGTACTGTGGGCATACAGAACTGCCTACAAAACCCCTATGGGTACATCTCCATATCAGATGGTCTATGGAAAGCCATGTCATCTGCCTGTCGAGTTAGAGCATAGAGCCTATTGGGCTACCAGGTTTCTGAACTTTGATTCCCAATCTTGTGGAAAACATCGACTGCAGCAGTTGCATGAATTGGACGAATTCAGACTCCGGGCCTATGAAAGTGCCAGGATTAGTAAAGATAAGATGAAACTCCTCCACGATGCTAAGATTAAGAAAAGAGAATTTCAAGTCGGAGAACAAGTTCTTCTATACAATTCTAGGTTACATCTGTTTCCTGGAAAGTTGATGACACGTTGGTCCGGTCCCTTCGAAATTCTTCAAATTATTCCTGGAGGCGTTCTAGAACTACGAGGTTATGGTGACCAACCGTTTCGAGTGAATGGTCAAAGGTGCAAGCACTATATTGGTGAGCCTAAGGAAAAGCCTTTGATTGTTCGTTGCCTCGATATCCTCGGGTGTGGTGCTACGCAAGTCGATGAATTTGACGTGTTTTCACCTGACCTGTTTTCAGAGGATGACGGTAGTGGTCGATCTGAAGAAGTTCTAGCAGGTAGTTGGGATATGGAGGAGTATTGGAGGGAGCGTCAACTTAAACGTCATCAGGAGAATCAGAAGAGGAAGTGGTCAGTCATGGGGAAGTTTAAGCGTATTTGGAAAGCTGTTAAAGATTTTACCCCATGTGTGAGATGCTGTTTCTGCAGCCACACTGCTAATCAGAGCTTACACGAGGTAGTGGCTGGCAGAAAAGTCAAATGGCCTGATCCAGGCTGAGCTTTAAACGGTGTCGAGCTAACGACATTAACCACAAGCGCTACTAGGAGGCATCCTAGATATCAGTAGTTTTAGTCGTTTTTTTTTTATGTTTTTGTAGTATTAAAGTTTAGCTTACTAAGTTTAAGTATTTAAGTTTAGCTTACTAAGTATTGTTTTTGTTTATATCTGTCAGTTAGTGTGCTTTCTAGATATGGATTTCGGTGTTCAGCCAGAGGAGTTACCTTTCCTTAGGAAGATCCCACTAATCACTGTAGATGACGGACCGGGAGGAACCATTATTTTGCACGTAGATTTTGACATTAGTACCCTCGTCAAGACTGTCACCTATGTTCTCATTGTTCCCCGCTGTTCGGGAGGTGGAGACTTCACTACTGAGGAGTTACAAGAGGCTCTTGGACGTCCGTACACGATCCTCAACGATCCGATGCTGACAGATTTAGCGCTAGTGCTGCAAGCTGAGCATTTTCGAGGTATTGATGTAGCTGGTGAGGATTGGGGTTTGCAGGATGAATTTGACTTCCCTCCGGCGATTGACATGCTCCGCCGTCTTATTCGAGTGATAGATTGGTCGGCCGTTTACGATGACTAGCGTTCTTAAGTTGTTTCGTCGAGCAAACGACGTAAAACAAAAGCGCTGAGTGGGAGGCAACCCACTGTTTTCTATCTGTTTTTATCTTGGTTTCTAGTAATTCTATGTACTTCATCGATTTAGAGTTGTATTTTTGAGGTTTTAATTAAGTTTAATAAGAAAGTGCGAATTTGAATTTAAATTGTATGAAATTTCATAATTTTTGCACTTATACTGCTTGGACGCCCGTTCAGAACTCTGGACGCCCGTTCAGAACTCTGGACGCCCGTCCGCCTTGACCAATTTTTGGACGAGCGTCCACTAAGCCTGGACGCCCGTCTGCTTTCTTCCCTCCAATCCTGTATGTGATTTAAACTCTTGGACGAGCGTCTACTAAACTGGACGCCCGTCCAGTTCATCTGATTTCCCAGTGGACGCCCGTCCGCTGAGTTGGACGAGCGTCCAACATCTGTCTATATATACTCCCTCCTTCGATGAACACTCACTTTTCTGAATTTCAAACCGCAAAACCGTTTCCTCTCCCACTTTTTGGCCTAAAATCCTCGATTCTAAACCATTTCAGGCGATTCCAAGTGCTACAGACCGCTCTTGATCCCCTCTCTTTGATTTTCATAACCAAATTTCCCAACACACAATATTTTTGGAGAATCAGGCCCCATTGAAGTCTGACTTTTTAGAGAAAAAATTCAATTTTGGAGCACATTTTGGTGTTATTTGGACTGATTTTCACCTCGATCAACATCTACTCACCTTGCTTGGTAAGTTAGTAACACCTTTTCTAGTTTTTATTCACGTTTTTGCGAGTTCGATCTTTGGGTCGGCTCATTCACTTGAATATCATCATAATTCGTTTTTTTCTCTGGTTTTGTGTTTCTTTCTGCTCTGTTTTGGTGCTACGGTGTTGTGATGGGTGATGAATGGGGTTGTTTGGTGATGATTTTGGTTGTGGTTGTGGTTTGGTTGCTTTGAAATCCCGCTTTGGATGTTAAACGGGTATCTTTTGTGCGAATTGGGATTGTTTGGTTTAGTTTAGGCTTTGAATATGGTTCATAAGAAGGGAGTTGTGAAGAGGCATGGTAAGGAAGTGGCCCGGGAGGCCGGGAAGAAGCGTAAAGAGATTGATCCTACCTTAGTTGATCCTAACCGAGGTATTAGTATTCGAGAGCAACCTCATAGAGCCACCTAAGCTAGGGCTACTTTGAGAGATGAACCAACCTCAGACTCTGAGACGGATGACGATATCCCTTTGGTGAGGATTCCTAGAGCTCAGAAAGGAGGAGCCTCATCTAGGGTTGAGGAGGTTGTGGAAGCTCCACGGGAAGATGAACCGGTTGAACCTAGGGCTGCTCCACCTAGAAAGAAAGCCAAAACCGTACCCCCTATGCCATTGCCTCGTAGATTCGTGAACCCTAGAGCCCATGAGGTTTATACTAAACATTACTTCTCGAGGAACATGTTGGTTGAGAGGGCTATTTTGGAGGCGAAGGTCGATCCGGGGTTCATTAAGTTGCTTAAGGATAGGAAATGGGAAGCCTTGATGACAATCCCGACTACCCCGGTGAATAGCTCCCTAGTTAGGGAATTTTATGCAAATTGTTCGGAAACCGACTTGGGGACAAAGGTAGTCGTGGTTCGAGGGGTGGAAGTTCCGTTTACACCGGAAGTGATTAATCAAAAATACAACTTGGCGGCCTTTGAGGGAAGGGATTATAAGGAGGAGATTGTGCATAGACAGAGTTTGGGGCAGGATCCCTTGGAGGAGTTAAGGTTAAGAGTTTGCCCGGATGTGGCTTGGACGTTAAGGCCGGGAGGAGACCGGAAGGAGTTGGTTACCACGACCTGGACGGAGGACTGGTAGGTCCAGTGTCGATTTATTCAGAGTCGGTTGTTGCCTAAGAACAACTTGACACATTTTCATATTGGTGACCTAGGCATGTTGTATGCGTTGACGTTTGGCTTGAATGTGGATGTGGGACAAGCTTTATATGACGAGATCTCTATTAACCAGAAGGTTTACACGAGGAGCTTGATCGTCCCTCACCTGATCCACAGTTTGTGTATCGATGCCGGTGTGCCTGAGTATGGAGCCGATCACAAACCGAAGAATCCGAGGCCTATACAGAGAGAGAAGGGTAAGCCTTCGGGTCAGTCTGAGTCAGGGGCACCGCGGGAGCCTGGTTCTTCCTCAGCACCGCCGCGAGCGTCCCCACTTCCTACTTCATCTCCTTCGGTCCGGATGCGGCTAAGTATGGGCAATAGTATACGGGACTGGCTGGAGGACATCAGGACGTCTCAGAACAACATTTTGTCGATTCTGCAGTGTATCAGTGAAGGCCGGCGGCCAAGGGACGTTAGAGTCTTCGATCCGAGCGTCATTGATTTCCATTATTCTGACGAGATTGAGCAGGCCATTGCAGATGTTATTCACGAGTCAGAGTCGTCTGATGAGGAGTAGCCTGATGCCCCTGGGGGTGATGTACCTCCGGCTGACGATTCTCTGGCTCCGGGGCAGTCATGATTTTATTTGTCTATTTTTCGATTTTGATTTGCCCTAGATACTGTCATTGTATTATTTTGCTACTTTTTCCTTATATGATTCGTTGTAATTTTTGAGATTGCTACTATTACTTTTTCCAATGGATCATGTAAGCCATAAGGCGCCCGCACTTTCATTTTTACTTTGTTTACACTTTTGGGATGTATTGACTGATTTTGCTTTTGTTAATATTCGGTTTTGTATTTCTTTTTCTTCTGGTATAATTCCCCGTTTTCCCCGAGATGGTTCCGTGTTTGTCAAGTCGTGCATGTATCATTTTACCGGTTTTGTCGAGCTACATTGTCAGATTACAAGTTTCCGGTGTCACTGTGTAGGCTCCGGCCTGACCGATGAGTCGTGTATCCGTTGAAATCAGCTAAGTCTTTGACCTTTTCTGTTAATTCTGCACAACATGAGGACATGTTGATCTTTAAGTGTGGGGGAGGGGAATGAGTCGTGATATATCTATACATGTGCTTAACTCGTAACGTTTCTATGCGAAATGAGCTAAAATGAGCTAGATTTTTCAAAATTTCTCGACATTTTTTGTTTTTGTTTTGTCCCGAGTAAGCAAGGCATAATCTTTGTTCGTTATTTTTATAGTCATTTAAGCTATATATCATATGATTGATAAGTTAGTTGTTTCACCTGAGATCTATTCTTCACGAGCCATAGTAAATGATGAGCTAATTTATAAAGTTATACCCCTTTTGGACGAGTGATTTTTGATTTTCTTATAAGCCATGTGCTTAGTGCTACGTATATATCTTGAGATTTATGATAGTTTGTATTTAGCTCCGAAGTATGTTATACTGTGAATATCTTAGGTTTGAATGTGATAAAGTAACACGTGACTTATTGTCAAATGAAAAAGTTGAATTATATATGAATAAAATGGGTGTGTCGAAAGCTAGTCGATGATTTGAGTGCGATAGGGTATACCACGTATGTCCTATACCACTATGATGACTAAAAGCTCACGACAGTCAGGAAAAGCTGCCTTATGATTGGAGTAAGGTAGGGTATATCTCGAATATCCAATTCTGCTATGACAGGGCAATAGCTCATTCTGATGTGTGTTTAAGTGAAATAGTTAAATCAACTAAAGAATTGATATGAAATGAATATAAGACTAAGTTATCGTCTATCTTATCCCCAGTAGAAACTGATAGATATGCTGTAGGGATTATCCTCTGAGTATTTCAGAAAGGCCCTAGATATATTCGATCATTCTTTTCGGGATATTTCACGTTTGTAGGGTACATCTTATGAGTATCACTTATTGCTAGTCTACGAGGGGGTATTAGCTAGTTTTGCTTTGAGTTTCTCAAGTTTGGATTTAGTGGAAGTTTTCTATGGCCTTGCACACATACAATGGTGAACTTCTGATTTATTAGATCGTTGATATATCGTTTGAGATGTCTATCTTTTCTCTGAGCCTTTGTTTCGTTTTGTTTTGCTCGGGACTAGCAAAAGCTTAAGTGTGGGGGAGTTGTTAAGGGTGAATTTATACGATTTATAACGCTATATTTTATGATAATTTCCCTCATATTTGTGTTAATTTGCATAAGAAACGAGTATTTAATGGATTTATTGAGTAAATGATATTTAAAAAGAGTTAATCGCGAAATATGTTGATTTATGTGCTTTAATTATGTTTTTATGATTATTTGAGCATTATTATATTTTGCGATGTTTTTATGTGTTATAGATACATGTTCAAGGCTCAAAAGATGATTAAAAGCTGATTGAGTTTGAGCTAATTGATGATAAAAGAGATAATGAAGGAATTGACGAGAAGAAAAGAGATAAAGATCAAGGAGATCAGAATTCGATCATGATTGGACTGGCGTCCAGAATCTCCGTCCAATGGACGGGCGTCTGATGAAGTGAACGAGCGTCCAGGATGACATCTTTGATTCAGGAAGTTTGGACGCTGGAGTGAACGCTGGACAGACGGGCGTCTGGTCATGACTCGGCCCGATTCAAAGTTTTATTGAAGAGTGGACGGGCGTTCACCCTTTCCAGACGGGCGTCCGGTAGCCGACTTTGCTGAACCGACTTTAAAATCTATAAATAGGCGGCTGTTTCTCAACCCAAACCATACCATACACTCATTATTCAAAACCCTAAACCTAGGGGCGGCTTTAGGCTGCGTTTTTCTCCCTTTTATTCCAGTTTTTATGCACTTTAGATTTAGATTAAACTAGTTACTTTTTATGCATTGTTTCTGCGAATTTGAGTTGCTGAGGATGTTCAGAAGCTAAAAGCTTCATCAAACGAGTATTGTGAAGCCATCCAACAATTGTTGATTTCGTTTTCATCGATTATACTATGAGTTTTTATTAAAGGTTGTTTCTTATTCATGTTTATTATGTTTTAATTGCTTTTACATCGGAAGATATGCATGTGTTGATTGTTTATTGTTGATGGAAATCTTAATAAACCTTAGATCACCATGAATAAGAATAGTACTTTGAATCTATCATAACGGAAGTTAATAGGTTTAATTGCTAGATTATAAACGTAATGTTTACACCTTTGGTTAGAAAACGCGTTAATCTTGCATTGGAAGATAATAGATTAATAGATGAACTTTCTAAGGAATTAGGGTTCATGTTTAGATAAGGTGAATCACAACCTAGATAAAAACCACAATATAATCGAGATAGGGAATCAATGCTTGTTGGATAGGTGGATCAGTCCTCGTTTGGCTCGTTAAACATTAAATTCAAATCCTTAAAACTTGAATTTGTTTAAGTAGTTACTTTTGTTTGCATCTTAGACTAGTTTAGTTTAAATAGGTTCGCAACCCGTATTCTTCCTAGCTTTGGAGCATATCCTCTGTCTAGTTTTATTTTCTGTTCTGTCTCGTTTTATTCGCTGTTTTGATTAGTTTCGTGACATAGTTTAGGTTAAACAAAAACTAGAAATCACAATCGTTTAGTTCCCCGTAAGATCGACCCGGCATTAACCACTATTACTACGATCCTTATACTTGAGGTTAACCGGATTATTACTTGTTTGCTTTGTTAGATAAATCCGTGACAACCACCTCGCCCGATGCAACAGATTTCCGCATGTGATCTCTTCAGAGTCTGTATTGAATTTGCATTAATTTTCATTCATTGTGGGGGATTGTGGGAGAATTTTGAATTAAAATTTAATGGAGGGTCGCATCGATTCGGTGAAAAATTATAACTATGTAAGAGGTTGTATCCTTTAGGTTAAAGGTCACAACCTTTAAATGATCAGACATATTTCTCCTATAAATTCCTATCATTTTATGTGGAAAAAAATGCATGTAAGAATTTTTCATAGACAAAAATTCTGGCCAGTTTCCATTAAAACTATTCATACAAATACTTTGCATATTTTTCGAGTTAAGAAGAGATTTACAGAACATTATCTGGTCGCCGTCTTCTTCTCATTGAAGTGCCAAAATCCGAAGAAGTTATGACTGTTATATCTTGGGAGACGATTGTCATTACCGTGCGCACATAATCATAGAAAAACTTACTGTGTATTTTTGCCATTACCGTACGCACATAATTGCATTTATGAACATGTTTATTCAATGTGTATATGCATATTTGTTTGGAAAACATTTTTTGCATTGAATTTGCATTCTGAAACATGTTCATCTCGGTACTGGTTAATTTTTCTGAAGAAGAATCAGAAAATAAAATTTGGAAAAATTGAAGCAGAAAAATTTGTTTGGACGAAACCCTTATGTGTTAGTGTGATACAAAAGCATGTATATGTGCAAATCTTTCTGTAAATTTATTTTACATCATATGTGTGATCTTATACATCTTCTAAATTGTGTTGGTATCTGATGTGATCCGTGAACGAATCAGATCCGAAATTTCCGAAGGACCGACTGAAGGCACCAATAAAACGAGCACCGTGACCCTTAGCTAACTCGTAACTAAGAACCTTGGTATGACCTCAACCCTTAGATAACCCGTATCTAAAAACCTTGGTATACGAACGCCACAAGGTCTGCTCAGAACCTTGATAAGTTCCGTTTGGAATCCACCAAACAACGGTGTTGGAATACACCAAACACCAACGTGAGAAAACTCACCAAAGCTTAAAGCTTCAAATAAAATATATATCTCAAAATTTGTCTGTTGATTACAATGACTCTTAATGCCTTTATATAGGCTACAGACTCCAAGACTAATTGCTAATTTAGCAATGTGGGACAAAATAACTATAAATAAAAACAATAACAAAAATAAAATACTATCTAACCATGTGGGATAATAAAAGTTAACTAAAAATAAATAAAAGACTCCAAATAAATTTGACAAGTTTCTTCTCGATGGGAATCACATCATTCCCTCCCGGTTCCAAAAGGATTCGTCCTCGAATCAAAAGGATGTCGTAAAATGCACCATCAAGGACAAAACAGGTCGAACCAACAACGAATATCAATGATATGCCCGGATCAAATACAAGGCGGACATGCCACTTCAAATCAGTATATCTTCGAGATGTTGATGCATACATCACCAAGGAAACCAATGAGTAGTAATCTTGCAGGTGCTCAATGCAAATAATGCTCTCCGGAGCAGCAACATAGGCATAGGGATTAGAAGCCGGAATAACTGCACAATACACCGCATAAGGATCAATGAAGGTGTGCTTCGGTTTGCCATCAATGTCAACTGGGACAAGAACATCCATAGGAAATATATTGGTTTGATTGATTATAGCAGATAGCCCAGTTTGCTCCTCAAGCGGATGATCTTCATGTACCTGCAAAGAAGACGAAGTAGAACTCGAACAAGTGGACGGTGAAGTAGGACCAACAGTCGCATATGCCTCAATTTTATCCACCACTAATGCAATATCCTCATCTACTTTTGCAACATGTATCTCCACCACTTCTTTATTCTCCTCGGTGATTGTCTCTGCCACAATCGACTCTTGGACTACATCCACCAATTTTGCTCCAACAACCTCCTCCAATCTGTCTTCCACTACAACCTCGTTTACATTTTCTGGTGCCTGAGACTCCTCAATCTGAATATTACTTTGTTGCCTAGAGGGTAGAGATTCAAAAACATGTTTCTTGCCACAAAAGGAAAAAGAATAGCGAGTCCGGGATGCATTATGACGTACATTATGCAAAGATAACCATGATCTCCCAAATATCAAATGTACATCACTCAGTGGCACCACATCACATGAGACAACAGCTTTATAACTTCCAATGGACATTGGAACCCGTGCATACCGTGTAACTTTAACCCGATGGTTTCCCACAACAATGTAGTAGGGATGATGAAGTCTTTCCGTCCGCAAGTTTAACTCCTTAACCACATCTTTACTAATGAAATTTTCTTCTTCATCATGATCAATACACAACTCATATTCATAATCTCCAATAAAACATGATGTGTAAAACAAGTTGTTACCTTGACTACTACGTCTTTCTTTTAACATGTTATGAAGTTGAGCCTTCATATCCTCCATCATATCATCAAAACGTTGTTCTATTACCAAATTTTGATTCATCATATCTTCAAAATTCCGAAAATAGAAATCCATATGACTCTCCTTTGACATTACTCAAGATCGAAATTCCCCAATAAATAGCACACGGCAAGCATCCAAAATGTCCAAACAAGAATATTCGACAAGGAATTTTTTTGTTTCTTTAAAAGTGTACTAAAATCACGGATGTGATAAAAATCACACCTATGATGTGAAACTCACGTCCAAGAGGGGCAGAAGGTTTTTTTTTTTTTTTTTTTTTTTTTTTTTTTTTTTTTTTGGCAACCAATTTGAAATAAAGAAATAGAAAGAATCAAATAGGGCGATTGGGGGATAAGTCGGCGGCAATTAATGCAGGATTTGCTTGAATAATTTTTTTTTTTTTGGACCAATCGACAAAAGAATCAAATAGCTAGGGAAAAAAAAAAGTGCTCCAAGTCGGGGGCAAAGGGATAAATAATCGCTGTAATTCTTTTTTTTGGAATAATAAGAACAGTAGAACAAAGAACAAGAAACTGGATTTTTTTTTCATAATAAGAACGAAAGGAAAAAGGACACATGAAATAAGGAAAAAAACAAGGGATATTTGGATACCGTCAGTGACTAGCTCCGATACCAACTGATGTGATCCGTGAACGAATCAGATCCGAAATTGCCGAAGGACCGACTGAAGGCACCAATAAAACGAGCACCGCGACCCTTAGCTAACTCGTAACTAAGAACCTTGGTATGACCTCAACCCTTAGATAACCCGTATCTAAAAACCTTGGTATACGAACGCCACAAGGTCTGCTCAGAACCTTGATAAGTTCCGTTTGGAATCCACCAAACAACGGTGTTGGAATACACCAAACACCAACGTGAGAAAACTCACCAAAGCTTAAAGCTTCAAATAAAATATATATCTCAAAATTTGTCTGTTGATTACAATGACTCTTAATGCCTTTATATAGGCTACAGACTCCAAGACTAATTGCTAATTTAGCAATGTGGGACAAAATAACTATAAATAAAAACAATAACAAAAATAAAATACTATCTAACCATGTGGGATAATAAAAGTTAACTAAAAATAAATAAAAGACTCCAAATAAATTTGACAAGTTTCTTCTCGATGGGAATCACATCAGTATCACTTTTGGAGATGTAGAAAGATTATTAAAAAATCTGCAACTTGAAATTGTTGAAAAACATGATGTTTTCTGGGGGAAAAAAATTGCAACTTGTTGCCTTGTATACCTTTTGGAAAAATAATGTTAACAACATGATTTTTGTGTTAATATGATTCTACAAGTATGTGATTATAATTTATATGTAACGAATAAATCTA